>BNCR01000012.1:78231647-78831647 GCA_014656515.1 Oryzias celebensis
CTAATGAAGCAACGATGAATCAAAACTAGTGAGGTTTTATTTAAAAAAAAAAAAATCAGATTAATCCCACTTTTGGATTGTGATTAATCACAATGTTTTACGAGTAAAATTTTATCTGACAATATGCAGCTTTTGAACAAAAAAGCCAATGAAAAATGTTTCATTTCTATTGTCTGAAATGTTTAAATGTATAAACTGTTAACTCCGAGGTTTTATTTAAGATAAGCAGAACTGTGAAGACTTTAATGTCTGCAGTATTACTCTACGAAAACAAAGACGCTGATATACAGCCAACAAACATTATGTTTCTGCACTTTAAATAGTCTGAGTGAACACTCTATTCTGATTGGCAGCTGGGTGTTCCAGTCACAGTGTTCAATGTGTGCAGGCTTCCTCAAAACAAACTTCCTTTGTGATCTGGACAAAAAAAACAGGCGGTAAGAGGTGAACTTTCCCTCTGAACTGATGCTTTATTGAACCTATCATGACGATCAGCACATATTTATATCACTTTCCTTTGCCGCTGCAATTCAAGGTCGCTTTGACTTGATACCGTTAACACCTACTTGAAAGCAAAAACATAAGTGGAACTTTTTTTTGTCATTGCTGTAAATTAATTTAGGCATCAAGAGGTTAAATATATGTCAGCATTTCTTACCTGGAAAAGAAATGCATCTCCCAGGGAGTTGCTGAGACAGAACACAAAGTCTTTTTTGGGATGTTCTGGCACAGCCTGGACAATGCTGTTCTCCACCCAAATGGCATGCTTGGGAATACTGTTGTTGTCAATCCCTGAGCGGCCGTCGGTCTCGTAAAAGAAAAGGGTGCATCCTGGGAAACCAACACAAGCTTTTAAATTACAGAATAGACACTTGCTGGATTCAGTCCCAGGAGAAAAGCAGCAAACCAAGATTTCCTCAAGCAACTGTGCTCTGCTCTCTAGTGGCCAATTCAAAAAGGTGCAGCTTCCATATCTGACTGTATTTGTGTGAGTTTCAACACTGACACAGTTTAGTCACTTTATGGCAGCAAAGAGAACATGACACACCTTTCAGGGAAACCCAGTAACTTTTCCACTTGCGTCTTGTGGCTGATTCTACTTTCTTGTTCTTCTTATGCACAAGGAAATTCTTGACGGCCAGTTTGCCAGCTTTGCGAACCATTCCCTGGATAACACTGAGCAACAGATCTGATTGGTAGGCGGAGGTCATCGTGCTCTGCTCGTCGCTCAGGGCGGAGCTTGCTTCTTCCATGCTCTCCGTCTGGCAGGAGCTCATTTCCAGCTCCTGGCGGAAGTTCTCATAGACGCCCTGTGCACGCTCGGTGGCACCTCCGCCGCCGCTGCTGCCGCTGTCACTGCCAGCGAACATGTTCCTGCCGTGCATGGAGCACACGGAAAAAGAGGCCGACATGGTCTTGTAGCGCCTAGACTGATGCTCTGCCTCCACCATCACCCCGTCGATTCCACTGTCCTCATACTCGCTGCCGTCTCCACCTGTGACATCCTGGATTGTGGTAGAAGCACGAGACAGGTGAGATGACACGGAAACCATGTTTTCTTTATTCCCTACAACTAGAAACTAGAAACAACCATCTTGTCTGCTTAGTCTCTGCCAACAGAACTACATTAAACTAAGCAAACAAGTTGCAAAAATAACCCCCTGTTAATGTCTAAAAAAGCTTGCAGGCTGAATGATCCTGAGATTTTTGCCCAAGCCTCCACTGCTGCATAATCGGAGTGGTGCTGCAGGGTCTGCTTCCTCCTCCAAACATGGCCGGAGGCTCCTGGGAGATGAAGGGGGTTAACACTGAGCTTGATATCTCCAATCTGTCACATGACCCAATCATGCGCTCCAGAGCTCCATTCACCAAGGTCGATGGTGCCCCGTTGTGACAGCGCCAAAAACACACGTTTTACTGTTACATTCTTCCGTAGGCCCTCCCCCTCATTATCATGACAAAGGTCTGGGGCATTTGTAACGAAGAGGGACTTGGAGTCCTCCTTCCTCATCTCCTCTCCCATGTAAGACAATCAAGAAACTGTAGCTTTTCATGACTCATCTGTTTGAAAGCACACTCTTTAGCTGTGAAGTTTTCAAAAATTAACAGAGTTGTCCTCCTGGTGATGGCTTGCATGCTTTCCAATAACTTTAGAGGCTATAATAGTTCAGGCAGAGAAAGGATTTTTTCATGAGTTGAAAACACGGTTCAGTGTTTTTGGAAATATGCCGACATTGCTAATTAGTAGATGCGTCAGATTCCATCCATCCATCCATCTTCTTCCGCTTATCCGGGACCGGGTCGCGGGGGCAGCAGTCTAAGCAGAGATGCCCAGACTTCCCGCTCCCCGGCCACTTCCTCCAGCTCCTCTGGGGGGACCCCGAGTCGTTCCCAGGCCAGCCGAGAGACGTAGTCTCTCCAGCGTGTCCTGGGTCTTCCCCGGGGCCTCTTCCCAGTGGGACATGCCTGGAACACCTCCCTAGGGAGGCGTCCAGGGGGCATCCGAACCAGATGCCCAAGCCACCTCAACTGGCTCCTCTCGATGTGGAGGAGAAGCGGCTCTACTCCGAGCTCCTCCCGGGTGACCGAGCTTCTCACCCTATCTCTGAGTGAGCGCCCAGCCACCCCACGGAGGAAGCTCATTTCAGCCGCTTGGATCCGGGACCTTGTTCTTTCGGTCATAACCCAGAGCTCATGACCATAGGTGAGTATTGGGGCGTAGATCGACCGGTAAATTGAGAGCCTTGCTTTCTGGCTTAGCTCTCTCTTCACCACGACGGACCGGTACAGCGACCGCATGACGGTGGACGCAGCACCAATCCGTCTGTCGATCTCACGCTCCGATTTTCCCTCACTCGTGAACAAGACCCCAAGATACTTAAACTCCTCCACCTGGGGAAGGAGCACTCCACCCACCCAAAGAGGGCAAACCACCTTTCTCCGGTCGTCAGATTGCGTGCTATTTTTTTGCATATTGTCATGTTCAAACCAGACATGCGACGCACGTTCTAGAACACCGTGTGCATATTTTACATACCGGTATGGTGAAATGTAGCTACCCGATACTGGTGTGTGTACCTACAGTTGGAAGAAGCCTGCAGCGAAATGGTGCAAATCCTGTTAGTCTTGCTCCAGGTTTTTTTTCACAGCTCTATTCTGATATATGAAACAAGTGGTCATATGATCCTGGCCGAGCACAGACCACAATTATTCATTTCTCCTCCATGATCAATTTTCAAACGGTTGGTATTTTTGTGAATTAGAATGGATGCCATCTATACGTCCCTACCAGACTGGTCAGAGTTCAACTGGTTTCACTTTTAACACACTTTTAATTTGTACGCAAAGCCAAAATCATAAAAACTTGCATAGCGATGCATGAACGCAAGAGTTTTGAATGCAGAAGCCTGAAACTCATATGAAACTCATCTTTATGCATGTTTACGTGTTACTTAGGGCAGTGTGATCATAGCTTCACTGGGAGTTAACGTTTGTTTTAGCATTACCAGACTGTTTTTCATGTGTTGCAAACAGGAAGGCCTACCATGAAAACTTTTAAACGTTTTAATGCGTTTTAAAGTTTAGTAAAATGACATAAGTTCAAAAACAGACCATTTACTGATGATGCACCTTATGATCCACTGCACCCTCCAGTGTGGAAAAAAAGGCATTTTAAAAGGTGACTTCAGAGTAAGTTGAATCAAAATGTTACCTGTATGGTCTGTGACCTCCTGCCCTGCATACTGGCACACGTCGTGGCTTCATGGGTGCTCAAGCCCTCAGACAAGCAATGGGAACGTCGGCAGGGAAGAGTGTAGGCACCGTAGGAGCTCCCGTCCTCTTCTGATAAGGACAGCATCTTATCATCGTCACTCTCTCTGACTGACCTGTTCGTGTCTTGCCACTTGGCGTAGCGGCTGTGGGGCTGCCTCCGAGTGGGACCGGTGTTGGTATACAGCTCATCCAGAGAGTTTGCCCTGTCTGTGGAGTCTGTAGGTGGAAGGTGGCCTTCACAGTCAGTAAAGTCTCCCTCGTTGGCCATGTCAATGATCTCCTCAGTGCTAGTTAAGTGATCCTGACTGGCATCTGACAGGGAGAACTCCAGACTGTCATCTCGCCACATGTCTGCTGATTTGGACCTCTTTTTGAAGCTGATGGTCTCTTTGGAGCAGGTCTTCTGCAGGTACTTAACGTCAGCTGTGTACTCATCTTCATCCTGTGCCTCCTCTGCTGTGGGACCGGGTAGAGTTATATGCATTGTGTTCATGTGCACTGAAGGATTGGCCAGATCATTGTGAAAGGACAGAGGTCTAAGGCTCATGGCCACACGATCCACCCAAATTGGACTTCCAAAACTTGGAAGGATATCAGTCTCATTAAAAGGTTCCAGGCCATTTTCGGCCAGGGACTGGGGGATGCTTGGGGTGCTACTTGAGCGTGTGCTGGTCTCGGAGTTCCTGTGCTCTATTTTTCCCGATGAAGCATGGCGAGAGCGTCTGGGCTGTTTATTGGAGATGCGAAGGGATCTAGACATGTGTTTACGTGACAAATAGCCACGTCCGCCGCTATAGAAGCCATGGTACCCGCTTTGGCTCTCAGCGTTTCCCATGATTTAAACCCTGAATGTAAAAAAACATTTGACTTTAAAAGTGTTTAAAAACTTCAGAAAAATGTCATGTAAGTGTCACCGTACCTGGATGATTGTAGGGATTTTTCAAGCATCGTGTCACAGGACTTTCAAATCCCCCAAGTCTCTGGCTGCTGGTGCTCCACTAGATCTGAAAGATACATAACTAGATTAATCACAGAATGTGAAAAGCATCTGCGCTCAACCAAAACAGATCATTGATGGTTACAAAATTCCAGGGGCGTAGCTAGAACATTTTAGGGGGGGCTTGGAAGGATGGCAGATGACAACAGCAGAGTGGAAGGATGAAATGACCAAAACTGCTTACTTCTGAAAATGTCATTATTCTTATTATTGTTGACTCAAAATCTTTGCTGAGGGGGCAGCTACCTCACCCCCACCCCCAAAGCTCCGCCCCTGAAAACTTCTATCTGAATGTGTCTTGACCTGGCTTAATGAGCTTCTTGCTGCTCTACAAAAAAAAAAAAAAAAACACTTCCAGTCAAACAAACTTGATTAACTAAACTAAAAGAGACAGAGGAAGTGATCCACTAATCCCCCCCTGAAATGAACAGGCACTGTGTGAAGCACAGGGTGTGTAATGAGAGCATGAGTGCAGTTAGAGGCTGAGTGAACGCCAGCTATTTAGAGTCGAGGTGAACAATCGTGTTGTATTATTGTCGCTCGTCTGGGCACCACTGCCTGCAGAGAGGTTTGGAGGAGGAGTGTACACAAATTTTAACCTAAAGGGGCATTTGGAACATGTCTACCTGCCTTAAGGCTGGACAAGAATCACCTAATAAGGTCCTGATTTATGGGGCATAAGAATAACCGAGATGTAGCTGCTGTTTCCTTGGATGAGTGCTCTCCCTTCATTTTAGGATAAACCCTTCAGGGGGTTGCCAAGTTTTTGTGTGTGAGTAGAGGATGCATATGAGTGTGAGCCGGCCCTCTGCTGGTGCATGCACTCAAGCTTAAAGTGAAAGGAGTTATATAAATTGGAGCTGACCCTGATTTTCTTTCTACCTTGTAGCTTTCATTTCCCTCTTCAGTCTTTATCTCCACTCAGTGGTTCTGCAGTGTTTGATGTTGTTGATGAGGTCCATTCATTTTTTATATAACCCAGCAGCTTATTATTCAATGCACTTTTACATTTTCTGCCAAGTTTGGCTAAGAAAAAAAACTGATAAAAATATTTTTAAAATGTACAAAACAGAAAGTTCAGTTAACGTATCTTCCACTACTTTTTTTTAAAAACGTGCTAAAAGTTAAATCTGACCTACAAGCAATTTATCATAGATCTATTTAAAAAATGACATAAAACTGTAACAGAGAAAAAGGTAAATGAATGCGCCTTTGGAGGTGGCATTCTGATGGATGTCTACAGATGCTGAAAGCTGATTTCAAAAAGTTTTTAACTTGTGTTTTTCATTGACAGTCAACATTGAAAATGTTGTTTTCATATTAGGGAACTTTTCATCAAGGAAATGTTCATACTAACATTTACTTTAGTTTGCTTTAAAGACCCACTCCGATGAAATGGTGTTTTTAAGATTTTCTTGTGGCATTTTTCTCATGATTGAGGACATTAATAAAGAAAATTATAATAAACATTGTATTTCAGAGTATTTTTAATTCAAATGGCTGTGAATCAGGAGCAGAAAAAAATGCAGTTTGAAAAAGAGCTTATTTGTGATTTGTGAATTATTTGTGAAAATATGATGGACGGGCCACAAGCTCCCTGTTCCACTTCATTCTGATGCATCCACATGAAGACGACTAGATCCATATATGTCTTTCTCGTCTGAGTTGGCATTCGGCTTCAAAACTGTGCGGCTGGAAAGCTACAAGCTCGCCATTTTTTAGGCATATTTTTGTTGCATTGGTAATGCTAGTTCGGGGGTATAAAAGGCAGTAAGCTACTGCGAGAGCAGGAAAACAAAAAGCTCCCACTTATGGATGACGGGAAGTGGGGGCGGGAAGTTGGCTCCATGCTAACTGTCCTACCCACAACTCAGAAGCAAATTACTGATAAGATCCTGTTGCTCTGCAGAAACCATGTCCAGGAAAGACTTTTTTTATCAATCTTTTAGGTAAAAACAACATAATTAAAGGACCACTGGGAATGCTTTTTATGAAGAACAAAAGATGATCAGAGTGGGACTTTAACACTTAAAAGAACCAAAACCTGTGGAACTGTCAAGCAGTAGCAAGAACTGACTTGCTTAAGAAAACAGGTTTCATCAACAATAAAAAGAGCAAACTTTTCCAGACTTTCCCAACATGACTTGTGCTTCATGGGATTATTCTGTGAGGAACTTTATTTTTTCCACTAACAAAAATTGCATACATCACTGTGTTTCACTTGATTGTGTTTTGCAGTTGCACTGTGAGTGAACCAAACCAAAGTTCATTTACAAGTTGATCAATACCCACATTTGTCAGTTAGCACATGTTTGATCAACTGCAATGTAGAGATGACTTTGGTCCAACAAAAGCAGTGCATGTGAATGCACTACAAAAACATCACGTGCTTTACATCAGTCCCTAAAGAAGCAGCCACATATTTATTTTATTCAATAAAGTTGAAAGAAGGATGTAACAACTCACTACATGTAGAAATAAAGTTGCTACGCTGCCAAAAGATAAAAACTAAAAGACAAGACAGCAAAGGGCATGAAATCAAAAGTTACAATTAATAAATGATTTTTTTCCTGTTCTGTTAAAAAAGATGTTCGTTCCCAGTGGTCTTTAAAATATAATTATACAGTTTTTAGCCAACATCAAAAACCGTGTGTCATGTTTTTACGACCGTTTTTTACGAGCAGCAGGATCTCATTAGAAATTCAAGTTGTGGGCAGGACAGTTGGCCCAGAAGTTAGCCTCTGCTAATTTCCCATCAGCCTTTTGTTTATTGGTGTGGGTCTTTAAACGATCCAGTTCTTCAACATGCCTGCACTATGACATGGCTGAAGAAACGAAAGCAGAACCCAGCTATTGTTCAGCTCAGGGCTAGCTTACAGAAGAAATATAGAGGGTCCTTTAAATGTCAATTATTCCACAATTCTAGGCTGCAGCGGTTTAACGGCGATCATTGCAGGCGGACTCTGCTCTGGCCAAATCAACTCAATTCCTGTTTGGGTATTGGTTATTTCAACCAAAATAAATCACATAACTACTTGCTAAAAAAAAAAAAGAAAGACAACCCACCACACTGCCATTACACTATACATTAAAGTGTGTCATTTGTTTGCAAAATAATAATTAAAAATAAGCCTCAGAAGACGCCAAAAAAAGGACTCAGAAAACCAGTTTTTGCATTATTATGCCTGATGGTAATTCTGGTAAAATTGCACACCAGTGTATACAAAGTAAAACAAATGTGAACATTTCTGCATTACTTTAATGACAGAAAATGCTGTGGATTCTGTTCCATTTCCCAACTAAACTCTTAGAATCAGTGAGACATGGCTTTACTTTTGCATTCAGGCATGTACATCACATGAAGGGGGAGAAGGATTTTGTCTTCCCGAACAACCTTTCAGGTATTTTCAAGGTCTTTTTGTTATTAGAAAACACACAATGCCACAAAATATACTTAAAACATTCCTGTGCCTGCTGCAACAGGAAGATGAGACTCTCCACACCCCACCTGCCTTCATCTATTTACCCCAAAGGGGAAAAACCCGTTTCTGTGCTTCGAGAAAATGCAAAAAATATCTTCCACAAAGCCAACAGTTAGACTTTCCTTAAATGTCAAACCACTTGACACATATTTTCACAAACCTGAATAAAACAACAAAAAAATGGCCATATATTAATATATATGATTGTAATCATGACAGAAATGTTAAACAGCTACAAGCTAAAAATATTATTTTGGATTCTGTCATTAAAGCAGCTGTACTGATAAAAAGAAGGAATGCGGCGTGCCGACTGGTAACAAGCTGCAGCACAAACCCCTGTAATCTGAACACTGAGCCCTGGAGACAATAACACAGGTGGATGTATGGAGGAAGGAGGAGGCTTTCAAGGAATTCTTCACTCAAAACAGCTCGTAGTTTCTTCATGTGGAAATGGAAACACGAGCAAAGTTCATTCTCTCACGCATTGTCTTCTTTAAAAGCAGTTTTGGGAGTATTTTTAAGAAATGTATTGTGTTTAAAAAACAGCCACACAGTAAGATTTTTCATGGGCTATTGCAATAGAAAAGAAAAACCTAATATTTTACTTAATTGATTAAAAAAAACGTTTTTCTTGAATGACCAAAGGGGATTGGGATGATACTCTGTCTGCAGTTTATTATATCTGAATAAGTGTTATTATTCACGTTGATAAAGTACTGAGGGATTACTCAGAACAGACAGCTTTTAAAGGTGAAAATAAAATTCATTGGTTTTCCTATAAACAGCATGGCTTTGGAAGAAGAAATAACTAATGACAAATGTAAGGAGAGAAAGGAGTCTCAGTGGATTTGTGCGCGTGATTCTTGATTTGTAACTCATACAATTCATTTTGTGTGTTACCAACAACACAGACAAATCTTTAAAAAGTAACGCACAAATGGCATGATACACACACACACACACACACACACAAAAATCAGATTTAAGATTCTTGTCACATCCAGATTCATGTGAAAATGATGTGTTTACATGCTGCTAGAATGCTGGGTCATCAGCTTTCTTATCAGAACTTAGATTGGGAATATCTGGTGAAAACTTGACTTTTATTTATTTTCTTAAACATATTTGCCTCAATAATTAAAATAAAAAGTCTAAATATTTATTTTTTTAAAAAGGGTTGAGTGTTTTGAATTCTTCCAGAATGCATCACTTCCTCACAGCAGGCAGCCCCCCAGATATGAAACACCTACAAATAAAATCTTTAAAAAGTTACACACTAACAGGCAGACACAAGTTACAAATCAAGAATTACACACACAAATCCACTGAGACTAGTTTCTTTCCATACAAATGGCACTAATGACTCAGCAGTTCTTAATCTGTAAATGTACTTGCAGAGGGAAATGGAAAATAAAAGTCTCATTAGGTTCCACTTTGTTTTTTTTTTGATTGGTGTAGATTTTAAGTTCAGATATCTTTTTTTGCTCCCCAACCTTATTGAAATGGATAAAACTTTATGCTTAATTATTTTAATGCATGTAAGTAAATAGTACCAGTTTAGTAAATGCTGATTTATTTAGCTAAATCATTTGCAGTTCCTGATCTATACACGTTTCCCACTATTTTAATCTTTTTAAATGAAAAAAACATGAATTTCTGACTTTAATCCTGAAAAAGCACACATCTTAGTAGTGTTTGAGTGCAGCATCCTCTTCCTAAATAAAACAGTTTTCCCATTTTCAATAAAGAACTTCCCAGTGACCAAACAAACAAGAACATTTAAAATCAGCTCAGTTCGGTGGTTCAAAGCAGACAGGATGTTTTTCTTGTGGCAACTTTTGCTTAGAAAAAATAAAGAGATACATGTCTCTGTCGGCGTTATTGGTTCTTGAGTAGACACGGTAGACTGTGGAGCACTGCAGCAGCCTGACTGACCTCTGTCATGAAGACTCAGGTGAATGTGAGATACAGAGAACTGTCGTACTGATGCAGCTTCAGAAAGAAAAACAAAATCCTGTGGCGATGAAAAAGAGACACTTCTTGTCTTCTGAACGTGATGGTTTATTCTCTCATGTGCCAGCAAGAAAAAGGTGGGCAATAACTCCTTCTACATCAGGGGTGTCAAACTCCAGTCCTAAAGGGCCGGCCTCCTGCTGATTTTCCAGAAATCCTGCTCAATTTGCTGGTGATTACCTGGATCAGGTGTGTTTAGCCAATCAGGAGCTTCAATGGCCAGTTGGTTGAAAAACATGTAGGACACCGGCCCTGGAGGCCTGGAGTTTGACACCCCTGTTCTACATGGTGAACATCTAAACCCCGCCCTCAGCAGCAGCAGAGCTGGGTGTGGAGCCCAAAGGGTAACATCACAATCCAACAGCAGCAGATGGTTGGAGAGATTCTGAGTTCATTTTCTGTTTTTGTTTTACTGCTGTTGATCAACAAACCACATAAACATGAATGTGCTTTTCTTTCCTTTTTTTTTTTTTTTTACGTTTTTTCATTTTGATTGACCTTAAAGAAGCATTTGACACATTAAAACCACATTATGTTTCTCAAACTCATTAAATTTGGCATTAGAGGGAAACCTTTTTAATGGCTTTCACATCATTTAAACAACACACCACAAGGATCTGTCCTCAGACCAAAGTGATTTAATCTGTATATAAACGACATTTTTAGTGCATCCAAAAGGTTAACATGTTCATTCCTCCTTCATAAGAACTTGTGCAAGATCTTTTGTTTTTGTTCTTTTGTGGAAACAAAAAGAAATAAGGGATTTTTAGAAAGTAAAATAAAGCATATCCTATCCAATATGTCTTTATGCGGATTTACAAATCAATGCTCTGCTCAGTGAAAAATCTTAGAGACCAATGTTGTGCAGCAGCTGGTGTCGCTTGACCTGGTGACACTTATACCCCTGTTAGGGTATCACAGGGGTCACAGGGTGGGGTGCACAGCATTTGTTGGGTCAGACCTTAAAGGGATTGATCATACAGCCACATATGATGACCAAATGTAACTTCTCTAATGCAGATGATTTGCAACAGATTTCACACAAAGAGCATAACTTTTACAGGTATAATTGTGGAAAACCTGTGTTATTCAGATTATTTTGGAATAGCAAATGCACTGCATTCTAAAGTAAAGAGCTGAACTCAGTTTGCATAAGAGCTGCTGAAATTATTTGTGTGGAAACTGAATGATTTTTTACAGAACATGAATCTCGTGTGATTCTCCGGCTGTTCCACACAGGCAGACGTTTGCTTCCAGGTCAGTAAGTAGTAAAGCCAAGCACGCCTTCAGTTTGTGCTGTTTCTTTTTATAAAACAACCCCAGTTATATGCTCCTCAGAATCAAATCTGGGTCAGTGTGGAGACAATTTTTTGTCATTTTTATTTCAATATTAATGAGCGGGGAGTACACGCTGCAGGTTGTGATACAAGTGGAAACCGGATACGAACAAATAGTCTTGCTCTGCTTAGACTTGTGAAGGAGGAAAAGCGAGTAGATGCTGCAACTTTTTAAAACAGGATTTCATGATCTCAAAAACAACATTCATCTGTTTTAACCATAGCAGCCTGCAGAAAACGGCATTGCAAACTCCCTAAGCAAAAAAATAAAAAGGTTTTCATTTAATTTGTTTGAATGAGTTGCTTAAAATTATAGTTTTGTGCCACAATTCAATGACAAACATTTAATAAGTGGGCTTTTAGTTATTTTAGAATGATTATAAAGCTAGTACATTTCTAGTTATTTCAGCAACAGTTCTGAGGTCTTTATGCACAAAAGGATCCACTCATGTTTTATAAGTGTAAGAGACAATTAGCCCATTAGAAATGATAACTTTATCATTTTTTTTCACACCGGCAGCGTTTGGTGTGAATGCACCTTAAGTTGTAATTTGAGTCTTAGTGGCCCCATCATTGCAGCCAACTCTCAAATTGCACTTCTTTAAACACAGGTCACAGCCCTGAAGGGGTCTGCAACTCTTCAATGTTAATAGAACCAGCAAGAGCAGCAAAGTCCTAAAAAATAAACTTTGTTTCTGTTTTTGTGGCCATTAAATAATTCATGTATAAAATGCAGCTTTTAAATATTTACAATAATGGAATTATGACAGAGTAAATTTTTCTGTTCACATTATAACAAATTTGACCAGTTTCATTTTTGACAGCCGCACATACAAGTTCTTTTCAAAATAAAATACGCCGTGTATTTAATTAGATCCTCCTGCTGCAGCAGACAAATACAAGAAAACCAAACATGAGATTTTCCTTAGAATGTGACGCTGGTGCACCTTCATCCTTTTTCTTCTTTTATTATCTATCGATAACATCTCAATGTTGGTGTAATTTTTATTTTATATAAAACTAAAATCGCAAAAAATAAGAAGCCACTCTGAAAAACATTAAACTTTTTACTGTATTTTGCTTCATTATCTGACGCATCAAACATGTAAAAATAAATGACAAAACTAAATTCACTAAAATAAAGAAACAACACTACAAATCCCTTTTTTCAAATTGTTGCATTTTCTGCAAAGTCAAAGAGACATAATGGAGGTTTAAAATGCGGCTCCGGAGCCTCTGGTTGCAGACCCCTCATCTAAATCAATGCGGTATCTCTGTAAGTTGTAGAATTCTTTGGTGATGATTTCCTCGAAATAATTCTCTTCTTTATTCAGATGAATCCAACTAACTCTGAATACAATATAACAAACTGCATAACGCAAGTCAACTCAAACACGAAATGCAAGAGTTTGTCTCTGGGCATTCCTTGTTTCATTGCAGTATAGATGTTGAACTTTAAGCAACCTTTGAGCGAATTCAGCTCTTTTTCAATCCTCTAAACGAATGACAGAGTATCTGAAAAACCCCATGATCTAGACGAATACTCGAGCCTTATAAATCCACAATATAACCTTTGTTCCACTGCAGACTGATCTGTCATAAGCTGCAAAGAACAATCTGAGTAGATTTTGACTTGTTTTGCTAAAGCCAAAGCTTTCTTTTAGACTTTTATGCAAAGCTAAAATATATTTAAATGTCAAAGCCAGGCTCCCCCAGTCATGAAGGGGGAAGGCAGCAGAGACCCCCAACCCCTCAAAAGCAGAATCTGACCTCCTCTCCTGCTGAGCCTCGAACGATCGATACATTACCATAACTATGACACCAGATGACCACTCCTCGCCACTTTCCAAACCCTCTAGAGTCACAGTGGGTTTTTCAAACAGAAAGCTCTGATTTTAAATGAACTTGGGTGTCATTAAATTCTGCAAACGCCCCCCTCCCTCCACAAACGCACTCCGGGAATTCTCCCTGACTTTGACCATCTCTCACATTTGCAATTCATCCCTTCTTGTTCTCAGCATCACAAAGCAGCCGCCACCAGCACGGCTTTGTCATTACAACAACTCGGACACAAGCTGTATTGTTCACGTCTAGCAGTAAACCGGGGGGGGGGGCCTTGCTGATTCTGGCTACTATACACAAGAGAGCTACAGGTATAAAGTGGTGGAAACCCCAGAGGCTGAACTAAAATTAGGAGATAAACTCAAACGAATAACAGCTCACCTCGAATAAGCTGGAATGATAAAAAAGGATTCCCAACTGCTTTAAACTGGAAATATTCAACTGCACAGACCGCACACTGACCGCGCGTGCATGACACAAAGCGGTGATATTCAGCACCCAGCTGAAAAAGTGGGTGGTTTTGTGCTGAGGAGCCATTTGTCTCTCTTATCTTCTAAGTGCACTTTTGCAAAAGAGCCCAAAAACACGTGGCGGCAAATTGCAATGACTCACCTCTCTGTGGGCAGACGAGGCTCCGTTTTTCTCCACAGATGAGACGAAGTCCTGCAAAAACACACAGGAATCCACTTGATCACTGATCCTCCTGCATGTCCACAGTACAACTGAGGAAGAAAGGCAGTAGGGTGGAGGGTCGGATCTTCCTAACCCCAAACATCCCACCCCGTCACCTCCCAGCATATACACTCCAGCTGACTCCTTCTCACTCTTTTCCTCCCTCCCTTCTTGTCTTCTCCTTTATTCTGCAATTCCACCCCCCTAAACTACAAACCTATTGCCAGCAGGAATGTGTGTCCCACCCTCCCTTGTAATTGCCCCATTACTCCTCTGCAAGTAGCATGATATTTACACAAATGCCGTTTTCTTTCTGGGAACACTGTGGACGTCTCAAAACTGTCAGATTCTGACTTCTCTCTTTGGAACAAATACACTTTATTTTCAGCTAAAGCAGATTTGATTTGATGCCACTTCTGTGGAGATTTAAAAATCCAGGATTAGTATTTTGAGGAGGTTTGGTTTTCACAGTCAGCATGAACTAAAGGAGAAAAACGCAGCACTTGCTGTCTGTGCAGCAGATGTGACGTTGCGCTGTTATCGCAGCGGCAGTGGCAGCAGTGCTGGATTGGTTCTGAGGTAACCGGGAAACTGCAAAGGACACAGGGGAGAAGTAAAGGGCAGGAGGGAACCACAGCGCATGTTCAGCTGCAAGCCTGCACTGCAAACACATCTTTGAATGCACAATTTGACACGCCGCAAGGAAGCGCCAACCTTCTCAGCCACTGAAGAAAGTCGAGGCCGTTTCAAAAGTCACATTTGTGCTTTTTTTTGTACCATAAACGGTACGTCTTTAAAGACCCACTTTGATGAAAACAGTGTTTTGAACATTTTTTTGACATATTTAAAGAAAATGAAGCTTAAAAATTGCAATTCTGGGTATTTTTTCATCCAAGTTGTTGTGATTTAGGAAAGGACGAAAAAAAATGCAGTTTGAAAAAGAGCGTATTTGTCATGTAGATAATACGCTGGGCCACAAGCTTCCTGCTCTGCTCCATTCTGATGCATCCACTTCGACAACTAGATCCCTGTACGTCTTTGTTTTCCTCGTCTGAGCTGAAACTGTATGGCTGGATAGCTGCAATATTGCTCAGCATTTTTGTTGCACCAGTAATGTTAGGCTGGGGTTGTGAGGGGCAGTAAGTGGGAGAGCATGTAAACAGACAGCTCTCTGCAACAGTGAGGGGAAGGGGGCGGTTTGCTCTGCACCAACGGTCCCGCCCACAACTCAGAGATGGATTTCTAATGAACTCCTCAGAAATGAAAACAAAAGATGGGAAAAAAAAGGCAATCATCCCTATTGATCCCACAGTGAAATTCACCACTGAGTTTTATCTACAGAAAGTCATTGTCACATCTCCAGGAATCAAACATCAGGGGGAAAACAGGAAACCAACAGGAGGCCGGCCCTCGAGGCCCGGAGTTTGACACCCCTGAAATAAACTAAATCAACCAACTGTGAGCTAATGCTGACTGTGTGCCATTCTATCACCCCAAGTATTTCAAAAATGTAAACTGCAAAAAATGAAGCCCTCCCCATCCCCATGGTGAGCTGGTGAGCTCCTACTCCACATCCATCTGCACTCTGTTCAGAATCGGATTGATGTGGACATTGAAGTGGCGTTTTAGCCGTTTGGCAGGTGAGACTCCAGCAAACACTCGCAGGAACACTTGGGACTGCTGATGCAGTCCTGATGTCACAGCGGACCCTAGTCTCCGTCAATCACCATGAGCTGGAAAAAAAAAGGTTTCCTGACTTATCAGGAGAAAATACCTTCTGGAGGGATTTGAAAACAATATCAGTTTTCTAGAAAAACTCTGGTTTTATTAAAAAAGCTCAAACTATATATATACTATTTTCAGTTTGCAGTTGATTCAATGGAGCACTGTGGAAAAAAAGCAACTCTTTGTCTTCAACAGTCTAATTTAAAAAGAATTGTTGCCTCACACCGAGTTCTAAACCGATCAACAGACTTTTAGGGCTTAAAACGAGCAAACCAGAGGCATAAATTATTGCTTCTTTGTTCTGCAGTGAGGCGGTTGACACCACAAAATGTGATAAAAGCCAACGGGGTTCAGCCCTTTCTACAAGCACAGAAGCCTTAATGTGTCTCTATGGCTTAATGGCAGTGATGTATCCCAGAAAAGCTCCGATAAAGGTCAGTTAATTACTTCCAACACCGTTTTTATTACCGTTGTTCTGAATGGAGTGAAGGATGCTGCTGTGAGGGTCATTTTTACATTGGACTAATACAAAAACAAACTCAAACAAACTCATTCTGGGTCTACACAATGAAGCTCTGTGAGGTAACAAACTACAGCTAGTTCAGAAAGACTAAATAAGAAATATAAATATCACAAGTCTAGAGACAGGCCAGATAGTGATCAATCTATGTGGAAACCATGACAACAGACACAACAATGACTAACATCTGCACACACCAAACCCAAAGCAGAATTCTCTGCAACCTTAAACTAGTTAAAGGAAGAGCAACAATAATAATGATAATAAATCTATTGACATTGCAGATTTTCAAATGAAGTAAAAAAAGGAATTTCGGAAACACAAAAAAATAAATAAAATAAAATAATCACCAAAAACAGGAGATAACAACATCCAAGTCAGTTAATCAGATTATTGCTTTGTTGCTGGTCTGACAAGTCAATCAGAACATTTCTTTAAAGTCCAACTCCAATTGTAAAATCGTTCCTGGTGGTCTTTTAACTATAATGATGTCGTTTTTAGCCAAAATCAAAAGTCTGTGTCCTTTTTTTAAACATGTTTTCTGTTGGTGTGGAAGTTATGTCCGTTAATTTCCCATCAGCCCTTTTGTTTACACTCTCTCCCGGTAGCTTATGGCACCTCATCCATTATCTGTATGCGGAACTCCGTTTCACCGCTCAGCCCACACGTCACTTACGCTGAAACATTACACGATAGTTATGTTACGTGTTGGTGTGTGTCGCGTCACTTCTGCTGCCGTGAAATGATAATATCAAAGTAGACGAAGACAGGAAGTGATGTATGGTTCGCGCATGCAGGCGTGAAACAGATGGGGTTAGCAGTGCAGCGAACAATAATTTGAGTTATCCAACTGTACAGTTTAGCGCCAGATGCCAGCTCAGACAAGGAGAATGAAGACGTTAATGGATCTATTTGTCTGTAAGTGGAGGATTCAGAATTGGAGCGTCACAAACCTTAGCTTTTACAAACTGCTCCTGATCCAACACGATCTGAATACATTCATTGGAGTGGGTCTTTAAAAAGAAGTCAACCTTAAAACAGAAATTAATAATAATTTACAAAACATTTTTTCATCAATGTGATCAGATTTCTTGTCTCTAATGATAGAAATGACAAGTCTTATCATTTTATAGTACATGTTTCAATGAATCTGAGCACAAAGAGTAAGTTACGTGTGATGGATATATGAAGACAAAAAAAAAAAAAAAAAAAAAAAAAAAGAGTGCAAGTGTTACACAAGACATGAAAGCAGAATCTCAACGTGGAGAGAGATCATTAGCAGAGGATCTAGAGGTCTCCAGCAGAGCTGACTCTCCTGAGTCGACATCAAAGGAAGCAGTGCAGAGAGGGGAAGCAATTTACAGCAGAGAAAAAGCAGGAATTTATTTGTCGAGGCTGAACCTACAGTAAAAGTGGCCCTCCAAAATCATAAGGCATGGAGTTCCTACAAAACATTATGACCGGCCTAAAGAGCCACTCTGATCACATGATCACACGCTCTGCTGCCATCTTTCTGTGGATGGAGGACATGTGATTACGTTTATAACTGAATTTCTGAGTATTTCTTTATTCAAATCGTTGTGAATCAGGAGCAGATGAAAAAAGGCAGTTTGAAAAAGATTTTTGTTGTGACATAGATGCTACAGTTGGCCGGCTCCAAGCTCCGCTCCATTCTGATGCATCCACGTGTTGACGACTAGATCCATGTACGACTGAGCTGGCATCCGACTTGAAACTGGATAGATTCAATCTTGTTATTTTTGTTGCACTGGTAGCGTTAGGTCGGGGTTGTGAGGGGCTGTAAGCTAGCAGGATGACATGTACATGTAGCTCAATTTTAGGTGATGGGAAAGGGAGGTGGGGTCGCTTTACAGATATAATAAAAATAATTAAATGATGTGAAAACATGCATGCCTAAACTTTTAATCCCCAAAAGATTAACTAATGCCTGTGTATTTAGCTTAGCCAGTTCATTTTTTTCAGCTTCTTGAGAGTACTTGCTTTCAGAAATTACAATATATTTCAGAACATCCCTGTTTTCCAGAGCTTGTTCCAGCCCGAGTCAATCCAAATGAATAAAAAAGGGGCAATGAGACATTTTGGTTTAATTGATGATGTGGTGGAGTCAGCGTACCGTTCCTCTCCACAAAGTGACTCAAAGCCCCGGCAGTTTCTTTGCACTTAGTATGTATAATTCATCCAAAATCCCAGAGACTCAACGGGCCACGTGAGGCTGATGACCCCACCATGTGCATTTTTGACAGTTGGCCTTTTGCTTCTGCGCACAGTTTAAAAATAGGTGGAAGAGGGTTTCAGTGAGCTCCTGACTCCTCGTTTGTCATGCTTTTGTTTTTTCCAACCTCATGACAATTTTGCCAGCACCACTGAAAGCTATCCACCAGTGAATCTGCAAAAAACATAACCCACAAACTGTCTTTTTCGAATACCGTAAACCAAACACAAACCTCTTCAAGGCTCTTCTTTATGGGAGGATTTGCAAACCTTTGTTTTCTTCCTTGTTTTCAAAGGTACAAGCCATTTTTCCTGTTGAGTTTGGGTGGAATGTTAATTTCAGCATGCAATAATTCATGAGAAGACGCGTCTTCATTATGCTCAAAGTGAAGAGAGAATCATACAAATTGCTTCTGCAGGAACACAATCTTGATGTTAGAGGGTGAAAACGCTGGGTTGGGTCTTTACTTTCAAAAGATGGTTAAAAAACAACCAGATTCTCTCACATGAAACGAAGCACGCCTTAGTCTCAGTAATATGCAGCACTGCTCGAGGCGTTGCCCTCTGGAAAGCATCTGGAAACAAATCTCAGCATGTTTTGCATCAGATTATGTTGACTGTCAGCACTAAATTAAATCTCTCTTTACAACCTCAAACAAATACTAAAATATGTTTCAACTTCTAGCCTTCTGCAATCAGATTTCGGAAAACCTGATGCAAGTGTTTTCCTAAAACTCGCGATTCCCTATTGGAGTGAGGTTTATCGTTGAGAAGAATACCGCGCTAACGTGTGTGTTTTTTATTCCTGTACAAAGATGGTGAGATCAGAGTACATCAAAATGCCTCCCGCTAATGGAGACCGATGTCCCGTCAGGAGGGGCGAAAGGAGAGCCCCTGTCTGAAATGTAATGCATCATGGCTGTGCAACGAAGCGCAAAGAACGCTCATCAAGTCACCCAAAAACCAAGACTTGACTTGCAGCCATTGTTAGGACTTTCTGGTGAACAATTATATATTTGCCCAATTAGATGATCCCATGGAGCTAATGGAATTCATGATCATTTATGGATCATTTGTGCATAACGTGGATGAATTCTGCAAGTGTTTTCAAGGTTCAGAATACAGATCTAAAAGTCAAGTCATACAAAAAAAACGTTTTTACAAGTAGATAAAACTTTACGGTCAAACTTCGATCATCTTTTGATCCATTGATAAAGCATTCCCAAAAGTCTTTTCATTTAGATTATGGAGGCCATTAGGTCAAAAAAAGTCTTTTTCTAGGATATAGTGTCTGAAGAGCAGCAGAACTTCATTTGAAATTTGCTTCCAAGACTGTTAGCAGGGAGTAAGTCCGCCCCTTTTCCGTCACACATCACGAAAGTTCCGTTAGTTACATATTCTCTGAATCCCAGATGACCGTCAGAGTGCCCCGTCCCTCTGGTTTCTTGCGTTCTCTCGGGAGGCGTTTGGGACTGCGGCCCCGGTGCCACGTGACTTTATAACCTTGTGTGGGTCACTTGGAGGTCACAGGTGACTTCATTGCCGGTAAATTCCCAAACTACGCATACGCAAGAAGGATCGTTCAAAGCTTGAAACACCACTTCTGGTGATCAGGAGGGATGAAATGGAAACGGGAGCTCTCCCTTTATCTAGGTTACAGCCATCCCAACCTAACATTACCGGTGCAACAAAGCCGTACGGCTATCCGAGTCAGATACCTGAGTCAGATACCAGCTCAGACGAGGAAGATAAAGACATCAGAATAGAGCGTCTGCCTATTTGATTTTCTGTCACCAATACAATCGATTTTAAACTGCATGTTATCGTCTGCTCCCCAGTCACAACAATTTGAATAAAGAAAATATATATGTATGTATATGTGAGTAAAATGCCCCAAGACCATGATAAAAACACAAGTCTGGATACAAACACAACTCTACAGAAAATGTTGTGACAAAAAGAGATAAATTAACACCACCACAGTACAACTAACATTAGTAACAATTTTGTAAGCAGTTAGCAAAACTTAGTGGAAAACTTCCTGTCTGATCCCCATGCATTTTACATGACACCTGTAAAAAGGTTGGAAGCTGAAAAATCAGAACAATTTGTGAAAACTAATCATCTTCACTACTTCTACTTCATCAAGTACTGGAAGTAGTGAGTTTTTTGTTTTTTTTTTAACTGTAGTCATATAATGACATTGACACTACTTAGTTTAAAACTTCAAAATATCAGACAAAGAGTACAGATATTTTCCAGTTTTTGATTCTTTCATGCATGTTTTTTGTACAGCTCAGAGGATTCTAAAACCTTTTATACATCAGTAATGTCATCATTTTTGCCATTTTTTCCCAACAAAAAGTGAAAGTACACTTATTTATTGTGTTGAGCAAAGCAAACATAGCCTCCTGCTGCAGTTTATTATGATGAGAGCTTTAACTGATCACTTCAATCTTATTTTAAAAAGCCACAGAGGTGCTTTTTTAAATGAAGTGTAACTATAAGCTAAAATCCCACTTTGACCTGACGTTTAATAAAATATTTAATCAACTTTGAATGCACTGTGCTTGTAGCAGCAGAAATGTGTTTGTTGCAGTCTGACCGCAAAGCAGCTGATAACACTGTTCTGCCATATCAGGGAAAACTCATGCACAGCTTTAAAGGCTTGGAAACACCCACACACATTTGGAACAAAGACAGTTTCTTCTTAACTGTGGTTAAAAAAAATCCTACTATATTATAATTTTCCTTTTTATTGATTTTATTTTTTGTGGAGACAGTAAGGAGTGCAGCAGAATAGTATTTAAATGATTTTAACAAGTGCAGCATGCTGCTGCTTTCACACTTGGCTGAGTGTGTTACTCACTTGGCACCAAGTTTAACATGAGAATGTTGTCAGTATTTACTTTGCAAATGAAAGTATGTGCAAGTGGGATGCAAATGAATAATTCACACAGAGCACTTATGGGGACAACAAGTTTGTTTTGTGGTACGTTTCTGTACATGCATGTGGAACAAAGTCGTGGATTGTGTACGAAAAGGCAGCAAACGAGCAAAGAGCAGACATTCTTTCACAGGCAGACAGTCGGTGGTCCAACATTTAAAGACATCAAAAGAGCTTAGACACGTGCTGGGAGAGCAGAGCAAGTGACAAATGTTGGGAGGGGAAACGCATTTATAGGAAACTGGTCAATTATCCATATATTTATGTCACATTGACAAGGTTAACACATTAAATTATCAGAGTTTGATACTATTTTGTGCTTTATTTACATAATAAAATACATCTCTTTAGGTATTCAATGCACTTTTAAAAAGGCAGACCACATCAAGTCTGTTAACACGCCTCCAATCATAAAGTAACTGGAAGTATTTACTCAATTAACACAAAGTTTAGAATGCCATTAGTTATTTTTAAGCACAAACATGTTAATTTTATGCAAAATTGAGGGTTTTCTCTTATATCCTAACTCTGGTGGTCCACTTACAGCATACAGACAACTCAGTAAACAACTATGAGCACATCTACTGTAGATGCCAACAGGAAATCACTGCCAACTCTATTCAATGTCTGAAAAATATCTGCATATAGAGATCTGGGATATTTTTAGGTATCTATTAAGAATACTTTTTTCAACCTTTTTCCCAACAGCATGTTTTCATCTGTTCCCAATTTACAATTAGTTAAATAAAGAAATACTCAAACGCAATTTTAAGCGGACTTTCCTTGATATATGTCCTCCATCATTAGAAATGTGCCACAAAAATACATAAAACAAAAAAACAACAATTTTCATTGGAGTGGGTCTTTAAAGGGCCGATACCATTCCGTTCTTAAGCATTTCAGAGCAAACCATATCCATACAGATGATAATGTACTACATTTTTTATTGATATATGAGCTCCTTTTCCTACTGGGAAGTAAAGCGCCTTGATCTCTGCGCCACCACCTTTCGCTCCTTGTAGGTGCCTCCCATTTCATGACATCCTAGAGCCGGCCTCACCTTCGTTTCACTCACAAGAACAACATCCAAACTTTTGAAAGATGGATGTGTATATTGTGTATATGAAATGAAAGCGTTTTGCAGATCACCGTTAGCTCAATGGAGAATGCAGCGCAGACTCTTCCTGGAGGGGGCTGTTCCTCCACATTCATACTATGACCCAGTCCTTTCAGAGACTGGGAGGGACTGGTGCTCAGAGCGCCGGGAATGCTCAGGCGTGTGAACGGAGCAAAATGCTGCTTTAGAGGGTGTTTTCATGAGGAATGAACTTTGAAAAGCAAACTAATAATAATAATAATAAATTCCACGATATAAGCCCTTCAGCTAAATCAGAATGATGATGCAGAATTGAAAAAAAGTCAGATTTATTTCTAAGCTACACTTACAAGTTTAGCATAATGAAAATATGAAGCAGCAAAACAAACCCAAATCATGATCCCCCGACCTCTATGCCGTGCTTTTACTGTTTTAAAATGTTCTGCTGTTTGGTTTCACCAAAAGTGGATCAGTGGTTGTGATCACACAAGTTTCTGCTGTGTCACTGCAGTTGCTCAGGCAGGTCACTAATAGCAAAAGCTGCCTGCTATTCTAAGAAATCTCCTCTTAAACAAATCAGCTTTTTATGCACAGTCTTGAGGTTGGATCATAGCAACTGTTGCTATGATCCAACCTCAAGACTGAATGAGAACCTTCACATTTTTAGTATTAGGAATTCTATCCAGACGTAATAAATGAATAAAAACTTTGTAAAATATAGATATATACAGCACAGAATGCACCAAAATCAGCCTAAACGGAACCCTCGTTTGTTGCAGCTGAATGTATTGACAGGCAAAAGCTCCTCAGCAGCAGCACCGCCAGCAGTGACGCTGCAACAAACGCGGCGTCATTAGGTCACAGGAGTGAAGCAGCTGCGAGAACATCTCAGTTGAGTCACCCGCGTGCGGTCTGTTGAGTAACATCACGCAGCTGCGTTAAATCCACAATTCACGCACTCAAACCATGCGTGGCAGGTCCTATTTTCAGAATAAAAACGACCTTACGATGAAAAAAAGGAATCATGATATGGGATGCATGCGTTCCTGCACCCACATGATGAATCTGCGGCGGAAGGTTCGTGCGCAAACACGCGCCGGAGCGCACACCCTGCTGCGGCGCGACAGCGTGTCACCTCTAGTAAACTTGTATGATTGAGTGACGCGCGGCGCACGGCGCTAGGACCACGCAGAACAGAAACATGCCCGCACGTCGAGCTGTATTTTCCATGATTATTAACCAGCGCGCGTCCCCGTCCGCTCCCTTTACGCACCTGTGCCGACTGCCGGGGAGGTTTGGCCCCGCTGTGGAGATGCATCCATGCGTCACCTCCCGGACATCAGGGCTGCTGGTCCCAATCCCGTCTGCGCGTCTGCAGACCATGCGTGTCTTCTCCACACCGCCGAGAGGGGCGGGACCCACGCTGCTTGGAGACGGAGAGCGAGTGGATCACGAGAATGCCACTTCTTGATTTGGGGGCCCAATCAGATGCGGCGCCTTTGCATCGTCACGCAGCAGCATGCATTTATTTAGAATGACTGAGCATGGAGATTACCTTCAAGGTAAACATGCTCAGTGAATTCCCAGCAGATTGATCTCAGGCTTTTGTGACAAAATAAGGATCATTTAGATATGGAATTATTCTAAGAAACATATATTTATTTCTCATTAAGGCTGGAGATAAAGCAACTTCTGGTGCAAAGAAGTCCGACTCAAATGAAAGCGCCTGACAAACAGTAGACAGCCTTTTTAATAATCACCTCACATCACCCTTCAAGGTGTGACCTCTGTGTACAGGAGGATTGGAACAGAACAGGTAGAAGAGCTACCCTACCCTCTACTGGCAGAACACGAGATCTTCAAATCAAATCCCGTTTTTCTGATAAACAATCAGAACCAAATGAAAACTATTGGATTTTTTTCCCCTTCGATAGTCAAATCAAAGACTAATTAAAAACACAGACAAATATACACAGCCTCTATGGAAATCAAAACCTTAATATACAAAAATATACAGATGTAAATACAGGACGGTCATCAGAGTTCATCACCATCTCCCCCTCTGAAAAGGTGGGCAGGGGAAGCCTGGTCTCACACCTCTGAAAAATCGCCCCTCCCTGTCGCCCTCAGGTCCCATGGGTGGGCAACTTTGGAAAGGGGGGCCGCGAGGAGGGAAGGGCATGCGCATTCCGAATCTGTTAGGAGGAAATATTGGTCGGTCTGGCATCATCTGCGGGGGCATGTGCTGCATGTTTGGAGACGCCAGGAAAGGCGGGACGTGAGGACTCGGCATGCCAGGAGGAGGCTGCAGTGGTGGTGCCTGCATAGCTGGAGGGGTTAGGGTCATCACTGATGTGCCTGGAGATCCCATCTGGTTATCCAAGGAAGAGTCCTCGTCTCCTGCATTTTCTCTGGCTTCCAAAGGAACAAGGAGTTTTGCTGCAAAAAAAGTCCAGTATAGTTGTTTTAAACATCTTTCTATAGCCAAAAATAAAAGAAAGAGTAATTCCATTTTGGAGCATTCCTAATATCTTACTGTCAAACAACTTACCAGCAGGGTCGAACTTTGCAGACATGAAAGGAGATCCTCCTGGAGGCAGTGATGTGGGAGAAAGCATGATGGGTCCAGGGAAAGCAGAGGGGCTTCCTAACAGCTCTGTCTGCTGAATTATGGGCATCTGGAAGACAAAACACCAGACTAGATTTAACCGCACTGATCCGAAAACGTGTGGCCTGGCTTCATGAAAGAAGAACATTTTAGTTTATACATCACAATAAAGATCATTTTAGCAGGATTATCTTTTAAAGACAATCCTACAATTTAAACTAAATAAGAAGTTTTTTTTGTTTTAGTATAAATGGTATAGATTATGATTCTTTTTTTAAAACGCCTAAAACACTTGGATTTATTTCTGCCAACACAAGACAGCAACTGTAGTGTGTTTACAGTCCCATGAAAAATGTCATTTCCGGTTCATGTGATGATGTTTTAATGCATTCCCAATCTTTTTCTTCCTGATGAAGTGCATGTTTCCTGTTGAGGTAAAGCTGCCATAAGTTGATGGCAAATGCTGTGTTTGAACCTGCAACCCGTCATCCCTTCTCTCTAAAAGGAATGATGGCCTTTCAAATCACACAAATTTGTTTTTGTTTGACCAAGAAAAGTTCCCAAAAGGAAGACTGTTGTTCACATTTCAGCAGCGATTTGTTTGTAATGACTTTATAAAACGGATCTTCCACTTTCATGGCCTCGTAGCTCCTGTTAGGAGTCTGGTCTCTTTTCATTTGACCTGGTTTTAGCCTCATCTTTACATAAATACATCTGTGTTTATCCAGAACATAGGATGTTGCTTCAGATTCTTAAGATTCCTGGAAATCTTTTATTTTCTTTCTTGGTTTCCCCTACAATGATCAGATTTAACACAGTTACGCAGACATCACAAGAAAGGTGTGTTTGCAATGAACTTGTAAATATGAAATGAATATACAGAACTTTAATTGATCCCACAATTGAAAAATTGTTCTCCAAGCAAGATAATATATAAAACTAACTAAATAATAAAATTAATGACAAAAATAATATTGTTCTTAACATTAATGAATATTCATAATATTCAGCAGAAGCTTGCATTTTTCAAAGTTAAAGACACTTTTAAGTAAGGGCATCCAACCCTTAAAATTGTGCTAAAAATGTTTCTAAAGTCGTTTTAGTATTTTTTACTATTATTTTTATAAAAATTAAAAACTCCTCGCTTAAGCACTAGTTTTCAGAAACTTGTTCTAAAAAAGCATCTTTCTTGATGGGCTGTCTTGTGGGTTACAGATGACCCCACTCGCAACATTAACGTGTCTTGAATATCTCAAGAGCTAAATAATATTCATTTATACACCCGAGATGCATTGCTTTCTCTGTTTTCAAAGTACCAACAACTTTGACTTTAAACCCATTGACTGTAAATCATGTTTACATTGATTTAATTCACAAAAAAACACAAGTTTCACCAAAGTCTTGCAGTTAATCTAAGCTGTTTATTGTCAGTATTAACTCTTCAGAAATGCAGCTTCGCTAAAGATCTTTTATTATTTGAAAGATGTAAGTTCTTAAAACTCTTAAAAACTCAATGTCCACAGAACTTCCAGGACAGCAGCCTCACATGTACGCTTCTCTCATCGGATGCTGCTGTAAAACATACAGCAGGTTACTGTAAAATAACTCCAATAAGGTACTGAAAACTATTCCACTGTGCTGTACTGTATTCTACTAATACATTACATCATTTTTTGTTTCAATTATTACATTCATTAATTATTAAGTTAATTATCACTAACCACAACAGCAGGCACAGACTTCCTAATAGACAATGGAACTTGTCTATATCCCACACTCTTTAAGGCGCACAGCAGTTTTCCAGGGGACTTGAATGACAGATTTAAGAGCCTTTATTAAAGTCATTTTTGTAAAACCTGTAAGCCCTGCACACACAATCTCGATGACTTGCCTGGACATACACCCCTAACTTCATACTTTAACTTCCATAATGCATCCTGGTAATTCCATGAAGAAAGCTAACAAAATAGAATTTGTTGCTGTAAAACTGACGTCAGGGAGAAAAATGAAACGTTTCTAGAATGTTCTCCAGCATTTGTTTTTTAAATGAAATCGTGCACTTCTTTATTTTTCCATAATACTGAGTTGTCTACTGTAAGATCATCGTACAACATAAAAACAGGAGAATACTGTCACATTTTCTCCCAGATTGCATTGCGGTTTATAGCATAATACTTTGCAAAAGGGAAACAGTAGAATAATGTTAACATTGTGGATTTTTCACCTGCAATTTTCCATAAAGAGCTTACAGTGTGTTCACATCAACACCGGAACCTCTTAGGTTTGCAGGTGACGCAACAGCTGTGATGATGAGCCACCACAGTGGACGTGCTGCCGCTGACAGCTGGTACGACTCTTACGACCTCAACAGAGGAGCCGATAGTTGACTTCCGAGAGAGAGCAGATCTTCAATCCCCCTTTGGCCACAAGTGTCTCTGCCCTGGAGTGGAACCCATCAGGTTTCCGGGTTAGCACTTTTCAGATGACCTGAGATCCACCAACAGCTCTGTCCCTAGAAGGCCTGGTGACAGCTTGAGCGTGTCGGAAGACGGCCAGGCTAACCTAAGCCAACGTTCTCAACACTGAGAGCACGCTCTCCTCAGGGGTGAGCTCCTGGTTTGAAATCAGCAGAGCAAGAGTGGAAGATGGATATCATTTTCCGAAAGTTGAAAAAGTCCCATGTGCATTCCTAACACTTTTTCAGAGCATTTTTAACCTGAGGTGCATTTGTAGAGGAGAGTATAAAAAAACCTCTCAACCAGCTCATACTCCATTTGCCTCCCTGCCTTTAAGGAGACATTTTAGCAGCACCGACAGCACCAGATATTACCTGCTTTACCCATCCACCTCTGGAAAGTCCTGCACTTTCAGAGAAGCCTTTTATCCACTGCCCACAAGAACTCTTATTATGCATTACTGCTTTTTAAAAAGCATAAGAACACAAGTTTAATGTACATGTGTGTGCTTGTTTTTCCCTTCCCGTCTTTATTTTGTATCAAATGACAGTCTAAAAAATGTGTATGTACACGGTGTAAAAAGATAATAAATCCCTTTAGCTTGATGAACTGCAACAAGCGGCTGCAGCAATGCAAATGTGGAGGATACAAGTTTCACTTTGTATATTTGATTTTGAAAATGAACAATAAGGTTGTAAAAAGAAAAAAAAAGTTGTTTTTCTAAGGATGAACAAAGATGCAAGGAAAAAGCGCACACACACATATCCAGGCATGCACACACAAACACACATGCACTTTTTTTCTACACTCAAATCCAAAAATATAAAAGCATCTGAGAAACTGGTAATTGTCAGAAAGTTCTTAAATGTGTTGTCCATCTACATTATTTTAAACCGATTTCATAATATCACTTGTTCACTATTTCATTAAATAATGTTTTAGCTAAGTCAGGAGAATGTTTTGCAACAGTTTTTGTTTTCCACGACCATATTCATAATAGTCATGTTGTATTGTTTTGTTCATCTTGAGCTAGAAATCTTTATGACATTCCAATAAAGAACATGCGAGCTAGCCAAAAATGCAACTGTTGCGAACGCATCCCAAGCACGCCATTCAAAATCTACAGCTGCAAATTGCAATTTCTTTTTTCCACAATAGCGTCTCGATGATGCTCGAGAAGTTAGGAGATGTTTAAAAAAAAAAAACCCTAGGATGAGGTTTTTATTTATAGGTGGTACTAAAAGTTTTTTTTTTTCAATTCAAGATGGCGGCCTCTTCCCAAGATCAATGGTCAACAAAATGTCGGTGGTGGTTGTAGACTAAAGCTTGCGGCATGTGTGTGAAAATTCATGAAGATTGCTTAAATAAAAGTTTCCTTTACCCATATCATTGGAAAACGTGAAAATCGCCAAATCTCAGCCTTTGCTACAAAATGGCTCCCAAGCTGTAGGCCATGTGGCAATCCCACAAAAATGTCAAAACTACCTTTTTCCTTTTCAACAGTTTTACCTGCCATGATGTCATTGTTTAGGGGGGTTTGCTTTCTTTGCCCAAAATAAATTTTCACCGGGCTCTAGGTGTAAATTTTGGTGAGATTTTGCGCTTGTGGCAGGGGTCCAATTATCGTTCAAAGGCGCAGAAAGAAAGAAGAAAAAACATTCAAATTCCAATCCAAATTGGATTTACGTCTCAAAAAGATAACATTTTTTGTTTTTCAATTAAACTGATGGATGATATTGTGTCTCAGGGCTCTTTGGATCATTTGTGATTGGTTTTCAGGGTAGGAATAACTACGAAAGAAGGACATTCCACGTTAAGCAGACCAGATCTGTTTCAGGTCCCAATGCACTCTTTAAATAAAAGCTCTACATCAGAATTTTATCTCAGTGAAACATCCAAAAGTTTAAATGATCCCAAAAAGATTTGGAAGACAGTTGAATCCACCTCTGAGCCTGCTTCTAACGAAGAGCCTAACTTCGAAGAGCCTAACTTCTTAACTAAAGAGGGCAAACATTTCACATAGAAATCAGCCATACTAGATTTTAATGATCATTTCCTTTCGGCTGGATCTCTTTTTGATTCAATTCAAATTTAGGAATCTCTGCTATGAATTTAGATGTTATAGAACCAACTAACGACCCAAACAACAGAACATGCAACTTTACTGCTGTGTCTGTCTCCAAAGTTCTCAAGGAAATGAAAACTCTTGACACCAGGAAGGCAGCTGGACCAGATAAATTGGACTCTTTATTTCTGAAGTTAATGATGAAGCAGACTGCATTGCTGACTCTCTGTCATTCATTTTCAATCTGAGTTTCAGTTGTAAAAAAAGTCTGCCCCTTCATAAAGGAGGAGAGTCCTCACTGGTAAATGAGCAACACACATCTCATGAAACTACAGGCCAATCTCCAAGTTACGCTTGTTTTAAAAGCTGGTCAGTGAGCAACTGAAGGACTTTCTAGAATCAAACAGAATTTTGTCTGCTTTGCAGTCTGGTTTTAGCAAACATAGGACAGCGACCTCAAAGGTTTTAAAGAATGTTATCCAGGCACTTGACTGTAAAAAGAAATTCAGTGTTGCACTTTTATCAACCTCTCCAAAGCTTTTGACACTGTGGATCAAACTCCTGGTAAAAATCCTGGTCAATATTGGTATGTCCGATTAAGCCGTGGCTTAGTTTGTTAATTATCTTTTAAACAGATCACAAACCTTACAAATATCCAGCTCCATTTCTCCTGCTCGTGAGATCAAGTGTACCACAGGGTTTGGTTTAAGGTCCCATTCTGTTCTCCATGTATTTTAACAGCTTGTGTCAAAACGTACCCCATGCAGCATAGCATCTTTATGCTGACGACACTGTCATATACTGCTATTCTAGGTCAATCGCACATTTTTATTGTTAAATCTCCTCTCAGATCACTGAAAAGGGGTTTAAACACAGAAAAATCAAAAGTGATTATATTTTTACACAAACATGAATTACAGGATATCACCCAGATTCTTAAAACTAAAAATGACAAATCAATAGAAATGGTAGATGGCTACAAATACCTCAGTTTTGTGATTGACACAGAGCTTTCTTTTAAAATGCATGTTGCCACGTGAATTTTAAAATTAAAAATGGATGCTTGGGTTTTCTTTTAGAAACAAATCCTGCTTCTCACTCAGAGCTTGAAAAATTCTGGTAGCAGCTACATTTATGCCTCTGATAGATTATGGGGATGTTCTATATATGAATGCCTCATCCAGCCTTCTTCAATCAATCAATACTGTATATCCCTGTGCCTCGAGGTTTGTAACAGGCTGTTGTCGTCTCACTCATCACAGTGATATGCCAGCGCAGAATGACCCTCTCTGAACACACACAGGTACATGAGCTGGATGACTCGGCGATAAAGAGCTGCTTGGTTTGGTCTCCTCATATCTCGGTTCTCTTCTTCAAACAGCCACCAGTCATTATGCATATTTGTGATGCTTTTTATCTGCATGTTCTCCATGTTCAAACTGAATTTGGGAAACAAGCCTTCAGTTTTTCTTCTGCCTCTGCCTGGAACTCAAAATATCCAAATTCAACTAAAATGTTTCTAATTTACACTGTTAATCAATGCATTGTACAAGTACTGTACTCTATTTAATGCAATGCTGCTCGTACCTTTTGCACTTTCCAACTGACTGCTTATACTGCCTTGTAAAATCCCTTTGCCACTTTGTTACACCTAAACTTTAAATTTTATATTGTACACATCCCAAAGTCATCGCTTGTTCTATATTTGTTTTATACTGTAACTTTATGAGACGTGTGTTGCTGACCTCTTGGCCAGGGTCACCCTTGAAAAGAGATTTTCATCTCCATGGGTTTCACCTGTTTAAATAAAGGTTAAATAAATAAAGTCTATACACAGATTAATATGAAACATTGTTCCATTTATACAAATGTCAAAGGAAATCCTCATAAATTCTATACATGAACATCCAAAGCACACAGATAAAACTAGAAGATAAAGCGCACCATCAGCAAAATTTTGTACTGGCAACTAAAAGGTAGTACTGAGAAAAAAAGAAAACAAAGAACCTGATGTCTGTTCTTGCCCTAGTGTTTTATCTATTGAGCAGAAAACTGTTGTAACATCTCGCAACAAGATCATCGATCAGTTCAGATTCTTCATAGATTTCAGCTTTTCCAGGATTAAAAACGGATTGGTTCGTGCTGCCATTTGTGTTGATGCAGCAAAACAATCAGACATACCATCTGTCTCATCTGTTGAGATTATATGAAATAGAAGAGAAACCTTTATACAAGTCCTTTTTAACCCACTCACCTGTGTGAGTCCTCCTGCCAGGAGACAAAATTATGCCAAAGAATCAACAAACTTAAAACTGTTAGATGTATGACTAAGTTTGCATAGCTCAGCCTAAAAAGGCATTAAAGTCATTAAAGTTTTCAGTTGAAATACTATGTTTTTCCTTTTTTGTTGTTGATGCTAATATTAGAAGAAAATTTACCTTACAGGACCGAATGTCTTGGGTGTGTAGTGATGAGTGTCAAACCCTGTTTCAGAGATTTTCCACTCGGTGCATCATATTTTCTCTGAGCTGCATCCATGGTATGTATTAATGGTCATTTTCAAAGACATGTTGATTATTCAGTCACATGCAGAATCACAGGATGCTGTTCAGGGCAACTGGATTCTAAAATGTATTTCTAGAAGATGCTTTGCTGCTCATTCAAGTACTTTCTTCACTTCAGTCAAATTTAGAAGAATTAAGCTGGTAAAAAGACATGTACAGGTTAATTTACAGTGGGGTTTTTTGGGGGGGGGCTTTGAAAGGAGGGTCTTGGTTCACTTGCTTTTGTATTGCGACTCACATTAATGTGAATGCTATGTTGACTGTTGAACGGACCTAAGAGAAGCAAGCCAAAAGAGAGGAAAAAAACAGTTCACTGCATAAATTTAAAGTGTGATTCACACTAAACAATAGTCAGAAGAATTTAAAAAAACAAAAAACCACCCAGGCATGTTCTTCATTCTTTTTTTCCCCATCAATGTCACAACAGTTTGAGCCACTACTAACCCCTAAATGAAAAGCTGTTGGAACTGCATGGTTTTTCAAGATAGTTTGGTCTACTCCACTTTTTGGGTCACAGGAATATCCCAAAGCAAAAGCAACTGTATTCATTGTGTAATTAAGCACTAAAGTGGGTTTCAAAAGTCCAAACTCTATCATAAACCATAGGAAGTCTCAGTAACAGTGGGGCAACAAAGTATTTAGTCACCAATTGTGCCAGTTTTCCCACTTAAAGTAAGACGAGAGAGGCCTGTAACTTCCAGTATAGATATACCTCAACCATGAGAGACAAAATGAGAAAACAAATCCACAAAATCACATTGTCTGATTTAAAAAAAATGTACTTGTAAATTAAGTTGGAAAAAAGTATTTGGTCAATAGCAAAAGTTCAACTCAATACTTTGTTATATACCCTTTGTTGGGAATGACAGCAGTCAAACATTTTCTGGAAGTCTGCACAAACTGTTGCATATTTTGGCCCATTCTTCCATGCAGATCTCCTCTGAAGCAGTGATGTTTTGGGGGCGTTGCTGGGATGAACTCTCAACTCCCTCCTAAGATTTCATATGAGGTTGAGATCTGGAACTTGAAATGCTTCCTACACACTCCTCGGGCAGTGTGTTTGGGATTGTCGTCATGCTAAAGGACCCAGCCTCATTTCATAGTCAATGCTCTTGTGGATGGAAAGCGGTTTTCCCTCAAAATCTGATGAAACATGACCCCATTCACATGGATCAGTACATAAGTTGCGTTCAAAGACCACCACCCCTATGCCTTTCGGTAGGAATGGTGTTCTCTGAATGAAACTCAGCATTCTTTTTCCCTCCGAACATGATGAGTAAAGCTCTTACCAAAAATTTCTATCGTGGTTTCATCTGACCATAGGACATTCTCCTAATCCTTTTCTGGATCATCCAAATGCTCTCTAGCAAATTAGACGGGCCGGCACACGTACTGGCTTTAGCAGGGGGGCAGGTCTGGCACTGCAGGATTTGCATCCTGGCGGCATAGTGTGTTACAGATGGTAGCATATGTTACTTTGGTTCTAGATCTCTGCAGGTCATTCACTAGATCCCCCCCGTGTGGTTTTGGGATTTTTGCTCACTGTTCTTGTAATCATTTTGACCCTGGGGGGGTCTTGCGGGGAGCCCCAGATCAAGGGAGGTTATCAATGGTCTTGTATGTTTTCAATTTGCTAATAAATGCTCCCATAGTTGATTTCTTCACTCCAAGTGGCTTACCTATTGCAGATTCAGCCTTCCCAGCCTGATGCAGGTCAACAATTTTGCTTCTGGTGTCCTTAGACAGCTCTTTGGTCTTGGCCATAGTGGAGTGTGACAGGAGGTTGTGGACAGGTTTTTTTTTTTTTTTTACATAGATAATGAGTTCAAACAGGGGCCATTAATACAAGTAGCAAGTGGAGGACAGAGGATCCTCGTACAGAAGTTACAGCTCTGTGAGCCAGAAGTCTGCTTGTTTGTAGGTGACCAAATACTTATTTTCCACAATAATTTGCAAGTAAATTATTTTTTATAAGTCAGAAAATGTAATTAAAAGATGAGAGGCCTGTAATTTTCAAGAGGGAGAACTTGCACAATTGGTGGCTGACTAAATACTTATTTGCCCCACTGTATATTTAATTAGGGATCTAAAATAACTTTTTGCACTCGTCCCACTTTATTCTAGGGCACTAAAGTTTCTGGAATAAAAGTTAACTGCACCCACATTTTCAGCTGCACTGCATTTTTAGCAGCAGGTTCACAGTCACTTTTTGTTCCTAAATTGCTATTTGCTGCTGCCTGCTGCTGAAAGGAAGAGGTGACACTCAGGCAATGCTTTTACTTTAGAATGAAATGTATTTTTTAGACCCACTTAGATTTTTTTCTGTTTCAACACAAAATGTATTAGAACTAGTTACAAATATAATATTTCCAGCCATCGTCTTTCTGTACAACAAAAGCGGTGTTATTTTGTGTGCTTTGCTGCACCAGTGCCAGGGAAGTTAGTCAAGCCACTTTCTTAGCCAGCATCTAGGATAATAATCCCAAATGTTTCCATACAGATTACTAAACTATCAGCAAAAAGCTAGAGTGAAATACGCATTTAAACATATGGTTATGCATTGTTAAATAGAAGTAAAACAATGCTTTGTCGGTTCAGCCTCTTTATTTTCAGTATTCTCTTTATGCTGTCAAAACACAAATGTCATCAAATGTTATATTACTGAACAATGGACTGATTGTTAGCTTATTGAAACCTGACTTTTTCCCCCAGAACTCATTTCTGCCGCGTTATTACAGAAAACATTTTTTTTCCACTGACTATATATGGAGTACTGCAAAGCTGTCATCAAGCTTACATCTAAAACTGTTCAGTGGGAACCTTCTTAGGTTTTTTATAGTTCAAAATATGAAAACCTAATTAGAATCTTGTGACAGTATTTTTTCAGTCTTTCAAAGGGTTGATTTTAAAATTGAGAGTTTAAGTAAGGCTTTGCTAAATTCACATCACTTCCCTTTTTTTTTTTTTTTTTGGGGGGGGGGGGGGGGGGGGAACACAAACACATTTTAAAAGAAGAAACAGACAGAGGATCAGCCCCTGATCAGAATAGAATGAGATCAGAATAACCCTTATTTTCAGAATCAAACTCATCCAGCATTCAATTCAAAGTTTTGAAATACTCGACAAAGGCCTTTGATATGAATTAAAGACAGGATTGGATCACCAAATCCAAATCCTGATCAAATTTGGTTTAAAATATCCACAATTTCAGATCAGGATCCAATCTTGGAGGTTTAATCCTATAAGATCATGTTAGAAATATTGAGCCTAATAGAGTACAATTACCTTTGGATGGAGTTCAATACTGCATTATCCAGAAAACTGTGCCTCTTACCTTACATGTTACGTTTTGTTTTTTTTTTTTTTTATCTATGGGGTGGACTCTAATCAAACAATCATCAAAAAAACCCAAACGGAGATTTTTCATCACAGCACCACACAAACTGAAACTATGTAAACTCACATGGGAAAAACACAGACTGTAAACTCACTGGCCACTTTATTAGGTACACCTGTCCAACTGTTCATTAAAGCCAATAACGGGGCAACAACTAAATGCATTTAGACATGCAGAGATTGCCAAGACAATTTGCTGCAGTTTGAATCGTGCCACAGAACAGGGGAAAAAAAAAAGATTGAAATGACTGAACGTGTCATGGTTCTTGGTGCCAGACAGGCTGGTCTGAGTATTGCAGAACCTGTTGACCTACAGGGATTTTCACCCATAACTATCTTAAGGGTTTACAGAGAATGATAAAAAAGAGAGAAAAATATCCAGTGAGCAGAAATTCTGTAGGTGGAAATTCCAAAATGGTTTTAGCTGATAGAAAGGTAACAGTAATTCATATAACCCCTGGTTAATACCTTCTAATGGTACCCCCGGCGTTTATGGTATTCCAAAAATTTGGCATCCAGCCTGGCGTTTGAGACAGGGGCTAACTGAAGACTGGGATCCATTCAATCACAGACAGAATGGTGATGGCTAAAGGGTTAATTTAGCTGTGAAATTTGGTCATAAAATGCAGACACCACCAGATGAACATTTTAGCATTTAATGAAATGATTACAACATTGTTTTATGTTTTGATTAGCACTGGTTGCAAACATTTCTTTCCTCATTGAACCATCATCAATCTTTGTTTCAAAAACGTCTTCGCTTTTATGCCAATCATATTCCTGGAGACACATGCACCTTTCCATCCTTGCTCAATAATCTATGTTAAAACCAGTTTTTCTATTTCGTTGCTCGCTTTCTTTGCACCTCCATCACGCAATCGGCTTGCTCTTTTTTTTTGCAGCCATCTTCGCAATATCACCCATCTGCATGTGACATTCTGGGATATGTTCAGGATCCACCCCAAAATGTGGTGTCGATTTCTCACCAGAATGTTTTTGCTTATGACACTGCATTAAATTTAAATGCTAAATTAAACAAGTGAGTCTTGGCCAGAACTACACTGGCTCACAACACAAATACCACAGACAACCAGTGTCTGTACGACCGCGCACAAGGTGGGTGGGGAGGGGGAATCTTAAAATAGTTCGGCCGCTATTAGAGACTGGCGTCTTTGGTAATGAACACTTGTTAGACCCGGCATTTATCTGAGACTGGCGTCAATTAGAGACTGGCCACTAAGAACAAGAAACAGGCTGCAATTCACACAAGATCACCAAAATTGGACAATAGGAGATTGGAAAAACATCACATGGTCTGAAGACTCTTGATTTTTACTGTAACATTTGGATGGTAGGGTCAGAATATGGCATCATCAACATGAAAGCAAGGATCCATCCTACCTTGTATCAACAGTTCAAGCTGGTGGTGGTGGTGTAATGATGTCAAAGATACTTTGTTGGCTCACTTTGGGCCCCTTAATACCATTTGAGAATCCCTACAAAGCCACAGCCTACCTGAGTATTGTTGCTGACCATGTCCATCCCTGTATGACCACAGAGTACCATTTTCTGATGGCTTATCCAGCAGCATAACGCGCCATGCCATAAAGCTGGAATCATCTTAGACTAGTGTCTTGAGTATCACAATGAGTTCACGGTCCTCAAATGACCTCCACAGTCACCAGATCTCAACCCAATAGAGCACCTTTGGGATGTGGTGGAACGGGAGATTGGTATCATGAATGTGCAGCTGACAAATCTGCAGCAACTGAATGATACTATCAAGTCATTATGGACCAAACTAAGGAATGTCTCCAGTACCTTGGTGAATTCATACCACCAAGAATTAAGGTTGTTCTGAAAGCTGAAGAGGGTCCAACCCGGTACTAGCAGGGAGTACCTAGAAAAGTGGCCGGTGAGTGTATACAGGAGGAACAGTACATTTTACTTCAATTATAGGTTGATACACTATGTTTAGGTAAGCTTGAATTCTGACTATGTCAACAGAATTTTCCTTTTTTTAGCATTAATGTTTGACATAAGCCAACAACTTGTATGCACTTTAATAGGTAACAGATAAATAGTGAAAATACAAATGTTTTATCCTACTGAAGGTTTATATTGCTTTGTGTGTTTAAAACCTGAATATTAGAATTCCAGTAAATTCTTTCATGATTCCTCTTCGCAGCTCCTATATGAAAGTTTCAATAATTTTAACAAACATTTCATTGCTATCGCAGAATTGTAAATACTCCCAAATAGATGAGACGAGAATTAGAGAAATATTGCTCAGATAAGCAAAGGCATGGACAAGTTAATGCAGGTTTAGCTTTAAAGCAGAGAATTAGGTAACAAAAATAGTCTTTTAGTCCCTGCTGGTATGTTTATGGTAAGGAAAAAAATGTTAACTGTTCTGATCCTGATCTGAAGAACTTCGGTATGAACAGAATGCAAAAACAGTAGTTTGCGTACTGCAAAACTCCACTGAACTTTAACTGAAACAATGCAGCAGTAATTGTCTTTTAAGTTCACATTTAAATCCAACTATTCAAAGTATTAAGTTTCCATCTTGTATCAATCAAGCTATCTCACTTTAAATGGACCTCTGGCATACGAGTCAAATAACAGAAGTTTAGGATCCATTATGATGCAATCCTTGGAGATATGTGGGTTTGCAGTGGGTGTATGTGGCAACATTGTAGTAGCAGAACAAATACAAGTCTGTTCTGATGCACAAGTGGAAACCTACTCACCTCACAGGTCTCCACACAGGCGCCAGAGATTTTTTACTCCTTGCTCTTCCAGTGTCCATGAGAGATGTACATTTGAAATTATATACAAATGAAAAATCTAAAATTCTATTCTCTTTGTAGAATTATGAGAGAGCATACATAATTTATAGGGAAATTCTAACACATTTGTGCCTGCAATCATCAACAAAAAAAAAGAAAAAACACAAAAAACTCAAAAATTTAAAGCACAGTTGGGGGTTGGATCTACCAAGAGCCTTGATCTGCATTTTGACTTCTTGAAACTTTTTTTTTTCTGTATGGCAAATTATTTTGTTTTTGTTCAAAATAAAAAGGTAGAAAACATGAATTAGTGAAACACACTCCACAGTTCATTAAAGAAGTAAGACGAAATGGTGCAATTTACCTGAAGAGCCACTGCAATGAAAATCTTGTTTTTAATACATTTCTCTGTATGGACATGTGTAAAAGAATTTAAGCTTGATTGCATTCTGATTACCAAAATTGGTACCGTTTGGTACCAGTGCCACGTCACACACGCGGACACAGCATGCGCCACTTTGTATTAATGTGGCTTAAAAAGACAGAACATTTCTCCCTCTTTCCTCACTGCTTTTTCTTTTCTGCCCCAGTGTGAAGGGGGTGGGGAGCTCCCACACCCTCACTCAAACTCATGTATTTCTCCGTTGAAAAGTAACAACAGAAGCATAAGGATAGCAGAGCAACCGCAAGCAGAAAGGTCCAAAGGGTGGCTGTATTTTTTAAAGTAGATGCAGAGAGTGCTCTGTCTCAAATGTAAAAAAATGTGGCTTGTAAGGCCGGTAACACCAGTAACCTGTCCAAACACCGTGCTAAAGTATCGGTACACTATTTTCTAGAGAAGTCGTGGACAGCGTTCGATCATCCAGGTGAGACATCTAGCGCCAGTTTTGCAAGTTTGCAAGTTTTACACTTTTATTTCCACTGCAACTGCTCTTTAAAGAGAGAGGAGGTTAGTTGCTATACTCTGCATACTGGCTCCTAATTGCATTGTTAAATTAAGTTATTTTCATAATGTATGTTATTATACAGACAAGAAAGGAAGGTCATTACAACAAAACTAAGAAAGCAGCTGTATCCCTCTTTGCTGCTCATAGTCTTCTCTCAAATAACATTAAATGCTTTGTATATACAAAGTACCAAAAGCCAAGCAGAAAATGAGCTGCTGGAAAACCACCATTGTTGTTCCTTTCGTAAATTTCTTCCCACATGCGCTTTGATGGTGCAATTTTGAGTAGAAACTTCCAGTAGAAATTGCCTTGTCGATTCAAAACCGAACCAGACTGCTCAGTCGAAATGATGCTTAAGAGGCTGTGTGTACTCAAATAGGTGGCCTAGAGGTTCTCGGCAGAGTTGATGACCACAAGTGGGTGAATCCACTGCAACCAAACCAGGTACAACCAAAACATACAAATTATTAAGCAAATTGTATTTAAGTCTCAAAAAGATACAATTATATGTTTTTCAAGAAACTCATTGATGATATTGCACCTCAGCGCTTTTAGGATTACTGAAATAAATCTCAGACACCTGTGATTATTAGTTTTCCAGGAGAGCTCAATTAAAAAGTCAAAACTACTAAAGGACGTTCCTTCATAATTAAGCAGATTAACATTTTCAAGAAATATGAGAATGAAAAAGGATCTATTTTCTACTGAAAAGCATGAAATAGTTAAATGCCTTGGACAAGGTAAAAAAACCCTTGAATATTACCTGAAAGCTTAAGTGTGATCAATGTACTATTAAGAGATTTGTGGCTGATTCAAACCACACACTGGTTGGTGCAGATAAATGCAGAATGAGGAATGTTTCTGCCTGACAAATACATCAGATTTAGAGAGCAGCTGCTAAAATCCCATTACAAAGCAGCAAGCACTTACACACGTGGACAAAATTGTTGGTACCCCTCAGTTTAAGAAGGAAAAACCCACAATTCTCAGTGAAATCACTTGAAACTTACAAAAGTAACAATAAATAAAAATTTATTGAAAATTAAATAATCAAAATCAGCCATCACTTTTGAATTGCTGATTAACATAATTACAAATAAATTACAATTACAAACTAATGAAACAGGCCTGGACAAAAATGATGGTACCTCTATAAAAGATTGAAAACTATTTGACCAGACTGACATGATTAACTCAGGTGTGTCCTTTAATTGACATCACAGGTGTTACCAAACTCATAATCAGTCAAAGAGACAAGTAGTCACTCTGCTGTTTGGTGAAAAGGTGTGAACCACACTGAACATGGACAACAGAAAGCCAAGGAGAGAATTGTCCCAGGACATCCGAAAACAAATGATAGATAAACATCTTAAAGGTAAAGGCTATAAGACCATCTCTAAACAGCTTGAACTTCCTGTGACAACAGTGGCTCATATTATTCAGAAGTTCAAGACCCACGGGACAGTAGCCAACCTCTCTGGACGTGGGTGCAAGAGGAAAATTGATGACAAATTGAAGAGACGGATCGTTGGAATTGTATCCAAAGAGCCCAGAACAACCTCCAAAGAAATTAAAGGTGAACTCCAAGGCCAAGGTACATCAGTGTCAGATCGCACCATTCGTCGTTGTTTGAGCCAAAGTGGACTTCATGGGAGACGACCAAGGAGGACACCACTGCTGAAAAACAATCCTAAAAAAGCCAGACTGGAATTTGCAAAAATGCATGTTGACAAGCCCCAAAGCTTCTGGGAGAATGTCCTTTGGACAGATGAGACCAAACTGGAGCTTTTTGGTAAGGCACATCAACTCTATGTTTATAGACTCAAAAACCAAGCATACGAAGAAAAGAACACTGTCCCTACGGTGAAACATGGAGGAGGCTCAGGCTGCTTTGCTGCATCTGGCACAGGGTGTCTTGAATGTGTGCACGGTACAATGAAATCTGTAGACTATCAAGGCATTCTGGAGAGAAATGTGCTGCCTTGTGTCAGAAAGCTTGGTCTCAGTCGCAGGTCATGGGTCTTCCAACAGGACAACCATCCAAAACACACAGCCAAAAACCCCCAAGAATGGCTGAGAGAAAAGCGTTGGACTATTCTAAAGTGGCCTTCCATGAGCCCAGATCTGAATCCCATTGAACATCTGTGGAAGGAGCTGAAACATGCCATTTGGAGAAGACACCCATCAAACCTGAGACAACTGGAGCAGTTTGCTCATGAGGAGTGGGCCAAAATACCTGTTGACAGCTGCAGAACGCTCATTGACAAATACAGAAATCGCTTCATTGCAGTGATTGCCTCAAAAGGTTGTGCAACAAAATATGAAGTTATGGGTACCATCATTTTTGTCCAGGCCTGTTTCATTAGTTTGTTTTTTTAAATAATTATGTTAATCAGCAATTCAAAAGTGATGGCTGATTTTGATTATTTAATTTTCAATACATTTTTATTTATTGTTACTTTTTTAAGTTTCAAGTGATTTCAGTGAGAATTGTGGGTTTTTCCTTCTTTAACTGAGGGGTACCAACAATTTTGTCCACGTGTGTATTTGAAGCTGCTGGCGTCTCTGAAGTCCCACCAACATCAAGGTGTAGGATCCTTCAGAAGCCTGCAGTTCTACGTAAACTTCAACGTTGTACTTGTATTCCGACCCCCTAAATACTCACAAGCAGAAGCGGCTACAGTGGGCCCAGACATACATGAAAATTCATTTTTAGCCTTGTTCACTGATGAGTGACAGGTAACCCTGGATGGTACAGATGGACGGAGTAGTGGGTTGTTGGTGGACGGCCACCAAGTCCCAAGGAGGTGGAAGACTCATGATTTGGAATTTTGGGGGAGAGAGCTGGTTGGCCCCTATAGGATCCCTGAAGGTGTGAAAATGACCTCTGAAAAGTATGTGAAGTTTCTGACTCTTTCGTGGTATAAAAAGATGAACTGTGCTTTCCGTAACAAAATCCTCTTTAAGTATGACAATGCACCATCTCAATGCTGCAAGGAAAATCTCTGCATCATTTGAAGCTATGGGCATAAAAGGACATAAACTGAGAGGTTGTGTGTAAAACAAAGAGACTTTTGTGTCTTAAAATGAACAAAATAAGAAAAATGCTCTAAATATTTTTGTATGGACATTCATTCACTGTTTCCCAAATGATTAATTGAGATATTAGAAGCTGTATTTGAATCGGTTATGATCTTTACTTCCTGAAAATACCTTGGAGAGACTGATAACAACAAAAAATGATATTCACCAATTTTCCCGCCTCTATTTTATTTTTAGTAATAAAATACACGACTAAATGCAAGATACAGGTGTAATGAAGATTTTCAGTTTAAAAATGTGGATTTGGGATTTGTCTTTTCATACAGACCAGAAGTGATTGTAGTTTTGCAGTTGACAACTCAGTCACAACCATTAAATGTACAAAAATCATTATTTAGAGCTTCATTACGCAGGTTTTTGAATGTTGCTTTGTGTATCATAATGCATGGGTAACCATTCCAATTGTGTTTTTCTGCTATTTAAACATTTAAAAACACAGTAAATGCAATAAAATTTGAGGTCATGTCAAAAACAGGAACAAAATTTAAAGTAACTCCTTTATAAAGTGTCCACTACCAGGCTGGTTTGGCTTACCTTGTCTTGAACTTTGACATTCCTCTTCCAAAATTAGATCTTAAAGTCCCACGAGAAGGAAATGGTGACATTCACCCGAGCACAAGGCTTCAACACATTTTCTTCCAAGTCAAATTGGTCTGTTGAGGAGTTTGGCTGGTTATGAAACATTTCTGTTGGATTCTTTTATTTTAGGTCTCTGGTTTGGTTGATCACTGTTGCAATTGAGTGTTCACACAAAGATTCTGATTTTATTTTGGACTCATTTTTCTAGCTACCTTTATTTATTGTGGTTAGTATCAAGTTCTCATATCAATTTAATTTTTAAAAGTTTTATTTCTAACCTATTTTCGACCAATAATTTTTTACCAAACTATTTGTTTTCACTCTTTTTATAACAGCTAAAGAGTTTTGACTAAAAACAAACAAATAGTTGTAAAATCAAAAAGGAATAACTCCAAATACACACTGCCAACACGCAAGTCCAAACATTCCTGTTGAGAGTTCAGCTGTTGTAGAATACAAAAAAAAAAGATCAATGCTTCCCTGCACACATCACAGTAATTAAAGTTTTTTAATTACCACTTTATTTAAATATGTTGGATGATATTGTACAAGGTTACTGAGTGAAGATGCAAATATTTTAGCAAGAAAGAAAAAAAAGGACCAACAAAGACTAAAAAATCCAAATTTCAAACAGCGGAGGAGCCCATCTGAATAGTGCATACGATTCACTTTATTTGTAATAAAAATACAGTTTTTAAAGGGCCTATATCATGCAAAATCATTTGTTTTATAATGTTCATTCCTCAAAAAAAGAAACCTCAAAGTGGTATTATGATCTATTCACACATTTCTGAGTATTCCTCTAAAATATTGCGCTCTGAGCACCAGCCCCTTCCAATCCACGCAAACGAACGGGTCCTCACGGGGTGACGTAGACGAGTGAGAACAACCGCTTCCAGGAAAAATATGCGCTGCCTGCACCGCGCCCAGGCTAACACACACACTTTGTGTAGCTATGGTGGTGATTGGCAAAAAGCATATCCATCTTTGTAAAAGTAGACACAATGCAGACACACTGCAGAGGCCGGCTTTAGGATGACGTCCTGAAATGGGCGGCACCCCACAAGGAACCTCTAGGATCGAGGGGTCTTACTTCCGGGTTGGAAAAGAGCTCCAGAAGATAACTCATATTTACCTAAAAATTGTTCTTTTGTGTGCCAACGGTAATATTTTATCGTATACCTACAGCAGGGGTATCAAACTCATTTTGGTTCAGGGGCCACATTCAACCCATCTGATCTCAAGTGGGCCGGACCAGTAAAATAACCTGATTTAAAACTCTGCTGCGATGGTCGCATTGGCACCTTTAATAAATACGCACAGTTGCGTAATATCTGTGTTGTTGGTGCTTTCATCAATAAATGACTAGGTTCTGTCATTCATTTGGCTGCCCAAGACTGACCTTACAAATCGTAAGACATTTCTTTATGGTGAGTCTCATGGTGGCACTGAATATTATATTCTTTGAGCACTGCGACCTCTTCATTACATACCAAGCATGCAGGTTTTTCATTCAGCTCCATGAATAAATAAAACCGTCAATTTTTCCTGGAAAGCTCAGCGCTCAACATCAGCCTTTCTTCTTTTTAACAACCACCGTTTGGTAATTGTGGTGTCAGACCTGATCATTTTTATAGCAACTTAACAGCGTGGGGCTTAGGAAACCAAACTGCATCTTACCCAGACGTGGCAGGCGCATGCAAAGAGATGCTGTTTATTTCTGGATCTCTTGGGCTGAGAGTCTTGCTTTTTTATGCTCCCCCTACTGGCCGAATTATGCGTTTTGGTCATATCTTTAGAACCATAACCATAACTCACCACAGGAATGGGCTAGAAATGGGACGAAATAAGGCATCTGATGGGCAGGATGGGGCCCGTGAGCCGCATGTTTGACACCCCTGACCTACAATGTTGGGGGTAACGGATTACAAAGTAACAAATTACTGTAATTTTATTACTTTTGTCAGAAACAGAGTAACGTAAAAAATTACAGTTTTGGTAAATTTTGGTAATTAACTACAGTTACTGGACTATAGATACTCTTGTTACTTCATTACTTAGGTTTTGTAGGCTCTGACATTTCCTCTCGATTAGGTGAAATAAAACGCAGATTAGTTTAAAACAAAACGGAGTAACTGGCGCACATGCGCACGCATGTGCACGCAGAGTCTGAGATCAATAAAAGTACAGGCATCCCCTCACTGCTGCAGTCGAAGTGATTTTCCAAACTGTGATCAAGCTCTACTAGACTTTAGTTATTATTCACTATATTTAGTGAATGTTACAAATGTGATTTAAGCGCGTTGTTTTTGTTTTCTTTTCTTTTCTTTCAACCAACGCATTTCCTTTTCTCAGTAATGAGTTTGATAATTCTGTGTGATTATTTTCATGTACTGTCCAATTTATGCTTGAAATAAACCAATCAATTATTATAACAGGCTTAAGAATAGCATGATATAGGCCCTATAACAGTCTAAAACCATTAATTGTCCTTTTGACTTATTCTAAAAAGAAAGAAAAGCTGGAGGTACTGTTCGCATTACAATCTCATTAACTGATGGCGGGGGTGACTATGATACGCTGCTGACTTTTTGTATTTCCAAAAACGTTTGAATATTAAGTGTCTAAAAATTGTAATGGGAATGATTATAACAAGGAATACTACAGATAATGGTCAAAAAAATCTTTAAATCTAATGGCAGCACACAAGTATTCTATTTTTTAAAGTTTTACATTTGCAAATTTTGGGATTTGTTTAAAATTTGTGAAAGTTAACATGTAATATATGCAAATCAATCACATCAAGTGATTTTTTTTCCATTTTAAAAATAAATAAAAATCAATGAAGTCATTCAGAAAAGCTCCACCACTTGTAAACATGATATTTGTATATATATATATATTCATTTACAGCCTCAAGAAGGATTGCAAAACAATCTTTCTCCGAGGCAATAAAATAATCATAAAAGGACCACTTGCAGGATTCAAAATTTTGAGGAAAAAAAACAAACATACTTAAGGACTGCATTAGCATTACCTGAACAAGAGTACTGACACCGTCATCTGGAACCCTTTGCAACACCCCGTTTACAGATCCCTGGTGGTTCAGGTCCTTCCCAAACTTCCACTCTAAATCAATAAAAAATGACAGGTCAAGTAATGAAAAACAAGTCTTCTACCCTTCACACAACAGCACTAAGGATGTGGTAAAATAACATAAGCATTTACCTGGATTAAGAGTCTCTGCATCCAGCATACCCCCTTCCCGATAGCTCTCCAATTCCTCGACTTTCACTTTGCTCCAGGGAATGTAACAAACTCCACGCTCCACATCCCAAAACTTTTTGTGCACCGATTTTATACCTTTGTTTAAAGCCCAAGCAATCTAAACAAAAGACACGTACTCATTGACTGTCAGTTTAATGGTACTTACAAACCCAAATAAATCTTTATGTAAATGTGATTAAAGAATCTGCATACCTTCACTGGTTTCTGGTTGACTTTATAAGACCCTCTACTGAGTTTTTTCAAAGCTGTATACGCATCCTGTCTGTGAACCATGACAATGTAGGCACAACCCCTTGGTGGAATCATCTAAAAACAACAGTTAGATTAAAAATAATTGATTAATTTAAAAATACACATGACAAACAACAATGTTAAAAACAGTTGCTATACTACACAAGTACAACAAAGCATTTTTGAATAAAACTACTCTACAAGGCCTGGGCGATAAATTAATATAAATTTATTTGAATTTGTTGTTTTAGACTATTTCTGTTTGGGAAAAAGCCAGATTTCTTTTTTCCAGCTCTGCTCTCTTGGGCTTCCTTTGTTCAGATTAAAGTCAGCCTGTTCATCTCTTGCAAATGACAGACATGAAAGCTGCAGCAAGCAGAAGAGCTTCTTCCGCTAGGCAGAGAGCGAGAAAGAAGAGCTTGTGCCGAGTCGCAACAAAAACCGGCGCAGCGAGAACCCCCTTCTGCTGATGAAGCAGAGGGGCATGCAGCTTCATCCTCCACACATAAACTGGAGGATGAAGCTGCTGGTCCTACAGCAACAACAGAACATTTAATACAAGTGTTGATTTGAAGGCAGCGGTGTTGTTAGACACTGATGTCATCATGCTACGATGTTATGCTAACAAGCTGTTCCGTGTGTCAGCTATATGTGATCCAGACGTATAAGTGACACCGGCTTAAAGTTGGACAATATTTTCACAAAGTAAACTTCAAGACCTGGCAGATAAATACAAAGAAATGAACATTTTTTTAAAACTGCTTTTTTTTAAATATAACAGGCATGAATCCACTTTGTACAAACATTACTAGTAGTCCATAACATTACAGAGCCAGCGTTGAACTGAAAAACGTAATTTAAAAATCAAATTTAGAAGGAATTTGGCCATATTGCCTAGCCCTATTTCTGGTCCACATTTGGCCATATTTGCCACCTATGAGGTTAAACATGGCAATATATTAATAAAATCAAAAGGAAAGAAATTTCAATTTTAAAGAAAAAAAATCTGTTCAACGTACATTCAATCCATTAAATCAATATTACATTTCTGACATCTCATTTTCATACTGCATAATATATAAAGTTAAAAATAGGTTATTGCCCCCAAAAAATTGCATTTGTATGAAATTAGATACAAATATCTCTGGAGTGACAATATGTTTAGAAAACAAGCAGCAAGGACTAGTTTACATTGAAGTGGACATCTTGTACAGAAAAACAAATCCCTCCATTTCATACTTTAAAAGACTCTTTTAAAACGTGTTCATTGAAATATATACAGGAGTGAAACCAGAAATGTTGTCTTGCATGCAAGCATTGTTCATAATAATATCTATAAACTATGTTAAAAAGTATCTGGAACAATTATTACAGGTAAGTAGGGCAGGAACAACAAGCCTTTGTATTAGTTCACACCTATTCAGTTAAAAAATGTACAATAAAGATTACAGTCTTACAACTGTAAATGGACTTTAAAGTACTTGAAAGAAAATGTCTTGCAAAAATAAAAACAATCCCTATATATGCATTTTAATATATATCAGCCAAATATTTTCTTGACTTACGTGGATAGACTCGATCTGGCCAAACTCCTCCAAAAGGGATGTCACATCTGACTGCTGAGTTTTCTTGTCAAGCTGCCCAACCCAAAGGGTAGTACTGCAAACTAGGAATAATACAGGAAAATGATTAAGATCCTTCAAGGAAAATAGAAAAAGAGAAATGTTGCAGTGGCAATAGACCGGTATGTTAAAACATTTGCATGAAAACACATACCACTGAGTGTTTGACTCTTTATGCTGGGGAGACCTTTCTGTCTGCGTTCTCTGTCTTTCTCGCTTTGATTCCTGTCCTGAGAATTGGAGTGGGATCTCCAGTGTCGCTCTCTGGAACGGGAGCCTCTGGGCCTTGATCTCTCTGAGCGTGATGAAGATCTTGATCTTCTCCTTGGAGACCTGAAACACAAATTAGTTAAACATTAGAAAAGGGGCTTTTCCCCATTATAAATAGTAACTATGAGAAGATTTGTGACAAGCTAAAAGATGTTTCAATTTTTCCTAATTTAATTCAAAGTAAAAAGTGCTGGGAATCTGAGATCTGTTTTGTTGTAAACTATTTAGAATGAAACTAAGAAGGCTCAGAATGAAATAAATGAGCAATACCTTTATAGCAAAAAAAGAAAGTTGGGCAATCAGCCATGTGCTGCGAAAACAGCTGATTCAAGAAACAAAATAAAAGCAAGTTGGTAGTAGCATTTGGGTTAGAATGCTTAACAGTCTTTGCTATGAGTCAACAGGATTTGAACCTACAGTCTCCAGGTGGACATTTGAGACGCTTCATCACAAAAGACATTGAGTTTTAGTCAATACAAATGCCAACCATTCAGCTTAAACAAAATTTGCAAACTAGCATTTTTCTGATTACACAATAGTGTTGTGAAAACAGTTTATTTTCTGCTAATTTGTGACAACGTTCCAATTCTAACCACTTCTAAAGGTGATTTTCTTTCAAAAGAAAATAAAATTGTGAATTTCAATGCAAAGATGTCACTAATATTTATTTTGTCCCAAAACCTTTTTAGACAAATTCACATGCCACATGACAGGACAACATTGAATTGCAGGATAACAAGTTTTACCTGGAACGAGTTCTAGATCTGGATCTCCCGCCATAACCTCTGCGTCTGCCGTCCCTTCTATTCTTTTCAACAGAACTTTCCTAAAAAAAAAAAAAAAATGCAATTTTTATTGAGTTGAATAACCACTTTAAAGTAATTTACAGTTCCAAACTGAGATAAGATGAATGCAAAAAAAATGCATTTTAACACCAACTGAGAAAATAATTTTCAAGCATAGGTATAAGCAGGAAATGTTGGAATCTATAACGTGAATGAAAGTAAAATTTAACACAAACATTCTCTTCATTAAGGAACTAAAAAGCTTTTTTAAATGTAAAACCATTCCTTTTAGCTGAGTGTATGAGAAGTGAAAATGTTATCTGCTCCTTTTACTGCTGCAAGATGGTTACTGGCAAGAAGACGTGCTGTGTGTGCTTTAACTCCGGGGATGTTAGCAGCTGCAGTGCTGAGAAGCTAGGATGATACGTGTTTATGACATATAGATTGTTAGTAAAACAGTGAAAAGCAATGTGTATCACATTAAAATTAGTTTAACCAGCCTGCATTCACCAGACCACATTTCAATGAGTTGCTGTGTCTCATCGTTGAACTACAAGCTAGCTTTGAGGATGATGTCACAGCAGTGTGTGCAGCGCAAGGACACACAGAAAAGCATGTAAGAAGTGTTTATGGTGGTGTTAAAATAAACGTTCTGACAAGTAAACAGTTGGACCAGCTATTTCTTCTTTCATAGCACGACAATCAATGCTTTACATTTGTCTGCAGCTCACCGGTGGCATCATTCCTAATAATGTTTACATCACGTGACTTTCAGCTACGGTGGTCGTTTTGGTCCAGTTATTCCACTCCCAGAGGATATTTTTGTATTCAGACTGAGGAATCTCGGAGTGAACCGAACCTCAGTCCAATTAGAAATGAACCGAGACCACCTCAAAAGATGGGTCCGAGAGCGGTTCCTGGTCCCCAACCAGGGTTCGCTTTTGCATATTCAGAATGAACATTTGTTCCGGAATATCGGGGGAGACAAACTCTGGTTCACTTTAAGCTGACCAAATGTATCCAGTCTGAATACACCCTAAAATTTCCTTTTTTCTGTATGTATTTATGTGTATGAATTATACAAACTAATCCGCCTTGCCGCGCATTACAAGCAGAATAGGACTTTTCACTGATGTTTTACCTATAAAACTTTGGGTTTTTTGGCCAAGTAAAAACCATAAAATAGTCGTGGAAATATCTTAGGAGTGCAAGAAAAAGAATTAAAATAATTATTTAACCTTTGTTTGATGGTAATTGTCATTGTGAGAATGGTATCCATCTGGTACCAAATGACGTTCAACATGACTTCCTCCTCCAAGGAGCTGAAGGATGGATGACAGAAAGAGAAAGTTAACCACAAAATCATTTTTATAATATTCTTCAGAATAAAACGTATTTGCTAAATACTTTAAATAAAGTTTACAACTTTAAGAATGAAAAAAATGCACAAAAGAATCAGATCTTTGTGTGTAACACTGCCAGTTAAACGCTCCCATTAAATGTGGCTGCAAAATAGACATTTACCTTCATTTCTGCCGTGTCTCCAATCACACCTTGAAAGTCTGTTCCAGCTCTCTGATCTGACAACTGTCTCAATAAGCTTTCAGAAATGCTTCTGTTGAGGCAAAACACATAAAAAAGCTGATTCAATGACTTTATGACACACAATTACAATATCAATCTGTAACATAAAAGTTAATTATAAAATATAACAAAGGCATAACAAAAATAATTTAACTCGATCCCAGCAAAAACACAATAAGATTAATTCATAATGAAAAAAAGCTTAATAATATAAGAAAAATATCCCAATAAACAGTGAAACGTATTTTTAAATGCTAATGATACAAAATGAATTATTGCAGTAAAGCTAAGGTAAAAAAAAAAATTCGAGCTCATGTGCCTTTGTACATATTGTTCCAGAGAATCCACTCAATTCTTAAAGCTCAAAACATTTCTTCATTCAAACAAAGTCTACAAATGATGTTGGTTCATCAGTTTACCAACATCATAGTGACCGTAAAACATCCAAGCTGAAAATACCATCAGCCTGTTAGAGCATTTTAAATAGTAAACAAAGTTATGATTTAACATAATAGCAGCAGGGTTTTCATTATTTCAAGGAAGTGACACTTTTTAATGTCACCTAAGAATAATATAAAGGAACAGAGTATTTACCACTGAATACTTTCAATTAAAAAAATAAAATAAAATAAGATACTATCATTTAAATTGTAGAGAAGAACAAAAGGCGTGGAGTCATGTCAATATTCTGTCATTCTGAGTAATTTCCATGAAAGAGCTGCAATAAACACCAATGTATGAGAAAAAGTGCAAACATGAAGAGTTGGACTAAAAGTGGTCAACTCCAGTCCTGATCATTAGGCATCACAAGATAAACTTACAAGCTGTCTTTTGAAAGGCACAAGATATCGTATTAAACATTTCAGCAACCAACAGTATACACAGAGTGAAGAACTTAAGGAAAGGGTACAGTCGAATTTGAATGACTTCCCCACCCCTCTGGCTCCTCCTTATTGCTCCAATTGTAAGGGCATTTGAAACTGTAGCGGCGTCCAAAAGTGTTTTTTAAGAAGGAGCCATAGCAACATAGGGGTGGCTCAATCTCCACCGGTGGCGCTTTACTACAGAGAAAAAGTACTGTTGCAATATCGATAGCTTTTGTTTTATCGCCCAGCCCGGTCAGACAGCCATAAACATTTTCATTTTCTTGCCTAACCTCTCAAAGTTCAAACATTTGTAGAGAAATATTATAGAATGAAAAAGATCTGCCAGAAATGAAGGATTTAGTACCTTTGGCAAGCGTTTTGTACAGGAGACACAGTACAGAGGAGATTGATTGTCAAGGTCAACAACCAATAAGAACGCAGAATATAGTATGCTACTAGAAAAAAAAGCATGCAAATTTGCTGTGAAAAAAAAAAGGAAACGTGAACAGCAATATAGAGAGGGAACACAGCATGGAGATTAAGAAAAAAGATCATAGAAAAATCAGTAAGCACACTGGCATGAATAATTTCAAACTTACTGCAACTGAATATTGTCCTCTGCAACTTGCACATCTTCAGGGTCATCATCATAGTCAAATCGATCAAGGAGTTTCTGAGGAAATACATGTCCATTAACTACATCAATAGGAAAACCTTTTTTAAAATTAAAGAGCTTTGCTATTACCTCTGCCAAAGAACTTTTATTTGCACTTGAGGCATTACATTGATTGAATTGGGAAAGTGGCAGTGATGGTGAGTTGGGTAAATTGTTAGTGTGTACAATAGATGTATCTGCTTGCTGAAGGTTCTGAAGCATCCTCTGTAACTGGTGGAGAAGAAAAAGAAACAAATATAAATTATACTATTTAAGCCAAACTGCTGGTACATTAATGTCAGTAACCTCTTACTTCCTGACAGTGGGGGGATTGAAGCAGCTGTGCCACAGTAGCAAAAGCATCAGATGTGAGTAGTTGGTGTTCGTCAGGCACAACAGAGGCATTACCGACCAAAGGTTCCGCTTCTTTTTGTGGGGCAACATGTACTGTTCAGATAAAAAAAAAATAATTTAAGGTTTTAAAAAGTTAGTAACAATCATGTATTCTAAATGAAAAGCGTCTATTTTATAAATTCTGTAGTAAAATCATTTGTAGTTAAATACCTCCATATGTAGGAGAAGATGTTGGGAGAGAAGTAGCCATATTCATCAAAGGCTGAAGAATGCTCATCTCAAACACACCATTCTTCTGCCACAGGTTCAGGACACGAAGTATTTTGTTCTGATGAGATTAAAAAAAAAAAAAAAAAACGTTATTTTTTATTTTATATCTGGCAAAACTGATGAACCGATGAAAAAGAAAGTAAGTACCTTATCATCCTCTGGACATAGAAAAAGATTTTGGAATGTGTCTGTAAAGTTCTTCAAAAACCTGGGTCCAAAAACATCCTTTTCAACACCAAACTGGTGTCGTGATTGTCGAACAATGGAATCAACAACATATAAACCGGGAACTTTTAATTCTGGCTTGCACTGTAAAAAAATGAATGAATAAAAAATGTTTTTAAAAAAATATCCTTAATTTACTTTATGTTACATGCTAGGTTTTTCTTTAAGACCCACTCCACTTCTTGCATGATGGAGGACTTAAAACATATTTAGCTTAAATCTGCATTTCTGAGTATTTGTTTATTCAAAACATTGTGAACCAGAAGCAGACAAAAAAAAGAAATCAGTGACTGCTGCTGCGGGCCATAAAAATGCTGTTAGAAAAAGCTTGTAGATGTGACGTAGAATTGACAACAGAAATCGACAACCTGCATGTGCGGTTCGATTCTAATGAATCTGCTTGTAGGCAACTAGATCCATCCATCTATGTCTTTGTTTTTACTCGTCCGAGCTGGATAGCTCCAATATTCCTCGCCATTTTTTGATGCACCAATATTGTTAGGGTGAGAGTTTGAGGGGCTGTAAGCTAGCAGGAGAGCCCCACACCAACTGTCCCCAGCCTCAACTCAATCATGAGCTACTGCTGCTTTGCAGAATCTCTGTCCTAGAAAACCACAACGATTTTTTTACATTTGTGGCCAAAAACTGCATAATCATAATTAAAAGACACTTTGACAAAAGCTCAAAAGAAGTTCGGAGTGGGACTTTAAGAAAAAATGATGTATTTAAATGTTTGATAATCATTTTCCACTGCAATCATACATACCTTCTTGATGAACTTTTCAACAATCTGAACAACATGTTTGTAAAGCTAGAAAGAGAAAAATAAGTCAAATAAGTGGAGTGTTTTCAATTTATACCAAAAACATCCAAAATAGCTAAGAAAAAAAGAAGAAGAAAAGAAAAGGCAATAGAAATATAACTAAAGTACATATACCTCATGTGAATACATGTCAAGTGGAACGAACATCAACCTAACAGAACACACAGGGCCATTTATTTACCTTAATTGCTTTAATAGCTGCTTTGGTTACAGACATCATTTTAGCCCGGGATATCGGGGGCTTCATGTCAATCATGGAGAACAGCTGGGGGATTTTGGGAAAAAAACGAATATATTAGACCGGCTTAGCAGAGAAAAACGTGAAAAAGCATCTAAAAACGCCGTCCAAACATCTAGTCGTGGGTACAAGTTTCGTAGCATACATTTTACAAGCTAATGCAATCCAAACACTCGTACTAACAAGAGTCCCGACGTTCATTAAAAGTTACTTCTGGATTCCAATGCTAGTTCCTTCATTAAGGGATTTGGGTAAATAAGCGCATTACGTCAGCGTACAAACAGAGGCGGCCTTGTGTGAGCGACTGTGTGGGACGTTACGGAAACTCGAAAGATACTGATTAACATTACAAACATGCAGAAAATAAATATATTTTAAGATAGCAACACAATAAAATGGTTCTCGTGTGTTCGAGTATGAAGCAGTAACCGCAAACAACGCACTTAACCATGAGAATAGCAGTTAGCTTAAAGGGGTTAGCTCAAATGTTAGCTTCAGATATCGGAAAACTGGTAAAGTTTACCTCCATGTTGAATGCGTTGACTGCCTCCATTCCTGTTCGTTAATATTAAGAACAGGTCGACTATAGTGCTCCTTTGTGCCCCTCTAACACAACGATAAACATTTAAATAAATGTTCTAATTACAATACAAACAGGGACGGCTCTATCGAGTTCTGTATAAACATTTGGATAGCAAGGTTAGCTGGATCGGCGCTTAGCAACCTTTAGCGACGGCCTCGGACTGTTCCACTCGAAAAATCTCGAGGGCAAATGACGGCAAAGTCAACGTGTGCAATGGTACAGTCCAGATTCACTGAGTTAAATACAAAAAGAAAAGTGTTAAGAAACGCTCAAATTATACATGCTGTAAGCGAAAGCTAATGCTTTTATTTATGTATTTTTATCGACATAAGGAGCAAAATAATAAACTGTGCACCAATTTTCAAGACATGCGCGCGAGGGAGGGATATATACATGTAAAAAAAGTCAAAAATAGGAGCAAGATTATGTTAATCTATAGCTGAGAAAGATGATGGTTTTAACTGCATTTCTTGTACCGGATGAAATAGAGTTAAAAGCCTGATTTGGGTAAATAACTCAAAGACATTTGGTATTTTGTTGTCACGTTTATTTTTATGACTGTCTACAGTATCTTGTTAGTACAAATCAGGACATCTGTCAAATAGAATTGAGAAGATATCTCGTTTTTATTATCAGCAAAACCAAATAGGATGCCATCCTGTGTCAAGGAAGAAATGTGGATGAATTTGAGTCATTATAAGAGTTTCTTCAAACTAATTTTGTATCCTAACATGTCAAAAATAAATGTATTGCTTGTTTTTATTTTTTCCATCTACAAGAGAATGCATTTTATTTTGAAAAACCCATAATACCAGATGCCAGATGTTTGATTAAAAGAAAGAATAACTCACAAGACGTTGTTTAAATATTAAAAACGTGTTATTTTTGATTGCAGGAGGCGCAGATTTCGGAGAAATGAAAACTACAGAGAATCTACGGCTTGAGCAGCTGATCAAAAAGGTTGAAGCTCATAAAATGATTATTCTCCTATGTTAGAGATAACCATGTCCACATAACATGACATTATAAAGGAATAAACAACTCAAACATTTTATGAAGTTCTGTCATAAACCTTTCAACGGGTTACACCAGGGGTTCGCACCCTTCAGCACTTAAAGAGCCTCTCAGGGTTATTTATCAGTTGGAGCTACAATGTTCTACTGCAGCCTTTAGAAAATAATATGTTGTATTTATATTATTGTTATGATACATATGTGGGGACTATTGCTTTTTTGTAATAAAATAAACACTCCGGGGCCTCTGGCTTCCTCCCATTATCCAAAAACATGCTTCATAGGTCAATTGGTAACTCTAAATTGTTGCTAGGTGTGGATGTGAGTGTGCATCGGTTTGTGATTGTGGCCCCTGCGACAGACTGGCGACCTGTCCAGGTGACCTCCTAAGCCTTCGCCCATGAGTGGCCGGGTTAGGCTCCAGCAGCCTCATGACCCCGAAAGGGACAAAACGGGTTTAGTAAATCAACGAATGAATTTCTTCTCATTCTCTGAATTTTCAAGTGTCCACATTTCTATTCCTTTTCCATCTACAAGAGAATGCATTTTATTTTGAAAAACCCGTAATACCTTTGAGAAGCATGTATCTGCAGGCAACATTCTCAGGACTGAAGATTTTTGAGACAGAGCTTCTTATCTGCAGGGAGAAGTTTGTTTTATTATTTTCTGCAGACCGTGTGAGGCACACAGCACACTGAGTGGTGGGAGTATAAATAATTTATCAAAGCGCTGCAAACATATAACAGTTAGGTCATTTATCACATGTATCTAAAAATATAAAAAGTACCAATGTAAAAATTACCAATAAATTTCAGTTTTTTACAAAAACAAAACGAAATTAATGCTGATTTATGCAAATCTAAATTCACAAAGGTTTATTAGCAATACATCATTTTGCAGCATATATACTTTTTGCTTCTTCCCATCTTTTTGTGTGTACAGGTAATCATTTTCTGTTGTGTAATTCTTTAATATTGTCTCATTATGACTCAAATGTTATAACAAAACAGGGGAATACTAAATGTTTACGGTGCAAAGCCAAATATGTATTGATACATATCTTACTATTTTGTAGAGTTACATACAAACTTGATCATTGCTATTGATCAATAATATTACTTCTGATAATATTCATATTAAGTATTTATACAGTATTGCTAAGAAGTGAATTACTCTTTATACTGTAGGTCTACAACTGTACATTTGACTTGTGTATCTTTTTTCCAGATGGATATAATTAATTAATATCCATCTGGAAAAAAGATACCACAAAGGTAAAAGAGATTAAACAGTGTGTTGAATGCTGCAGCAATGCACTGTTCTAAAGTATTTCAACAAAATTATTATAGGTTCAAATTCATCTTCAAAGATAATTAAACTTAAAAAAATGTAAATAGCAAATGTTACAAAACATTTCCAAGAGAAAACTTTTTTTTTAGTTAGGTAGAGGAATTTGACAGGAGGATTGGTATAGAATTGAAAAAAAATACTCCCCAACCAGAAGGTAGTTTTTTTTTTTGTCTTGTGTTTAATTTGAAAAATTGTTCTAATACACTTTTCCTTTTCTATTTACAGCTGTGATTTATTGTACAGAAAGCAGCTGTTAGGTGTCCTTGGGTTAGACACTGAACCTCAGACTGCCTCTGACCCTCTGTGAGCGTGGGTCACAGAGGGTCAGAGGCAGTCGCATGACTGTGACTGAAACGCGCTTTGGGCCTTCAAGGATGGTAGAAAAGCACTTTACAAGCATACACCATTTACCAGTTTTGTTTGTTTAGGTTTAATGTAACTTATAATAAATGTCAGTTATTCTACCCACATCAACAGATTCTGGTTAATTTTCCAGATGTTTTGGGTTTTTTTTTTATCTGGTTTTCTGGTGTGTTTTATTTTATTATATTTAATTTAATTGTGAAATTGGTTACATTTGTGCTACACAATGAGAAAAAAATGTGAAGGTGAATTCATATTTGCCCTTTAAGATCAAATATGATAAGAGAAATTCTGCACCATTCCAGACTCTGTCTTCAGATCCCGATATTCTCAATTTCAGATAAGTTTCAGGAGCTTAGAAAATTCCAGACTCAACTCTCTATTAACAGTTCTATAAAATAAGGAAGAATAAACAGTTTGGATTCTCCAGACAAAAGTTTCAGGTCTGTTAAACGGCAACCAGCAGCAGGAAGGCGCTGTTTCAAAAACCGACAGTCCTGCAGAATCTGCAGCAGATTCACAACACAGACTGATGCCAGAGGCGCCCTCTAGTGTCCACATCCACTCACTACCACCACCGTCTCGCAAAGCGCGCAGCTGTTGGAACTGAGATGAGATGAAAGCATCGTCTCAACTCATCTAAACTGAACACATGTGGGTTAGACTATTACTTATATTTCTTCAATTTGAAGTGGGGGGAAAGACTCCTACAATTATGCTTCCCAGAATATGTTCGATCGTTTTTCTTTTTTCTTTCAGGAATAGAACAGAGTTATCCAAAAATGGCACGCTGGATGTTGGGAACTCAACCGGGGATGTTTTGTACGAATGGGAATACTACTATGATTACCTTGATCCTGTTATTGTGGATGCGAGCAAGCTGAAATACAACAAATGTAAGTTTTAGTACTTCTTTCATTACACTTTCTTTCACCTCCCTTATTATTAATTATTGTTATTATTATTATTACCTCTGTTTCAGACTCAATTGTGATCATTCTCTGGATTTCTTTGGTTGCATTTGTGGGATTTCTCTTTCTCACCTTGAATCTCATGTCTGTTTCTGGGAACTTGCCAAAGTAAGCCAGATGTTTGATTAAAAGAAAGAAAAACTCACAAAACGTTGTTTAAATATTAAAAACATGTTATTTTTTTTATTGCAGGAGGCGCAGATTTCGGAGAAATGAAAACTACAGAGAATCTACGGCTTGAGCAGCTGATCAAAAAGGTTGAAGCTCTTAAAATGATTATACTCCTAAATTAGAGATAACCATGCCCACATAATCCTTTGTTAAACTAAAGTTACAAAACATTAATTATTTATGTGGAATAATTCATCCTGAGAAAAAAGGCTAAATTTGAAAAATGTATTTTTTAAAAATCTTTTTTAAAACATAATTACTTTTGCGTGAAAACACATTTCTTTCCATGAAGAGTGTACTTTCTGCACTTTGGTGGCAGACCCTTTAATTGTACTTATCAGCTCAGAAATGAATTTATTGGGGTTTGGTCAAGCTCAAGTGGTTAAACTTCTCTACAGCAACATTCCCTCTCAGCAGAAAGATGTTCTAACTACACATCCTGTCATAAATGGATGAAAATGATACACAGAAATATGACATTATAAAGGAATGAACAACTCAAACATTTTATGAGCCTATCAGGGTTATTTATCAGTTGGAGCTACAATGTTCTACTGCAGCCTTTAGAAAATAATATGTTGTATTTATATTATTGTTATTATGATACATATATGGGGACTATTGCTTTTTTGTAATAAAATAAACACTCCGGGGCCTCTGGCTTCCTCCCATCATCCAAAAACATGCTTCATAGGTCAATTGGTAACTCTAAATTGTTGCTAGGTGTGGATGTGAGTGTGCATCGGTTTGTGATTGTGGCCCCTGCGACAGACTGGCGACCTGTCCAGGTGACCTCCTAAGCCTTCGCCCCTGAGTGGCCGGGTTAGGCTCCAGCAGCCTCATGACCCCGGAAGGGACAAAACGGGTTTAGTAAATCAACGAATGAATTTCTTTTCATTCTCTGAATTTTCAAGTGTCCACATTTCTATTCCTTTTAGAAAGAAGACAAAAGACAGATTTTCAAAATAGTTTATAGAAAAGTTTTAGAATTGTTCATTTATTATAGGAAAAGAAATACAATAAAAATGATGTCACATGAGACTGGATTTAAAGTAACTATGTACAACTGTGTCCTATAGAAGTGGGAAATGTCTACTTTAACTCTTTATGGCAGCAATCTCTTGACAGATGGCTCTGACAGCTGCTTGTTTCTTTGCTGATTTGGATCCTTTTTGTTTTTGGCTCTTGGTTCTGGTCACCAAACTGACATACGACAGGAAGAGTTCTGCTGAAGCTGCTCCGCTCCACAACTCATGAATGAACATGGACAAAAGAAACAGTCCTGCTTCTGGAAAAGAAAAAGAAATAAGAAACCAGTGTGTGCTTTTCCATATGTTCTGAATGATTGCAAGACCCGATGAGAAACACAAAAGAATGTGAGTTCTTATGTGTCAGAGCCAGTAGCAACCAAAAAAGGGATGTCAAGTTTTTGCTTGATTCTCATGTTATTAGTTTAAACAAGGAACAATAAACATTTTAAAAAGAAACTCTGGTCTGTGTGTTAAAAAGCAAAATAAAACATGCATAATTCAAAGAGTCACAGAGGTTCATTGCATAAACAGTTTCCCAGAATCCTTTGCTCTTACCTTGTCTGGACTCATCATGAGAAGGTTCTTGAATGCAGGTGGACAGCACTGCCCGATGGAAATCTGACAGCTGACCTTCTGTCTCCAACATGCCGATCATGATGTGGGTAAAACGCTTTAAGGTCTCTGTCCTTGCTGTGGAGCGGGAGTCTGTTTCAAAAGAGCGATGGTAGAGTCGAAGCAGGTCTGCTTTCAACCCAGGATCCAACATCACTGCTTTCACCGCCTCCCTGTTTCTCTGAACAGCTTTTTCAAACCAGTGCAGGAAGTCTTTTGCTTTGTTTTCATCGTACACGTCCTCCAGCAGCCACCTCACAGACCACATGGTGAGCAGGTACGCGGTATCACAGGCCAGCAGGCTGGCCTCCTGCTTGTCTTTTGACACAGCAGACTGGGCTGCAGAAGAGGGAAGCTCAGGCTCCCAGTGAATGAAGATCCTGCAAAGGGAAGCTTTACACTCTCGCAGGAGACTCTCCTGTCTGTCAGCTTCACTGTCTTTTGCTGAGTTCTCTACTTGCGTGCGGGAGGCGTTGCTTTTACCTCGGACTTTATCCTTCCCCATCCCTACACAGGAAGCAGAAGGAACAAACGTTGTGTTTCATCCATAACATGAAGGCTTATGGTGCTGGCTGCTACAAGACTCAATGAATAAGCTTGAAATGGCAGAAAAGTATCTTGAGAACTTTTAGAAGTAAAAGAAAAAAAAGTAAAGGTTGGCTAAAACTGAAAATCGTATATGCCGTGCGTCAGCCGCAGAGGTTTTAAGAAAAAGTTAAAAGTTTACGTCGACTGGATGATTTTTTTGACTTCTGTCAGTGGCCGTCCAAGCCCATTTAGAGGTTTGGAGGTCGCGCTGTGGCAGCCCGGTGACGGGCAGGCAGCAGCGCGATAAGTGACTGATAGAAGGGTCTCCAAGGTCCCCAAAATTGTCTGATGATTGGCCGATTACAGTCTGGCAACCCCCTGCTCCGGTCCCACTATGCCGTCTGATTGTTAGAAAATGTTCCCGGGTAACCGGTAGCACCTAATATGGACGGCCGCCGTCTGGAGACATTTACACATCATCCAATCAGAGCTGCTGCTGATTTTCAGTGGACTGGGTCTTTAAGGATTTGCAGACTCCCTGTTTTCACTATTTTTACAATGTGAAAACAATTTGAATTTTTTTTTTACAACTAAAAAACAAATATTTTCTTTATTTTTTGTCCTACTCTAGATAATCATGAAATGAACGTAAAAAAGTTTATGTAACGTGTACTTCATATATCAGTTTGATTCTTTGTCCTAAAACTCATGAAACGAAGAGTTTAGTAAAATCTTCACTACTGCAGGTTTGTAAAGAAACCTTTATAGTGTTTTTCATCGTCAGTGTATTACGTTTGTATGTATGCTTTGAGGGAACTCACCCATCAGCTCCGTCACTCTGTGTCTGTCGGACAGCGCCTGGATTTGGCTGAGCAGGGCTGCGTTACGGGACAAAGAGGCCCAGCAGAGGAGCAGCGTGAGGGTTTCAGCGCCTGACAGTGGTTGTGGATGGAGCGTCAGCCAGTCTGCTTTTTTGTTTGCATTGAGAGCTGTCCCCCGATGCATCAGCGCAGTGCTCAGCATCTGCACAAACATGTTGAGCTGGGCGGCCTTCACTCCCAACCTGGCGGGAGATCACAAAAACACAAGCATCCTTGACTAAAGGACAGCATTTATTTGATGTTCTCTGACATTTCAACTTGAAATCCTTCAGTGTCAGCAGCTTGAAGACAAAACGACATGCTAGTCCTGCAGCGTTTACCTGAGGTGTCTGCAGACCGCAGACGCTGCACACAGGAACTCATTGATGAACGGCAGAGGGAGGCATTTCACCGCTCCTTGTGGATTCTCCACTGCAGATGAGGAGGTGCTGGCATCATCAGCCTTCTTTTCCTTCTCCCCGAGATTAGTGAACCACAGCACACACAGCAGATCCATAACAGAACACAGCAGCTGCTGTGACAGGTTCCTGCGTAAAACATCAAAAAGAAACAGAATGCAGCAAGCACAGAATAGATCAAATGCACTGACTTTACTTCTACGATAAAAATGTAAGATCTCACCTTTTTTTAATGACATGGATCATCCAGCTCAAGATCCCGCTGCTTTTTGTGAGGTTATAAGCGCCCTTTGTCACTCGTGCAGCTTTGCACAACACCCGGATGATCAGTACCTGTGCAGAAATTTACATTTTCAATAGATCCAGTTTCAAAACTTTGAGCTTTACTTTAAAGACTCACTCTGACAAAAAAAATGTGTTTTTGGTGTATTTAGCATGTTATTATGGCATTTTTCTGATGATGGAGGATACATTTAAAGAATAAATTCTGTTTACAATTGCATCTCTGAGTATTTCTTTATTTAAATTGTTGTGAATCAAGAGGAGACAACAAATTACTGTATGAAAAATAACTTTTTTGTGACAGAAAATGCGCTGCGCGGGCCACGAGTTTCCTGCTCCACTCCATTCTGATGCATCCACTCGTAGACTAGATGAACGTACATCTTTATTTTCCTCATCCAAGCTGGTATCTGGCTCAAAACTGTACAGCTGAATAGCACCAATATTGCTTATCATTTATGTTGTATTGGTAATGTTAGGTTCAGGATGTGACAGACTGTAAGCCAGCAGGAAAAAGTATAAACAGATGGAGATCAGGAAGGGGAGCAGGCTAATGGGTGGGTACATTTATGTATTTATATATAAGATCTTCCTGACGTACTGCAACAGGGTAAATTGCAAAGCTGCAACTGCTGTAGATCTTGAACACATATTTCATATGTTTTTGTGGAATTTTTCCAGCCCATCAAAGACAGCAAAGACCAGAAACTGGATCAAGCGCATTTCCAGCTGTGTACCTGGAAGGTTTCGTCACACAGCGGGCTGCTGCTGAAGCCCAAAAGACTCTGAAAGATGCCTTGTTGGTTGCAGAGTTCGAAGCAGTGGCCATCACTAATCCCTTCCTCAAGCACATTCAGGATCCACTCGCGTTCCATCTTGTGCTGCAGGAAGTAGAATCAAACAGTTGCTGCTTTTTCAATCCAAACATGTATGAGTGAAACAGATAAGGGTTGAATAAATACTGGTAAACAATATTTATTAATACTAACATATGTTTGTACTTTACCTCCAGGTCAAAGCTATAGAATAGCTTGAAAAATTCTGGGACTCTTTTCAAGTCCAGACTCTGTTGGGACAGCAGAAATTTGTTCAAAACCACATACATGTGATTCTCTGTAAAAAAAAAAAAAGAAAAACCGACAGGAGCAAATGTCAGTAACGGAGAAGGTTGTTGGGTCCGTAAATATCAGGAGTTAAATAACGGTAGCCTGAGATACAGACCGGGCCTGAGCATCTGCTGAGCCACTTTGGCGACGCAAGTCGTCAGAACAAATGGAAGTTTTTGATTCTGCTGTTGAACTCCATTCTTTACCATGTCCATCAAATACAGCATCTGCTCAATGAGAACAAAGCCCATCAGTGCTTCATCACGTGACATGTGACGTTCTAAACATGCTAGAATATACCTGTCTCTTCTCCCTGAACCGAGCTCCCTCCAGATGGTGGTAGAAAGAACTAAGCACGTGGTAAGCGGCAGCTCTCACCTTTGGGTCGTAGCTGCTTAGAGCCATAACAGTGAACCCCAAAGCGTGGCTGGATATGAACTTTAGGCAGTCAATGACACATTCTGTCACGCAGCAGAAGAAAAGCACAAGAAATCTAAGCAATCTTAGAATATATGTAAAAAACAAGGAGAAAAATTGAAACAACATTCTTAGATGATATCTAATTTTCTGAGCCTTTGTTATAAATACTGAAGTGAAATGTCCCACCTGGTCTAAGTATGGCGCTGAAGAGAGGTAAAAGGAAACGAGGATCATACAGGTTATGGAGGTCATTTGTTGCTTTGCTACTATAAAGCTGTTCCACTTCATCCTAGGAAAGAAAATACGTCATTGGATCAGTCACAATAAAACCCAAAAGCATCTTTCCATACATAAAGGAACAGGATTAGGATTTTCCTCTTAAAGACCCACTCCAATCATCTTTTGATCTTTTTTTATAGCGTTCCCAGTGGTCTTTTACTTATGATTATGCCGTTTCTAAGCCAAAATCAAAACATTTTAGGACATAAATTCTGGAAGGCGGCAGTAATTCATTAGAAGTTGTGGGCAGGACTGCAGACACAAAGTAATCCCATCCTACGTTTCCGTTGCTGAGAGCTCTCTGTTTACATGCTCACTTGCTAGTTTAAACCAAAAACAGAATTTTCATTGGAGCTGGTCTTTAAAGCAAAATCCTGATATATTTTTTTTCAATTAACACGCCTGAATTCACTCTTTTGAAATGAACCTGATTCTAGCTAACAACCTGCAGGATGATTGTGCGCTGCTGTGGATACTGTGAGATAGTCTGGAGCATCTTGTCTGCCTTGAGCAGAGCCAGCAGGTCATCCGAGGTCGCCTGCTTCCACAGAGAAGCTCCAAGACTTTTCCTGGTCTTGTGATGCTCCACAGCTGCAGGGCCCCACAAGAAAGCTCTGCACACAGCGACTCAGCGTCACCACACGAACGCGTGCCCATCAAACATTTGCTAAACATTAAAATGGGACTTACTGGAATTTCAGGAGGCTAACTTGATTTTTCTCATATTCCTGAAGAATCAGTAAAAGTTTCTGATCTGCAAAACCAGATTTTGGTGTCAAATGAAAGATAATCATGGAAGTGAAAAAGAGCTCCCAGATTAGTTCCAGAATGACACGTTTTTACCTGAAGTGGACAGTGTGGCTCCATATGCTCCCAAAAGAACAACAAAGTGACTGACGTTGCAGATTTTTGGGCATTTCTTCACCACGCAGAGAAGAAGAGACACAAGTGCTTCTGAAACATCAATAAAACCAGAGCAAAAATTAATCAAGTAAAAAAAATATGTTAAGTAAAAGGGGGTTAAGTATTTTTTACTTAAAAGTACCTTTCTTGTGACTCTTATCTGGTTCTTCCTCGCCCCCCAGCATGGTTGGTAAGAACTGAGAGTGGTTGCTGATCATCAGATGAAGTGTAGATAAAGGTATATAATCTTTCTGGACTTCCCCATCCCCATATATTACTGCTAGCAGGCCACTCAAGGTATTCAGGAAAGTAGAATCTCTGTAGCGATACCTAGAAAATGCAAAAGCAATTTTAGGTTACAGTGGTATCAATACTGTTGATTAAAACAGAAACGTTAACTCTGAGATTTCTTACTTGAGTCCATTTTTGACAAAATTGTTCCACTCGGTTGCAGGGATGTCTTCAGCATAAGTCTGGGTGAGGAGCAGAAATTAGAGACAGAAGGAATAAAAGCGTTTTACGGCCTGTGAGTGACTTTCAGTTTGTGTAGAGGTCCAGTCCCCCCACAGCTCCCAGAAACAGCAGCTTTGTTTTCAGCCTGCCCCTGCTGTCTGCCTGGCAAAAGCTTGAGAAAGCCTGCGGCTTCACCCGGTTTTTGTCTTTTGGTAGTTGTTGTGTTTTAGTGACTGTTTGGCTGTTTTTGCCTTTTGGTTTACTCGTTTTACGTGTTGACATTCCTGCCACCAGTCACCCAAATACATGGTTGTGTGGCCAACTTAGCCCCCGCCCAGTTTATTCCACTTCTTTATGCTACCTATTTTCTCCCTCCTCCCCAAAGTTGGAAGTAACGTAAGTGGGGGCTTGTCCGGGATTATTTTCAGCTGGGATCAGATGTTACCCTGGGTGATGCTGAGCAGCGTTGTGCTAACGCACAAACACAGGTTTCCCCCCTCATGGATGCTTTCCATGAGGGGGGAAACGTGTACAGGAAGAGTGAACCCACCAGGAGCTGCTTCAGTCTTTGGAGGATGCTGTGCTCCTGTACTGACAAAGAATCAGTCTGATCTTTAAAGTGGCAAAATGAGGCTGTGAGACACTTCAAAGCTGCAATGGAAACTGATTTCCTCCATTTTTCTTGTTCTTCTGGGTAAGCAACGAGCTTATCTGCGATAACATCCACTAATTTCCATCTGAAGAAAAAAAAAAAAAAAAAAAGAGTAAATAAAACAAACCGGTCAAGTTTTTGTCTAAATTTAATCAAATGTTACCTCTGAAAACTGTCCACATTCAGAAGGACACTGGGAAGATTACTGATCAAATCCCCAAAGTCCTTGGTGTCTGCAGAGAGCTTCATCAGGTCTGCAATAGTTGCTGCAATGTCTCTGTCATCTGTTAGGTGTCCCAGAATGCACTGAGACATGTTGTCAAGAAGAGCCTGTTTTAAGGCTTTTAAAACTTTCTTTTGAACTGAAAGACAGAGAAGCAATGAAGAAATATAATAAATATAGGCTGATATAAATCTAATCATTTGAAAAGAAAGCACCAGACTTGACACACACCGTCTTTAGGTCGAGCTGGATCTTCTCTGCTTGCGACCTGTAAATATGTGTTGATCAGCGGAAGGAAAGCTTCTGTTTCACCTGATAGCTTTGCCATGTTTGCAGGTTCAAGGCACCACAGCTCAAAGCAGAGGCGGTGAGAGGAGCAGTTTTGCAGCAGCAGGGAGCTGATAGCCAGAAGGTCTGGGAGAGGTTCCCAGAGGCAGTGTGACAGCACGTCTGTGTGCATGAGCTTGGCACAGCCCGGCTCTCTGGACAGAGTCTGGAGCACCAAGGCTGCGGGCTCAGGGCTGGAGCAGGAAAGCAGAAGGGTGCTCAGACCCTGAAGGTGTTCTGGGGTCAGAAATCCACTGTGGTCCAGTGAAGTCGTAGATGAACAAGCTGTGAGTATTTGCAGCGCTGCGTGACCGTAAATGCTGAGGTTGGACTCCGTCTTCTCACTGGCACAAATCAGAGTGTCCTGAGGTTGAAGCAGCAAACTCCCAGCCACTTCCCTCAGATTACTGGAATCCATGTGACTGTGTAAGGACAGGAGAGCTTGGAAAGTTCTGGAGTGACTCTTTGGAGGGTGAGAACGCTTTTCCGATAATTCCTTGAAAATGGCTCGTTTTATCGCACTCATGTAGTCAGACAGCAGCTCTGGGTGGCAAAGATCCCGAAGGACAGGAGCGCCGATCTTCAGCAGAGTCAGAGTGTTGTCTGTCATCAGAGCACAGAGGTGCTTCAGTCTGACAGGCTTCAGGGAGTGAGGAGGCAATGTGGACGTTTCCAAAGCCAAGAACCACTGCTCCAAACACGGATGTTTGAAGATGGAAGCAAGAGCGGCAACAAGAGTCTGAAAACATGTGGTGGTGGATCAGAATCAGGTTTCCTAAAAATGATTGCTTTAAAACATAGATCATATTACCTGATTTGTATTTGTTCCAACCACCGGAGCCTGATTTACTTCCAGAAATAACTCGTCTTGCTCTTTCTCTGCTGGTGCTGCCTCAGAGTTTTGGGTTTCTGTAAAGTTTTTAAGTTTCATTGTCATATCTTGGAGAGTTCCCATTAAAGTCTGCAGGACAGCTGCTCCAGTCTCTTTGGAATACTGTGGAACAGGAGAATTTTTATTTTACAGTATCTTCTTTTGTAAATCATGAGATCTTCCTGAACCGTGGGCTGCGTTTGTGCTCTCACCGTGCCAAAGTTTTCCACTGTAGATTTGATGTAAAGTAAGACCTGCTTGATTGCAATTGGAAACTCAGTCAGTAACATTGAGTCCAGAGCTGCTTCGATGTTCTTCCTGAAGGTGTTTGTTGTTAAAGTGTCTGGTCCTTGCATATATGCAGCTTTCATCAGTGCAGAGTATGAGTTTGATGTTAAAGCTTCGTTGGAGAGGCATGCAGGAGGCTTGAACTGCAGAAGAAAAATGTTTCTCTTCAAGTATTTGCTTGAGATTTTGGAACCATAATGTCTATTTCTGAAAACTGACCAGTTCTTCACGACTCTGCTGAGGCAACCAGCTCAGGTAATACTGGTGAAGGTCAACAACAGATGGATGAGTGGAAGCAGGAAGTCCAGAAGACACAAGCTCTTTATCGTAGTGTAGTAGAGCCAGGCAGAAAGGGAGCGGGTCTCTCTGACAGTGCAGCACATCGGAGAGCACTGCAGACAGGTATTCACACACCTCTCCTAAGAGAAAACATTGTAATCATGAAGTTAAAATGACAACTTTTTGAAGCTTTATTTTTCAATTGGGCATTTTTGAATTCAGAAAATGGTGCATTCACTCTGGTCAGATGGAAGTTTGTTACGAGCTTCCAGAGCAGCAGGTACCACAGCACTGAAGGGAAATGTCTGGATGATGAGCTCTTCGCTCAGGGTTGGGCCGAACTCCTCCATCTCCCCTTCACTTCCCTCCATGATGATGTCCAGCATGTCTAAAACATCTGAACGGTATTCATACGGGGTCAAAAAACCCAGACTTTCCACAAGTTTATAAATTAAATGGTAAACAAAAACAAAACAGAAATGTGATTGCATGTTTAAAAGCTCACCGTCTATGTGTGAGACGGGCAGGCTGCCTGTGTCTCCCTCCTGGCTCAGGTTTGCTTGCAGATAAGCTGCCTCCTGAACGAAGCTGGCAACTTTATCTGTATATTCGTACGAGTTGCACACCAGCTTAACAAACACCTGATGTTAAGAGAAAGATAATAGACTTGAACTCACAGCACATAAAACCTGAGGTGAATTTCTAATGAACTATCACCACTCTGGAGAAACGACACAAAACATCCTAGAAAACGACACAAGATTTTGAATTTGAGCTCAAAACCACAGGGAAAAGTTGACCGAAGTGGGATTTTAATTTATAAAAAATATGCAGTTGAGACTTACACGCTCCAAAAACTGGATCACAGTCTCCTGCTGGTTTGGTTTTACTCTGTCCAGCTGATTAAGCCAAAGTTCAAGCTCCATCCACGTGTGCTCAAACACACCAGTGTCCTGAAGCACCTGAACACACCACAAGAGACAAAGAATACTGATTATGGCGCCAACGTTTTATTAGTTCCATCTCAAGGATTTCTACACCTTAATACTCCTTCTTTAAAGATGAAGTAGCAGTTTAAATCCACCCAATAATGCTGAGTGTCAGAAAGGCTGGACACTCTACACTTGACAAACAAATGCAGCCACATTTGACCAACCTACATGAGCTGACTGAGCATGACGATTGCTTTGAAGCTTCTAAAGCGATGCCCATGTCTAAACGGGTTTCATAAAAATCTACAAAGTTACGGTTTCCAAAAAAGAAGCAAATAAAGCACCAAAGTCCTTTTATGTAGAGACAACACAAACCAAACTTGTTTAGCATTTGAATTATGATATTAATAAGAACTTTGTGTTCAATATGTTTTGGTTTGCTCAGAAACGTGTTCTTATTGTTTTTAATGTGGTAAATTAAAGCACTCTGGACCTGATCTTTGTTTTGTTAATATTGTTCAAGATTGAAAAAAAAATGACCTCTCGTGGTATCAGAGTAAAGGTTAAAAGTCGTTTATAATAAGAAACTTCATAAAGCCACCTTTTTAGTTTTATTTTAAACGCTTATTGCACCACAATGTCACAAATGTAAATAACATACCTCAAAATGAGGCTTTGGACGGCAATTATTAGGCTAAAAATCACTGCGATTAAAATTGATTATTTGGATCAATTATTTACAGGTCACAGTTAAGTAATCGCACAATAAAATGAATCGCATGACAGCATTAATTATTACGGTATTATTTTTGGTATTATGTAATATTATTACATAAACATGGTCTTTCAGGCATACATTATATGGATTGTAAATCATAGAAAGTAAAACATAAAGTACTCAAATATTTCTGCTTTCTAATTAAAGTTAATTACATTTTGGGAAACAAAAAAAAAAATTCTTTGGACTTTTGTTTGCTTCTGAAAATGTTTATGCATTTTTCAAATATGATCCAATCCCTTCACCCATAGACGCCTGTATTTATTTGATTTATTTCCAGCTATGAAAACAAGTGTTACTAATGTATTTGCTTTCATTTAGATGATAAATTAAGATACTTTTGGAGCTGACGTGATTCGATGCATATTTACATCAATAGGGATTAATAAGAGTCTCTTCTTGACATTTTTCTTGGGTATAAAGTAGGAGCCTGGAAAATGGTCCTTCTGGGCACAAAACCTTAACTCCTCACATCATAAACTGTGTGTGCTGGGCGCTCCCTCCCAGTGCACTCCTTACTTTAATAACCAGCTTCTGTGTGGAGGATCTTAGGTGACTTCTGCTGCTGCTGACAAACATCTGGAGAAGTAAATACAGAACGGACTTTTCTGCAGACTCTGCGTCTGCAACTTCCTGTTTGAACGAAAAGCATGAAACACTTCAGTAAATAAGTCAAAACCGTTTTTTTTAAGAGCAACATTTTTTCTCACCTGAATACGAAACCAGGAAAATTTGCTTGCAGGCAGATCTAAAGCTACTTGCAGAATCTGATACTGTAAGACTGGAGGAACCTCTTCCTTCATTCCCTTGTCCGAGACAATCCCTAAAAATATTGAAAATGGTTTAGTTTCTGCAAATACATGAAAACATTGTGCATCAAAATACCAAATGTTTCACCTTTTAGGAGTTTGCTAAAATCAAATGTAGACTGCAGAACCAGGTGGGGTATGACCTTCTGGTAGAGGCAAATGACTTGAAGAATCAAAGCCTTCAGCAAAACGATTTCAGCGGTCTCAGCAACTGCAAAGACGAACCTCAGCTGTTTCTCAGCCATTTAAAAGGACTGATGAGAATAACAGAAATGCACGTATCAAAGCTTTTTACCTGGAGGTTCATTTGTAGTTTCTGTCAGGTCAGCACTTCCATCACTCTTGGACTTATTACCGTCACCTTCGGCTTTTTCCTTTTTGCTAAGTGACTGCCATGTTGAAATGATGGTCGTAATGTCGGGCAAAATCTGAAATTATATATATATGTATCAATCAAAGTGATGCATATATGAATGTGTAATATAAACGTGCCTTTGCGGGCTTACCTTGCCAAGGGCCTCCCTGTATTGCTGCACCAACTGCTCCATCATCTCTGCAGAGTAAACATCTGACCTTTCCCGCACTGTCGTATCCAGAAGGTACTCTATATTCTTAGAGGCTCTTTTCAATATGAAACTCATCACAGACATAGTTGTGAGCTGCACTTTTTTACTGGCAAACTGTCAACGAAGCAAAGATATATTTAACATTTTCCTTTTTCGGGTCAAAAAATATGAGGCTGGGTCACTTACACAGAGGCCCTGAGTAAAGAAGGTCTTATTGCAGATCGGAGGAAGAGAAATCACCATAATCATGGAGATCAGGCGCGTCAGAGGGAGCGCCTCACACGCTTGAAAAACTGTGGAAATCTCAGGCTGCGCCTCATAGATCTGTTCAAGTCATTTGCATCAAGTCATTACAAGGAAACATGTCAGAAAAAAGACAAAAGAAGCTTGTAATAGTTACTTTTTTCAGGAGATTAACATTGTCTTGCCAAGCACTTTTGAGGCGTGGGGTGTATGAATACTGAGTCTCTTTGAAGTATCTGGACAGAATGTCGGGGCTATTTTTCAGGATACTGACCACCAGCTCTGCCACCAGCTCATCCTCAGTCGCCTGCTTCAGTCCAACCACGAACTGAAGCAAGACGAGGTTGCCAACTCTGTAAGAACATAAAACAAGGAGGAGCGTCGAATTATCACGTTCATTGCAATCAATTAATTACAGAAAAATGAGCGGGCTTTTATTTTCTTAATCTCAGTTTTGAACTATGACTATTGTCGCCTTCTCAAATGTAAACCACAAGGCTCTGGGGAGGTCTGGGTGTCTGCGTGTGCACAGAGCGCATTAAGCATCCGTCACTGCTGTGATGTCATCATTGTGCGACTTTGTAGTTGTTAATAAAACTAACCCAAAAAAAAAAGAAAAAAAAACGACAACTCATTTCTATCATGTATCTAATATAAAAGTGATAAAGTCAAATTAATTTGAATTTATTAGAGCACTCTGAACCTTTTTTGGTGGTCTAAAAGTGAAGTCTGCTAGGTCAGGAAAACTTCATAACGTCACTTTTTTAGTTGTATTTTATCTGCACCACAATGTCACAAACTTAAATGAAAATCCCTCAATATGTAATACTGTTTAACTGACATCAACTCATAATTCATCAACTCATTACTGCATGATCCCCGGGTTGTCCCGCGCCCCCCCTGGCATCGCGTCCCACCATTTGAGAAACACTGGATTAAAATGAGATGAATTACTCGCATACTAAAAACAAGTTGACTGACACAAGATTGTTGGAATAAGAAACACTTACCCGCCAGCGGTTCCAAAGTGGGCATCATGGAAGTTGATGCCGTGCTTACGCGAGCAACAGAGGTCAAGCAAAAAGCGGTGAACAAGGTCTCGGACCACTGATACCCCAGAAGAGTCTTGTGCCATCTACAAGTTTGTGATTTAATGACACATTTATCATCATCAGCTGTGCTGGATGCAGGTCGCACGCAAGAAAATGACAGTCACTCACTTCACCATCATCAGTGGTGGCGTCTGGAATCCCATTCCATCTGTACAGGGAGGCGATGTTGCCCAACACGACGGGAGTGAAAAAACGCACTTTCTGGGTTTTACTAATTGCTTTGTTAAGCACAACCTTTAGAAAACACACACAAAAAAGATGAATGATTAATGGATTTTAACAATAAAATTATAATTTGGGCCCATTTGTTTCAGTGCACTTACCCTTGTTTTCAGTGTAGATAAAATCAGATTGACAGTAGACATCCTGTCCTCCTTCAGACCCGCACTCAAGATGTGTGGAAGGAGTTCTGAGCAAAATAAGAAAGTCACCCACACAAAACATACGGTCTGTCCCTATAATTAGGGCTGGGCGTTAAATCAGTTGCATAAACCCATCCATTCATCCATCCATCTTCTTCCGCTTGTCCGTGACCAAGTCGGGCAGCAGTCTAAGCAAAGATGCCCAGAATTCCTTCACCCCAGCTACTTCCTCCAGCTCTTTTGGGGGGGCCCCGTGGCATTCTCAGTCCAACCGAGAGACTGTAGTCTCCCCGGGGTCTGCGCCCAGTGGGTCATGCGTGAAAAGGCTCCCCAGGGAAGCGTTGATTTATCAATGTGATCGATAGATTTGAATTTGTCGTTTAAAGTCCCACTCTAATAATATTTTAATCTATTGAACGCGCTCCTGCTGGTCTTTTCATTATGATTATGCAGTTTTTAGGCAAAATTTTAAAAACGGTGTCGTTTTCTAGGACATAGATCCTGCAGAGTGACAGTGGTTCATCAGAAATTTGCCTCTGAGTTGTGGTGCGAGGTAAGCCTGCACAGATTTCCCATCATCCCTTTGTTTACAGTCTTTCCTGCTAGCTTACAGCCTCTCACACTGACAACCTAACATTACCAGCTTAACAAAAACGGCGAGCACTATTAGAACGGTCCAGACATACAGGATAAGCTCAGATGTGGAAAACAAAAGAAGTACATGGATCGATTTGTCTACAAGTGAATGCATCCGAAAGCAGCGGAGCAGGGAGCTTGTGCTTTGCCGATTGTAGTTTGTACGTAACAATTTTTTTGACAACAACTTTGACAACTTTTTTTTGTGCAAAAATCTGATTTTATTTTCCCAACACTGCTTTCCCGGGCTTCTGTTGTTGGCAGTAAGGTTAGCCTGCCTGTTTCTCTCTATGCCCAAACATCTAGACTAGACTACAACTAGAAAAATCAGGAGCTTGTTTCCAAAACAGGAACAGTTTCTTCAGTTCTATGGAACAGTTTTGCTTCTGCGATGTAAGACCTCCCACTGCAAAAGCTGTTTGAAGGCTGTTCCTATCAAAAGTACGAGTATGACGAATTTGTTTCACTGTCTGAAACAAAGACTCTGTTGAATGCAAGTAAGGTTTCCCTTTACGGGAGACTCATACTAGCAGTAGGTCACAAAACACATTTAACAAACATTTTTACAGGTTGTACTTAGTTGGATTTGTTCAGACCGACTCTCAAAAGGAGATGTCAAACTAAAATAGTTTTTGTTAAATATAACTTTCTGCCACGTGTGATTTTTATTGACTTAAAGGGGAAAAAATGGATTAAAATCAGAAATCAAATTTTGTGCAAAAATGAAAAATGAGCCACATAGTCCAGCACTACCTACAATCTATAAATAAATCTCACCTTTTACTTCTAAGATTTGCCCAATGATTGTCCCATCTCCCGACACCAAAAAGGACAAGACAAACTGAATGAAAGCTAGGCGGACATCGGGTTTTCCCTGTGGAAACATACGGCAGAGACAGCATTAATTTACAATATCTGCAAAAACATTACAAAAGAAAAAGCCGAATTGCACCATTTTATTTTTCCTCTTCTCCAGTCCTGACAAGGCCTTAATATGAATGTGACTGAAGACTTCTCGAGCAGCTTCCACACCCTGGGACACCATGGCAGACAGTAGATTTAGGCAGTGACGGACAAATCTGCAATAGTAAAACCACTTTTAAACTAATGCAGGTGGTATGAGGGGAAGCAAACACTGAGCCTTTGTGCGGTGCTCACCTGTGATTTGGTGAGCGCAGAGACCCCTGCAGAAGTTTCATGTGATTAGAGACAATCTTCTGCACAATCCCATTGCCAACCATGTTGAAGTGGGAGAGGTCACTGGCTGTCCTCAGAAGAATCACTTCCAAGCTCTCAAAAACCAGCATGGTCTGAGGATTAAAAACAGTAGGTCGCCTTATATAACAGAAAACAGCTCAGAAAACAGCCCAAACTACTAACCTACCTCATTTTCTGCGTGTTTCTCTCCTTCCAGCAGCTGGAATATCTCTGCACATTCCATTGATATCTTCATATAACCCTCAACAACATCGTACAGATCAGAACAGGGCAGCTTTCTCGCAATGGACACGAATTTCTCCAGTCCTGTTGACAGTCATTAAAATACAAATATTGATCAAAGTTTTTATGTTAAAACCCTGCTTAGTTTGATGGTTTTAACTGGACATCAGAGATCGTGTCTGTGCTGCTCACCCTTCACAGCAGTGGTCGGGTTCTTCAGCATGGCTTTGAACTCAGTTCCATTAAACTCGGGGCTTTTCTCTTTTTTCGCCGGAACGGCAGACTTTGCCGAATCACCGGCGTGGCGCTTTCCCGGCATTTTATTGTTCCCGGCAATAACAAGAACAAAAAAACTGTGTTCAGAAACAGTTTACATCGCCCCACGTTGTAGCGGCGTAAACGGATGGAATTCCCTTTCAGATTATCATCCCCACTGAAACATTTGCTGCCGAACATTAGTTCCGCACCCAGCGGGCAGAGAAAATACACGAATTCTAACTTTTAAGATTTAGTAATTGTTTAAATAAAGTGATAAAACTATTCATATAAATATCGTTGCTTTGGAAGTGACACCCTTTCAAAATAAATGTTTTTTTTATAGGTTTAGTTCTTTGCCTCTTTCCTTCCCTTCTCTATAATGTTTTCAACACCTCCTGTTATTTTCTTTCCTCTCAGTCAACGAAGGGGGGAAGTCTAAAAGCGTTAGCAGACATTAAAGAGATTTGCTGCCCAAACCGTGAAAGCATAGTTGTGGTTTAGGCTCGACGCCCTTTTATTTGAAGGGTAGATGGATGCGGTTTTCTTCCAGAATGGGATTTTGACTGTAATTCTTTTAACATACATGCCCAGCGCATTCCATGTCTGAATGCAGAACTTGCTTTAATTCTAGTGTTTATTTTGCATCAAGAAAACAAAGAAAATGGTTAATGTATTCATTTTTTTAGTCTCTTACTAACCACACACACACACACACACACACACACACACACACATATATATATATATATATATATTTACATTTGCTGACTTGTTACATCTGAATAAAGTAAACGTTGCATGAATATATGACGACAAAGGAAGAAAACACAGTTTTTTAATTGTTTTAATTCAACTGGATGTTGTTATCCAGGTGTATTACCAACAGATGTCGCCTTTGTCTGGTCTGAATAGAAGAGAGTAAAACGTCAGAGAAAATAAATTGTAAAAGTTATTCAAAGAAATAGTTTGGCAGAGACAGCCAATCAAACAGCATAAATGAAATGAAATTTGCATTCTGTTGATGTTTTTTTTTTAATAAACATACACAACATATAGAAGGCCTTTTTATTCAGAGCAGAATAATATCAAATATTGTAATTTATTATTTGATTTGGCAACGCCTCAGGATTTACAACCACTGCCTGTTTAACATCCTTTGTCAGGTTGAGCCTAAAAACATATTTTATTGTCTGGAATGTTGCTTTGGATTCTTGGGATTTAATTACAGATCACTGCTCAATATGCTGTAAAACACATCTGCCCGCGGCGTAGAAACCACTAAAAACTACTTAAATGACTTTTTGGAACAACTGTCCCTAACAGTTAAAGTACAGCGTGACACCAAAGACTTCCCACTGAGTCCATTCTTACGTTTTTGCAGTATTTTGCACAGTTTGTTCTTATTCTCAAATGAAAGCTTTGTCTCACTCTCATTTCTTCCCATTTTTATTTCAAATTGTTTCACCCCAGTTAGCTCATGTTATGGTCAGATCAGATAAGTTGGATCTTTTTGATACTTTTGTAACAAAGAATCCCTTCCGAAACAATGAATACATTTGATTTACAATTGTATTTTATTTTTTTAATTTCCATTCAAAATCAGCTTTGTTTGGTTCTATAAAAGCAATTATCTTAAATCTAGTTATATAAACTGTGCAAAACCTGACATTGTATTAGTAAAATGATTAATTCACACATTTCAAACTAACTGAAAGTAACTTTCAGGTTGAAAAATACAAGAAGAAATGTAAATTAATAAATGTACATTTGAATACAAGTAAATGTTGAATTTCAAAATAAAAGCCAATAATAAACCCAGCCCTATTTGTGTCATACAGGCTAAAACTACTGTGTTACTTTACTCAAATCTATATTTTTAATGAATACATTCATTTTGTTAGTGCTGTACATATTGTGTAGTAGTGTCTTTAATTCTAAAAAAATCCTCGATATCTATGTGTTAAATGTTCAGAATGTATTGGCCATGGTTTGATTTAAAGTATTGTTAAAAAACCAACAGAGATTTCTTTGTTGTCAAACCAGAAAAAAAGTTTCACACTTCTGTATTATTCCCCATAACCACTAAAGATAGCATGTTTCTTAAAACATGATCATTTCACAGATGACAGCAGTCACTGTCAGGCCCGTAGATAACAGAGGAAATAAGGGTAGTAAATTTGTCTGGCCCATAAACGTTGGGTTTATTTTTGCAGTTTTGGCCAAGTCTTCTCCTTTTCTTAAAATATCATCCATGTGAACCAAAATGGTGGGTTTAACAACCCTGTCACCACTCTGACAGGCTTGGTTAGGCCTTTATAGCTTTGGGATGCAGGAGCAGCATGGTCAGCAGTTCAAAGAGGAACCAGCCACGTGTGATCAAGTCGGCTGAAAAGCTGCTCCTTTTTTTTGAAGAAAAAGGGGGTTATTTATGACAGAATTCTCTTTCATGCCAGAGTGTGCTCAACCACTCAGAACTGATATGAAAAAAGCATGTTGAACCCGAACCAATTACTATAACACAGACGATGGTTTGAAGGCACTTGTTTTGAATATTTCTATACATTTCTTTTAAAGTAAATGTCAGTTTGCACTACTTTTTTCCCATCTGTCAAGTAGATTTTTATTGCTGTAGTCAAAAGATTACTATAATGTTTAATTTTTTTACTATTAGACGCTATACGTGGCACAATTTGACCCAAATTTAGTTTTTTGGTTAGGTTCAGAACCCAGAACATAGTATATATTTTTTGTACTTCTTTAAGTTCCAACAGTGTAATGTTAAAAGGCTCTTGGACACCGATTGCCAAGGAGTTTTAAAGACCCACTCCAATAATTTGGGTGCTTATTTTTCTCATGATTGAGGACATATCTAAAATAAGTTACGATTAAAACTGCATTTCGGAGTTTTTCTTTATTTAAATGGTATTGGATCAGGAGGAGATAAAAACCGGCGGTTTGAAAAGCTCTGGTTTGTGATGCAACTGCCATGGGAAGGACAAATTCTCCCCTGCAACTCTGGTCCATCCACTTGGAGACAAATAGATTATCTGCATTTATTCCAAAAATTTGGCAGCCAGTTATAAGAGACAGGCATCTATTGGGGACCGGCTTTTATTGAATCCCAAACAGAATGGTTTGTTTTGCTGTGACATTCGGTCAGGAAATGCAGACAACACCAGATGAACTTTTCAGGATTTATTGAAATAATCAGAACATTGTATTGTGTTCTGATTAGCACTGGCTGTGAACATTTCTTTTCTCTCTGAAGCATCATCAATCTCAGCATTTACCAGCTCCCTTCTGATCTCACACAAATGCTGTGCGCACGGGGTGTGCAGGTGATCTGTAAGTGCCCATGGGATGCCTGTAGGATCTAATCTCCTCATTTCTAACTAGCTCAGAGCATGCAACAGGTGTGCAAGGAGCGCGCACTTGTCACTTGAACAGCGCCAGCGGATCCCCAAGGTTTCAGGACATCTCACCCATTTCACCCTTACATACCGTTATGCGGTGTTTAAGCATTCACTTCCATTTTTTGCTCTACAGGCTCACCAGGTGGTCTACAATCTTAAAATGTTGTACCAGCTTTGCCCATTTTTTTGCTCGCAGACAGTCTGTATCCATTCGTAAGGGCAGATTATCTTGAGACTGATTTGTTCTCTTCTTGGATATTACGTGAGAAAAGAGGTCTCAGACGGATTGACGTAGAATAACCTTAAAATTGTCCATTGTTTATGAGTCTAATAGCAGTAATCAGTAAGTTTTGTCACAAAAATAAGAGTTTTCATTTATTGTTCTACTTGTTCAAGCTTTCTGCTTCAATACTGAAAGCAGCATTCAGTTACATTTTGGCAACAGACTTTGTCATAAAATTCCAAATCTGTGGGTTATGAGACGTAGAGTGACAGTGAGGGCAAAGGAATTGCTCGTCAAAAACGAAACCAGCCTGTGAAATGTTGTAGGATAAAAATCTTTGCCTTCGTAGGTCAACAGCCGATAAAAACAAAAGGCCTCCGTTTGATGAACAGAACCAAACTATTTCATTTATATGAATGGCATAAACTTAGCTTCTGATCTTATTTTTCATTATGCCCGTGCCAAAGATGTTGTTTTAATGTTGTGCAGACAGAAAGAGAACAGCCTAACAAAAGAAAGGAAATAGAAAACACTGAGTAATATCCACAAAGTGTTTTTCTAATCATCACAGGGAGTCTGCAGGGGCGGAAGACTCTCTCCAGACCATGTCAGGTCTGGTATTAACATCAGAGCCACTGCATTAATATGTCAACTCTCCAATCACTCTGTGGGTGTCCTCATTTCTTTGCACCTTTACTTTTGCATCCTCAGAGCAAACTGTAAAAGGTCACATGTGAGACTTGACTTTTAAAGAGTTAGTTACAATCTCCTTTTTAAATTTTACTAATTGGACCAAATTTAAATGGACTGATTTAATGAAAACTGTGTTCTTGATCTTTTTAACATGTTCTTGGGGCATTTTTCTCATGATGAAGGACATAAATATAGAAAAGGTTTGTAGCAGTGATGTTGCATCGTACTGTTGATGGGCCACAAGCTCCCTGCTCCGCTCCATTCTGATGTATCCACTTAGATCCATGTATGTCTTTGTTTTGCTAATCTAAGCTGGTATCTGCCTCACCGGTCATGTTAGGTTGGTGGTATGAGAGTATTTAAGATAGCAGGAGAGAGCGTAAACTAAGAGATGATAGGAAATGAGGGCAGGCTTACTCCACGTCAACAACTCAGAGGTGAATTTCTGATAAACTTCTGCTACTCTGCAGAAACTACAAAGGATTTTTTTATTACTTTTAGCTAAAAATGGCATAATCATGTCAAAGACCACTTGGAAAGCTTTGATAATAGATCAAAAGATGACTGGACGAAGACCAAAATCAACAAATTCAATTTTATTCATTGCCTAAACTGTAAGAAATAGGCTAGGATACTTAGACTTGAAAAAATGTCCACATGTGTATGAAATGTTTACATCAGTTGCCAAATTAAGGCAGCGCAGTTGTAGATTGTCACATGTGAGTGTTTATTTTATGAAATGAGTAAAACAGTGCAGCAGCGGTCATGTCTGCGTCATAAATGGCATCACAGCAGTAAATATGTAAGCTCACCCAATTAGAAAAAAGCCCAGGGATGTTTTCTGCAAACACTTGGAGTTCTGCACTATTTGTTGAATAGCAACAAACCCGCAAGCTGGTGGTATGTCCTCAGGCACCGTATGGGTGCAGCATAAACAGTCTAAATTTAATAGTGCTTCAGAGAGCATTCTGCTTTCAGAAAGCATCCTCCATCATTTCCCTGTGGTGAGTGACTCTGAGGAGTAAAAACATCTGCAGCTTACGTGAGATGATCCTCACATCTGGTCGTATTGTTGCAGGGGCGTGGGCACACACCAGCAGCTGCAGCCAACCACTCCCAGATGTTTCTGATGGGCAGAGTGTCTCAGTGTTTGTTAAGCAAGAAGGCGATCTTTGATCCTTCAACGGCGTTGGCTGTAGTGTTATGGTGAGGAGGGCCTGAAAGGCTCTGAGAGGCACAGAGCGGAAGCGCAGCAACTTTACAGAAGGGCCTGTGGTTCACTGTGGAGAAAACAGGCATGCTAAAGTGGCTTCAGCTGTGGAACAGAGCTCTTTGGAAACCACCCAGCGTCTCTGTACCAATACTAGTGTCATGTTAGAAAAATGAACAAAACCTAGTAACACAAAGGTGGAATAAAAGCGTTTAGTTAAGTTTAAAGACCCACTCCAAGAAATACGTTTTTTTTAGCATGTTTAACATTCTTTTGTCATTTTTCTCAAAACGGAGGCCATGTGTCAAGAAAATTCAGCTTAAACTTGAATTTTTACTAGTTTTTCTTTATTCAAAGAATTCATTTCAGACCATTAATGATAATAATCTTAATAATCACAGCCTGTAGCTGTGATGTACACAAGCTTCCTGCTCTGCTCCATTCCGATGGTTCATTTGCAAACAGATCCATGTGAGTCTTTGCTTTCCTTGTCCGGGCTGGCATCTGGCTCATAATCTTCTAAAGTTTTTTTTCTAAAGTTTGGATATTACTCGCCATTTTTTCCGCTCCTCTTTTGTTAGGTTGGGGCTGTAATGGCTTTAAGCTAGCGGGAAAGAATGTAAACACATGGATGATGGGAAATGGGAACAGGCTTACTCTGCCCTAACAGTCCCGTCAACAGATCAGTGACAAATTTCTGATAAATTACTACTGCTGCTCTGCAGAAACTTTGTTCTAGAAAAATACCGTTTTTTTGTGTGTCTAATACAGTATAATCCTAATTAAAATACATTATTTTATAACAGATCAAAAGATGGTTGGACTGGGGTTTTAAAGAAAAAGGATTTGGTCAATTTTCAGATTGCCACATTTTCTAAAACTTTTTCTTTTAACTTGTTAAACTTGTAGATGTTCAGCAGTCCTTTTATCCAAAGCAGAATAGCTTTTATTTTTAAACACAAATCACACATAGGGCAGCTCAAGTTTTTCCAAAAAACGATACAAAACAAAAAAAAAAATCACATGGTCAATTCCATCTTCCTATCCATCTTCAGAACTCACCGAACCCCTTTTGGGGTCAAGAGGTTGCTGGAGCCAACCCTGCTACAGTTGGGCGAAGGCAGGGTACACCCTGAACAGGTCTCCGGTTGATTGCAGGGTCACAGAACCAAACTCTCATTTGCACCTGGAGGGACCATTTACGATCACCAGTTAACCTATGAAGATAAAACTGGACAAAACCCATGTTTTCTGTCTCAATTTTAACATATTCATATATATATACATGGAAAAACACCATTTTCATTGGAGTGGGTCTTTAATGGAATCAACTTCAATGTAAATGAAATACTCTGTCTACTGACTTCCCTGCAGACCTTGACATGCTGATGCCTTACTGATGTTTTTATCGTTTTAAACCACAGTAATCATCTGCATATGCTATATACTCTAAAAGCTTATCAATTGCTGTTTTAACTGCAAAAACTTTTGGTCCAAAACTTCACCAGATCACCATGAGGTGAAAAGGGAATTTGGTTATTGTCCTGTGTGATCTCACAAAGTTATTTCTGTCCCAGTTATGCTCACTACATATGGGTGTATTTATCTGTAAGTCTTGACTCGCTGCCTTGACTGTGGGCTCAGCAGCTGGCTTTTATAGCGCTACTGATTATAGTGTTTGTGCGAAGCAGCGCACATGTGGCTTTGACAGTACAGCAGCTCTCTTTTTGAACATCTGTGCATTACTAATACTGAAACATGACTTACTGATGTAGGCTATTCCCTTGGGTCCTTCATACGATAAATTTACTCCCCATCACCTTTGCAGTCCATCCCTCTAGCTGAGTGTGCCATACATTTATTTAACATTGTTCCTAAAGCTCTGTTAAACATGTATAATGTTTCCCAAGATAGACTTATTTTTCCCACAAAGGACTGTATTGCATGCTATGGAAGTTTTCAGCTGAATGATTTGAAGTAATAGATTACTACTGGCCAGGCCTTCAGAGGATGGATGTGCGTGGCCACAGCTGTGTGTTCCTGGCCTTTGATCTCACTATATTCGTGTGAGCTTCACTCTATAAATTCAAGGTAAAATTCCAAAGGATGAGCAGATCTTAGAGGTAAGATATTGACCATATCAAGTTGATACTTTAAAGAATCCTGAGGATAGGTTAAGTCCCACTGGCTGATGGAAATTTAAACATTTCCTGATGTTTATTTTTACCAACTAAGACAAAAGAAATGGCCAAAGATGTAAGACTTATTAAGTCTCTCCAATCTCGAAGCAATCTTTTTTTATAATACTCTTAATTTCATATGTTTGTAAAGGATTTGTTTTTGCATTTCTGCAAGGTCGTTCAGTAAACAGATATTTGCTAGTATTTAACTTTGATAAAGTCTTGTGCAAATCAGGTTTAGATCTTAACCTTGCATGGGTGCACATGATCAGCCGGTTTTAACTTGACTGTGTCTGTTAGCAATAGTTTCACATGTGACATTTGAAAACTTGGTAGAACGGTTTAGAGAGGAACTAATGCCAACGTAAAAACATGAAAACAAACCCAAACCGTGTTTGACGACCAAACGTTAGTCAGAGGGCCCAAAATGCAAGGAATTGGAATAATTCAATATAAAAATGTAAAGACACACTCCAATTATATTTGGATCTATTTTAAAAGTGTTCCCAGTTGTATTTTTATTGTGATTGCAACAAAAAGGGAAAGCAACACTGGAGCTATCCAGCCGTACAGTTTAGAGCCAGAGCTCAGCTCAGACGAGGAAAATGAAGATATTAATGGACCTATTTGTCTGAAAGGGGATAGATTGGAATTGGAGCAGAGGATGGAGACTTTGGCCCGCTCGTGGCAGCTGCTGTATCACAAACCGAAGCGTTTTCAAACCGCAGGTTTTCATCTGCTCCTGATCCAACACGATTTGAATACAGAAATCCTCAAAAATGCTGTTTTAATCTCAAATTCTTTTATAAATGCACTTCATTATGAGACAAGCATGTTAAAAACACCAAAAACACGATTTTCACCTTTAAAACTGAATGACTGAAACAAGAGTCAGTGCTTGGTACTAGAATGGAAGGATCCATTGCATGTCATAAACCTACAGCAGTGTGTTATAAACTGGATGTTGTGGATCATTACTTGTCATTTTAGCCAAGCTGGCTATAATTTAACCTTACAAAGCCTGTATCGTCAAGTTCGGGCCTAACGCCATCACTTCACTAAACTGTGCAAACACAATTACTGAATAATATAAAACACTTTTCTTGTTCAGTATTTTTGTTTTGCATTTCCCTCCAAGTATGCAAAACTGAGGGCGATACAGGCTGAGCTCCATGACTCTTGTCTAACTTTTCTTACCGACGTGTGCTCTGACCTTGTGCTGAATCTGCAGGGAGGTACGCTCCAGGGAGGACTGCTAGCTGTCTGAAGCATTTTCTACTTGTAAATCTTTTATCTGTTGCTTAATGGTTCAAATTGACAACGGCCTTGTAACCCTTCGAAAAACCGATGTGCAGCAATCATCGGTTCTCCAAGAACTTTACTTAAACACAAGCTGGAATCCTCTTTAACTAGAAAAACACTACAGTTAATACCACTGCTTTTATGGAGGTCCTCCCACCTGCTAACGATTAGCAGACCTTGTACATTTGACAAGCATCACCTGGCTGCTACGTTCTCCTTAATTCCTCTGGAAGCTATAAAGGTGTTCACTTATTTCCATTCGTGGGTTGGTTTGTGTTAAACGAAGGCCCGCTGTAATATATCACACGCTGCTGTTCATCTGAGGTTGTACTTTCCTAACTGTAAAACCTGGAAAGAACCTCATGATTTATTATTATAATTGATGCTGCAGTGGGGCGTACATTCATTTTAACATGACTAGAAATGAAGAAAATTTACTGAGGATACAGGGTGTGAGTCATTTGTGTTTCCTGTGGAAAAGAAGCTCCACATCTGCCACAGGAAATGATCACAGCAGCAAACTCAGGGCAATGAAAAGAAGTTTCCAGGGTTTTATGCTTATTCAGGTCTGCCTGTCACTCCACCGTGCTTTGAATGAGTTTGTTGTATCATTCTGTATTCAGGTTCCTTTGTACCAATGTTGGCTGATCTTACCATGGTGAAGGGATGAAGGAATGCACCCAGGATGCTCCATCCTGACCTTGACCATAATTGGTCGCTGCGCTGCCAAGGCTCATCGTTGGGTCTTTGAAAATGGCGAGGCCAAATAGTCATTAAATTCTAAACATTCTCAAGTGACAGTGTTGTGAAGTGTGGAGTAATAGGATTAAAGTCTTTTTTTTCTTCAAAGAAATGTTTGCTTGAACTATTTAATTGTTTTGGGAACTCCAGGGCATTTCTACCAACGCTGTGCATTCCACTCCGCACAACACAATGCATTCCAGGAGAATAAAAGTAATTTCCATCCGAATCAGTTAAGACTCCCTACAATGTCTCTGGAATTTCGTTCATCTGGAGAACGGCGCGTCACAGGATGTGATTGATAGTATATCAATTAAGGAGCAGTCATTTTGCTTGGGTGGTGGTGGCTTTGTTAGAGGCTGGAGAGCTGCCAACTAGGCAGACACCCAAAGAAGATCGAAACCTGAAAAGTGTTCCACAGCGAGGTTAACCCCTTCACGCCATATGTCGTTGATTTGCAATGTACCATTAAATCCATGACTCCTCTTAATTTGGCGTCACCTTTAACGGAAAAAAAACATTGAAGTGAATTCAGGCATGAAGGGGTTAAAATTGGTTCTTTCTCTATTGGAGAAGAAAATTGTTCAAATGTAAACATGAAATACTCCCCAAAACTCTTACTTTATTTTCAGGTTCCATTATTTCTTTCACAAAAATAACAGACACTGAACTATTCTTGCGTGGTGTCAGATATTTTTGATCTCTGCTCACCTGCAAGAGAATTTTACTTTATACTTGAGTTCCAATCATCCAAACAGCTGAATGACCATGTTAGGACAAAATTCTTTGAAAAACAACACTTTTCAGTTTAAAAATGACAAAAAAGGACAACTTCTAGTTTTTTTTCCTCCTTTATCTACACAATCATAAAAAATGTAAGAAGTATTTAACTTTTTGAACTTTTTTTAAGCTTTTCACACCTCGGTCTGTCTAAAATGAGCAGAAAAACACTAATATAATGCAAGTTGCTAAACATAGGATGTGATGATTTTTCCCTGCTGTGGCATTGATTATGGAATTCATATCCTTTTTTTGTTAAATGTATTTGTTTGTAGAAAAAAAGGGAAAATGTTGTAGTCCTAATTCATAATGTTTGCTCAAACATATCAAATTATATTGCAAAGCCATTAAAGCTGTATTACACAGAGAGAATAAAAAACATCAATAAACCTTTCTTCTTTTTTTATTTCATTACATTTACAGTTATCATTTATGCAACAAATTTTAAAAAAGAGACTAATTTAAGAGCAAGGGACAGTTTGAAAATAAATCTTAATGGTTTTTTCCCAGCCAACTCTCCGCTGAGGCACCTTTTAAATGCCATCCATCAGGCATAATGGGCTCATATAATGAATCAGTGCATGGGCCTTCTTTCCAGAGTCCAGTTTTGGGTATCACAAGGAATTTAGATGTTTCTTTCAACACAAATGATTTATGGTGGCAGTTTTTAGAGGCTGCATGGAGGCAGGAGTTAGACTGTGCAGAAATCTATCAGGTATCTTATACATTAAATTCAGCTTGAAGATGACAAAGAGGTGGGAGCTTCCAGAACTTTCTTGAGCAAATGGAAACCATCTGTGCCTTCAGTCCCTAAAACCCACAGCTATGTAAGTAAATAAGGCAACAGATAATTCAAATATAAATTAATAGCTGTTTTTTGCATGCACCAAATGCAAACATAGATGAGATTCATTGAGTGTTTAAAAAGCCTCATAAACACGTTGCTTTAACATGTTTTATTGGTAGCTAATGCACAGAGAAAAGGATTGAATAGCAGTTCTGGTCTGGTTAATGTTTACCTCTAAAGGTTTACATTTGACCTCTTCCTCAGAAAAGGACACCAAAAAATAAAATAACCACTGTTATTGCAGTTCTCATTAGTTTTGAAAGTTTAGATCTAGATTTGTAAAGTAAGACTGATACATGTCATGATATGTGATGAGCAATGCAATTTTTCACATATATATTATTCACGTAGACTGAGTGAATGCAGCATCATCTATAGAAAAGGGCTTACTTCCACTCCAAAATAAAAAAAAGGTCAAGTCAGTCACCATTTTTCATACTACAAACACCTCCATGTTGGAGCTGGACAACTGATGAAAGCAGTGGTTGGTCCGAATCTGCCTGAGTCATTGTTTCTATGTGTAACGTCTACCAAACTAAAGGGCTGCAATGTCAGACACAAAGGATTTACTAGACAAAGAGGGAGGAGTGGAAGTACGGACTGAGGCTGCTGGGCCAAAGAAATGTAATAAACAACAAAACAAAGCCTGACCATCCCAACAAAAACAAGAAAAAAGTTTCACTGACTTCTCTACAAATGGAATCCAAGGTGGCATCAACTAACTTACCTAGTGTGTAAGTCACACTCCATGAAATGTACAGGGTACCCGTGGTTTCCTGTCCACAAACCTCCCAAACACACATGGCTGTGCTGCACACAAAGCATATTCACAATGGAATGGTGGCTTAATCAATCAAGCAATCTTTATGTGTAGCACTTTTTTCAGGCTGACCACCAAGAAAGTTGGTTAGTGGAAACGCTACTGGATGGGATCTCTTCCTCTGTGGACAGCCACAAAGCCAGCAAAGTGCAGCATCACAGGCGAGGACCCAGCATCACCACAGCAAGGTGGCGAGGCAGGTCCCCATCTGGAGCTGCAGCAGCTGAACAGCAGCCGACCCAGAGGGAGAGGACCCAGCGCCGGAAATAATGATGATAAAAGGAAACGTTTGATTAAAGCAATAAAACATGAACGTAAAAAGGATTCAAATGAATGATTAATAATCCAGTGTAAAATCGTAAAAAACGATCAAATGAATAGATAGAAAACAGAAGACGACCATTAAAACATGCCAGAGAGAGCCTCCTTCTCAGTCCACCTCAGGAGTTTTTATGTGATCCAAGCGACAGGCTCTGGGACCTGACTGGTCAGCTTGTCCACCAGGTGTCTTCACTCAGCTCAGAGGAGAAAGAAAGCCAGTGGTTGTGTCAGAAGTCCTTCACTACCCACTACTCAGTGCACTATATAGGGCACCCAAAAAGATCACTGGTCAATATTTTGTGGTTTAAAATCAAGAAGAAATCAAAATAAATTTGATCCAGCCGGTGCCCATGCTGCATTTAGCAGTATTTTCCAAAGTCACTCACTCAGTCTCACAAAGTGAGTCCGACACATTTTCTAGAATGTTAGTATCAGACCCCTTCAGGTTTATATTGAATGTTGCAAATCGAACTTTAGCTGCTGTTTGTCTGAGGAAGATAGAAATCATGAGGTTTGTTGAAACCATTCATCTAATATCAGAGCTATGACAAAACTGTGTGTTAAAGCATTTGCTGTCCTAATTATTATTTATTCTGTTACAAGAGGGGCTTGTCACACATCTAGTTTAATCTGGACTGTATTTATTATTTCATTTGTGGATTTTACACGCCGAAACAGTCCTACTTTCCCCTCTATAATCCCTGAAAAAATGTCACAAAAATAGTAATTTCACTGCAATGACTAAGACTAGATCCTTGTGATGTGGTTGACATCTAACCTCAAAGTAAAACTGCAGACTTCTCTAATATTACTGCACCTTGAATCTACATAGAGTCTGCTAAATGATTCACGGAAGTCAAAGAAAGTTTGAATGGGCTTGGATCTGAGCCAGACTCACTACATTAAATGTCTCCGATGATGCTGCATTAAAAAAAATTGAAATCTAATATTCACTCTATGCAAGTGTGAGGTTAGAATTTCAACATTTGGCTGAAATCAAAGCCAAAGTTGATGGCTAAGCTCAAATGCTACAAGAGGAAAATTTGGCAACATTGTCAGCATAAGGTGCTTTCATCCCTCTTTTCATATTTTCACAAAATAATTTATTAAAGACATGAAAAAAAGGTTAATTTCAACAAGGTGAGGACTTTTGTTGTCTTTAAAAAACAGTATTTCTTTATCCGATTGATCAGGAGTGAAATGGGGGGGCCAAAGTTTCCCTGCTCTGCTCAATTCTGGTGCATCCACTTGCAGATAAATAGATTCATGTACATTTTCCTTGTCTGAGCTGGTATCTCGTTCATAAATGATCATTATTCTGATATTTGATTTAGGACAAACGCTAAAGGAAAAATAGGACAAGATAAAAAACGAAATATTCATTTCAGCCCCGCATTGAAAATGCAGCAGCTCTGCTGGTACTCCAGTATTGTGTTTAACTACCACCGTTCTTTTCTAGATTTTTTCTTTCCTGGCATGTCATTGTAAAATGTATTTGTTTTCTTTGTAGAGCAACATAAATCATTAAGATGGATGTCATAATTTGATTTATGTCAACTGTTTTACTGCAAGATGCTGACACAGCAGGGTGCCCTTTGTGGCATTCTCATTTCTCTGCGCCAAACACAAAGAGACAGAGGTTCAGTAACTTTCAGAACTTTCCATGATTGACAACACAGCAAAGCAGGGTTTTGACACCAGCACATAAAAGTGGGGCGTCTCATGGGAGCTGACACGTGATGCATGCTGTCTGATTGTTTTTTTTTAAGTAAAAGTCACACGATATGAGAAAAAGTTTCAGGCTTTCCCTCTTTTCAGAGGAAAATTACCTGCAGAGATTTCTTTTCAAACTTGTCAAGATTTGAAGGGAAAATGCTGTTTGTGGGTAACCTCAGAGTGTTTGATGAGGTGAATTTGGATAGACATTACAGCTGGATGTAAACGGACCTTTTTATAGCACCAGGGAGCTTTAAAATGAGAGCACTTAGTTTAAATTACAGCTGTGTGTCGGACGGTTTCCTTCTGATGTAGCCTGCCTCTTAGGATCCGGTTTAGAAGGTGCAGAGATTGCAGGTACTAACTCCAATTAGTTCAAGAGATATTTTATTTATTTTGTGAAGTGGAATGTGACAGACACAAACTAATAGTTTTTTGCTTTGGCAATAGTGAGACCCCTCAGTTTAAGGAGGCAGAGAGGAATTATAATGGAGCAGCTGCATCAAGGAGAGGCACAGACCAATTAATCTGATCTATTTAGGTGACTCAAACAACCAAAATCACACATGAATTTCAGTGGATGTGGACTTTTATTTCACTTAACTTTATTTATTTACATTTTTATTCCAATTTACAGGCTATCATTTTCAGGCAAACTTCATCGCAAATCAAATAACGTGTTTCTCATTAGAGATTATTCAAAAAATAATTTTAAATGTTCCTTCTGTATATTCTTAATCTTTGCACAGATCATTTAAATAAGCTACTAGTTTTCCATGCCATGGTCCTCTTTTTTGTACAATTCAATTTTATTTATGTAGCCCAATATAACAAACATAGTCGTCTCAATGGGCTTCACACCAGTATTTCCACAAAGAACATAAAGTCAGTCATAAAAATGTAAACAATAGCTGGTTGCTAAACTAAACTAAAAAGATTAAGCTAAACTGGCATCCCTGCCCTTACACCCTCCTTCTCGGTGAGGAAAGACTCACAAATAAATCCTACCTTGGGGGGAAAAAAATAAGAAACCTCAGGGATGTCCACAGGAGGAGGCATCCTCTCCCATGACGGACAGATGATGTGCTAGAACTGTTAAAGAAGAACTGGCTTATTTAACTCTACAACTACATGTTTGAATAGTGTAGCAGATGGGATACATACAGATGAAACTGTGACGCAGCTAAGGGTGCGAGATGAGACAGAGGCGAAGTCAACAGCCAAAGACAGGAGCACAGATGATCCACCTCGAATCTCTCCCGCTCCCCCGTAGAGGAGTGAGAAAGAGGGACAACATATGAATCGCACTGCACCAAACAGAGGCATGATGAACTAAATACAATTTAGTACTGGGTAAATGATAAAGAATTATAGAGAACCGAACCCCAGTGCACCAAACTTTCCCCAGCTTCTAACTTCTAGTAGCCTGCTAGCAAGTAACTGGTTTGAAAATTTGATTCAAGATGTTAGTGGTAAGAGCATGAATATGGCACATACTGTATAGCGAACAATAATAATCACACTAATAGAGAATCTGCAATTTTAGCATATCAATATAAATACATTAATATTCTAATCTAAGCCTTCTTAAACTCACTAAGCAGAGGGCATAGGCCGCTATGGCCCGGTTTATTAAACCATTTTCTGTCTGCTTAGCTCCACCGAGAAATATGTATAATAGATATAATGAAAATTATAATTATTTCCCCAAATGTCATTACAGTAGGTGAGGTAGGGCAGTAGTATTTTAGATATCCCCTGATTGCTAGCTAGCCTGGCAACTAGCCTGTCCAAAGAGGAATGTTTTAAGCCTAACTTTGAATGTAGAAACTGTGCTGGCCTGTCTTACATGATCTTACATTATTCTATAAAACAGGAAAAATATGCAATGTGAGGCTAAAGTTAAAATTCTGAGAAAACAACCTGAAACTGTAACATTAAAGAAAAACTTTTATTTAAAAAAAGTGCTTAATTAAAGTCAGTTTTTTGGCATTTTTTGGGGAAAATTTAAAGACCCACACCAACATCTTAAGCGATCAAAGCCTTCCCAGTGGTCTTTTATTATTATTACGCCATTTTTATCAGTGCAACAAAATTGGCGAACAATATCTGAGCTGTGCAGCTTTGACCCAGATGGTAGTTAAGACGAGAAAAACAAAGGCAAACATGGATCTATTTGTCTTCAAGTGTATGCATCAGAATGGAGGAGAGCAGGGAGCATGTGGCTCGTCCAGTGTATTTTCTACATCACAAATACGCTTTTTTCAATGGTATTTTTTCATCTGCCTCTGATTCACAACAATTTGAATTAAGAAAAACTCAGAAATACAATTGCAATCTTGTTTTTCTTTACATATGTCCTCCATCATCAAGAGACTGCCACAAAAACATGTTAAAAACACACCAAAAACCCAGTTTTCAGTGAAGTGGGTCTTAACTCTGAATTCTGAGGTTACAGTCAAAAATTCCAGGTAGTCAGAACTCTGAGAAGTATAAACAGAAACTGTGAAATTCTCAGATTAAAGTGAAAATGTCAAAATGATAGAGCTTAACCTTTGAACAGTCTAGAATGAAGTTAGAACTCTGACATTAGACTTCCGAGTCTGGAGATAAAATCAAAAAAACTTTTTTTAATAATAAAATCAAAGTCAGAATAAACTGGCCTAACGTCAGAAAATGTAAATACTTTTAACATTAGATTGCTACTTTGCACATTATCTGTAAGTCATTTTATGCTTGTATGTAGAGAGGGGTTTGTATATGTGTGTGTTGTTGTTTCTGTGCGCAAAGGCCTTTGTTTTTGAAATTGATTAGATGTTTTATTATGTAAAGCACTGGGTCACACGTGTTTGAAAAGTGAGTTGCAAATACAGTTTGATTTGATTTGATTGCAGATTGTGCAATCTCCTGTACTTAAAAAATTAAGATGTGAAAATACTGATGTGAATACAAAAGCGTGATCTGACTTAAATGCACGCATCTTTGAACACAAATAAACATCAGTTAGATAAACGAGCTTTATCAACTGTTTAAAAAATAACCTACTGTAGTTTGTTGTTTACGCCTCCGGTTTGAATCCCAGCTGGGACCTTTCTGTGTGGAGTATGTAAGTTCTCCCTGTGCATGCACAGGTTTTTTCTGGGGGTAACTCTAAGTGTCCCTAAATGTGAGCAGGCGTGGGATTGTGGGCTTTCCAGGGTGTATCCTGCCTTTGCCCAACATGAGCTGGGACAGGTTCCAGCACCCCTGTGACCCCAAAAGGGATAAGGCGGGTCACGAAAATGGATGGAAAGTCTGTTCTTGACCCTTTTTTCCCCCCAACTTTAAATAACAACTAGACTTGAGACAATAGATCAAGAAAACACTGCAAAAACCATGCAACTGGTACATAAAAAATGTACACTCCCCAGGTTTACACTATCCTAAATTTAAAAAAAAGCAGTTCCTTTCCAGTGGCTGGGGGGGGGGGGGGGGGGGGGGGGGGGGGAACTTGGAATGGTGGCAAATGAGAGCAGCAGAGTGGAAAGCTGTTGCAAATGAACAGATCATAAATAGTTGTTATTGATAGTTTATCTGAAATCCTTTTGCTAATGCTTAAAGAAGCTTGTATTGATCATTAATCATTGTCATCAATGATTGTGATGTTGACTCAGGAATGGTGGTGGGCGGTGGGGGGGCTGCTGCCCCTTTTTGCTCCCCTGTAGCTGCGCCTCTGTTCATTTTAAAGATGAAATGTTCTTTTAGCCTTCATATTTTGGACGTGTTCTATTGGTTTTGAGTCCAGATGGAATCGATGGAAACAAGGTTGTAAATTGGACCAGTTGCACAAGTGAATGTGGAATTTCCCCCAAAATGATACACAGTAGAAGAATAAAATGTACTAAGTTGATATCAAAAATATTCATTTGGATGTTTGCATTCAATTTGGTTATGATGAATTCTTTCGAATCTGACCATAGTTTCTATGATAAAACACATGTAAAGTGCTCTCTCTACTTGTTTGACAAACCAATAAACAAACAAACAAACCACAAGACTCCTCGATTATTTTAAATCTATTCTATCTTGAAGGATTTGATGTAAAATAGTGGCGTGATTAGCAGAAATCCCTACAGTTCCCTTTTGGATAGGGTGGTGGCACCAAAGTTCAGCTGTGGCCGCGACTGCCTCCCTGCAGTCGGTGTGGCTCCTTCCTCCAGATGATCACAGCAGAGCAGCGGCGGCGGGACAGAGGAGCGAGCGGGAGGTTCGCACCCCGTCACGTGCTGAAGAAATCAGATTGTGGAGACGGACGTTCACGGCTCGACCCCACATCGTTTGGTCTCAGTTACCGAGCGGCAGCTGCGTGACGCGCGCGCGCACGGGGCACATTGATAAGAAAGAGGGAAGTTTCTTCACAAGTTTGCATCTTCAATTTTCAGTATTTTTCGCTAAAACCTCGGAAGGAGTATATCAAACTCAAAAAAGAAGACATTCCTGCTTTTTTTTGCTCTTTTTGCGCCTGCGATGGATGTGACTTTACGCGCAATCTTTTTGGCATTTTAGTGAAGTTATTTGTTCATCAGAATAACGTGGAAGAGAAACAAATGACTGTGAGTATCTATAAAAAACGTCAATCCACAAGTATTCGAGGTGGAGAAGTTGTTCTACTCTCCTGTGGAGGGATGTGGGAAACACCTCCGCTGCATTTCTGCGGCTCCGTCATCCTTCAGTGTCTGTCTGGCATTCACGTGCAGCCTTGCTTTGCTTTAAAAACAATTAACCAAACAAAGTTGTGCAGAAAAAGAAGAAGAACATGTGCTCTTTCCATTTGCCACTTTCATGAATTTCCTGCTGCAAAAGGATGTTCTGTTACCTCAAATAATGTTGCACCAAATAGCCATCTTTCCTTTTTGGTTTTTTTACAGACGCTCTGAGCATGTCGGCCGCTTTGAGGAGCAGCCAGAAAATGTAACAGCCTGTTTTGTCTCCCGATTAAAGCCCCGCAGAGACAGAGACATTCCTCTGGAAGTGTTCAGCCTGTGGAGTTGTTGAATTGTCTGCCGCTGCAGCACATGCGCCTTTAGTCCAGTTTACCAAACATTTACGCACAGGAGGGCTCACTTATGTCATGACAGAGTTGCGGTGACTCCCCGCAAAGATGCCTTCATTTTCACTCATTAAAGCTTCAGGAAAAGTTTGGAGCTTGCTGGTTGCCATGGTGAAACTTCAGTCTTGCACTGTTTAGGCTCAAGCTTTGCTGTTGGAAGAAAGGCTAAAGTGGATCCATAGATGCATGTTTGACCTTCTTGTGGACCTATTTGATTTGGTGACTGAAACCAGTGCGAAACTCAAATCTGACAGTTTCTGGGATCAAATAAAACCTGTAGTTCACAAATAAAACCCTCGAATAAAAGCCTAATTTGGACCACCATAGATTTGTGCAACAATCCAAGAATTGTGTCATAAATCCATGGTCCAGTGCATGATGTAATCATCCATATTTCTCCCACAAATGCAGTTGATAAAACTCGCAGTCCCTGTTCTGTAGCAAAACAGTCAAAAACAGTTTTTTTTCCTCCAGCATCCTCACATTAACAACAGCCAGACAGTTTTTTTTTTGCTCTGGAAACTTGCCTTCCTGCGGTTTGACTCATCCCATTGCAGTGTCATCATAATCAGAAGTGTACTAAAACATTGGTTTTTGGGGGTGTTGCAGCAGAGAGCTGCCATCTCTGGAGTTCATTTGATCTATCCTGTGAAAATAAACAGCATGCATCCCAGCGCCAAACATGAAAACAACAGAAGTGATTTGGAAAGTCTCACACGATTGATCAAATGTGAGGTGGACTTTTACCTGAAGCTGTTGCGCCTTGAAACTCTGCTACTGTAACCTGAAGTGTGTGTGTGGTTTAAATTAGGAGACCTTTGATCTGCTTTTTTTTGGATGGCGTCAGACAAAAGGAAAAGTCTGTGAGGGCTACTGAATGATCTTTTTCCACGCTTGCTTTGCTAATCTCAGGAAATGCCCATGTTTCTGATTACTTTCTCTATCCACATGCGCAGGGAATAAAGGCTAAAAAGACTAATGCAAGGCACAGAAAACACAGCTCTGTCTGGCAATCATTCAGATCATTTGCCTTTGCTTTGTGCTAAGCCTGTCATCCTCGTGTCCAGGCAATCTGCAGTTCTGTCTGTGGTTTCCATTATGGCTCCATTGAGCTTCAGGCAGGCTGGCATGGTTCTGAAACCACAGACATTTTCTTTGAGTTAACTGGAATCCCAGCATGCTCATTTTACAAAGTCTATCACTGGGCTTGTTCCTCTCGACTTGTTGGTAGAGAAACTGATTTGCTAATGTCATTTAAAATATCTGCACCTTAATTAAAAATAAAAGATATAAAGTTTTTTTTTGAAAAGAAACGGAATCAGGAATACACATGAACTTTTTAGCTGATTATTATTTATAGAAAATTCTCCAACACGTTGCCCCAGATATAATGCTATGACTTTTTTATTTGAGATCAGTTTAAATAATAAATACAGCAGTATTTTTTTGTTGTTGCTTTGTTGTTGTGTATTCAGACTGGAAAAGTCTGCTGATCTGGACCGAGTCTGTTTAATTTGGTCTGGATTAAGTCCTGAATCTTGCATTTAGTCTGTTTTCAGACTGCTTTCTACTGGACATTTCTGTTTTTAATAATGGAATGGAAGTCCTGCGCTTTGCAATCCCAGTCATGAAATTTCACTTATTTAAACTTTATATTTCGTTTACCAAGTTTGAACGTCTGTATTAAGGTCAGGTACATCACTTTTTACTGCTACTTTGGTACGGTGGCGGTATGCTGCAAGGAGGTTACTGAGAAGATGGTGGCTAAGACACTACACTAAGAAGTGTTTATGACCAGGCTCCATCTGGGTGTATTCAGACTGAAAGTTGTTTCCAGGGAGACAGGTTCACTTCAAAGTATTGCCAAACCACAGATCTGATTATTTCAATGTTGGTTCAAGAAGAAAAACAATATTTAAAAAAGTGCAGATAAGCAAATATAAATAGAGGAAGAGATGTGATACTGGGTTTTTCCGGTTGAACTGGTGTCCATCCACCTGACAATGGTAGTAACGTGTGTCTTTAATCAATGCTTTCCCTTAGTTTGATCCATCTGCCATTTACTTAGCTGATTTATAAAAAAACTCTGAAGTAACTGGATCAATCCTTATGTGAATGCTCACAATGAAACTGCAGAAAATACAAATTAAAAATACCAATTTACCAAGGAATGCTCTTGGATTCATCCTCTGGTAATTACATATGCCATAATTAAGCGTACTATTAACACTTAGCAAGAGCTGCTTGTTTTACTCTATGTCAATTACGCAAAATAAGTAAAATATAAAAATAAAATTGAAGCCAGAATGGTGTTACCTTCCTTTAGCTTTTAATCTTTATCAGCTTTTCCAAGGAGCTTCTTCCTTTTTTTTCAGATTCCCCTGCAGCTCTGAGCATGAATAAAATATCCAGGATGCTTAGTGAGCACCAAGTTTTAGAAATCAGACTCTTAGTGCCTCTACTGGTGGGTGAAAGGGATTAACAACAGATTATGACTGCATATAGTTGGTGTCTTTTAACATTTTTTAAATGCATAAACATATTTGCAGCTTCTCATTGAATTTTTTTGAAACCATCTGTTGTTCTCAAGCTACCATTGTGCAATTATCCTCCTCAACAGCGTCTGCTGTATCCATTAGCCTGTGCTGCTCTGCAGAGGTCCTCCAGTTGGACGAGAAAGTGCATTATTTCAGTTGTGGTATTTGGTCAAAGATCCAGGCCTTGAAAAGCTATCTTTGGTGCTTTGAGACTTTAAAGTTCAGATTTTGTTGATTTTTTTTGTTTTTGGCTGTCATGAACGCTCATATACGTTTACGTGCATTTGGCAGAGCATGGCTTCCATGAGAAAATCCCAGATAATGAATTGAATGTGTCAATTTGAAAGTATTATGACTTGAAAAATAATCATTTAAGTTGGTCTATTGTGCACTTATACTCTTTAACTATTGAATATTACAAGATCAGTAAAAATGCTTTGATTCTTACTCCATGTTGCCAAACAACACTCAGCTTCTAATTTTTTGCTTTATGTTGAATTCTAGCTGATTTATGAGTTTAGAGTTTGCATGTTCTGTGTTGTGGGTTCTGAATCATGGCAGACTGAAATTAGCCCTGGAATCTTGTGTGCATATGGCCAACTTCCAGAGGACCTCAATTACAATGCTGCAGAGCCAGAAAAAGGGAAAGAGGTAGACTGTGTGGAGCCCTTCAATTCTGCCGTAGCCTGCTACTCTGTCACTCAAACACACTGCTACTATCGTGGCTAAGACAGATCACCGCACTACGTTCAAGAACACATGGGAGGCATTTAGTGAGTGGAAAACAGATATACACACACCCTGCTATCACACAGGCAGACTTTTCAAAATGCAGGTACCACTTCAACCACTAGAGGGAGTCTTGAAAAGCTTTAAATTCAAATTTCAACACTTCTTTTGAAGATATTTTCTGAAAAGACTAAAAATTATTATTTTTGCAAGTATGAATTATAAAAATGTAAGCATAAAACACACTAAATTAAAATATAAAATATATATAATTTGCTGCTTGTGATGTATTTTGTGGGTTTCAGCTATACATTGTTTGTAAAACTCTTCCTTCTCACTTACAAATGATGTAGTTGTGAAAAAAAGCCAAACTTTTCTTGCATTTTTTATTCTTAATTTTTTCAAAACTGTTTTGATGTTGGATTCAGTTTGTTCATTCATTCTAAAAATCCATTAATGAGAGGCAAATGCTTTAAAGTCCCGCTCCTTGAATATCCTAAATTTGGTGAAGTTAACATGTACTTGTGGCATTTTTCTGACGATGGAGGACATACATAAAGGAATTTAAGATTAAAACGGTATTTCTTTAAATCATGTTGGATCAGGAGCAGAAAAAAATCAGTAATTTGAAAAAGCTCGGGTTTGTGACACAACAACTGCCATGGGCCAAAGTTTCCCTGCTTTCTCCATAATTATAACGCATCCACTTGCAGACAAATAGATCCATTAACGTCTTCATATTTCTTGTCTGTGCTGCCATCTGGATAAAAACTATATGGCTGCATAGCTCTGATAATGCTTTTTTATAAGGCTTTTTGGTTTTCGCTAAAAACTACCTAATCATGATTAAAAGACCACTGGGAATGATTTTACATTAGAAAAAAATATTGTTGGAGTGGGACTCTAAATGCTCCCCAAGGAGTGATTTAAACTCTCAATTCACGAGAGCTAAACATGTTGGCAGTATTAAACCAAGGATGTAACCTCACAGTCTTGAACCAGCCTGCTGCTGCTGTGGAGGACCTGCTGGGTTTTCTGGCAAACCATTTTCTTGCACCTTTTAAATTAAAGCTGAATATCAAAAGACACAGGCCTTCTGTCTGTGGCGGTATGGCGTGGTCTGGGGGTTTGAAGCTTTTTTAGAACAGAAGAGGATTCTGGTGAAGGGAGGAACAAGGTGTTGACTTTTTAGTTAAACTAACAGAGAAAATGCAGCGTGCCAGCTCTTTTGTTTATGCTGTGGTAAGGAACGAAGCCAGTAAAACATATAGGAAGGCGTTACAGACAGATTTTTCTTAAGCAAACTTACTGGATAAATACTAGGAAATATTTAGTTTAGTTTTCGCTGCTGTAAGATTTCAATGTTACCCAGGTTTTCTTTTTCCTTTTGTGTCTCTTCAGGTTTAAGACCAAGGAGTAGAGATGAACTCAGCTGCCAGGGGTTTTGGAAAGTCCACAATGGATCCTTTGCAACAGGAAGGCTGGTGGAGCAAAAAAATCGTACTGATGGTGTATGTGGCCTTGGAGCTGATAGCATGCCACTCAACTCTGATTCTTGGGGCTCTTGAACTACAGCTTGATGAAGAACAACCCGCAGGAACAATTGTGGGGGACATCAGTGCTGGACTTCCACCTGGCATCACCGCTTCCTTGTACTTCATTTCGGACCACGAAGGCACAGGAGTAGGCAGTGATTTAGACATCAACGAAAGCACGGGCATTATTAAAACAGCCAAAGTTCTGGACAGAGAGCTGAGGGACAGATATAACTTCATTGCGGTCACCATGACAGGTGTAACAGTGGAGGTAACTATCAAGGTCAACGACATAAACGACCATGCCCCGAAGTTTCCAAGAAAAAGAGTAACTTTTCAAATTCCTGAGCAGACGGCAATTGGCACAAGGTTTCCTCTTGAGCCAGCTGTTGATAAGGATAAAGGCCAGCTGACAATACAGGGCTACCTTATCAAGGATGGAAACACTGGCCAGGCATTCACCCTGGAAACCAAGAGGGGAAGCAATGAAGTTCTCTACTTGGACCTTGTGGTTAATACCATTCTAGACAGAGAGAAAGGGTCGACTTATACCTTAACTTTGGAAGCTTTTGATGGTGGTTCCCCAATAAGAACCGATCAGATGACGTTAGACATTACTGTACAGGATATTAATGACAATGCTCCAGTTTTCCAACAGAGCCGCTACCACACCATAATTTCTGAGAACTTTCAGCCTGGTAGCAGCATCCTACAGGTTTTTGCCTCAGATGCTGATGAGGGACAAAATGGAGTGGTGCTATATGAAATCAATCGAAGACAAAGTGACCCAGACCACTATTTTGTCATAGACTCTCACTCTGGCGTTATCACCTTGAACAAACCTCTGGATTTTGAGACGAGGAGAGTTCATGAGCTGGTGATCCAAGCACAGGACAATGCAACCCAGCCAGAAGTGAGCAATGCATTTGTCACAGTCCATGTAAGAGACTACAATGACAACCAGCCTACAATGACCATCATCTTTCTGAGTGAAGATGGATCTCCCAGAATCTCAGAAGGGGCACAGCCCGGCCAGTATGTAGCCCGAATCTCAGTCACTGACCCAGACTATGGAGAGTATGCCAACGTCAACGTCTCTCTAGAAGGCGGGGATGGAAAGTTTGCTTTGACCACCAAAGATAGCATTATTTACCTTGTTTGTGTGGACCAGATTCTAGACCGGGAGGAGAGAGACACCTACGAGTTGAGGGTGATGGCAACAGACTCCGGCTCACCTCCTCTCAGAGCGGAGTCATCCTTTATCATCGAAGTGACTGACGTCAACGACAATCCCCCTCTATTCGACCAGCCAGTGTACAGACAGGTCATCCCTGAAGTGGTCTTCCCAGGTAGCTTTGTGTTACAGGTAACCGCCAGAGATAAAGACCAGGGACCCAACGGGGCCATTAGTTACAGCATCCTGAAAGACCAAAGTGCTTACTACAGCTGGTTCAGCATAGATTCCATAACAGGCATTATCACAACTTCATCCCAGCTGGATTATGAAAAAAATCCCAATCCCAGTATAACTGTGCTGGCCAATGATGGAGGAAACCCATCCCTTTCTTCCACTGCAGTGGTGAATATCTTACTTCAGGATATAAATGACAATGAGCCCATATTTGAGAGAAACTTCTACAACGTGTCTATCAAGGAGAATACAGCACCTGGGACCTGTATTCTTGAGGTAGGAGTTCTTTTTTTCAGTAAATGTTTATGGGTTCTGGTTTTTGAGTTGGTGAACTCTGTTGCATGAACCCACTTGAAGCCGCTCCGTATGCCTTAGTCACCTGCACCCGTACAAATGCTGTGAGTTCTTTGGTTGTCCAGCCTGTGGAGGGTCATGTACAGAAATGGCTGCATCTCAAAGGGGCCCAGGTGTGTTTTGCATTCCCCCTGAGGCTTGTACGGCCACCTTAAGGGATGTCATGAAAATGGAGAGTACCATTGTTATGGTTGTGGTAAGTGAATCTTGAAGTATTAGTGAGGATAATGTAAGTTAGAAACATTTATGATGTACGGGTGGTGCTGAAGTGCGGTGCCCTTAACCCCACATTCTAGTCCAGGGATGGTCAACTCCGGGCCTTGAGGGCCGCATTCCTGCATGTTTTCCAACATACCCAACTGTGCCATGTTCTAATTGGCTGGACACACCTAAACATGGTAATCAGTCATGAGTCACGAGGAAAATAATGCAGACACTGGCCCTCAAGGCCTGGAGTTGACCATCTCTGCAGTCTAGTCATCAGGGAGGTGCGCCTGCTGGCTCCTTACTGACCGCACGCAAATAATGCATGCATGGGGTGTGCACATGATACATAAGTGCCGTAGGATGCTCGTAGGATGTCCACACAAACTACACTCTGATTGTCTAATTTCCTCATTTCTAGCAGTCAGGCTGCCATCACGGAACATGCAACGAGTGCACAGTTATGACCTGAATGGCACCAACAGCACCCATACTTACCCTTTCACGTTTAAGTGTTCACTACTACCCGTCGACCGGCAGTCGTTTCTTTCCTACGAGCTCATCGAGGGGTCTATGATCGTATCATTTTGTGCAGGCCACTTGCATGCCCTGTTCAGGTTTGCCCATTTTTTTTGACCACAGACAACTTATATCCACCTGTAAGGGGGGTTGTGACTAAGGCATTAATTTGGAGGCAATTGAAAATAACCTTACAAATATAGCTGCACTGGCTAAAAAGAAGATAATTTTTGTAGCATTGGTTGAATTGTTCCATTGCTTTGAGGAGAGTCATTTTTAATGAAAGCTGCTGAAATTGGACGACCGCAGCGAAGATTTACCTGCAGTTTTAGGCCAGCATGATCTTTCCTTTGGCTGTCCTCTCATTTACCTCTGAAAAGGTTTCCAGGGTTACACACACACTTTCAAAGTACTCGTCAGACAAAAGGGGTTTCTTGCAAATGTACAGGCAGAGACAAAGTTTGGGTTTTATATGAGGAAATATATGTTCCTTCACTCCTAAAGGGTACTTTAATGACATTTCTTAGTAAAGGAAGAAAAAAATAGGCACATTTCGCAAGATGAATTAAAGGTCATACAAATAACACTTCATTTAACTGCAGTCTACTTTTCTAGAAAATATGACTTTTTCAAGTTAGTTTTGGCCATTGTATAAAACAGACTGCAATTCTAAAGGATAGAGAAAGAAGCTCATCTGGTGTTAAAAAACATTTCTCATTTTAACAGGCTTGTATTTTTATATATTTGTTAAGTTCAAAATACATTTGGCAGGTTTTTGCAGGACTGTTGCATTAGTTAAAGAGCTGTTTGGAGCAGTCCAGATGGACCTAGCGGATCACATCTTGGCCCGGGTTAGGCTATGGGAGTGGGAGTGGTGAAGGAGGACACATGCCGTACTGCAATACCTGGCTTGAGGGTTCTAATATAAGCTGGGATGATTCATATGGGAGGTCCCCAAATTGTAAATCATACAAACCACTAAACTAGGGATGAAAAGAAGCCATCAGAGGCTACAGAAGTAAAAAAAAAAAAAAAAAGAATGACATAATTATTAAAATATGTATGTACTTTGGGAGCAGTCCAGGATGTTCCCCCCCTTTTTTTCCTGGTGACATCAGGGACAGGTTCCAGGCCTCCCACAACTCTGAATGGGATGAAGCGTGCATAGCCAATGGAGGGATGAAAGGATGTATGTTTTGGAAGGTTGTGTGGCTCTAATCCCTATAGTGTCCAGTTTTCAGGGCTTGACTTTGGGGCCCTTTAGGCTCCAGGATTTCAAAAGCCACATCTCCCCATGTTCTCTTGGCTTGTCTGGATGCTGCAGACTGGAGTGTTTGGCGGTCCGTATGAGAACAGACTGCTCTTACCCGGGTGCCAGCTTTACATCCAAACAATCACAGCACGGCTTCTGATGACTGCCCCTTTTTCCCACACATAATGCCCCCCAAAAATGATCACAAAATGAACCTTGTGACCAAAGTTTCTCTATTTATTTTACTAAACACATAGATTTTGCCCTTTAGTTTTGTTTCTGTGGCATTCCACACCTAAATCTGACAGGTTTTATTCATTTTTTTACAAATTTGCTTGTGTGTTTATGAATGACGGAGGACAGGATGTGTGTGTTTGTGTGTGTGTGTGTGCGTGTGTGCTTTGGGGGAAGGAGGTTACTAAAAATAAGGGTTTAAGCTCATTAACAGCAACCAATCTTGTAATTCAGTATCTAGGATCTGTTGCAAAGAAAATAGGTCACTGTTGAGAGAGGAAATCGAACATGAAATGAAAAACAACATTTTATAAACTGTGAACAGCACTGAGGAAGGCATTTCATGAAGTATTACTAATTCAATTCTCTGTTATTGGCTTTTATAGGCCTTAATGGTGTGGAGCAGGTTTCTCTTGTGTGGTCTTAGACCTGGTCTTTACATAAATCTTTTCGGGCAACTTTTATTTTCAAACTCACTGCACTTTGTGTGTTTACTATGTAGTCTGCTGTGTGTTATTTCAGTCATGATGTAATGAGTAATTTCATTTAGTTATGTCCAAATTCTGCACTGGGGAATAATTTACACAAATCATTGTGGTTTTGGTTAATTTGCAGGTCTTTGCTTAGAATTGTTCCTCTGTCTGTAGGGGGGGGGGTTGTTTCTGGCTCCAGTAGAAAGGCAAGAGGGGGTCTCTTGGCAGCTGTGAGGGAAATGAACCCAGACAAGTGCTTGCAGGCTGGCGGAGGTTATATGAGCAGGGGGCTTCCTTTCCTGTCCGTTGGCCTGACTCTTTCCAAAATCTTATCTGATCCTGCTTCATTTTTCATTAGCAAGGTGTGAGGATAGGCCAGACTTATTTTTTTTCTAACTTACGCACCCCCCCCTTTTCTTTGCACTGAAGAAAGGCTCACTTGTCATTGCTGCAAACCCCTAAGCAACATGAGACAAACACTGATTGCTTTGGTTAAAGAAAACAATTTGCCTTTTTTACCTTTTTAAAGGACCCATTCCAGGGTTTTTTGTTTTTTTAAATGCTCTTGTAACATTGTTCTTATGATGGAGGACATGTAAAAAATAATTTAAGATTAAAACTGTCTTTCTGGTCTTAATAGACGATTTTACAATAGAAAACGATGTGGTTGGAGTTTAAGCTGCAGTTTACTTATTTTCTCAGTTAAAAAAAACAACTTTTTGTATCATTTTTGTCTGACTTTGCTTCAGTTCATAGTAATGTAATCTTGTCAGTTTTTTCTTAAACTGATCCAAGTTCAAATCCTATTCAGCATTTGTGCAACAACACTCCAGAAATGTCATTAATTTACTCTCATTTTTTTAAGACAGCCAAGTTGAAAGAGGCACCTGAGTGAAGTGGCACTCTCAAACACTCCTTCATTGCTGCCAACATAAAAGCAGCCGGTCTTTAGAGGAAGAGAACTGCTCATAATTGGCCGGAAGAAAAGTATGAGCAATGAAAAGAATGTGCCTCTTTCATGCTACCCTCCATAATTTCCACAGCTCTTTTGTATAACAGTGACCACCCACTAGTTAGTAACTGCAGGCAGGTGCTAATAACGTTGGTTATACCCGAGGACATGCTACTCTTAATGCAGTATTAGCTGAGAAAATGTTCATGTGCTATTAAGAAACATGATGTTCACTGCTGGACAAGCTAGTTTTATGAAAAAACATCTTCCGATTATGTTTTAATTGTAAAAGCCATTGCTTCTTTTTAATTTTTTGCACAGGCACAAGACTAAAAGTCCCACAGCAATCCTCTTTTGATCTAATTTTCCTAGTGGTCTTTTAATTACGATTCTCCCATTTTTAGGCAAAAACAAAAGACCTGTGTTGTAGTTTCTGTAGAGCCGCAGTAGTTTATCAGAAATTCACCTCAAAGTTCTGACTGTTGGCGTGTTGTGAGCCTTCCCGAAATTCCCATCATCCCTGTTTTTCACTCTCTCACGCTAGCTTACAGCCCCTCACACCCCCAACCTGACACTAACGGTGCAAGTAAAATGGTGAGTAATATTGGAGCTATCAGGCTGTACAGTTTTGAGCCCGATACCGGCTCAAACGAGGAAAATGAAGACATACATGGAATCATCTACAAGTGGATGCACTGGAACACTACTCCCATGCAGTAGGGTTGCATTTGTTGCAGGTTTGGTTTGATGAAAGTCACAATTGTTGGTGCAGAAATACTGCATGTTCCCTGTTTGACTACGGTCTATTTACGGTCTGCTGCAAAGCAATTCGAACTAGAAAAGTTGTATTACCTGCTAGTGGGAATGCTTCTTGCCAAATGTGTTCATTGAAGATGCTGAAGAAATTTACTTTAGCTGTTGAAGGAATTTTCTAAAAATAAAAAAATACTTTTTTTATTTTTAATAATGTTTAATGTGTTAAACATTTAATTCAAACAAAGTCTTTGTATACGGGGTGACCTTTGAATCTTAACCAGTGCAGAAATAAAATGTGTTAAAAAGGAAATCTCTTCTTGCATGCTTTCCCCTAAAGTGAGCCTTTGCATCCCATCAAATACAACTACTTAAGCAAAATCCAAGTCTTCTCTGGAACAAAACTACAGCTTTCTGAAAATAAAAAAGCTAATTATGGAAATGAAGGAAGCTGCGACTGGTATTTTGGTACAAACCATATAATCAATTCTCACCAGAAATATTTTTGGGGGATCGTGTGTGTCAAATAAAATGTTCACTTGTCAGTTTTAATAGTAGACAGACTACAGCAGAGTAAGACTGGCTTAGCTTGAGGCAAGCTGACTCTGCATTTGGATTTCTTCTGTTTCTTTTTCCTCCTCCCAACAACTGAACTTCACCGTTGCTCTGCGGTGTTTCAGTATTTTCAGAAATTGGTGAAATTGCAGGAAACTGCATGTGCAACTTAATGTGTTTGTGAATGTAATACTTCCTGAAACTTTTCTGGCCCTTGCAGAATCTACAAAGTAAGCATGTACACCGATGGATATAGAATGTAGGTCAAAATGGTATTTTATTGTTTTATACATCCATCAGTAAATTTGCTAACTTTTTCCTAAAAGGAACAACAAGTTTGTGAAAAAAAAAAGTTGTCTGTGGTGAAACACTAAAAATGAGGTTAAAAAGCTTTATTTACCTTTGTTAAACGGAAGTTTGGAATAATTTAACACCAAATAAAGTTGTAAAAACTTAGAATTTAAAATAGCATGCATACTGTTCCTAGTAAATCATGAGGAAGTAGTGATTTAGTTACTTTGAAACAGTCTGTCTTAATAAAAAAAATAACACTAATGTATTTATAACAAGTCAAATTGTAAGTATTAATTAGTTAAAAAAAAAAAAATAATTTGTTGAAACAACATGAAATTAAATAAAGGGAAATAAATAATTCTTAAAAACTGGAAATAAATGAAAACAACATTAACTTTAAGATGAGCTCAAATGAGACAAAAAAGCCTCAACTGTCAGGGATTTTTGAGCTCTTTGAAGGTTTGGAAAAATCTAAATAAAGAGGCACATTTTTCAACAGTAAATTTAGGAGACCTATTGGTGCTAAAAACGGTTGAGTTTTAAAAAATTATTTCTCAGAAGAAGAGGTTTTTGTTGGCAATACATCTATCTGTCAACCAGAACAGTAGTAAATAAGGGGATGAATCCAGACTGTGGGGGTATTATTATGACCCGAGCTTGCTTTAATTGCTTAGGGTCAAGGTTCAACAGTGTCCAAGAAATTTGGTCAGTTGACAAAGTGAATAATGACCACATTCTTTCGCCAACAACCTTTACCCCTTGAATTCAAGGCAGATTTTTAAAAATCATGCTAAAATGGATTTGGTAGTTTTCCGGGAACTTTTCTTTCCTCTAATAAAATTCCCAAATGGCGGCAAATTGCTTAAAGTTGACCCACATTATCAGCTTTTTTACATGGAGCTGTTTTTTCTTAAGTCAATTTTATTCCGTCTACAGATGTTAGAATCTAAACAGCCACCTACTTTGACTTAAACATATGCAGGATAATCAATGTGTCTAGAAAAGAACACATTTGTTGTTTTTTTACCCTTCAAGGGGCAAACAGACGTCACAGACGCTGCATTTCAGCCACAAGCAGTACCGTCTGCTGAATAAACGCTCTACAGGATAAAAGTCAGCTAGAGGGGTTTCCTGCCCACATCTGTCAAGGAAGTTAGATGGGTTTATTTACGCCTCTCTGGGGGCACCAGATTTTCATCAGTTCAGTCTGTCGCCCAGACTGGCGGTTGCAGGTGTGGCGTACCTCCTTGTACAGCTTCCAAGTTTGTGTGAAGTAGTGCAAGTGAAGTGAAAGGACAGAGAGCCAGAAGGAAAACACTTGCAAGACCTCAGAGGGACGAAACTCAGACACCACAGCTGGATCCGGCTGTTGAACCCCTTTCCAAAAATCTATCCTCTGACACTGAGGTGTCCTGCTTCTCTGCTCTTTGTGTTTGACCAGACATCTTATCTCTTTCCATTTCCTTTTCCCACACTGCCTTGTCCCTTCTGTGATCTTGATACTCCTCTTCATTTCCCCACAGTGTAGTGACATGATGATTGGAGTAGATGATAGCGCACAGTTGCCTGTCTGGGGATGCTTGGTTCTATCCGGAATGATCCAGACAGACTGCCTCACGGGTCTCGGTTTTGATCCAACTCTGGCTTATCTAGTTAGATGAAGCAAAGAAACAATGGGTGTCCATTTCCAGGAGGGTGAGGTCATTCTGCAGGTGGATGTGTGCTTGCAGTCTCAAAGCTACGTTCACACCATTCTTGGTAACACGCGTGTTCAACGGGCCGCCTTCAATGAAAAGTCTATGTAAAAATGCTGGTTTCAGGCTTCTTTTGTAAAAAACGTTCACATTCTCATGTAGCTACGTGAATTTTTATGTCTGTTTTTGGGCTACAAAATGAGCGTCCATTAAACGTTGAACCGGGTCGAACTTTGACCAATCAGGGACTCAGATTTGGTAGTGTTGTATGTATGGCATCCCTTTTAATTCACGGAAGGTCCAACTATTTGAAAATTGATCAGCTTGTCCAATGTGAACACAACAGGGGTTTAAGAATGCGAGTTTTGAGCAAGCATCACATGCGCGGTGTGTCCTCTCTGTTGCAGTGCTGCATTCAGGCACAAAATGAGCCTCTTTTTCTTGACCTTTGTAAGTAGAGGCGATTATTCCCTTTACCTCCTCCTCTGAGACAAATTAATATGTGGGGTTTACCTTGAGACTGGCACTGGGAACGGCTGCCAGGCCTTCTGTTCTCACTCCCCTGGCACCCCTGTACGTTTGTGAGGCAGTTGGCTCCACTGAGCGAGCCAGACATCGGGAAGCATCATCTGCTCGTGAAATTCTCTCCCTTCCAAAGGCAAATCTGCGCTAATTCATCCATCCAGGCCCCTGCTGTCCAAAAGAAGCCAACAGACTTGAAAGCAGATGCTGACTGACAGCTCGCCAGGTGACACTAACCAGTAACCAGGAAGCTAAATCTGCAACAAACCTCAAATCCCTGTTGGTGTCAGGATGACAGGCGGGTATTGTAACGGTACAAAGCAGCAGCAGCATGTTAAAATTTCTATTTATGACAAAAGAATGCACATAAAGACCCAAAATATCTAAACCACAGAGCAAACGTCTCCATATCCAAAACTTGACTGCAAAAGAATGCACTGCTTTCGACTGCCAATAACCTCAGCCTCCTTTTTTTAGTTCCATCTTTTCTGCTGTGCTGACTGGCATTTGAACTAACGATTGAGGAAAGTCTCATTGAGCCAGCTGAACTAATTGAAGAGTGATGCATTGAGCTACAGGGTGTGTGTCCTCTCTGTAACAAACTAGACAGGTCTAATTAGGCTGCAAAGATGCTGAGCTTAGGAATTAGTCAAGGTGTGAGAAACTCAGCGTAGGGGCTATTGACTCATGGGCCAAGAAGTAGGACAAAATCACTTAAGCAAAGTTCAATGGGACAGATCGTCGCAATCAGTCATTGTTATTCCAATAGAACATCATTACTTACATACATTTTCTCAGTTTCTAACTATCCTTCTATCCATTTTCATTCATTCATCCTGGACCGGGTTGCAGGGGGCAGCATTCTAAGCAACCACCGTATGCTAAAGGCCGATTCAAGAATGTGCTGAACGCAGGTTCTTGAACGTGTCTTTAGCCTACGGTGCTGACACTGGACTGGTTCTACCCAATACTAGTGCATGTACTTACAGTTGGAAGAGGCTTGGTGTGAAATGTCAAAGTTGTGCAAATCGTTTAAATCTTGCTTCTGGCTTTTTCTTGCACAGCTTTATTCCGATTTATGACTGGCTTGGTGTCATAGAATTCCGGCCAGGCACAAACCGCAATTATTAATTTCTCCCTCATGATCAACTACCCATTGATTGATCAAAGTTCTACCTGGTTTAACTTTCAATGTGCATTCAGTTGCAATTATCATAAAAACTTGTGTAGCTACGTGTGAACGTGAGCGTTTTGAACACGGAAACCCAAAACGCGCATTTATGTGCTTTTACATAGACTTTTCATTGGAATTTGTCTCCTGAAAGTGTGTTGCCGAAGGCGATGTGAACGTAGCATAAGAGAGCACCCAGCCACCCTGCCGAGGAACCTCAATTCAGAACCTCGTTCTATTGGTTATGACCCAGAGCTCGTGACCATAGTTGAACAATTGACCAGTAGATTGAGAGCTTTGCTTTTTGATGCTGCTCTCTCTTCACCACAATGGACCGGCACAGCAATTGCATAACACTGCACCAATCCAGTGCACCAATCCTGTCAATCTCATGGTCCGACCTTCCCTGACTCTTGAACAAGGTCCCAAGATACTTAAACTCCTCCACCTGGGGCAGGAACCCTCCACCCAACCAGAGAGGACAATCGACCTTTCTCCGGTCAAGTTTCTATCTAAACTACACATAAAATACTCTGTGAGGTTTTGTTTTTTCTAAAAAAAATGCTTAAAATATCCAGTCTGTACTTAAAAAACCAGAGAAAAGAGGCGAGGCAGAAACCTTATCATAAGCAAATGTTTTTCCGTCCTTGCACCATGTCCAGTTTCATCATGTAAGTCGTTTTTCCGAACCTTGTAGAGTAGAACACGAGGAACGCAGCGCTCAGCGAAGGAGACTTGTGGGATGAGATGCTCCACTTTTACACTGTGGTTCACCAAATTTGTCTGTCTTGGCTTCAGACAGAAAGGCACCAAGGTTTGCTTTAACCAGACTCCCAAGACTGTGTCTGCTGATGCTCCATGGTGGTCCACCCTCTCGCTGTGGTTTGAATATTTTCAGTTCTTCATCCCATCCACCAAAAATCATTTGATTTATAAGTATGGGATTTCTTTTTTTCCGATGGTAAAATCCATCTACCACTTAGGCTGGATGTTTTAAGAAGACATCTGCTCAGCTTAATCAGGGTTTCCACTGAGCTGCGAGAGGTTGTTTAAAGATTGAGCAGTGGAACTAATTATCACAGGGTTGTGCACCTCATCAATAAAGCTAATTTGGTCCGGTGTCACTCCTTTAAACCATCGTGTTGAAAGGGCAAATTTTTGTTTATGTTGCTGAATATGGTCTGGTGCTTTGGGGCACCTGAAAGCAGCGTGGCGAGCTGTGGGAGTGTGTTGCAGTTAGTCAGAGGCCCCACACAGGACGGAAGATTTGTGGTGTGGTATCACAGCATGAAGTAGAAAGCTGTAAAGTAAAGCACATATGCATTTAGTGGTATTTAGAAGATTTCAAGTGGGTTTGTGTGAATAAATCATTGAAATTGGTGAATCAGGCGCAGTAAATTAAGGTCAATTTACATTTTGGTTAACATTACCAAATTTAATTGTTCTAAAATTCATTTTCTTCAAGTTAAAGACTAGACAAAAGATTAAACACATCTAAGTGACTTTGTTTGGTCTTCATTTGATGCAAAAACTATAAAAATGAACCAACATTTTTGCTTCTATTGGCCACATAAAAATGCTTCATTTTCATTTTTATGGAAATCATCTATATTTTTAGCAGTTAAATCAGTTAAATCAGCTTTTATAAATGAAGGTAGGGAGTCAGTCGTAGAACAAGAACTCCTAAGAAAAAAAATCTCTAGAAAACAGTAAAATAATCTCTCCATTATTTATTTAGTGTGATCAATTGATTAAAAAAATGTATCCGACTAATCACACTTTTGGGTTGTGATTAATCACAATGTTTTATAAGTTACATTTTATACGACAACATGCAGCCGAGGAGAAAATATTTTCCTTCATTTTATTGTCTGAAATGTTTAAGTTTATAGTGTTAACTCAGAAGCTTCATTTGTGTGCGAAAAAAACTCATCAACAGTAAGATAAGCAGAAATGTGAAGGCTTTAATGTCTGCAGTATAACTCCAAGAAAACAAGGATGCAAGCGGTAAGAGGAGAACTTTCTCTCTGAACTGATGCTCTATTGAACCTATCGTGATGATCAGCATATAAATCGCTTTCCTTTGCCGCTGCAGTCAAGGTCTGCCGGCTCAGTGACGCATTGTGCTACCGTGACAACGCGCCGCATTAAACATCAAATTGTCCGCCTTTTTATGAAAAAGTGATTTAAGCTAAAAAAATAACACAAATAAAGTACTTAGAATCAAATGAATATTTATTTCTTTTGTAAGTGACCATGTTCTAAGCGGGATTGTTCCAAACAAAGTGTGCATTCAGAATTTGACTCACGTTTTGAAACGGCGGAAGACAGTCACTTCTGAGGTGCAATTAATCAGCGTTAATCGTTCACATCTATAGAAGATATCACAATCTACAAACATAATTCAACACAAAGCATTAATAAAGGGAAAAATAAGCTAACTGTTAACTAGAATTACTTCTAATTGAATGTTTTACAGCCCAATATTAAGTATTTTTGCTGTTCTAAGCAAATTGTTTGCATTTTTTGAGTTCTTATGTGTCTTACTGGTACATTTTCAAACTGGCCCATATTAATAAAACCTCCAAAATGTTAGGATGTATTCAAACTGTACATGTTCGGTTTGCTTAAAGTGAACCAAAATTCGTTTTCCCCGATATTCTGGAACAAAAATTCAGTCTAAATACGCCCTACCGGACCCTGGTTATGGGTTCAGGAACCCCTTCTTCTACCCATCGTTTGAGGTGATGTGGTCTAGGTTTGTTCCAATTGGACTGAGCTCTGGTTTGGAACTACAGACTTTTCCAGTCTGCATACACCCTTAAACTAGCACATGTTCTTAGAACATAAATCTAAATTTTTGCTTCCAAAATAATGACAAAAAAAGCCACTCTAACTTGTCAACATGTATCGAACTTAAAAAAAAAATTCTTAAATTGAACCCAAAATTACAACATTTTGGAGTCTTAAATCAAGTATTTGTATCGCCAAGAGAACAGAGCAAACTGATTTTGACTCATTTTACGATCATTTCCTTATTTCTAGTTCTTAATGAGACACAAAATTCTCAATTCTTTGAAAAGCTTGAAAAGTTGGAGAGCAAAGAAAAGTTAAGCTTAAAATCTGGAATGTGTAAAAACAAGGTTTTAAATCTTTGGAAGGATCAAAAAGTTTCCAGTAGCAAGAACATTGAAGAAACAAGTTTTAAGGTGTTTCCATGTCTCAGATGAACAAATTATTTCCAAATCCTAGCAAGACATTTCGCAGTGTTCCAAAGGAAACACTGTTATCTTCTTTTTAAGCAAACGTCCATCCGGATTCATCTGCTTTATCTCACCAGCTGGAGACCTTATAAATCAGCTCTTGTCTCAGATTCACTGTCATAGCAACAGAACATCAGTCGGACTTCTTTTTTGTGCTTTGTTTGCTTGTGAATCTTTTATGTGGATAGTGTTGATGTCACAACAAATGTGTGAAAACTGCCCACATTTTTGATTTAGTGCCTGGATTCATTAAAAAGAAAGTTTTGAGGAAAGACAAGAGAAAGGATGCAGGAATGGGCCTCAGACGGGTTTAGTTATGTTGGGATCGACATGCAGCATGGGAACAGGTTTTCCCAATTTGCTATGAAGTGAAGAGGAGTGAACAAGTCAAGTTTTCTTTTACAATTTCACAGTGGAACTGGAAAGCAGCTGACTCGCCCTCATTTACCGGTTTGCTGCACATCACTTTAGACGATTATAGTTTGTCAAATTATTACATATGAAGCTGTAACTGCATCCATACGCAATTTCACGCTTGTTCTGTCATGACAGTGCATACAAGGGTTTAAAGTTAGGTTACATGTGCGCTGGCATTTTAGCAAGCAGCCATTTACAAAGGATCATGATTGTGCTAAGGGCAAATTTGAAAGTAATCAGCTGTCTTTTCAGGCTGAGGCTTTGTTATTTTCAAGCAGCACCCTTCCTCTGTCACTGTTGCACTCATCACTCCTGCATTTTTTATTTATGAGCCTTTCCTTTCGTCGTTTTTCTTCACCTCAAGCACAGATTCTGCAATCTAATGGGCTTCATGGTATCTTTTCTGTTCTTATTTTCACATTAAACGTCATAAAGCTGCATGCAAACACACTCATAATGTTTTTTTTTTTCAAGCAAAAGGCTATTTTGTCTTAAGAAAATATTCCACATATCAAAGCCCTCTTGTGTTCTCTTCAGGCTTGTTCTAGCTGCCTATTTCTGTTTCTGCTGCTCCTCCATTCCCTCCTTCCGCTCTTTATTCATCATGGTGACATACAGTCACATAGACATATGGTGTTTTTACAGAAGAACTGGGGGAAGGGCCCCTCTGCCATTAAGGGAAAGAAAAGTTTTGCTATTTTCCTGCTGGAAAAAAGAACAGTTTAAAAGTCAAATCCATGTAAATTCAAATTTGATTTATCTGTAATTAAAAGATTTCAAATAACTACAAAAAAAAAGAACATGATACCTTGACACTTACGAGGGTCGAGTAAAATGAATGAATTTTAAGTTTTCCTTTATTGGAAAAAGAGTACAGAGAATCATGGGAGTAAAAATGTGAATTTAAAGTAGGAAACAGAAGAGTTTAGAAATATACAGCTGAGAAGGATAAATGTTAAAATGAGTAAAAATGTTACTCGTTTTTTGAAAAAAATTGTAAAAATTGTGCGAAGTAGGGTTGCACATTAATCGCAACCTTATCGTCATTGCAATATTAGCCTGTGCGATACATGGATTCTTGGTTACCTTAGCTAAAACAATTATCGAATCAAATATAGCCCTTTACGCAGTTATTCAATCAGATTGACCCTTTCACTTCGTTGAACAATTCAATGGAGCCCTTTTATGTCAGCCGCCCGCCTCCTGTCTGAACACGGATCACTTGGAGTATAATCTAAATTATGTTGACTTCTTTGTAATAAAAAAAACTGTTGCGGTGAAAGGAACATTATTTCGGACAATAAGTCGCTCCGGAGTACAAGTCGCGGCGGCACAAAACGCATTTACAATACACAGACAGCACAGATAATGTTGAGAAACCAGCTTTATTTATTCTGAGCTCTACCAAAGCATTGGTAAACACGTTTCCATGTCTGGATTCGTGAGATCACTCAATCTTTTTTTTCTCTATGAAGTTTACCTTCTACTGCACGAGCTGAGTCTGAATGATGGTGCTTTCAGCGGTACTTCCGCCTCTCTGTAGTCCAGTTTGATGGCTTGCTGTCTCACATAAGTCAGAGAAAGGAAAACGTAAAAACCAGAATTATTTTCTCTCGATGAAAAATATAAAGTTCTGGGAAAGAACAATCAGATTCTGCTATATGTTTGTTTTATGACCCCTATTTGGGGTTTTTATGACCCCCCCTCTGCGTTGCTGTCAGTAGCAACTGCAGTGCCCTCTAACAGTTGTTAGTCGAAAACAACAGCTAAAGTGGAAATGGGTGTTAGTGGGAAAATATATGAGCCAATTATAATTTTCAATATTGATAACTGATATTGTACATCACAATTTAACGATTTCAGAGGAGTTTGCTAACACGATTTTGCCAAACACACACACATAAAAACACACAAGAAAGAGTAAAAAAAAGAAAAAAAAAGCCTAACAGGAAGTGACACCTCATTAGCAGAAGTGAGTTGAGTAGCTATGTGCTTGAATTGAGTTGATATGAACTCATAACTGAAAAACTCACAACTGAAAGCTTGTGCAAACATAATATTTGCACATTTTCACTGTTTTTGATCCAGTGTAAGCTTAACTTAGAACTAAGCCGTTCCTTTACCAAAGTTCATTTGTGTTTCTTTTGGGACCATCTCACTGTTTCAGATTTCACATGACATTTTCAACTTATCCTAGAAGTCTGGAGAACGTGCAGCCAAGACCGGGATGTTTGTTTAGAGATGGAAACATCTCGATCTTTTGGCTGTGGAGGTTACATTTATCCTGGTGTATAAACACCAACTATAAACTAAGCGATCACTGAAATGTATATTGTATATCGATGGAAGTTTTCACTTGGAGGGGAAGTCACGAGAGTGGCAGAGGACTGACTGTGTTTATTCAGCAAGTTCCTCCCCCTAAATCCGCCACCCTCACATGATGCCAGACGTTGGGCCTCTGCGCTTGTAATGAAGGGAACTCGGTAAAGACATCTCATGGTTTCCCCTCCTTGAAAGCTGTTTTAGTTTCCATTCATTCAGGAATTCTCGTTCATATTTTTTTCTTTTAGCTTCTGACAAACATTGGGGAGGCTTTAGCTTTTTATTGCATTCTATTGTCTTTTGAATGTTGCATATCTTTCTCAGGAACACTTTTGATCAGAAACAGACTTGTTCCACTCTTACAGTACCTTCCCCTGTCGTCACAATCTGGCAAACAGTCCCTGTGGCTCAGCCTTTATCTCCCACAATTTAGCAACAAGAAGAAACAAACAAGCGATTTATCTCTGGACAAAGCCTTTGTGGGCAAACTCTCAAGGAAAGCTTCTGTGAGACTAAACGGCGCCTGTTTGCTGAAACTGGATATGTTTGAAATCTCAGATTTAGGGAACTGGTGTCATTTTGTTGACTTTAAGACAAGAAGGGCATCTAGAATTTCTCCTAAAGGGAAGACTTTTGTTATAATTGTCGAGAAATTGAAAAACCTTTGTAAAAGATTTCCTGTTTTTGTCTTGTAAACGTTGATTGGCCAAAACCAATGTACAAAACAAAAAGTACATGAGGAAAATGTAAACAAATGTGCCCCATTTGATTAGAAATAATTAGAGATTCAATGACTGACAGCAAGATCGAATTTGGTTTTTCTGATTTATTTCCTTTTTCTTTTGCTCTTTTTTTGTGTGTGGTTGAATGTAGGGCTGGGCGACAGTGAATTCTTTATGTTAACTTTTTTTTCTATATCAGGGAATAACAATATACATTACGATATAAACCAAATAACTATATCTGTTAAATTTGAACGCTCTGTGACTCAATAGAGGAATGTCTAATCATCAGCAGGTTGTGTGGATTTCAATATTTATTTCCTATCATACTTTAAACATAACAGATGCACTGAAGGAACATGATGCAATAGTTTCTTTTTTCCAGAAAACTAAAAAAAGTCAAAATATTACAAACTGAACTGAAAAACGTTCAAGTTTCAAAGGAGAACATAAATAAAACACTACACTAAACTTCTTGATCAGTTCCATTTAAAAACAAAGCATTAATATTACAAAAAAATTAGAATGTTTTCAAGTTTTGCAAAACAAACATAAAATGTATAAATATTTCTGTCAACATCCTGTGAATAAGCGAGGAACTATAAGCAAATTCTCTCAGTTTGTACTGTTGCTGCAGCAAATGTTTTACTTTGTTGTTTTTCCTGGAGAATTACTTTTATTTGAGTCTGAGATTGATCATGTTTGGTAGCAATGCTGCAGATGATAATGAAGTTTGGTGGGATTTCCACTTTTAGAAGGAAAATGTCTTCAGCACTATTTGCAGTGCATGTTACTATGTTTTTTGTTGGATTTTAAATAGTTGAAATTTATTTTTTGAAACACTGGCCAAGTTGGCTGGTTGATAAAAAAAATCTGCCGGCCAAACATATATTTTGTCAGCCAAATTTGAACACTATTTTACACAGAAATAACTTTTACATTTTTGCATTTTACTTTTTGGACATTTTTCAGATTTTTGAAATGAAAATGAAGTTGCATAAAATTAATTTATAAATGGTCTGAACATGTCTTTACTCTCATCGAACTGTAAACTGAAATTCAAACATGCTGAGAAAACAAAGACTGATTTATTGGAGATTTCATAGAACTAATTATTCTATTTATTCTAATACAAAAGAGAATAATTTTTGAGCCTCTTGTATTCAACATATTAAGTTTAGATTTTCTTGCATAACTAATCTGGTTTAGGACATTCTTAAGCAGTTTTTAAACATCAAGAAATTAACCAAATAAGTTTGTTAATGGAACCAAAGGAGAAAACTGTCACTCTCTGCGCCAGCGTTTTCTGCTGCCAGTCTGGGGGAGGGTGAACAAAGCTGCAGGATTTGGCCAGTGTCTGGACATCCAAGAGACAAAGCTTCAATCACAGCAGATGCATACAGAAGGATCACCAAGAGCTGAGAGCAATTCAAGACTTCATCAACCTTCGAATTTGGTGCATGATTGAAAACAGACCTTCACTGTGAACTTTCCCAGGAAGAGGTGTTCTTGTTTTACCTTACCCTCAAATTATTGATGCAAAGTGACTTGATTATTGTGCTTCTCAGATGCAGAGAAGTGGGCTGAAGTTAGAAAACTATATCAACGTTTACTAGAATTTCTCAAAAACTGTAAGCAGCTATTAAGAATTCAGTAATTTGACAGAAATGTTATGTTTAAGTAAGATTTATTGCAAAGTTTCATATTTTCAAGCATCGACTATACGTTTTTAAAAGGGAGAAGTTGAGGAGTTTTATTTAGACTACGGTCACATATCCCAACATGCCACTGCGCTGCGACCTAAATGCTAGTTTTTCTGTGAATGCGACAGGTGGCTGTGCTGCAGCATCTGTAATCGGGGGGTGGAAGTCACATTTTCATATGCCGTGCGTTGGCCACTGAGGTTTTCAGAAAAAGTTCAAATTAAACGGCGAATTTTTGACATCAGCCAGTGACCGCTGGGCACATTTAGAGATTGCGTGGTGGCAGTGCAGTGACAGGCGGTTGGCAGGAAGGCAGCAGCACGATAATTGACTGATAGGAGGGTCCACAAGCTCCCCAAATTTGGTTGATGATCGGCCGATTTCAGACTGCCACCCACCTGCCCCTGTGCTGCCGTCCCACTGCCACCGTCCGGTTGTTAGAAATCTTGTGGTAGCAGCGCGGGTACTCCACGAGGGCTGCTGACTGTTGTGGATGAGGCTGGCGGCTGGTGGCACTTGATATGGATGACTGCCATCCTGAGACATTTACACATCGTCCAAGCAGAGCTGCTGCCGGCCAGTGATCAAGCTGCCACTGCCCTGAGCAACCGATTCCATAATTACGTCATTAACTTACTTGACTCCTCCCCCTGACATTTTTTGTTTTTTAAAGAGATCTACAGTGAAATTTACAAATAACTAAAGAAATAAAAATGACAAAAAACTAAAGCTAATTTAAAAAAAAGAACCTTAAGCATGGATAAACTTACAGACAAATACGGTAAACAGATAGACATAAATAGAAAAAAATAAATAAACGCTGCCCCAACAGGGCACAAGCTAATGTCCTGCTTGTGTCTGTCCCAAGCCCGGTAAATGCCGACGGTTGTGTCAAGAAGGGCACTCAACATGAAACATCAAATGGATCAAAGGAGAAGCTTGATATACGGATAGATGAACTGATAGGATCTAAGTCTTCTAAGCATTTTAAGGTGCTTGGAGGGATATGACACCCCAAACTCTAAGCACACCTACACTTGCCCCCCTCTGATGTTTTACCTGCAGCCCGTAGGAGGGCTGGCTAAATCCGGGTCTGGTTTCAGTTTGCATTTAGAGCCATTTTCCCCTCTTTGTCCCATTCCTTTTTTTTTCACTTGATCTCTGTTTGGTATGGAAACAAACTTCCTGCAGTTGCGTGATCCACCTCAAAAAAAACACAGGCCCTCGGACACAAAGATTGATTTGGAAAGCCTGCAGTATCGCCTGGTGTTTCTGAAAAATAGACAACTTTCTTTCCACTGCATCCTGACAGAAACGGAAAATAACAGAGACTTTGGTGCACCAAAGAGCTGCATCAATACTTCTACCTGTCAGCTGCTTCGTAAACATTATTGTGTGGTCGAGTAAATGCGTCTTGTAAACATTTTCATATTTTTAGAGTGGAGGTTTTCTTCCGTGAACTCTAAACTGTAAACAGCCATGAGCTATGACCCCGTGTTTACTGGTGCACGTCTCCTGTGAAGTTCATTACTGGTTTACAGTGTGTAATAAGCCTCATTAAAGCAGTCGCAGTGATATCGCTCAGACGGATTAGGTGAGGCAGTTGGTGTGGTCTCCCTGAGGTTTGGGAGGTGTGGTGAAAAGGATTAATGGCGTGATGTCAGAGGCCTCTGACTGGAAAAGAGACGTTTCCTCGCATGCTTTTGTTCACACCGGACAGTGTATTAGATTTCAAGCTCTGCCACAGCCTGGGAAACCTCAGATGTGGGTACAGAAGGAAAGCCAGTGGAAACGAACACCCCGGCGATGCAGCGCTCCGTGGATGACACGGAGGAAACGGCTCATTCATAATGCAGCAAACTAATTTGCAGCTTTTGAATCCACTCCAAATTCACCAGTTAAAGGCTTTATTATACATCTCTCTTGCCTTTATCCTCTGTTCTTTTATATTTTTCTATCTCAGTGGATATTCAAAGACAAAGAACAGAGGGAAACTGTTTTTCTAAAGTCAGGCTAGATTGATGGATCAACCATTTCCCCAGATTCACTCCATTCTTCCAAGTAAATTATTCAAATGAATTCAGCCCAGTCGGGACAGCTGACAGGAAACTTTGTGTAAAACCTCTGTTTTGAAATACAGAGCTCATTTGCCTGCTTGTTGGGTGAATGATGGGGGACGCTGGGAGGAAAACAGATTCATTCGGAATTAATCAAATAACTAATTGAAATGCCTCTTTGCCCCAAAGTAGCTAAATTGGCCTGCACAGCTCTAGACCTGCAGCCACATTTCAACTTCAATATGACCCAATTTCCATCTCCATTAGAAAACTTCCAGATCGTCCCGTTGAAAAGTCTTCCAATGTGTCCTAAGTAAGGCTTTGAGTACATCAGTATCCTTGTTGCATTGCTTCTTTTAACCCTGAGTTCCAGTGTGAAGTGACAGAAGACCGGTCCAGACACCTTTCAGTCTGAGCGCTCGTTTTTTTTGCCAACCCGTTAGAAATGCCAGAGAAGTTGCAACAGTTTGTAGGGCGGCCGATGGCACAAACACGGGGCTGCCTGTGTGTGCGCGGACTGTTGATGCAGGGCAGCTGCTTTATCATGGAAAACTCCCTTCCTGAGAGTTGGGGACCCCCTGTGCGCACACGGGCACAGCCACGCTGCATGTAAATTGGCTCAACGTGTAGGATTAGCAGAGTTAAACGCACAATCCTTTCCTTTAGAAGTACAGTTCTTACATTTTGGGGCATCCTAATGCCCTAATGCCATCCTGTGATGATGGATCTTTCTATGTTGAACCAAAGTTGAACTGAAATGCAAGAAGCGGGGCTGTTGTTTACATTGCCTCTGTTTGTTGGTAAGGGTTACAGCACTTTATACACACAGCAGGGATGGTGCCAAACCAGTGAAACGGAGCGCCAACTCTCTTGGCAGGCTTTTACAAGGCAGATAAGCAGAAAACAACCAATTGCAAAATAAAAAGTCTTGGGGTTTCCTCCCATTTATGCACCCTGAGACAAATCTGCATGACAGAAAAATGGGTCGGTGGTAAAGGGAAAGGATAGGACTAAAAAAAATCCAAAGGAAACGTGCAAAAATGCAAAAAAATAGTCTTGAACTGGAAATGGTGTCTGTATGAGGTAGCTCAGTAACCTCTGAGGCGCCACACTCCCTGCCTTATCCCAGCTTTTTTTTGTGACTGCCAAGCGAGCTGGCATCTCAGACTGTGAAAGACAGCCATTTTTTACATGACAGGGTGGCCTCTCATGCCTGAAAGCAGAAATACTGGCAGAGTCCGGGTCAGGTGACAATTTAGAAGAAGAGAACTTTTTTTTATATATTGTCACCAAACTAAACCAAGAGCTGTGCTTTAAATTGTGCTTCAATGCTTTTATTAAAGCTTCAATGAGTAAATAAGCTTATGCATATTTAGGAATAGTTTAGTAATACTAATGCAACATTCACTTGATGTTCTAATGCAGGTTCTTGAACATGCATTTAGCCCATGGTGTTCACACTGGACAAGCAGGGAGGGGCTTCTTCTTTCTTTTCTTTTGTCACTGTTCACTAGTGCATGTGTGCCACCTACAGTTGGAAGAGGTTTGGTGTGAAATGTTGAAGTGGTTCGAATCTGGCAAATCTCGCTCCAGGCTTTCTCTTTCACAGCTCTATTCTGATATGTGAAAGAGTTGGCATCATAGAATTCCAGCAATCGTTCATTTCATCTTCAGGATCAATTTTCAAAAGCGTGGCACTTCCGTGAATCAAAAGGGGGGTCACCCAAATATGAGGCCCTGCCAGGTCAAAGTTAAACCTAGTTTGACTTTCAAACGCTGAATGGCCGCGCGTTTTGTACATAGAGCCCGAAAACAGTCGTAGAAGCTTGCGTAGTGACGTGTTAACGTGAGAGTTTTGAACACGCATATTTACATGGACTTTTTATCAAAAGTGGTCACTTGAACAGATACTCCTGAGAGCGGTAAACGTAGCTTTAAGGTGAAAATGTTGCTTCTGTGTTTTACATTAAAATGAACAGAAAAATAACAAAGGTGGAGAAGAAAAACTATGAACAAACAACATTATCAGCAATAATATTTACAAAAGGGAAACTGGTTGATAATGATGCCAATTCTGGTCAACGTCTGATTAAATGATTTGCCATTGCAGTTCAAAGGTCAAAGCGGAGTCCAGACTTAAATCAGGGAGATCAAGTTGCAGCATAGTTGCAGCACTTAAGATAAACAGCTGCAGTGCTGGAATATCTCCCTCTACTAACCCAAATGTCAATCCCAGGTTTGTCTGTCATCCATTTGAATTGCCTTTTAAATGCTGTTTCCTGATAGTGGAACTAATGCAAAAGTAGATAAACCTGCAAAAGTCTTTTTCCAACTTGTAGTTCTAATCTGTAGTTTTGATCAAAATTAAAACCAGGCTTTTTGTTGAATTTGTTTATTTGATTCTACAATTTTTTGTTTAGGAATTAAAGCTTAAGACAGTGTGAACATTCCCGCAGAATTCAGGCAATATGAATACAAACTTTCAAACAATTAACATTTTACTCATTATTTTGGTCTGATGGACAGTGTTTTTGATGTCTTTAACATGTCCTTGAAGCATTTTCCTCATGATGGAGGACATATTTAAAGAAAATTACGATTAAAACTATTTCTGAGTATTTCTTTGTTCAAATTGTGAATCAGGAGCAGACAGAAAAAGTTTGAAGGTGTGACATCAAATGAACAATGGCAAGTCACAAGCTCCGTCCTCTGCTTCATTCTAGATCCATGTACATTTCCCTCGTCCAAGTTGGCATCTGGCTCAAAACTGCATGGCTGAATAGCTCCAATATTGCTCGCCATTTTCGCTGCACTGGTATAGTAACGTAAGAGGCTGTAAGCTGGTGGGAGAGCATGTAAACAGAGAGTTCTCACCCCGGGCTCATACTACATGCGGTCCGGCTTTGGTGCGTTCTAGCTACGGCAGACGACTCACATTGGTGACGTATGGCTTGCTGTCCTGCTGCAGCCACAGGCTGTGCTGCCGACCTCGCGACCTCCAAATTCACGGAGGTTTACGCGATAACATCCTTTTTATAGGAAGTACAAGCGAACAAACGCTCATTTCGCCGTGTTTTTGGATTATATTCATTTCTTTTATGTCTGTGACTCGTCTTCATACAATGGGTAAGCACGGAACTTGAATGAATTTTTTGTCTTGTATAAGGCTTAAATGTACATATTTGACTGTGTTACGCGGAAAATAGGTTTTATTTTGAAAAATGTGCCGGATGCACTTTACACTGGCCCGCATGGTTGCTGGTTTAGGACGTTTCATTTGTCCCAACGTCACCAATAAGTGCTCCGGCTCGCCATGGCGTCCGGCCAAAATTTGAAGCTAATGAAATACGGAGCGCAGGAGGGGCCATACCGGACTGGATGCAGTGTGAGTGCCTCCTACACTTTTCAACTTATGTAAAGACTTTGGCGTCTGTACCGGAACTGGACTGCATGCAGTGTGAGCCCGGGCTCAGTTATGGGTGATGGGAAGAGGGGCGAGGTTGCTACACAACAATGGTCCCACCCACAACTCAGAGGCAAACTACTTCAGAAACTACATTCTAGAAAACAACAGTTTTGTAAAACATTATTTTGGCTAAAAACTGCATAAACTTAACTAAAAGACCTCAGGGAAACACGTTTAAAAGAGCTGAAAAGATGATGGAAGTGGGACTTCAGAGATTGCAAATTAACCCGCCAACTTTACTTAAGTTTTTTTATAAAAAGGCTACTACAAAAACGGTCTTCTGATTCGTATTATCTGAAGCAGCTGTAGGGAAGTCACATTGTTATTTTTGAAATAAGGAAAAAAAAAGAACACAGCGCTTCCGATGAAAACAACTGATTCCGATCAGGGAGTGTGTGCTGTCATCCCTCAAATATTGACAGTCAAAAAAGAACCTGACAGTTCAACATGCTCACTCATCTGGAGGATATTCAGCAGGGAAATATTTTCATAAGTGTTTTACATGTTACATATTAGGGTTATTAGAGGACTGTACATGTGTTTTTTTTCCTTCACAATTAAGAGAAGACCATCTGGATTGCATTTGTCTTTGGGAGTGAGTATATGTTCTTTGAATTTGTCTTTTTAAAGTCAAAGGACTTTTTTCGTTTCTTTCACAAAATCCATTTGAGGTTAAAATGATGAAACTCTTAAGAAATGAGCAAAGTGATGGGAAATGTCCTGCTTTCGCCAAGACTCCAGAGAAAGCCCTTTTAAAACAAGATAAAGTGATAACACATAAACACGCTGGCCTGGTTTGGTGTCTGCGTTTCTGCTTCAAAAAGACCACAGCCAAACAAGAACAACTTTCCACCACAAATGATCTGTTGTTTTAAACTTAAAAACCCAGATAAAGCAGTAAAAGATGTTCAAACCAAACTTGGATAGTTTTCTATGTATTATTTTAGGCAAAGAGGTGAGAATTGTCTTAAAAATGTCCTTTTATCAGACTATTTGGAGCCCTTTTGAATTTATGTCCATGGTCTTCTGTATGAAATGTGGTCCTCGGAACCCTACTTAGAGAGAATACAGTTATAGCTTTATTTTGAACCGCCCATTTTGCACTCTGAGACCTTCTCATCTGGTAGCAATCTCCTCGTGAGCTTTCAGTCACCAAAAGCCCAATCCATCAGGCACTGTCATGCGCGGCAATGAAATGTGAAGGGGAGTGTAAACGTACGGAGGCATAATGTACTTTTAAAATGGAAAATACTGCTTCGGTCTTCATTTCTGTGTGATTGCTTTTGTAAGGAGAGGAAAACAGGGAAATCAGTTCAAAGTTCCGCCTATTTTTTTAGGACCAGAATTAAGTGAAGCCCTTAATTTTTTTTTTTTAGCTTGCTGCCTGTCCATTACTCCTATGATAACAGCGCGGCTACAGTTAAATGTGCTTATTTCATATACTGCAGACTGGTTTTAATTGGTCCCTCTTTTATGTTTCATAAGACAGTCACCACACTGTTTGGGTTTGATGTGGATAATGAGCACCAGATTGCGTAAACTCCAGAGCAAACAGAGAAAATAGGTGCTGTGAGCATGCGATGCAAATGATTGTTGCCAGGTTATGTGCACCATATGTATTCTTTCCATTTTTTTATGAATTCCGTCACACAGGGGAGACATATTTGCTGTTTTTAACCGGTTCCATGCTTTTCACTTCAAATTGTCTTGATTCTGCAGACAGATGATAACGGCGCAGCGGGATGAGAGAGCCGTCAGCTATCTGCTGACTTAAAACAACTCATATTTGCTTAACTTTACAGTTTAAGACCTGGGATAAACCTGAATATTAACTGTCCGACTGAGGAGATGAAAAGCAGCCTAAGAGGATGCCGTCTCTTCGCTCCTGCCTCTAGCACTGGGCATTTGATCAGCGCTGCAACGCGTCCCCTCTTAAAGGTCAACGCAGGGCTGCATCATGGGATTGAAGGATGCAGGATGTCTGGTCTTACCAGACTGACAGAAGGAAATGAGAGGTGTCTAAATAAAGCCAGTTAAAATGAGCCAGACAAAAGCGTTATTAAGCGTAGTTCTGCATTCACTTAAGATAAGGATGGAGTTACTTCTCCGCCGCAGATGGAAAAGAAAAAAACGGAAAGAAGCACAGACAGAGCCCCCAGAAAAAAAGGGGGGAAAGATTTCAGACTTAGGTTTTGGTTCGTGCCCTGGCTGCTGACCTCCAGCTGCATGTGACCCAGCTCAGCCCTAATCAGGTTTGGAAAGTAGAGTCGGGTGGAGTGTTCACATCCCCTGGGATTACAAAGATGTTTCAGTGTTTTTAAATCCTTAATTTGCCGCAATGAAATCACTCCTGTGGAGGACTCTCATTTCATTTCTATGTTGTTCTCTGAAAAACAGGGAACTGTGTGTCAAAACAAACGTCAGGATGTCAGTCCATGTAAACTCGTGTAATCTCTGCATTTTAAAATGTTTAACTCTTTACCTGTAAAACATGGCAGATGAGGAAAAAAAGTAAGAGAGTTGTGTTTAACTTTCAAGATTAATAATGTTATTGGAGTTTTTTGTAATGAGGAAAACATCTTTTTTCTCTTTCTTTTATAATTTGTATAATTGGTTTTACTGAGGTGAAGTAAGGGTCCATGGAGCAGCAGCTGCTTCTCATCTTTGACTCTGAGCATGAGTGTCATGGCTTCACTCTGATTGAGTATCACATAACCCTCTTACAACTCCTGGGCCCTTTGAGACAAAATTATAAGGGTTGTCCCTTTCATTAAGACGCCATAAAATTTTCCACATTTGAAAGAGAGTTGCTGGAATTGATGATAAGTAGTGTTTTGTTAAGTGATGAAAATAGAAGAGAAAGCCATACATTTGTATGTGAATAATAACTTTGAAGTGTTATGATGGGATTTAATCTAATGTAAAAGCAATCCCAGTGGTCTTTTAATTATGAATATGCTGCTTTTAGCCAAAATCTGAAGAACTACAGGATTTTCTACACAACAGATGCATCAGAATGGAGCGGATCAGGGAGCTTGTGGCCCACCCACCATATTTTCCACGTCACAAATACGCTCTTTTTTTAAACAACATTATTTTTTCTGCTCCTGATTCACAAAGATTTGAATAAATAAATAGTCAGAAATACAATTTTGAGCTTATTTTCTTTTCATAAGTCTGTCATCATGAGAAAAATACCACAAGAACATGTTGAAAACACAACTGTTGGCAGAGTGAGTTTAATGCTACGCTCATGTGGGTTTAGCAGATAGTGTTCACACTGGACTGTGACTACTAGCACAGGTCCGCCACCTACAGTTGGACTTAACTTTTGGTGTCAAAAGTTGAAGCGGTTCAAATCTCGTAAATGTTGCTCCAGGCTTTTTCTTTCCAAGCTCCATTGCGATTTTTTTGTACATAGATCCCGAAAAGTGTTGTAAAATCTTGCATAGTGACGTGGGAAAGTGAGAGTTTGTGAAGTTCTACACGTGCATGCGCACAGACTTTTGGCTGAAAGTGGTCGCTTGATGAAAATTGTGTTTTTAACATGTTCTTGTAGCATATTTCTTGTGATGGCGGAAATGCGTTTCCGAGTACTTCGATGCTCAAATAGTGATGGATCAGGAGCAGACAAAAAGCTCGGGTTTGTGACGCTGCTGCAATTCTGATGCATTTACTTGCAGACAAATAGATCCATTAATGTCTTCATTTTTCTGGTTTTAGCTGCAATCTGACTTAAAACTTTACAGCTGGAGGGCGCCGATATTGCCCGCCATTTTTTCCCACACTAATGTTAACTCGGTGTTGTGAGGAGCTGTAAGCTAGCAGTTGTGAGTGTAAACAAAGGCATGCTGGGATATCAACACTGGATTACTTTCACACCAACAGTCCTGCCCACAACCCAGAGGCAAATTTCAAATGAGCTCCTGCAGCTCTGCAGAACATATGCCTTAAAAACGACACAGGCTTTTTGATTTTAGCTTAAAAAACTGCATCATCAGCAAAGGAAAAACCCCAGGGGACAATTTTACAATAGATAGAAACATAGATGGAGTGGGAATTCAACAGGTTGCCAGTCAGGCTTAGACACTACACTCGGCTACACTCAATTTAAATTTAAAAATCAATCAAAAATACAGATTGAAAGCTAGTTTAACATTCACAGCCAGTTTCCTGCCATTTTCTAGCCAATTTTGTTACCAATAGAATCAGGAAGCTGGATTATCCCAGAGAAAATCTCTACTAGTGGTTTAAGCCTGTTTTTTCTAAGTGACAGTACTAATCACTAAAACGAAGGGCCAACAATGTTTGTCGTTAAATACAAATTTCATTCAAGCCAAAGCCCAAAAGGAGCACCGATGTCTCTGTTGTTTCTGGCTATCATTATTGCACCACAACTGCTCAAATGATTGTTATCCAAACACTGTTACGCTGAGCTTTCCCTCCTTGTCAGGGTTGAGTCACTCAGATATAAACCTGGTCTTATGCCAGACTCAGACTTATATCAGTTTCTCTGTTTTGTGAGCTGGCTACTCCACTTCCCACATCCTGCACAGCAGTCCTTAGGTTGTTTGTGAAATGGAAGTAGCGCAGGACCCTCTGGGACATAACAGAGAAGGCAAGGTCTGCAGCCCCCCTCACCTCTGTGTTCCTGCAGAATCCCCAGTGAACAGCCGGCTTGCTCTCAGAGACCCCAGAATTTATTTTGTTTTTTTCTGAGAAAGCAAGTGGACTTTAAGATTTCAAACTGAGTATGAGCCTGTTTTTTACTCATTTTACTTTAGAAGCAGATCATCGTGAGTTAGTCCAGTCGGCTGCTGAGACCTGGCTAGATTGGAAAAAAAAAACATTGTTCCAAGATTGCATTGAAGTGTTAGTTGTCAAACCATAGAAATCTTGCCATCAAAACTTTGTCCATTCATCTTATTTATCCTCCTGATACTCTGCCTCTCCATATTTTTTCTGTGTCTTTGCAAAAAGTTAAAAATAACCATATTTTTTGCAACTGCACATTGTCTCTGGTTGTCCATTAATTCTGCTCAGCCCCTGCAGTGAAGTTTGCACAGTGTTATCCTTATCGTCAGGATGCACCAGGCAGACTGTGGGAAAGCAGACACTGCATTGACTGTGGACAATTTAACTCACCTTATTTCTCTCTTTAATAGAGCTCAGTCTTATGGCAAAACGTTTTTTTTTTTCCCGCATTCCACGACCACAGCTTAGTGGCATTCACGCTTCATTTGGGTTTGCAATACAAGAAGAAAAAGCTAAAAGTCACTGAATTTAAAAGCCCTGGACATGACATTAAAAAATGAAATCAAATTAGGATTTCTGGGTGCAAAAATTAGAATTTTGTGCACAAATTAACATTTGTTTGCACAAAATACTATCTTGCGTGCACAAAATGCTAATTAAAGCACACAAAATGCTATCTTGTACTATCTTTTGGCACAAGATGCTTTCTTTTGTTAAAAAAACAAATTTGTGCATACAAAATGCTAATATGACGGAACAATGGATTTATTTTTGTATCATCATGTCCAGAGCTCCATACAAAGCAACTCTTAATTAGAGGAAAAGGAGTCTGCTTGGTTCATTCTCTGATGTATTATATTTAACATTTAAAAGTAACTTTGTGTTTTTAGACTTGATTGAATAAGCCTAGTGGTCCTCCATGTCTTGCGTTAAATCAAATGTTTGAAAATGCACTGATTTTATCCTCCTTTTTTGAATTCCAAAGCAGAAAAGTGTGATCACATTTTAGGCAACTATGCACGCCTCCCGTGTCTGACTGAGTTGGGCTTCTTGCAGGTTTCTTGTGCATTGCCCAGGTTTTCAAAAAAACTGGCACTCACTGTGCCGACATTTGAGCCAAAACACTTTACCTTTCTGAAACCAGGTGTAAGAAAAGGTTTATTCAAATCTAAAAAAAAGGTTAGCGACTTTGGCCAGCAGAGGCATATTCTTGCTTAATTTAGTTTGAGTTGCCTGCTTTAGCACAGCCTCCATCTGTGCCCACGTGTTGTCTGTCAGCTGCACTAATCTCAAAATGACAGTTGTGAAAATAGAGCTGTTAGATGGTAGATCTCACTTCATCTACTCAGATGTCTGGCTTCATCCTGCAGTTGTTCCCTTGATTCAAAACATGTTTTTCCATCATCGCTGTCATTACAACCAAGACTCTTCTGCAGCAGATTGATAAATATTTAAATTTCCTCCTTTTTTAATGTTTCCATAAGTTTTCAAGTAGTGAAAAAAGTTGAAAGAGACACTCACTAAACTGTAATGCTGTGTTCACAGCGGGCATGGAACATGCGTTCAAGATCACTCTAAAAGTGAGCTGTTGTTTAGCTCATGGTGTTCGCCATCAGTGTTGGGGGTAATGAGTTACAAAGTAACAAATTACTGTAGCTTAATTACTATTGTCAGTAACGGAGTAACGTAACAAATAAACAGTTCAATTTTCAGTAATTAAATTACATTTACTGAACTACAGAAACCTTCAAAACTTCATGGCTCACATCTTGGTGCAGTGAAACCAGCAGAGACTTATAAAACAAATTCATTTGTGGAAACAGTTGGCTATGACATTGTCTGTTGGTTAAATGAAACAAAACACATATTAATAAAATAAAAACAGAGTTGCTCACACATGCGCACAGTTGAACACTGTCCACTGGATTTTTTTTCCCAGCTCGGATATTAGAAAGATTTGTATGAAGATATATTTGTGCCACCACATTGAGAACAAAAGTCATTTTTTATTCATCTGTTTAGATCTAGATGGATACATTATGGCCAAACTGGAAAATATCCTCATATATTATGCTTAAAAATGCTCCCTCACGATCTCATGTGTAGAAGACAAGAAAAAGGTTTGGTTTCTACAACACACGTTTGGAGTTGAGAGGAGGAAAGTTCTTCCTTCATCTACGATAGGATTCTCACTGTCCCATAGACAAATCTCAAGTAGGAAGTTGGATTTAGCGAATTTATGAAGGTAGTGAGCCCCGCCTTGATGAGCGTCCAACAGTTTGCATTTCTAATTGAATATTGACCGACATAAAGCTTCAGTTTAGTGTGACATATATGCCACCAAACAGCCAATCACAGACAAGAGGGTTGGTGCTGATTGGGCTAGACTCTATCCAATCAAATGGCTTTGTTCATCTAACATAGTGTCTGCTACTGAGGCCGAACAGGCCCTTTTACTCATCATTTTGCCATGGAAAAAAAAAGATGTGCGTTTACATTGAGTTTTAATTGGAAGTGATCGCTTGAAGGTGTGTTGCAGACGGTGGCTTGAACACAACTTCACGCACAGTACTTGTCTTAATTAAATGGCAAAAAAAGCTTAACCTTTAAATTTAACGTTTTACCAGGAAATACTAAAAAGTATCAGGTGATGGAGCTTTGGAAAACTTTTGAAAGTCTTTAAAACCACACTGATGCTTTTGACAAGCAGCAAAAAGTTGAATTTACATCAGTGTTTGGCAAAAAACCCTTTTCTGTGATGAAACAGTCTTTAAAACAGCAGCATTCTGGGGAAGACCGAGCGCACATTCTCCTTCTGTTCTTCCTTCAGTTCATAAGGTTATGAAGGCCAAAGGTCAGGGGTGACAGGATGGCCAACTGCAGGCAAAGCAGCTCTGCAGAATCAATTCTGGTAAATTGAAGACATGCTTCTTTCAGCTGTGCACCAGGATTCTCTATTAAATTAACTTTTTCCAAACGGGAACAAGAACAACACAGAGTGGGGCTCCTCCTAATTTTTCTGCTTCTTCCACTTTGGCTTTTATCTTTTTGTTTGTACCTGGTGTTCTCTGTTAGGCTCATTAAGCCTCTGTTTATCCAAAAGGAATATATCAATAGTAGTTTACAGCATGTGATGTGTTTGCACGGAGCATCCCTTAAAAAAAGAAGCGCTTGAAGACTTGTGTCACGTGGTCGATTCCCAAGAAGAAAACTGTTAGGTTTTCAAACAAGTGTGTTCAAAAAGGTTTTTGAATCCCTATATTTTAATCTTTTTTGATTTTTTACTGATCATTTAAACTTTTCAAGACCCTACAAAGTGTGACAGACTCTCATAACATGATTTTTTTGTTCTTGTCATTGATGAATGATTTTTTCTTTTAATTTTCCCAAACATGCAGCTGTATTTCAGCTGGAGGACTGTTTAGAGTCCAGATGGTACTGTTAAGCGCTGCCATGCAACAGGTTTTTCCTCATCGGAAGTGTCAGAACAGAGAAGATGGCAAATGAATTGAGCAGACCAAAGGAATGCCTGGATGTACAAATGACTGCACCAGAGACTAAAGGGGAAGGAGAGGTCAAGAAGCTACAATAAAACTGATCTGACCTTTGAATTCCTTTAAACATAAAGCACGGTAACTGAGAATCCAGTTAGGCTCTGCTGTCAACGCTTCCTAACTATTTGAAAATAGTATTACATGAAAGGAGGTATTTGTCATGATTTTGTTTAAGGTTTGCTCCATGAGGCTTCCATAAAGAGTAAATATATCTTTGGTTGTTTATGTTTGGTTTGTCGCTGTCAGTAGAGCTCTGTAGAATCAGGGAGGGAACAGCTGTATTTATACTTTTATTCTTCATAATTTTTAATTCCTGAAAATAACCTGTGAGTACAAAGTACAAAGCTCACTGACTGCCCATTAAAAACCCACATTGATGAAAATGTTTTTCTTTTTTTTAACATATTCTGTATCTTTCGCTCTATAAGGCGCATTTAAAAGTCTGAAAGCCTTCTTTCAAAAAATAACTATAATCTGGAGCGCTTTACAGAAGAATTATATCCGGTTGTGTTTACTGATGTCAAAGAAATATTTAAAGATACACGGCACTCAGTCAAAATAGCTTTTTTTTTTACGAGTCGCAACCAAGGTTGGGTGTTATTGTGAATGCGCTAACGCGGCTAACGCGGCTAACGCGCAGCGGCGTCTGTTGTTTTTTTTCACGAGTTAATAAGTGTTAGCTTAGTCACAGTAATGTTTGTTTTAGCTGTATCAGTCTGTTTTCTAAGTGTTGCAAATAAGGTTGGGAGTAACAAGTATTGTGAACATGCTAACGCGTTTAACGTGGCTAATGTTTGTTACAAACAAGTTGTAGAGGTATGATGAACGCAGTTAATAAAGTCTGACGGTTTTATTAGGGATGTTAATTTAATAATAGGGCTGTACATTATCACGATTAATTAATGACAGAAATTTTAGCGGGTATTTTTTTTTTTTTTTTATCGCGTTAAGTTTTTTTTGGATTGCTTTAAAAAGTGTTCCTGTTGTTTTTCAATGTTTTGAACCCACTCTGCACTCTGAATCCATGTCTTTTTGTTTTTTGTTCAGGATTGAAAAAAAAAAATCCTCCTTGGTGGTGTAAAAGTAAAGTTTGAAGTCTGTTGTATTAACCAACTTCATAAATCCACTTTTTAAGTCATATTTTGAACTTTTACCTTTGGGGGTGCGGGGTTGGTCTGCACCAACAGACCCACCCACAACTCAGAGGTGAATAATGAACTACTGCTGCTCTGCAGAAACTATATCCTACAAAACCATCGATTTTGGCTAAAAAAACAACACAATCATAATTAAATAACCACTGGGAACGCTTTTAAAATAGCTCAAAGGATGATTGGAGTGCGACTTTAGCTGAACTCCGGCCTGTCACCATATATGATTTCACTCAGTTTTCCTAATTTGTTGCTTTAAAACCCTCCAAATGTCCTGACAGCTAAACAGCCGACTTCTCTTTGCGGTGGCAAAATTTATATTGCTAATAAAATCTGTATCATGAGAAAGAAATGGAATTTTAAATACCGTTGGCTCATAAAAGTGGGTAGGTTTCTCTTTCCTAAGCAGAAACAGAACAGCTTTATATGTCTTTAGCAATCATCTTTGAAGTCAGTGGCACAATTTCTATTCCGAAGCAAAACATTTATTCCCATTTAGCCAATCAACAACTTAAAGCTCCAGATTGTGGCACTCTGACACACTCTAATTGTGAAGCTGGTTCACTTGATGATGTGTGGGAACCCCCCCGTTTCCATCCTTCTTTCATCCCTCTTCTTTTAACTTTCTTTAGTAACGGGACGTAAATGTGGGCTGGTGTTACGAGGGTGATGACCCTACTGGCTCTTGTGAGAGGTTCAGCAGATTACCTTGCATTCCTCTGTGCTGAATGACTTTCTGGAAACTATTACCTGGAATTACCTCAAATCAAAGACGTTTCTTTTAGTGTTCAGCATTTTAGCAGGAACTGAAAACAACACTCCAAATATTGTACAGTGGGGCCCAAAGTGTTAATTGTTTAGAAAGACCCACTCTGATGAAAATTTCAGAGGTTTTTAAAAGGTCCTTGCGGCATTTTATTGATGATGGAGGACATCTATTAAGAAAACTAAGCTCAAAATAGATCCATTTCTGACAAAGAAATGCGTTTTGAAAAAAGCATTTTTGTGATGTAATAAATATGCTGGGTGGGCCACAAGCTCCCTGCTCCGCTCCTTTCAGACGGATCCATTTGCAAATGTATACATCGGTGTATGTCTTTGCTTTCCTCGTCTGAGCTAGTATCTGGTTAAAACTGTACGGCTGGATAGGTCCAATATTGCTCGCCATTTGTGTTGCACCGTTAGGTTAGGGGTGTGAGCAGGGTGTAAGCTAGCAGGAGAGCATGTAAACCAGGGGTGTAAAACACAAGTAACTCCGATAATCAGTAGCTGTATCTGCTGCTAATTACCCGGATCAGGTGTGTTTAGCCAATTAGGAGCTTCAGTGGCCGGTTGGAAAACATGTGGGGCACCAGCTCTCCAGGTCGGGAGTTTGACACCCCTATGTAAACAGAGAGCTCTCAGTTGGGGAGGAGGGCTTGCTCCATGGCAGTGGTCTCACCCACAACTTAGTTGAAAAGAAAAAGGATTAATCATCCCATAATAATCATGACTAAAATATTTTGCAAGAAAGCTGCTAAACAATAATCCTTTGGAGAAAATTTGAATAAATGCTCTTGTAGTTATTGACACCTAAGAAGAAAAATACCATAAAAAAATCGAATTTGGTTTCCATTAGTTTGAATGTAGCTCTGTCCAAAAGCCTAAATATAAAGTAAACACAAACATATTCAATAAAGGAATCAACTTTCCTCATGAACAGCCATGAAACATGAAGTGAAATCAAGCTGTTAAGACTCATCCACAGAACTCACCAAAACATAACAATCACCTCAGAGTGCCAACGGTGCAATGTTTCAGAGAAATCCAGATCCAAACCAGGAGAAATCTGAAGCTATGAGCACTTGTGTGGATGTGTGTGAGAGTCTGTGTGTGTGTGAAGGGGGTTGAGGAATAACAAAAGGCCAAGAAACCCTGAGAAGAAAAAGGAAGTTTTCATGCCTTATCAAATTACAAGATGTGTCTTAAATCATCAAGGAGCAAAGTAAAGCGTGCGCATTCAGCCTAAAGTCAGAGGTCCGTTAACAGTGCTGTCGGTCAGAGTGAGTACGTGATTGTCTACCAGCAGAAAGTTGCTTAAAACACTTTCTTAAAAGGTAATTATGACAAATATGATGAAAGGTAAGAACAACAAAAAACACGATCCAGTCTACGACAGTAACTCAAGTCAAAGGACACGATCGCTTCATTGTTTTGCTTTCTTCTTGCAGATGTCGTGTTAAGTCACATAGTTACAGTCCGCAGACACAAAACACAGCAGTGTGTTTTACACGTTATCAACGTGATCTGAGCGTTTGTTGGGCTTTTATCTGAAGGTGTTAAGAGAAGCTGGAACGCTGCTGTGAAAGACTGACAGGTGCAGTTTATCAAACTGCTGGGTTCCAGTGATTGAAGTAAAACTTTGTAAAGGTTATAGGGAACTTATGACAAGCATATAGACTTGGCTTAAAGTCCCACTCCAATTACCTTTTGATTTCTTTTAAAAACGTTCCCAGTTGTCTGTTAAGATTATCCCGTTTTTAGCCAAAATCCCCAAACCTGTCTTGTTTTTGAGAACAAAGTGTCTGCAGAGTGGCTGTAGTTTATTCGGAATTTGCCTAATTCAGAGTTGTGGGCAGGACTGTTGATGCCCCATTTTCCGACATCCATCTGCACGCTGTCCCGCTATCTTACAGCCCCCCGCACCCCCAGCCTAACATTACGGGTCCAACCAAAATGGCCAGCAATATTGCAGCTATCCGGGGGTCTCATTTTTTCTTCAAAGACCATGCAGAAGAACTCACTACTAGACTTTTTTCATAGTTTTGATACTCCACAATGTTTTGTGTGCACAAAATGACCTGCACATTGTGTGTTCATGTTCCAGTCACCTGGAAATCCATCCATTCCTATGGAAATCTCCTAATCTCTGACAGATGTGTGAAACTCTTTCTTGACTGGCTTTTTTTCTCTATAGAATTCTGAACAAGCCAAATATTAAAAAAAAAAAAATCTGCTGCTCCTGTTGTTTATTTGATTTAAGTTGTTAAAGTTATCAAAAGGCTTTTAAGCCCTGCTGGTGGAAGGAGTCCAAGGAGACATAAAACATATTACTCAACATAACAGCTTGTCATCCAAATGAGGGCTTAAGGATTGGGTAAAAAAAAAGTTACAAATGACCAAACTACAAAGGAAAAACGTATAAATATGTAAAAAGAAATGTGCATGTCTCAAATAAATATTTGGGTTAAAGTAAAAGAAATCTGCCCAGTCTTAAGAGTACTTATTTTATTTTATTAAGATACATTCCACACAAGTTATTTGAGTTAATAGTTTATTTAAATCGGGAAAAATTTGCTTTTTTGTATCAGCCCTTTTATATTCTGGGGCTTCTTTTTTATTTTTCACTGCTTACTAGCGCAAGTCCGCCACTAACAGTTGGATGAAGCCTGGCGAGAAATGTTAAAGCAGTGCAAATCTCGCAAATCTTGCTCCAGGCTTTTTCTTTCAAAGCTCTAAAGCCCCAATCATCAGTTTCTCCAGCCAGCATATCCAAAAACGATGAGTTGAGGACACCCAAAGCGTCAAAAGGTGACTCTGACGTTTCAAAATGTGACGAGTGAGAATGGGTTGGTCATGTGCAAGGCGATCCAAACTTTGAAGCACATTATAAGACTAAGAGTCGTAATTACGTAATTCTACAAATTGTTTGCAACATGTTTCACGTTAGCCACGTCAAAAGGCGTTAGCCTTGCTAGAAGGCGTTAGCCATGCTAGATGTGTTCCCCACGTTACAACCGTTAGAGTATTTACAATATCTGTAAATCCCAACCTTGCTTGCAACATGTAAAAAACAAACTGGTAGCACTCAAACACACTTTACTGTTTGTACCCTAACTCCCAGCCTTGTTAGTAACACGTAAAAAAACCAAACAAACCAAACACGGTCCAACACTGCTACACGTTAGCCGTGTTAACATATTTGGAATATCACCCAACCAAATATTTTGACAAAGCTACGTGTTCCTCTAAAAATCGCTTTCGCATTAGTAAGCAGGCCAGAATTAATTCATATACAAGGGACTCTGGATTCATTATTATTATTTAAATTAAGGCTTTTAAGTGTGCGAAATATGGTAATTGAAATGCTCACATTTCGCCACAGCAAAGCAGCTTTCACTGATTTGCACAGGTGGTTTAACAGAGAGTTTTACAATGGATGCCCTTCTTGACAGATCCCTGTATTTTATCTGGGCTGGGGACCGGCACAGGGAGACCCAGACTCCGGTCCCTTTAGTTGAGGCAGTAGTGTGAAAGTTCTTGCCCACACTGGAGGAAGCTCATTCTGCTCCCTGGAACACAAACCCAGGTTTCCTGCACGCCAAACCAACGGAGCCATCCAGCCACTTAAATATGGTAAATACAATTAAAGAAGCAACAGATGATGTCAACATAATATACTTTTTTATGTTCAGGTCGATTTTCTATTTCATTCAAGTATTTCCAGGTGTAGTAGTGAATACGGGTTTTTTTTTAATAGTCCTGTTTTTCCCTCTCAAAAACATACAAGTTTAGGTCTGTCTTATAAAAAAAATCATATCTGAATAGCATTCAAAAACTCTATCCTTGGAATAAAAAAGATTAAGGCAAATTTAAAGCTGTTTCTTTTTAATTTTGAGTCATAGTCCCCTAAAGCTAAACATTCGCACATGTGTCATGTTCAGCTAATTGAAAATAAAACCTAAATACTGCTGTACAATGTAAACTGTGTCTGTGATCAATGACAGAACACTCCTAAGACTGTGTGATTTATAGGACCCTTAAGGAAAATTACTTACAGTGTGTCAGACCTTTTTCTCCCTGTTGACAGTACTACCCTTCTTATGAAATGCAAAATGTTCTGTGAGATACGTACAAAGGTTAGTTTTTATTGTTGAAAGGGGCCTCAGTTTTTCCACCTGATGAATCAATGTCAACCGAGAAGGAAAAGATTTGAAAAAAAGTTGCCCAGATTGTCATCAGATTATACATCTTTCATCCCATGTGGAATTGGATTTCCCATCAGTGTTTAATGAGGTTGCCAACACTCTTATTCATTAGCAATGACTGCTTATCCTTTTAGAGGCATGCGTGAGCAGATGCTGGAACAATCCCAGGAGGACATGGCATCAGTCAAGTCCTGCTCACTCATACAGAGCAAGACAGCATCTTATGTGAGTTTGAGCAATTTTAGATTTCATCTTCAAGAGCCTTGTTTCATGTTAGTCTTGTTTTGATTTTGTTCTTCTCACTTGTGGTTTTAGTTTTTTTTTTTAACATTAGAAAATATATGAAAAAAAAACCCTGTTCTTCTGAAAATTAGAACTGTAGTTTTCCTTGTAGAAAATATTTATGGAACAAAACCCACATGGAAACTGATCCAGGTGAGACATGCATATGGAGCAACGTCCAGGTCAGGGGACAACAGCTATAAAACAGAATCTGGGTTGCCGTGGGGTCTGGCTTAAGGGGCCTTGGTGGTTAAACCTCTCCTGGGGTCACTTGTGGAGCAGGTGCTAGGTGATAGGGTGATAGATGTCATGGCGACATAATTGAACCAGCTAGTGTGAAGAATCCTAACAAAAAAAAAACTTTTGCAGGAAAGCATGTAATGACCATCCTTGTGGACCCCCCCCCTAATATAATGTGAGGAATACACCAGAGACGCCTTAACTCAGACAAGATTAGAAGCATCCTGGAAACCCCCACAGAGCTGACAAGATAACGTACATTCCAGAGATCCCCTCTGAGCTAGTAAAATAAGAAGGGTCTCAGAGGACACCCCTCCCCTCCAGAGGGTTTGGAGCACCCCCCATTAAAAACTCAGGCTAGAAACTGAGTCATTGCAGCCATTGACTAGAAAATGACGGCTCCAACTAAATGGATATAATTCAGTCACCGTGTTGCAGCCAGACGGCCTCAGCAAGCAGTGACTGGTCCAAGTTGGTCTGACTCAACATTTCTATGGCAACCACTCTATGGAGGTCCACACCCCTACTACTATTACTACTATTACTACTACTACTACTACCACTACTACCACTACTACTACTACTACCACTACTACCACTACCACCACTACCACTACTACCACTACCACTACCACTACTACCATTACTACTACCACTACTACCACTACTACTATTACTACTATTACTACTACTACTACTACTACCACTACTACTACTACCACTACTACCACTACTACCACTACCACCACTACCACCACTACCACCACTACCACTACTACTACCACTACTACCACTACTACCACTACTACCACTACTACTACCACTACTACCACTACTACTACCACTACTACCACTACTACTACCACTACTACTACTACCACTACTACTACTACTACTACCACCACTACCACCACTACCACTACTACCACCACTACCACCACTACCACTACTACCACTACTACCACTACTACTACCACTACTACCACTACTACCACTACTACTACCACTACTACTACTACGACTAATACTACTACGCAAGCCTGGGAGAATCTGTCAATTAAATGCTTTGAACGTTCGAATGAGACCACATGCTTTTGTTGAGGCCTCTGATTGGTCAGTTTATAACTTGGATAAGTTGCACTACAGAAACAATAAAATGCAATAAATTAAGTAGCAAGAAAATAAAAACTTCCTGTTTGGGTTGTGAGGTGGAGGGGTCACTGTCCAGTTCTCACATACAGTCAATGGCTGCGATGGCATTCCGAGAACTAGGACCATGAGCTGCCATGGAAATAAAAAACCAAGCCACTGCATAAGTACCTCCTAACGGAGCTCAATGTGATCATTGGCCATGAATGCGGTGGTTTTAGGACGACCCATGTGCCGGAGACTGGAAAATAAAGTTTGGATGGCAGGATCTTATACAGACATTAAACAGGCACAAGTTATTTTAAAGTATCTACGTTTGAAGTAACTTTGATCCAAGTGAGGTTTTTCATAGATGGAAAAGTCAACAAAGACTTACTTGAGGTCATAACATAGTCATTTTATGAATGAAATCTGTAGGAAAATTGATTGGCATATTCTACCATATTTGTGAAGATCCTGTTTAGAATCAAACTCTTCGAAGCGTTGTAAAAGTGTTACCCAGCAGCATACGTTTGTCTGTTATGGACTGGCTTTGTAAAGTTTCCAGCTCCACCCAGTTTTAGGACAAATGATCCTGGGCCACACACACAGATCTATGACACCTGCCCCATCAGAGCATTTCCTTATGCCCTCTGTCATTTACTGACATTAGGACCCATGGAGAGGTCGCTGGATATGTTTTCACAGCCAGGGTGTGACATCATCACATTTCAAAAGCACCTCATAAAGATGAGGTCCTGGGCTGAGGTCAGGTCTGGGAAGGTTTACAGTCACCCCTCTGCTTGTATAGTTCTAGTCTCTGGTCTGCAGTGGCAGTGATCCAACTAACTGCTAACAATTACAAAACTGACAGAAAAGCAAAAAAGCTCAGGATTTCAAATATAAAACATTTAGTTAAGTTCTTTCTAGTGATTAATCAAATCAAATTTATATATATATATATATATATATATATATATATATATATGTACTGTATTATTACGTTTTTTTTTACTTTTTCAAAAAAACAAAAAGAAAAAGCAGAAAATGTTTCTTAACTTCAATATCCTTTGTTTCACTCCTTAATTATAATGAAAAGAACTTTAAATGAATAAACTATGTTTCTCTTAATTTTCGTCTTTAACATTCAGGGAAGGCCACACGTGGTGTAGAATAAAAAAAGGTAAACTTTGATCTCTAAAGCAAGTGATCTGCAAAGAAATGAATGTTTCCACATAAAACAGCTTATCAGAAATTGGAAGAAAAATTAATTTAACAGCTTCTTGGCATTCTAAATTATGCTAATAGCATAAAGATTAGTTATTGATTTCAGATTTTGGGGTTTCTTTTACACTTTTATCCCAAAAGAATCAGTTAAACAACATAAATAATAAAATATCCAGATGGGATATTGTGATCTGAAGACAAATTGAAGTTAAAATAAATTGACCTTTTTTGCTTTTGATTAGTCAAATGCAGGAAAGCAAGAAAAAATGCTCATTAAGACAAAATTATCAAGTTTTAATGCTTTGTATACATATAAACACATATTTATTTATTTATTTATTTATTTTTTAAAGATTTCTTCTATTGTAATGGCATCGCTTAAGCTGTCTGTCATGACAGAAAACTTTTAAAATAATCAACAAAATCCCAACGTTTTGTAATTTCGTAATTCACACAAGCACTTGGTCATCTAAGTTTTATCCTCACTTTCAAACTTTCTGAAACTACTCAGTGGAATCTCTTTGAAGAGTGCTTGTAGAATTTCTTGTAGGACTACACACTAAGCCTGTTTCTTTTCAATCATGTGACTTTATAAACTTTAACCTGGCAAAGGAGCATGAATTTGTGTCAACTAAAGCAAAGTAAGGGACATCTCATGATATTGTTGCAGCAAATGCATTGTTTATTTACCCCTTTCTTCTTTTACTAAAACTTTTTTTTTCCAATATTGACTGTACAACAATTCACTTGGCAAAGGGTTGTTCAAGAAAGCCTGAGCTTATCCCGTCTTACCCCACATTAAGGTATTTATTGAGATTTCTGTATAAGCTGGTGTGTGGTTTTGCCTGCATGGATGGATGGATAGAGTCAGTGCTGTAGTGTGTGGTTTTAATGCATTGTTTTAATATTTGCATTGACCTATAACCTTTTTGAACCTTTTCACATTGCTGCAATCCAAAGCATTATAAGAAAAAATCCCAGCCCGTCCCAGCAGCGAGCGGTTTATGAGATGCCGCAACTATTGACATTGACTTTAGTGTCCTGGTGTAATCTGTTACGGGAAGAAAAACATTGTATAGTTGTAGCTGAATGAGCCCCAGCCTGAAAGGAAACTGAAAACAGGGGGTAAGTGTTTTTCTTGAAGTTTTTTTGGTAGCTTTTCCCCAGGCTTTGGTGTACTCCCCCCTCACTTTTTTCCCTCACAGCTTTTCCCAGTATCCCCTCTTTGTCAGTGGGCACTAGATTTGCTGCTGGCCTCTTTGTACAGCACAATGCTCCCTTTCACATGTTCAGACAAGTATGATTGGCAGGTGTAAGTAGCTGCATAATGCTATAAACAAAAGTACTTGACAAAAATTCTTCTTCCATCCAAAACAGTGGTGCTGAATGAAGACCATTAATTACATTCAGAGAAAACTAATGTGGTCACAATAGAGTTATTGATTATCTTTAGATTTTTGTGTTGTTTCTATTGGCTTTGTTCGCCTTTCAATGTAAAATAAAAAAGATATCAGCAAGTTAAAACCATATTTTTCGACTCTATATAGAAAATAAGGCACTTTGGAGTTAAAAAAATGTAAGTAATGCACAAAAACGAATGTGACTAAGAAGAAAAAGGCCCACTTAACTGGAGCTCGCTGACTGTGAAATAGCAAATTGGTCCTCTGACTAAGAAACACACCCCACACTAACCTTTGTTGATCTTTTTACAGCAACCATTCACACCAAACTACCAAGAAATGTCTCTTTATAAATCTGTTTAATATGCCCCGCTCAAGGTCTTTTCTTCATTTCTTTTAAGAGTCGTAACTGAAACGAAGGTGTTGCAACTCTGCAACCACATCACAAAGACTAAAGCTGTACTTTTAGTTTGCAATATTTCATTACCACCATTTGCAGAGCCTCTAAATCTGCTTGGAGCTCTCCAGGGGAGGCCGGCTCCCACACAGCTCTGTGCTAATAACACGTAATACCAGGAATCCATTTTTTATTTTTTTTGTTCCTTAGTGCAGTTATTTGATGAGGCAAAACTAATCAGTAAACCCATAAGGATGCCATGTGCTCTGCCACTTTGCTAATTCACATTCAGCTTTTAAGCTTCAACGCGGCACATTTTTCTCTTTATCCTCCCCTACGTGCCAGCTGTGCTTCTGTCAGGCAGGTGGGCGCACTTATTTCAGTTCCAAATACATTACGTAGTACTGGGAAAGAAAACTCACATAACAGGTCATGCTTTCTCTGCTAAAAATGTTCCAGATAAACTTAATGACTCTAAACTTTTTTTTATATATAACAAACAGAGCAACATCACTCAACACCACTATCTTCTCAGCCCTCTTAATATCTGTTTTTTTTAAAGTTGGGTTGTCTATTTTGGTAATCTATCAACACTTGTGTCTGCGTGGCTTCACGCCGCTTTTGAGCCAGCACAGACTCATCTTCTATCCAAAAAAATCCGCATCCTTAACGTCTCCTGTTTCACAGAGCTCCTAAAAATGTTGTCTTTCTGAAAATGTATCCTCCTTGCTGCAGAACGTGAATTGCATGGTTGCCCCTTTCATGGAACGCCTGTCTTTGATCTGGTCAAGGTCTGCGTCCTTCCTCCCTCTCTGCACTGCTGCCTCCGTGACCTCTGCTGTATTCCACTGCTGAAATATCACTTTGAGCGCCGTTTTCTCCAAATGAGGACGCGCTTTGGCTTCTGCGCTAATACTGAAATTGAAATACACTGACAGTTTTATATCAGGAATATTCTTCACAGAAGTACAAAGCTGACTCTTACATGCTTGGACAATTTTTCATAGAGCAGGTGCTGAAAGAATCTGTTGATATTCTCGTGTTCAGTGTAAAGAGCACACGAGGTTAACTTAGCAGTCAGCTTAGTGCACAGAACTCAAAACGTGTCACACTGTTCTGCTATGAAGTTGACAGAAAAAAATAACCAACACAGGTATTTGTGGACAGTTATATTTAGGACTCGGAACAGCTTGGCCAACAATGTATCTGCCATCAGTTTATTATACTTGTTTCATTTGTCCCTTTTTTCCCCAAATAATTCTGTTAAACAAAAATTCAAATGCAATTAATTTTCAGTTTTTTGTCCGTTTTAATTACCGTATTTTCAGCACTAGACTGTAGGGTGCACCGAGTTAGAAGGCACACTGTCAATAAATGGTCTATTTATGAACTTGTGTCATATATAAAGCACACCTGACTATAAGGGGCACTAAGTGAGTCAAAAGAGAGATCAGTTTGTCCATCAGTCAGACTTTATTAACTGTGTTCACAATATTTTAAATTCTTTTTTATAACATGCTGCACATTAGCCACGTTAGCAAATTTTTAATATCCAGCCTGTAACTCCCAAACTGCATTGCAGTATGTAAAAACAGACTGATACCTCTAAAACAAACATTAGTGTGACTACGCTAACTTCAAACTTTATCAGTAACATGTTAAAAAAAAACAGTCCGACACTGCTTCACATTAGCCGCGTTAGCGTATTCACAAAAACACCCAGCCTTGTTTACAACTTGTATGAAAGCAGTCTGACATCGGCCACATGTTAGCCATGTTAGCGTTTTTACAACTCCCAATCTTGTTAGCAACTGTCCGCACTGCTACGTTTCCAATGTTAGCAGATTTGTTTGTAACCCGTAAAAAAAAAGAGCACATTCCGACACAGCTGTTTGTTAGCCACATTGACGGGTAACTCAACAGCAAACCAACTTATTTTTGGCATTACCTCAACAAATTGGGCTTTTTTTCTCGTTTTCATTGAGACAATAATAAAAAAGATCCTGTAGTTACCTCAAACTAACCTCATTGTCACTGTCAATCACAGATCCAGACCGTAAAAACAAAACACTGCTACTTATTAGCCACATTATCATATTTACAAAACCATAGAATTATGTTTGCAACTCTTAAAAAAACACACAAAAAAAACAAAGTCAGACACCGTTACACACATTAGCGTAGTCAGACAGCGCTACACGTTAGTCACCAGGGTATTTACAACACTACCAAATCTGTTTGTAACTCGTAAAAAGAAAAACAAAAACAGATTGACATTTTGAGAGAGCGCTGTGTACCTTTCAAAACTGCTTTAGCCCAAAAAAAACAAGGTTTTTAAATGTGCCATATAGTGTGGAAACTCCACTAACTTAAAGCTGAAAGTTTGTTCAAATTTGGCGCTGTGATGAACTACCACCCCCTCCAGGGTCCAACCTGCCCCTGCCTTATGGGATGGATTTCAGTGAGCCATGTTTAGAATTCTCCTCATTTCTGTGCTGCACAGATAAAGCAATGGGACTGCAACCTTTGACTGTTGTTGTGTCTGTTTGAATAGGCTGTTCTCCCATTCCTTGATAAATCTTTGTTCGGAATTCAGGCTCTGATTTATTTTTTGCCATTGTCACAGGGGTATTGAGTGAAACAACGGAGCTCCATAGAGTGACAGGGGTTACAGCTCGAGGTCTCCCAGCAGGTCGCAACACATTTGCCCCATTCAGATCCTGTGTAGTACAACTTTAATAGGCTCATCCGTTTAACTTTACGGGCTAGTCTGAAAGACTTGTGGGCATAACTCTTGGATTATATTGTCAGCTGAACAATAGCGTGTGCAAGACACCCAAAGTAATGGGAAATAATTCGTTTTGCATCTGCAACAGCTGACTGTTTTGGCCTCGTGGAACGAGAAACTAGAGCACATGCGCTTCAGTGAAATTTGCCTTTAGAATTAAAATTTGTTTGTTTTATGGAGCGATATCATAGGTTGCAGTGAAAAAAAAACATTTTCTTGTTTATGGTATTTTGTCAAGTAATAAAGAAGCAACAGAGCCAAATGCCAGCTTGGATGAGGAAAACAAAGACGTAAATATAGCCGTCGATAAGGGAATGCATCAGAATGGAGCAGAGCAGGGAGCTTGTGGCTTGCCGTAGTAACGTGTGCATCACACTTACAAGCTTTTTTCAATGGCATTTTTTCATCTACTCCTGATTCACAACAATTTGAATAAAGAACTACTTGAGAATGCAGTTTTAAGCTTAATTTCCTACATATGTTCTCCATCATAAAAAGGGCCACAAGAAGATTTTAAAAATATATATATATTTTCATTGGAATTAGTCTTTTAGTCATGCCAAAGCCTTTCAGTTGGAATACAGTCCATCATGACCCACTTGAAAATGTTTTTATCTATTTTCTGTTTTTGGTTTTTAGTTTTGCTCAAGACCAGTTTGTTATTGCATGACCTGATTCAGAGCCAAGCTTTAGGCTTTGAGCCACAGCTTCTGAAAAACTTGTTGTTCACAAGGATTCACAGTTGAGTTGTTGCACTAACCTCCAAGACCTGCAGCAAATAAAAAAGATCAACCTTTCACCAGCAGAAATGAGTTTGTTCAAGGGAGTATGTGCTTATATTCTAGTTATTTTTATTACATTTTTAGTCTGTGATTCTGCTACTATGCAAATTAAGGCTTTTTTCTTTTAAGAAAAAAGGATTTTCCTTAAAGAAATATTGTAAAAACCTTAAACAAATAAAAGGAATGATTGCTATCATGTACACCAAGTATGATGTGTGCCCTTGTGATTGTGCCAACAAGAAAAATCTTGGTTGATGTTCACCAAAACCAAAAAAAACAAGATTTTGAGGCCACTCTCAGACCTTTGCAAAATACCCTAAGAATAACCCACAGCGAAAGTTCCCTCTAAATGTGGTAAGTATATTCCTCCTTGTCACATTTATCCATTTAAATGTAAGATTTGATTCTCCTCAGTGATCCTAAGATGACTTCTGCTTGCAGCAGTTTGTTTACTTTATTTAATCATTTTCATCGCTAACAGAGCAGCTTGCCACAGACTGGGGCTGTAAAGGAAACAGATAATGCTTGGAAATGAGATTTCACCAAAGCCAATGAAGCGCGGAATCCAACATCTAAATGACAGAGTATGAGTGCTGCACGACCGTAGCAAAAGAAATTAAAGCATTAAATGGAGTGTTGTCTTTCGCTTGACTTTCATTTTTAATACGAAGGTTACTTTCTGTGGCTTATTTGAAGGTCGCTCATTGGTCTGAGATGACCAATAATGACATACCTCAGAAAGATCCTTTAATTACAAAGCAAAAATGAAAAGTAATTGGAATATGGAAAAGGACAAAAGATCAAGAAAAGATAGGTGCCAAGCAATCTGTGATTTACATTAGTCGTCCTATCCTGCATCATAATTCATGTGCTTTAAAGAATTTGTTTTTGAGTGGCGGCTGGCGGCTCCACACATGAAAGACAGACGAGATGGTTGCTTGGCTGAAGGTCAGATCGGGCAGATGGACTTTTGGCTGCTCTGTGACCTACGAGCGTACATGTGAGCCAGGGCATGCTCTTTGATTGGATTAGATAAGGTATGCTTTGTACCCATATCTCTGGAAGGAGCTGATTACACTCAGTCTTGGACACGCACATGTACGACTGCAGGCACTGCAGACCCTTGTTGTTCATGTAGCAGTAATTGCATGGAATCTTACTGAGCGACAGCGTGCTGGTTGCGCACAGTCAGGACCGTCTAACGTCATCGAATTAAATTCATGTTGATGAGTAAGCAGAAAGTCTTACGCAGAGCGTTTGGTGTCAACTAAACAAAATCAAACCAAAGACACACAGATATGAGATTTTAATGGGATTCACAGGTGTGTAATCTGTCACAGGCCTGGCAATAAATCAGCCCCAGGCTAACGTTAACACCAACAAGACCTTCTGAAGACTGGAACATCATGCCATTTCTGTTAGCTACAAATGTCAGGTTGTCTTGAATAAACACAAAATCAAGTAAAACATTATGTTTAGGTACAACATATGCGTTGTTCGACCCTGCATACAGGTGGGTCTGGCAGTTCCCTTGTGGTTTGTGCGACCACCTTAAAGACCTATGTTTTTAACATGTTCTTGTGACATTTTTCTCAATATGGAGGACAAATATATAAAAACTGCATAATTGCTAACAGTCAAGCTGCTATCACGGAGCTCCCACTTATTACTTGGGCAGCACTTATGGGCCCCTTGCATTGTTCTTAGGTTTTAGGGGCTTGAAAAAAATGAAAAAGCCGTACGACATAACACTCGTCTCACCTACATCCTCCTCACTCACCCTTAAACATTGTTTGGGGCAGGAGTGTGGGTCACCTGTGTGCCCCAAACAAGTTTGCCTACAGGTTTGGTAAGGGCAGTTGTGCTCAGGGCACAATATGGAGTTTTGACTGGCCAGACCAAGCAGTCTCTAGTTCAATGGATCTGTTTTGGTCAATAATGGACAGACATTGTAATGCAGACAAGTTTCCCTTTTTTGAGTTGACAAAAGTCATAAAACTTGTTAAAGTTTAGCAAAGTCCAAGTGTATTTTGTCTCCGAATTTCATTATTTAGGGTTTCTGCCAGGACGCAGAGGAGAGTTTTATATTTCAAAACACCCCATGCACAAACAACTTTGCCCCCCGTGGATGCACATCTATTTAGTACTATGGTTTGCACATGAGAGTTAAGACTTTCTGTGATAGGTCTGCTTTCCATCTATAATATAAATCAAGAGAGAAAACAAGCCAATGCAGGAACAGTAAATTGCGTGTCCGACTGATGTTAGCAGAAAGCTTATTGCCCTCACTTTGCTGATCTTCTCTCCATTGGAGCCCTGGAAAATGTGCCTGGTTTTTCTGGGCTATAAAGCACAGGAAAAGTTTCCTTTCAACCACATCCTGTAATGGCATAAAATCAGTTACGACTTCAAAGACGCATTTGATTTTGTTCGTGACAAATGGGTCAAACCATCCCGGGAAACACAGTGGTTGAATACTTCTTCTGCATTGAAATTACTAGTCCATCTCTTTGTGCAAATTTTGCTTGAAAGGATTCAGCCCAGAGTGAGGTAAATCAAAGAATTTCTGGGAGGAAGGGAGCAAGTCATCCCTTCTTTAGGCGATGAGGAAGTGGGTCAAACCGACCTGTGGAAGGTTTCAAGAGTTTTAGTAAGAATGAACTCAGTGGGGAATAGTGACAGCTGATTGTAGACGGATGTACTTTCCTGACTGTCCTGGCACATAACAAGCCACATTACCCACTATAATGTTATGACAGAAGGGCATCCTGGAAGTCAGATCGTTTTCGGGGGGTTACCAGAGTTCTGTCATAAAATTAACTGATTTTTCTGTCCTTCTGACAAAACAATACATATATAAAACACAATGTTCACATTAGAGACCAGTATTCTCTAAGAAACAATAAAAAAAAAAAGTATTTTTATTTATTTTGTCTGCTAGTCTGCTTTGAGCAAAATCTTTCCAGATGTCTCCTGGAAAGTATCTGTAAAGCAACAGAAAAGTGTTTTTCAGCCAACAGCTGCAAGTCTTTGCTCTTTTTCCATCTTGTTTTTTCGCATCGTTTTGATGAAAAGTTGAATTAAAAGATTGTTGATGTCGTAAACGGTGATCTATTTCAGTGTGGGATTTTGTTGTCGCGAGCCTTTAATTTTCTGCTCTGACAGCTCTGAAAATGAAGAAAACACACAGCGATGGAGGTTAGATCTGTCATTTGATGTTACTGATGCAGTGGAAAGCTCCCCCTAACTGCGAACATAAGACATTCCCCTGCACAGCTGGAAAAGTAATTAAAAACTGAAGCGTATCTCCAGACGCACGATGATAACAACATCGTCTTGAGCCAGTCCCACCGCTTTACATAAAGTAGGAAATGTAATCACGTAGCAGATCTTGGCTTGTCAGTTCCCTGTGAGTTGTGTTTGAGGTGAAACTGAAGTGTGTAGGTCTTTTTGCTCCTTTGTGTTGTGTGAACCAAAGACATTTTTTATCTTCTGAATAGACGAACATGTTTGATTTGGACTTGCGTGTGTGTACATCTGTGTGCGCGTTCCTCTCAAGAGCTTGCATGAATGTAATCTTGAGGAAGATGTGTTTACTGAGGAAGTCTCGTCTACGCCGAGAAACAACTCAAGTACTGACGGACTACCTTATGTATACTCAGAGGAGATTGTTTGAAATGAATCACATGCAGACGGGGATAGAACATGTATACAAGAAAAAATATAATTACTCCATCATCTAAATATTTTACTGAGGGCCAAATAAATATCTGAGACAGGAAATTAGGCTCGCTTAAAGCCGTAGAATTTACCTGATCGATAAAAAAATATATCACATTTTAACAAAAAAACAATTCCAAATAAAGGACCTGTAATAGTTTTGAAGAATCCGTGTTAAACGTGCAGCTGGAAAATCTGCAAGTGGAAATATGGAAAATCCCATTATAGTTTTATTTTTTCTAGCAAGATTAAATTGAGGAAACATTTGTAATGATGGCATGCCACCAGTACAACAGCTGTTGTTTGTAGCCAGCCTGGCAGGAAACGGGAAAATTACAGAATATTTTTCATTCGTATCTGTCTGCACTCATCTGGTAATCAGTGGACGATTCTCCATTCACTCAGGATGAATCAGTGTTGACTTGAAAGTTTTGCGACTTGGTGAAACCAAAGAAACAGATTCAAACAGTGAGAACAGAAACATATGGCTAGGCTTCTTTTGATACGAAGAACCAAATCCATGGAGAAAACGTTTCTAAGAAAATGCAATACTGCTAGGTTCAGTTCACACCTTTAAGACCACATCTACATGGTTGAGCAATGCTTTGCAGTCAAATGATTGAGTTCTTGCACAAACTGTGTACTGTATTTTCTGAGGTGTAAGTCGCAGAGGCAAAAAAAACAGCATAACAAAGGATAGAAAAAATCATCCAGAAGTCCCACTTTTGGGAGAAATTTATTTAACAAATGCGGGAACAAAAATTGACATTTTGTCTTTAAAGGCAAATCATAAGATAAGTCGCAGCCCTCGCCAAACTATGCAAAAAAACCACAAATTATACTCAGAAAAATGAATTAATGAATTAATAAACTGCAAAACATGACACTGAAACTGCACTTCACCTAAATTTGCACGCTGCAAATTCCTGCAGAACTTATTGCACATGCAACACTTTCTATACAATACTGCATGCTCTCTATGCAAACCGACCAAATCTGATCAAAGCAAATATTAAAAGAGAAAATTGGGACTCAAAGTTTAAGTCATTTATGCCCACAACACTAATATAATACTAAACATATGTTTTGGGTTTTTTTCACTTTGTAATCAAAGTAGTTTGTCAGATTTTTTTGTTTTGTTTTGTATTCTCACGCAAAAATCTTAATGTACTTCTTTGTATTTTATTAATTAGCTTTATTGATCGTGATCATATTTGTTTAAATCATTGACTGTAAATGAGAACTGGACAGAGTGGCTCCTCCCCCTTACATTTCAAAGTAGAAGTTCCAAGACGCCAAATCCCATTGACTTCTATGGAAAAATAAGATATTACTCAGTCATTCTATTGTCAAAATAACCATTCTTGCTCTGCTACCTTTTTTAATACATGCTCTTGTTCATCCTAATTTTCTACATTTCTTTTCTGTAGTGCAAATTATTCAAGCTGTAAAAGTTAAAAACCACCCAACCAGATGTCTAAATAAATGTAGGTGATGTCTCCTGGCCCCACGTCGAACGTTTGAAGCATTGATGGATTCTCTAGCGTACTTTCAGGTGTTAGGGGCGTGGACTTCCAACAAGCTCACTCCTGATTGGTGAGAGTGGCTCCCACAGAAAAAAAGGCTCACATCGATCCCTGCTTACTGACGTCGTCCGGCTTTGACATGGCGATGTCCATATCAAGAAAAAATGGCGACTGAATTGACTTCATTTTGTTGAAGCCAAAAGTAATCCACTTTCTACAGTTGGCATCACTCTTTCAGTCCAGTTCAATATACAGACAATGGTTCAAATACTGTTTTAGAAGATTCTTTAAGGTCCGGTTACTCTGGACTTTGCTAACTTGTGCGGCATTTGATTTTTAAGTAAATGTTTAAGGATGCTCAGAAAGACAAAACATGTCAGAAAAAACACTTTTCTGGGGCAGTTCTAGGACTTTCAGTTCTACGTTGCTAATGAAAACCGTTTTAGCTCCAAACTCAGCCTGATCTCTCCTGGTGTGTTTGCAGAGCTTCTCTTTTAGTTGCAGAGTGACTGTTTACTTCCAGTAGTCCCTCATGACCCCGTTACCCCGGCCCCTTCTTCAGTCCCTCCTCTTTTGCCCACTTTCTCACTCCTCAGACACCAACTCCAAACGCGATTCAGCCCCCCCAAACCCATTTTGTCACCCTGCGAGTGGTATTGTGCAGCAGTGTGAGAGCTGGGATGTAGTCACTTCTTTTTAATCAGTATGCTTACACTAAAATGCTTGGATGTTTACATGGATGATGAAATACCTCACTGTGCCAGAAAACAGCTGATTTACATGGCAGGCAGCTGCATAAAGCCGTATAGATCTGTTTTCTGGAGACAAACATGGTTTTGGTTAATAAATGATATAGTAGTTAAATCTTTACGCCAGAGCCCATTTATAAACAGTGGATAAACTGGGTTAGGACGTTTGCTGGTATATTTGGCTGATGAATGAATTTATTTCTTCTCCAAGCAAACATTGAATAAAGCAACTGTGCCACATGGAAGACTGAGTAAAAAACCCAAGACAAAGTCATTGCAATTGCTGCAAGACGAAGTTATAAATAGATGAAATGCCATGAAGTTCAGCCAGTGTTGGAAAAAAAAAAATCAACACAGATTTCCTGTCATTTGTATTGATTAAATTGCTTACGATCAAAGTGGATCTTAGGGTATTTTTGGTGCTTCACAAAATTCCAAAAACAATATTTGACGCATTGTTAAAACTCCAGAAATCTTTGCGCTTTGTTTGGTGCAACTGTTCTGGGTTGGTGTTTAAATTGTCAGACTGAGAGTCTAGACGTAGAAAAAGCGAATGTACAGCACTCTGTCACCGTCTGTTTTAATTACTGTTTTTCCCACAACAAATGAGCAAAGCCACCACGACTGTCTGTAAACACGTCTAACAAACTGTTACTGCAACATTTCCCCACAAAAAAAATGGAAGATGCAGCACATGCAAACATATTTTTTAGTAAAAAATTCATAAAGGTTTTGGAAAACAGGATATTAAAAATTTTGAGAGAAATGAAAGCAGAGCAAAGATTTTTTATAACCCAAAACGGATTATATTAGGTGCAACAACTTCTTGATTTAAAGATGAAAATTGTGTTTTTAACATGCTCTTGTGGTATCTTTCCGATTATGGAGTACATATAAAGAAAATTAAGCTCAAAATTGCATTTTTAAGTATTTTTTTATTCAAATAATTTTGAATCAGGAGCTCAGTACTCTGATGCATCGACCTGCAGACAAATACATCCATGTACGCTTTGGCTTTCCTCCGTCACCAAACTGTACTGCTGGACAGCTCCAATATTCCTCACCCTTTTTTGTTGCACCAGTAATGCTAGGTTGACTTTGTGAGAGGTTGTAAGCTAGATGTATGACGGGAAGTGTGGGCGGGCTTTCTCTGCACCAACGGTCCCGCCCACAACTATGAGGCAGATTTCTAATGAGCTTCTGCTGCTCTGTAGAGACTATGTCCTCGCTGAAACCATTGGGAAACGCTTCGGTGAAGCTTAAGAGACTTGTCTTGGTAAACACAAAAAGGTTGATTCCAGATGAGTTAAAAGTGTTGCTCTTAAACTGCTATCCCTTTTGAATGTCTAAAAAACATTCAAAGCATTACAATAATTGTTTTTTGTGAGCTTTAGTCTAAATGTGATCCTATTGGAATCTTAACGAAAGACAATTGTGCTCGGGCTGCATGGTGGCACAGTGGTTAGCGCCTTGGCTTTACAGCAACAAGTCCCCGGTTTAAATCTCGACTGGACCTCAGTGTGAGGAGTCTGTATCCCTCTGTGCATGCGTGATATTCTGCTGTCATTCCGGCTTCCTCCCACGGTTCAAAAACGCCCTTCATTGGTTTACTGATTACTCCAAATCGTCTAACTGTGTGTGTCTGTGCAATTCCTTTAGCTTCCATGTGTCACAAAGAAAATATCTGTGTCTTATTTATGAATTCTCACAAATTCATGTCCCCAATCAATGACAACCCTTACAGGCTCAAATGTGCAGTTTGAAAGTCATTACTATGGAGTGGTATTTGTGCCATTCTTCCAATCAAAACTATTTTCTGTCAGCTCGTAGACTGATGGGTTCGATTGGAAGAATTAGCATCAAGCTTCATGTCCATGTCTGTGATTGGCTGGCTGTTGTAGCGCATTTGTAGTGTGATGCTCAGCTCTGAGTGCAGATGAGAGAATTTCTCTGAAAATTGTTTTGATTGCAAATGTTTCAGTTTCAAGTGCAAAACCATTTTTAAAGTTTTACACTAAAAACCGTGAATGTTGTTCTTGAAATAATGGTACAAAAATCCCTCCCCACATTACAGGCGGAGATTTTTGCTCTGACAGTCAGATACTGGATGCCTTGATTTTCTTTTCATCTTCCATCTATTTCTCAAACCCGCTGAGTCCCTTTCGGGGTCATGGGGTTGCTGAAGACTGTCCATGGATGGGTCAGAAGTCTGTGGCCACACAATCACGCACACATTCACACCTAGGGATCTTCAGCTACCTCACTAAAAAACATGTTTTTGGACTCTGGGAGGAAGCCTGAGTGCCCAGAGAAAACCCACACAGGCACAAGGAGAGCATGCAAACTCCACACAGCAATGTCCCACTGGGATTAGAACCACAGCGGGAAGGCGAGAGCGCCTTCCCGCTGTGGTTCTATAAGAGCGCTAACCACTATGCCACCATGCACCCCAGTTTCTTTTCATCTTGATAACCTAATTTATAAGATTGCGGACTCTGCAGGTTTATCTTTGTGATCACAAATCTTATCAAAAGACATTATGGAATGCATGGTGTGGTGCAAAGAAAACAGTTGATCTCTAAATAACCCTGAGTTATCTCTTTACTCTGGCTCGTGGATATGTGGTTACAGCTCCTATCTGGTTCTGCATCTGCACTTTGTTTGTGCATGGTAGACCCAGTGGGCATTCTCCCACCCACCATTGGCCGCTGTAGCACTTGCCTAACCCACATCAGTGCTCCTGCATGGCACACATTAGCTTCCCCCTCCCACCTACTCAGACCAGAGCCCTCTGCCTCGTCTGCCTCAGCAGATCGGCGCTGTATTGGGCGCTGCAGAAGACACGAGTGGCTGAAACAGGGCCAGAACAGAGTCTGACCTGGCTACCGCTGTGGACGTCTGATGCAAGGTCACCTCCCTGTGGTGTTGTGAGTGAATCTACACGCAGGTGTCTTACATCAGCTCATCTCACACTCGAGAGGTCACTGCACCGATGGTTCAGTGACGGATTCTGTTTCTCAGGGAACGTCAGATTCTTCAGGCCTTATAAAATAGAAACATTTTTAACATTTTAAATACCACTGACTTAAAAAAGATGCCCTGCTTATATTTAAAAAGAATATAGAGGGAAAACATGACCTTTAAAAATATAATCTACTCAGCAGCCTCTAGGATGGAACATCCATCAAGCTTTATATCATGAAAGCTTCAGACTAGCATAAGATAGAGCACAGACAGCTATAGTTTGGGTCATTTTTATCTTTCTCTCTGATATAAAACCTGTAAAAGAACTGAGATTGTGTGCAAAATGCTTGACAGCAATGTTCCAGCTGTCGAGCAGTCTGTTTGGCAGGTGGGCTTTTCACTGCTAACATTTACACTCGTGCAGTTTTACGTTATAACAATACAATACCAACTCTTCCTAGAAATAAACTTATGGTTGCATTGCTTCTTTAATATTTCAAGTCATAACTTGCTTTAAAACGTGCTTCAATCACCATCTGTTGGTCATTTTACATTTGTTGCACTTCCAGTTCTATTGTTGTATCTGAATTAATGGAATCAATTGAAATTTATGTAGCTAAAATAAGATAAAAAAAGACTTCAATCACAACAGAATGATGTGCATTGAACTGGATTAGGCTGGACTATGATTTAATATGCCTTAATTTGAAGGCACAGCTTCTCCCTATTCTTACAATCATCCTCCCAAGCGGAGAGAAATGGAAAAAAAAGTGACTTTAAATTTGTATGTTACTTCTGCTTGATGATGTCATCAACAGTCGCCAGTCATCTACGTTAGCATGTAGCTGCTCAACATTCACGTTTAAATGAAAACGTCTGTGCTTCAGAGCACAGCCACGTAAGGAAATGCATTGCTCCTGCATGGTACACATAAGCTTCCCGCATGGCCACAAGCACGAAGTGGATCACCGTAGAGGCGGAGGGATAGCCAACCCTAACTCACAGTGGCTCCTCCTTAAGAAACCCCTTCTAAACTACAGCTCCAAATACCTCCTGCAATTGGAGCAATTATAGAGAGGAGCCAGAGGGAGACAGAAACAACTTGGATTTGATCAATGAGTGCACGTGACATGCGTTCAAGAACGTGCTTTTAGCGTGGTCTTGAACGCATGTCACATTCACATGTGGTGAGCTTATGGTGTTCACACTGGACAAGCAAGATTCATTTTCCTTTGCGACTGTTCATTAGCACATAACCTTAACCTTCCCTATAACTCCGTCCAAGCACAAACCGTAATTATTCATTTCTCCTACATGATCAATTTTTGTGAATCGAAAAAGACACCACCCATCCAGTTCCACATTGTTCAACTGTTTAAAGTTTAACTGGTTAAACTTTCAGTGGTGGCACGTTTTGTACATAGAGCCCAAAAACGGACCTAAAAACTTGCGTGAACGCGAAAGCCAGAAATGGGCTTAAACATACTTTTACGTAGAATTTTCATCAGAAGCTGTTGCTCAAACGTTGCCGAGGCCGGTGTGAATGCAGCACTACACTCTGGAGCAACTTATAGTCTAAAAAATACACTAATTGGAACAAAAGTTAGCTTTTAACTAGACAATATAAAATTACTCAGATTAGACGGGATTATAATTTAATGCATTTGATCTTGTTTCGCAAGAGAGAAAACATTAAATTGTCTACTTGATGTTTGTTGATGACTATAGACATGTTAAGCTGATCCTGACAGATCGGTAAGATTCTTCTTCTTTATTGAGCTGATTTGAAAGCATCAGGATTATTTTACATGAATGACTTTTCGATTTCATTCAGTCTAGAAATAACTTTTTTTTTTCCATTTTACTGGCGTATATCTCTCTTCTCTGTTCATTAGGATTTCAGAACCCCACTCTGCTTAAATGGTTGGCTGCTTAATTGTTTCCAGATGCACGGTTTAGATGAGAACCAGATGCTTCAGCTACAGGAAAGTTTTACACTCTAATGAAAGTTTTAAGAAAAACAGGCCACCTAACAGCTTTCATGTTGAAAGACTATCTGGATACTGTATATGCATACGTTGGTACACGCACCATTCCATACAAAATAAATACAAAATAAAATAAAGCAATCAATAATCCATTTCTTGCTATTTTTTTAAATTCCTGTCTGCCACGGTTCATCCTTCCTGTTCCTCTGCCAGATTTATAGACATTTAACCTTCTGCTATTAAAGCACAGTCTTTATGACACGACTAAAATACAAAAGTCAAGATTTGAGGACAAAACTGTGAACTCTGTGCAGCTTTCTTTAAAGACCCTATCAAATCATCTTTCGATCTATTTTAAAAAGCCTTCCCAGTGCTCTGATAATGATGACTAATTAATCTAATGACTTTTTAGCTCAATTAAAATGCAGTAGTTCATTAGAAATCTGCCTCTGAGTTGTGGGTGGGACCATTGTTGTGGAGCTCGCCCTTCCTGTTGCTGAGATCTCTCTGTTTACAGTCTCTCCAACTCCAACCTAACATTACTGATCCAGACATACGGTTTTGAGCCAGATGCCAGCTCAGATGAGGGAAACTGCTCCTGATTCTTATTGATTTGAATAAAAAGTTGCTCAGAAAGGAAATTTTAATCTTTTTTTTTATTTTTTACACGTCCACCATCATCAGAAAAATGTGACAAGAAAGTGTTAAGAACATCATTTTCATCAGAAAGGGTCTTTAAATAAGCTTGCAAAATAAGAGCTTAATCTTATCTAATCTAATCCTTTGTACAAACCTCCATCTAACATTTTCAAGTAACATTTAAACTCATTAAAAATAATTTCCTGTCAGTTATTGTCATACAATGAGTTTTTTTTTTTCCCATTTTAATCGTCGCATGAATGAACCTCAATCTTGCATTAAATATCAGTTAATGTGTCAATGCTACAGCTTTTAAAAGATCACTTATTCTGTACCAAAAATAATTGTCGCCCTAAAGAGTAGGCAGTAACCACTGTGTGCTTGTCCGGCGTGTGGTGCTCTCCCCTTTGTTTAAGGTCACATTTTTGCCTTCTTCAGCGCACACATGTGATGAGGAGTCTTCTGGTTATCTTCTGGCTCCATGAATATTAATGGTCCTCTGGGGTAAATGCTGGTGTTTTCGATTACCCCTGGCCTCCATACTAACCATTTCTTTAAAAACACATTCTTTAAATATGCCAAACTCAGGAAATAAAAGACAAAATACTTTTTTAAGCTGTTTGCATTAACACTGCACCATTTGGTTTATGCTTTAGCATTTTTTTCAGTGTTGTGAGCAGAACGGAACAGATATGTTATTTTAGTGCATAATAAACAAGGCATACACCACCTCACAATGCACAAGATATCTAATAGATAACTAATAACCATCTACTTGACATCTGAGACAATATATTTTTAGATGTCTATCAGAGTACATTTGAAAACAATTACTAGAAATAAAAGGAACTATGCAATTTTGCAATTGAAAGTTTTCTGATTTTCTTCACACACAACTAGTAATCACAATCCAAGAACTATTCCTACTGAAATCTACCAGTGGTTAAAAGCTCTCAGAAACTCGCATCCAAACAACAATCCAACAAATGCAACTTCATATGTGGACAGTATAGTCATTCAGAAGAATCTAAACATCTTAACTTTTCAACAATCTTACAATTCCAAACCCAACTTTAAATTCCCACTCCGATCATCTTGTGTTATATTTTCAAAGTATTCCCAGTGGTTTCTTAATTATATCATTTTCAGCCAAAATAAAAAAACAAAAAACAAACAAAAAAAAAAAAGTCATTTTCAAGAACATAGTTTCTGGAGAGCGGTAGTGGTTCATTAGAAATTTGCTTCTGAGCCTGCTACTACTTCCCATCATCCATTTGTTTACCGTATCTCCTGCTAGCTTACATTCCATCACACCCCCAATCTAACATTACCAGTGATACAGAAAAGGCGATTAATACTGGAGCTATCTAACTATATGCAGCTTTGACCTAGATGTCAGATCAGATGAGGAAAACGAAGACGGACATGGATCTATTTGTCTGCAAGTGGATGCTTCGTAACGGAGCGGAGCAGGGAGCCTGTGGCCTTTGGGAAGTTCTACATCAAACCTACAGGCTTTTTCCAATTGAATTTTTACTCTGCTCCTGATTCAAAATGATAAAAATACTCTGAAATGGAGTTTTAAGCTTAATTTTGTTTAACCCTTGAGCTATCTTGTGGGGTCCAGATCACCCCAACCCAAACATTGACGTGTTATTCCTCCCGTGACAAAGGTGGACAGGATTTCATGTCTGCCATGGATTCCAGTGAAAATCAAAACTGATTGAAAACATCAGTTCAGCGCGCTGTCTTGTGGGTCCAGATGACCCCACTCCCAACGTTAACGTGTCCTGGAAAGCACATTACACGTGTCCTCCGTTATCAGAAAAATGCCACTAGATGTTAAAAACACCAAAACTGATTTTCATGGGAGTTGGTCTTTAAACACACAAAAATCCACTAAAATAATGCAGATAGCAACAGAAATAGTATGCAGCAACCTGTGCTAAATATTGAACACTTTGAACAAAGATCCTGTTTGTGGACACCATCAGATTGTCCTTTCAAATAGCAGATTTTGTTGCGAATACTTTCCTTTATCACAACTTTGAAAGTTTGAAAGAAGAAGTGCACAAAACAAGCATTAATGCACTTTCTAAATTATACTTTATGTCAATGAATCACCCTATTTAATTAACCCTAATTTTCTTTGAGAAAAATGGCGACTTGTTTGCAACAGCAAGGCATGATGGGACCACGATGCAGTTTCCTGTCGGAAACTCGTCTGCTATAGAGATCTAAATGCTGATGTGCATTTGAAATCTGTGAATTAATGTCTATCGGATGCATATCTAACGTGGAAATAACCATTGTTTAGACACCTGATAAATGTGTCCAGTGGGACAAACTGCAGGACATCTGCCTTTACAGGGAATTAAAGTCAAATACTCTCAAATACTTTTAGATTTGTATCTCCTTTGCTAAAAAAATAAAACATCTTTGCTCTAAATCCACATATTGCAATCTCTGCATCAAATGTATGTTGTTCTGATGCACTCATAAATAGTGTGTGGGCTGCTTCCTTCCACGGGGTGGATGCTGTCTCATTCTGTCTTTCGTGTGGTGGTGGTGGACGTGTCACCGAGTCGCTGACCTGCATGTCTGCCGTCTTAGCACGTAAAGAAAGAGGCCTCGGGGGGGTCTCCACCTTGTTTTCCTCATCCCTGCTTTCCTCTGAACCGGTGCCAGGACAATAGAGGGAGAGGGCCGTGTGTTTCACAGCAGCTGTGAAAGCTCAAAGCGTCTTTCAGTCCAGATTTCTGCAGCTCACCCACTTGCTGTGTTTTCTTTGAACCTACGCTTTCCTCCTTGCTGCAACTGCTCTAATGATCCGTGTCATTTCATCAATCTTTAACATGATGCATCCAATCCCTCCCATAAAAAACCCTGACAGCTGTATAAAACCACGTCACGGAGGTTCAAGTTACTCATCATATAGTTACTAAAATAACTCCTAAGTCGGATGCATTCTGTGCTCTTTCTTATTAATGTCACTGAGGTTTCTTAAATCTAAGAGCCTTTGAGAAGAGACGCACATTGCCCCTCTAGAAAGCACTTCATCAAATTGATGTCACTACATTTTCCAGAATTTAAATAAATATCGGATAAAATTAAAGAAAACATTTCAGTTTAAATGCCTCCTAGTTAAAAAAAAACGTTTCCATTCCCCAGAGTTGTATTTTGTTTTATCAGGGCAAGAGACACAGTAGCAACAAGCACAAACTCATTCAAAAATAGCCTTTTTGCAATAAGAAAAAAATAATATTTAGGTTCCGATACAGTTGAACCACAAGAAAAAATCACAGATTTGTTTTTAAGCTGAAGGAAACTGAAATGTGCAGCTTTGTCCTCACTGTTTGCATCTTTGCTGATGCATCGAAGGAGCATTCAACAACCAAACTGGATTGATGTGAGCGATCATTTCCTAGTTGGCAAACATTTACATGCCCACTCCATCATTTGTGGCCAGTTTGGATTGGCGCTGACATATCCCTGATTGGCTAGTTTCAGAGAGAACTGCATGAGAAAGAATTGTTTAACCGGGCACTCCAAAATACAGGGAAGATGATTAAAAACGACGTTGCCCTCATTTAACCTCCTTACTGGCTGCAGTGATTCAGTTTTGCATCATGTTGTTTTTGTTCTTGCTGTTTTCAAAGTAGGATTTGTATTTATTTATTTATTTTTTCATGGCTGCACATTGCTAGTTGTGGAAGAAGCAGTAGCTTGAGCAAATATAACATCACACATCAGAGGTTTTAGCGAAAAGGCCACTGGGTCTACGATGTCTCGTCATCCAAAATTAATATGGAAAAATCACCACATTTGTTGCCCTGTTCTGTATCACAACTGCCTTTTTCTCAGACCACAAAGTAACGATATTTAATTGAGCAGAACTAAAAGCATCCAGAAGTTTTTGGATCATCATTCACTTCTGGCATATTACATAAACACATACAGGCGTTTCCACAACTGTGAATCATCTTCAGTCAGTCAGTCAGAATGTTTTCTCCAAAAGGCTCCTGAAATCTGATGCAGGAACCACAAAGTGCCCCAGTTATCTTTGCATTTTTTTCCTGCTTGTTTTACTGAGCATTCTGCCAAACATTTGGGTTTCTCCTTCTGATAAGACAGCTCCAATCATGCTTCACTCACAGACATGAAGTGTCAAACAGCAATGGGACTGCATTTGTACCCAGGAATTAATTGCAGTGAGAATACGTTTGCTTGCAGCAGATGATTTTTTTAGGATTACTCTCGCTGCTGAAAGTTTGACCAAAAAGTTCCTTAAACTGAACACACCAAGAAGGGAATAGTTAAAATAACAGGTAAACAAACTACACTGCAAAGCACTAAATCTCAGCAAGTATTTTTGTCTAGTTTCTAGTTCAGATATCTTACTACTCCTGATATGAGAGAAAACTAATTTATCAGTAACTTTCCTTTCAGATTTAATGACTTGTTATAAGAAAATAAATCTTGAATAGCTTGTTGAGTTATTTTTACGGTGGCCCTGAAGTGCAACTCACATATTCATCGACTTAAAAATATTTTAAAGACAAATATTAAAAAGCAGCATCCCATTTTTGAAAACCAAACAAAATTCCAGAAACCAAAGCATAAAAAAACAAAAATGAAAACAATTGTGGAAAGCAAAAGTGATTAAAAGTAAAATGAAATCAAAAGGAAAAAAAAACAAAAAACTAAACTAAAACTAAATTAGCTGAAACTGACTTAAATTTAGTCCTAAAAGCACAGGACATCACAACTTATTTTAAGAAATGTTACCGAGACAATTTCTATTTAGTCCACTAGGCAGATTATTTCGTTTAAAACAAGGGAAAACCATTCTGTAGTCTAGATTTTTTGAACTTGTGTTCAGAAAAACATTTTCTTCGGTGTATAAACATGAAGATTGAAATGAAAAAGGGTGATATGTTTCTGGGCAGGAAATTCCTATTGACGTGAGGACTGTCATATATCACCTTCCTCTTACTGATACATTAAAGTTTGCAGAGTGCTTGTGTCAACATGATAAACCCTTAAAATATTCTCTGCATGTTGCACAAACAGTGATTACAAATGGAATGACTATGAAGAAAAAAATGTCTGACAGAGACATAAATAAGCGCTTCTGTTGGAGTTAAAGTGGAAGTTTTTTCCCTTAAAATATAGATTTTTTCGTCTTTATCTCCCTGATTTGTGATGTTTCAAATTGCTTTATTCATTTCACTGTTAAGTCAAAATAACATTTTGTTTGTGCAGCTGCAATCCCCCAGACAGTCTGCTTTTCCATTGTTCCGGCAAATATGTTCCTTTTACCCCAAATAAATGAAAACTAAAGTTTCAGTTCAGCTGAATTCTTAGAACTGCTTCAACATCGTGTTGGTAGTTTATGCAAATGTGATTATGCGGTTTAATGACATGCAATCTTGATTTATCGTAAATATTCTGCTCAGATTTTCAAATGACACAATGAGGAAGCAGAATTGTTCTAATGGAAAGCATCCGAGTCATTCCTTGTAACTAAATTGTAAGAGCTTAAAGCTAAACTTAAAATAGCTTTCTGCCTTTTCTAATTTTCATGATTGTGTTTTTTTCGTAACTTATTATTGTCCTTTAGCCAAACGTATGTGTAAGTGGAACGTACCATGTACATTTTCAGAGAGAATTTAGGCTAAAAAAGAGCAGGAAGAGTCTCCTGAAATAGCGTTGCAGGTACATTAACACACTCTCAGCAAAGCACATTCAAGCAACCAATTTAGATGAAAAGTTTAAATAAACGCGTGGAATTATGCGCTTCTGGCTTCTGTGTCCAAAACTCTTGCGTCCTTGTGCATCTACGCACATTTGCATCAGAATAAACAGCAGAAATTGCTCGTCCAGTGTGAACACCGTTGGTTAAAAGTGCGTTCAAGAACCCACACATGCCCGGCGTGAACACAACGTCACATACAGCTTCTTCTCTAAATCTAAACAAGAATAAATCTGAAGGGAAGACGATATTTTTGTTGACTAGAAAACTTCCTGTTCTTTTAATTGCAATTGTTTATGCTTTGTGGTATTATGGTTATTCTCAGCTCAAACTTAGACAAAAAAGTGGATATTTGCAACGCACACAGTAACACAAAGGTGCTCAACAAAATGATAAAACATTACAGTGAGCCGCACAACTAGAATAACATGCTCTTGGTTTCCTCTTCCCTTGTGGGGTTTATTATTCTTTTCTCTGGCTTGAGTCTCTGCCAGCTTTACAGCTCTCGCTCCAGCAAACCACTCGCCCTCCTTCAGGAGTTACTTTCAAGAGTCTGGGCCGCGCTCTCTGCTGAGTCCCTCATCTGCCATCTGCACAGGAAAGGGGATGGAGGCTGAACGGCCACAGCCAAACTCATCACCTTGTGTGAATGATTTCCAACTTCTCGCAGTCGTGCCGATGCCATCTTAAAAAAGGGGGAAGAAAGTCCGCGTCTGATGAAATGTTTGGCTTTCCGTATTTTTCTTGGCCGGGTTCCTGATGAGTGTCCTGTCTTATGCAGAGCAGTCTACCTGCTGCTTCCAGTTGGAGCACCAGAGCATTTCTTCCAATTAGTGTTTTGTCGAAATGCTCCATTTATAAAACGACGGAGGAGGGAAAATTCCAATCAACACGTGAGGTTTAAGCCTTCTGTAGTGCAGCACTTGCAAATACTGTACAGTGCTGGTGCACAGGGGCCAGATCTGATTGGTCCGTTTGCTTTGCGCCGTCTTGGGAGACCCCACTGTAATTAAGAGAGCTCCTTGGCTACTAGCTTGTTCTACCTCACAGTCAACATGCATTGTTATTATACACATAACTGAACATTTAAAAAAGTTTTGAGCAATGCTTGGTGTAGAGAGTGCTTTCCTACTATCATCCAGCACCTCCTGTCACTGTCCTTCAGAGACCAGACTGTATTTCCTGTTGGCAGCCCTTCCAGAGAGCCTGGAGAAATCACCCTCCATCCTGCCAACCTTCTTGTTTGCCTTGCAGGCTTTCTCTGCCAACAGGCCTGCTCGGCTCATGTTCTGGCTCAGATAAACAACAAAGAATGGCTCTAACGGTGCTTTTAAAGCCTGAGTGATGCGTTTCTTACAATTTGGAATCGTTCGCTCTACTTTTTCAACTTCATTGTACAGAATTTAATTTTCAAGTCTGATTGTTGGAATTTCAAACAGCATTTTTTTGTTGTTGTTGCCTAGGTAACTGCTGTGGATGCAGACGGGGGCTCCTTCGGGTCGGTAACCTACTCCCTTGGCTCTGGCAGCAACATCGCCGTTTCCTCCAAGTTCACTATCGGCAAAGAGACTGGCCAGATCTGCACTAATGCTGTCCTAGACAGGGACCACGGGCCAGACAGTTTCGACTTCACCGTTACGGCAGTGGATGGGGTAAGTCGTCAATTTTTAAAATCATGCTTAATATGAATCCACTGAGCCACAGTTTAATCCCATAAACACAGCAGCCACGGTTTTCCTACTGACAGAGAGGAAAGACTGAGCCAACTGTGCAAAGAAACCGATCTGAACAGCCAAGTTAAAAAGTTTGAATTGCTCTCCATGGTAGGTAGACTTTCTCAACCATCCTGTTCGCAGACTGCCAAGAAAGACTTTAAGAATAAAAGGTTCAAAATAAAAGAAAATTACATTGGGCATGTTAAAGCAATCAGATGGAGAAATACCTCAACTGTCAGGCAGTAATATTTTAACAAGCTGGACTGCTGCCTCCCTCCTTTTTTGCCACCTGGTCCAAATGAAAAGCCAGCGCTGTGTTCACTGCAAATGAAAACCCTATGAAAGAGGCTGGAGTTGCTGCAAGCCTCCTCACCCTACACAGGTCGTGACATATTGCTCTTTCTCAAGGGAAACTATCAATCTATGCTCTTGAACAAACCTGCTGGGACCCGATTTTAAAGGCAATGCATTGAAATTTTAACTGTCTTTTTACTTCCACCATTAATATGTTGTACCTGCAGCAATAACACGGCCTAAATCCAGCTTTCTGATGGGTTTTCTGGTCACAGCTTGATGTGTGTGAAGGCATTCACCGGTACAAAAGAGCCTTTTGTTTCCTCTGCAGGGTGGGTTAAGCTCCGAAGCCTATGTGAAGGTAGATCTGGAGGACATAAACGACAACCGACCCGCCTTCTACCCACTCAGCTATGCTGTTACTCTGAGCACGCAGAGCGCCCCCGGGACGTATGTCGCCAAAGTGACGGCCTATGACCCTGACCTTGGAGAGAATGGCAGAATCACATATAAAACAGTACCTGGAGAAGCGTCCCCGTATTTCACTCTCAATAAAGACACAGGTAGGCAAAGTGTTGTTCTTAATCGATGATTGTGAAACTAAAAACCAGAAAACGAAATGATTTAAAATATTTTTTAGGTGTCGTCTCTCTGTCTCGGTCAATCTATGGGAAAGCCAACTCTGTCATTCCTTTTGTGGTCTCTGCTCAAGATGGCGGCGGTCTGTTTGCCTTAGTCAATGCAAAAGTTAACATAAGCATAGTAGCAGGGCTGGTTGCACCACCTGTGTTTGAACAAACTCAATACCACTTCACCGTATCAGAAGACGCCCTGCGAGGGACAGTTGCAGGCATTGTTCAGGCAAGCAGTAAAACAGGTGGGTAGTTGTCCCCTTTTGCTTTTGCTTCATTCACTATCTGCATTTAAATGAGAAATACGGCCCTTTTTTCTAAACCCAAGGAAGTTTGAGTGCCAAAAGTTGAAATTGGATCATGAAAATTGCATGACATTTTTGAGTGCCAGTGATTTTTTTCTAATTTTGGTCTTTTATCCCACTTTCCAGGCACTTCCAGAGACATTTCTTATGCAATCAGCTCTGGGGACCCCGCTGGGTATTTTACTGTAGACCCTGACACTGGAGCTCTAAGGACTAGTCTGCCCCTTGATCATGAATCTCAAGCGTCTCTTGATCTGGAGGTGCAGGCTCGCAGTGGCAGTCCCCCGGTTTTCGGCCAGACCCGAGTCCACATTAAGATTGCAGACGTCAATGACAACCCGCCTGTTTTTTTGCCCTCGTCTTCAGAGTCCCTGCTGCTTCCAGAGCACATGGAAATGGGCACAGTGGTGTATCGTGTCCAAGCTGAGGATAAAGACTCTGGAGTCAATGGAGAACTAAGCTTCGATCTTTCCTCTCCGATCGCACTCCAGAAGGTCTTCAGCATAGAGCGTAACAGTGGAGAAATCCGACTGGTGGGGAGCCTGTGCTACGAAACCACCCCACGTTATGACCTCCAGGTGATTGCAAAGGACAGCGGAGTACCGCAGCTGAGTGCCACTCTCATGCTGGTGGTTCACGTCCAAGCAGAAAACAACCAAGGGCCAGTGTTTGATACCTTGAATTATCGCGTGGAGTTAAAAGAAGGAACACCAATGAACACACGCTTTCTGCAAGTGAGAGCGTTGAACAGAGAGATTCCAGGCTCAGGAATTCCTCTGACATATCACCTGCGTCCAGATGGAGATGCTGGAGCATTTGGAATTGCATTTGACAGTGGCTGGCTGTTTGTGAAGAGCACCCTGGACAGGGAAGTGAAGGACATGTATCTTCTGACGGTGCTGGCCAGTGTAGGTCATGGTCATTTAAGGAGGACAGGCAGTGCCGCGGTGCGGATATCGGTGACTGATGAGAACGACAACTCACCTCGACTCACGCAGGAGAGGATTTTCATGGCCGTGAGAGAGAACCTGCCGCCAGGAACAGGATTTGGCCATGTCCTGGCCACAGACAGAGACAGCGGTTCCAACGGACGCCTCAGCTACTCCTTCCTTCATCCCGACCGCCACTTCCAGATAAACACCCTCACAGGTTAGGGGGGAAAAGCATTTCTGCCAAAGGGGAGAATAGTTCAAGCCTTATTACTTAAAGTCTCGCTCCAATCCTCTTTGAATCTTTGTTTAATGTGTTCCCAGTGGTCTTTTAATTATAATTATGCCATCTTTAACCAAAATCAAAAACCGGTGTCATTTCCCTGGACATAGGTTCTGCTCCGTTGCAGAAGTTCATTAGAAATGAACTTGTGAGTTGTGGGTGGGACTGTTGGCCTGTCCTTACTTCCGGCCATTCATCTGTTTACATTCTCTACCACAAGCTCACAGCCCCCTCACAACTCCAACCTAACATTACCGGTGCAACAAAAGTACCAAGCAATATCAGAGCTATCCAGCCGAACAGCTTTGAGTCAGCTGCCAATGCGTTCAAGGAAAACAAAGACGTACACGGATCTAGTCGTCCACAAGCAGATGCATCAGAATGACGCGGAGCAGGGAGCCTGTGGCTTGCCGTTGTCGGTTCTACGTCATAACCACAAGCTTTTTCCTACTCTAATTTTTCAGCTGCTCCTGATTCACCAATTTTTGGAGTATTTTAAATTATTGGAAACTTTATTTTATATGTTCTCCATCATGAAAAATGCCAAAAGAATATAAAACATGATTTTCATCAGAGTGGGTTTTTAAGATCCTGGGCTCTAGTTTGGTTGTCTAGCTAAATCTACTGACTGAATTGAGGACATTTGCAGGTTAGAAAATTCTATGACTAAAGTTTTTCCGTTAAATAAAACATTTATTGTACAACTTTTTAAGATAAAAAACACTGTTAAGTCAACTTCTAATGTTTAGAGAGAAACTTTGCTTCTTCCTTGCTGTCATAAATAAAATAAATGATGGTGACAGCAGCACTGCTCTGAGCTGGGCTCTAATTGGCCTGTTGAAGCTTCAGGTGGAGGTTCTTTCTGTGCTTTGTGATCCGTTTCTGGCTGTGATTATGAATGCTGCAGCATCTGTAGGACCCCTAAATGCTTTTCCTTATAGCTGGGAGTAGCGTGTAAATGTGTGGATATGAATGCATAAATATGCACACCATTACTAGTGTTTCATTGATCAAAGTCTGCTGGCTGCTAAGTCTCTCATTAGTATTCTAGTGGACGAGTGTCCCTGCATAAACTCAATGTTGATCTCTCTGCAGGTGAAATCAGCACAAGGATGACTCTTGACAGGGAGCAACAGTCAAGCTACCAGCTGGCGGTGGTTGTACACGATGGAGGTTCACCGTCTCGTACTGCGACGGGGACAGTCTTCATTACTGTCCTGGATGACAATGACAATGAGCCGACTTTCATTCACAGCCAGCCGGGGAAAGCCATCGTTATACAGGTCTTCATTATGCAAGTCTGGGGGCAAAAATGTCCACGTAAATACAAATCATGTTCTTTCAGTAACATCAATATGTGTGTTTGGTTTTCTGAAGGTGACAGAAGGTCAGGCTCCTGGGGGTTTGTTAGCCACACTGCAAGCTAGAGACCCTGATGAAGGAGAGAACGGCACAGTCTTCTACTCTTTGTCAGGTACTTCCTGCATAAGGAGAAAATCAAGTAATTATCTGAGTAAATTAACTGATAATAGAATGTGCATGACCGGTCAGTTGTTTGAAATTATTTTCTTTTTCATTTTGTCTTTTGTTAAAGAAATAACAGAGAACTTCTTTTATTGCCATGAAAAAGTAAAGCTTTTGGCAGAGAACATTTTTAACAGGGACCCCAGGCAGCAAATGACAGAGTACATACAATCAGATGCCATCCATCCATCCATCCATCCATCCATCCTTCCATCCATCTGTTCACAAATCTATCCACTCACCCACCCATCCATCCATCCATCCACTCACTCATCCATGTTTTCATTCATCCACCCATTAATTAATCTACTCATGCACCCACCCACCCATTCACCAACATATCCACTCACCCACTCATTCAGTTATTCATCCATCCATCCACCCACCCACCCATCTATTTATCCATCCATCCAGTTTTTTTTAAATATCTATAAAAAGAAATGTTAAATAAAACAACATGCTTGTGCAGATTTGTGAGAACATTGCTAAATAGTTATAGAACCATTTCTCAACACTTCCACTTAACTTGTCCACTATCGGCTCTTTTGTCTCCCAAGGTCCTAGAGCAGAGCGTTTCTCTTTAGACGCAATCACCGGTGAGCTGCGTTCATCCTCCCCCTTTAGCTACTCAGAAGGAGTTGAATACTCTCTTACGGTGACAGCCACTGACAGAGGACTGCCCCCTCGCAGCGCCTCCTGCTCCCTCGCCATTCAGGTCAGACTCCCGCTGGAGTGCAGCCAGCACAAACACGTTTACTCTACACCTATTTAATATCAAAGAATAGACGCAGAGCTCAGAGGATCCATGTCTCTGGGCCCCTCAGACTAGCTGCCGACATATCAGCCTCACTTCTGACAAGGTCCCCTCCCATCCCCTCTGCTTTCTTCCCTTGTGAATTTTTAAAAGGGAAATTTTTATCTGACATAGAAAAGTGGGACTGAATCAAATACTCCCAGCTGGCTTATGATGAGGGCCAGCTGTAGGCTGCTCAGATCAGGGTCATACTCAATGACTTCAGTACTTTTTTATACAGTAGCCTTCATACAGAAAGTAGGCAGGATTTACTTGGATTCAACATAAGAAAGTATGCCTCTGATGGTGATTAAAGTTAATATTTAATATAGAACAGATATGAAAACGGTCAAAGACTTCTGGAGGGAATACGGATTTATAGGATTCAGGCAAATTAAACTGGCACATAAACAGCTCCTGCAATGCTTGTTCAATTCATCTGCCTTCTAAACCCACAAAAAAGAAAGTCATAATGATAAGTTAATTGGATTTACCATTGCAGTGTTGTTCTTGCTCGCTGAGACACTCATGTAATTTCCCTTTAATCATGTCTAATCATCTCAATAATTGGATTGGAATATATCAATTTATTTTTGGAGCACTTCTTTTCATTCTGATGTGAAAGCAATTACAGCTTGTCAACAACTTTTTTTAAGCCTCATTTCGCTATAAAAGACAACGTTCCAAAACTGTCGTTTTACTGAAAACTTGATCTAACTCCAGACTTTTCTGTCCCTTTTTCCTGCTTAAAATGCATTTTAATGCAATGTAACATATTCTGGAGACCTTAAATTCAGGTGAAAGGAAGTGTACATTGTGGAATATACGGTGCGTCTATGGCTTCATAAAAACCCTTTCCCCATTTCCTCGTCGTAATGCGTTCCTATTATCATCCATTATGTTCCTGGCATCAACAAGACTGTCAGATTGAGTGTGATTAATGTTGGCAGTCTTGTAATTTAAGCCTTTTGTAACAGGTTTCATTTACTGCCAGTGAACACATTCAGCACAAATGAGACAAGAAAGTAAAATGTTTGTTGATTTCCATGATTTTAAAAAATGCTCATTTTAAAAATTGTAAATTCCGTTTGTCACCAGATATTTAATAACCAACTGTTGTTTTCTCTGTATTGCAGGTTGTTAGCATTAGCAGACCTCCAACACAGACCGAGTCTCATTCAATATCTTTCAACTCTGTGGAGGAGACAAGTCCAGGCTCTATTATTGGCTCTGTTTGCCTTCATGACAGAGGAGGCTTGAAGGAGGGCAGGGTGACCTACACAGTCGTGGGAGGTACAGATGGGACTTTTGTTGTGGACCGTCTAACTGGTGACGTTTACTTAGCTCATCCCCTTGACTATGAGAAAGAGGTTCGCTACAACCTTGAAATTGAGGTGGATGACTTCTCCCTGGTCCCTCCCAGAATTAGCCTGGTCCACTTGGACATTGTCATCGAGGACAACAATGACCACACTCCTGAGTTTGCAGAGGATCCTGTTACTATTGTAATATCGGAGAACATGGAGGCCGGGTCCTCCGTCTATACTTTCCAGGCTACAGATAGAGATGGCAGTGGGGCAAACAGTGCAATAAAGTACTCCATTCTCCACCAATCTCCAAGTACCCCTGGCCTTTTGAACCTTGACCCTGTCACTGGTATTCTTTCTTTGGGTCGTAAACTGGACTATGAGACCACCTCCACATTGATTCTGGTTGTAAAGGCCACAGACTCTGCCGTTGATGTGAGCCAGAGGCGCTGGAGCTCTGTGACAGCCAGCGTGTATGTAACCGACGAGAACGACAACCTGCCCGTCTTCATGTCCCCCGCAGCCGTTAGTGTGATGGAGGACCAGACCACGGGCTTTGTGGTGCTTTTTGTTATCGCCAGAGATGCAGACCAAGGGGAGAATGGTAGAGTCACTTACAGAATCCAGTCAGGCAACACAAGAGGGACTTTCAGCCTCGACCCCAACACAGGTTAGTTGAGCAGCAAACCTTTACAGTCGTTATAACGCGGTCCACCTTTCACAGTCTCATTGTTTTCACAGATCTGTTTTTAGCGCTATTTTGCAAGCGATCATTTATTTATTTATTTTTCACAGATCATTGTGTTCTGTATCCTGATTGGCTGTAGATCTTTGTCAATCAAGCTCCTCTGTGCTGTGTCTCCTGTACAGAAAGAGTTGAGCTTAACAAATGTATCTTCAATTGTTTGCAGATCTTTGGTTTCATTTTAAAATATTTAACCTATTTTTCTATGATAATTTGAACTTTTAGAGTTCAAACAAGAAAAAAAGCACATATATGTTTACATCTGTCTGAGAAAAGGGTTTAAAGTATGTAGTGAGGGGTTTTATAGCCTTAAAACATCTACAATAATTGAAAAAAATAAAGATGAGTACTTTGCAGATTTCACCCATTGCAGGTTTTTTTAGAATGTAATACGGCTATAAATGAGGGAACACTGCAGAGTAGCAGGCTTCTTTCTTGCACCGTATCATAAATTAAACACTGACTTCTCCTTCCTTCGCTCCACTAATAATTTATTTTTCAGCCCAACAAACACAAAGCTTGAAGGACTGTAGCTTCCAAAAAATGGCAGCATGGTGCACACTGGTCAGTGGCAGGGTTTTAAAAAGAAAAAAAAAATGGCCTAAAATATCTTACCATATCTCAAAAACCTCAGATTTAAAGAAAGGCAAAAAGGTAAAAATCATAAATAGCTTTAAAATACAAAATGTCCTTGCTTTGCTGCCAAAATAAAATACAAAAAGATTTGCCAATAAAGCTGCTTTATTTTTTTAAAGTTTTCTGCATCGGTAAAGATAATCCCGAGTCATCCTTTCTGAGAACTTTAGTTTATTGCAAACAAAAAAACACAATTAGCCCAACTGTAGAAAAATATGCTGATGAACATTTGGGATTTATGCACAAGTCATGTTTTACCCAATGACAAATCTGGAAGGAAAAAGTCATTAGAAAGTTTGTTTTTTCCTTGATTTGACAAGAATCTGTTCTAAACAAGGTATTTTTTCTTTCTGTGTTTTACACTTTTCCTTGTTTGAAGAGAGGATAGTTGACAGTAAATAGTTTCAATATGCAATAAATGCAAGAGTATTATGCTACGTACACACCGGCCTGTGATTAATGCAGGCTCTTGAAGGTGCACTTGTCAGACAATCCTTACACTAGACTGTCACTACCTGATATGAGTTTGTTCTGTGGCCGTGCGTTTCATAGTCTGAAAATGAACTTAAAACCTGCGTAGCGACGCGTGAACGTGAGCGTTTTGAAATCCGAAATACGCATGTAAGCTTGTATAAGGCCGGCGTGAAGGGTGGAACCATTGACTGTATATGAGAACTGGACTGAGTAACCCCTCCCCCCTCACATTCCAAACAGGAATCACCTGGTGGTTCCAAAAAATCAAAATCCCAAAGACTTCTAATGAAAATGAACTTCTAGTACCCAGTCGTTCTATTTGTCAAAATAATCAGTCAACGTTTGACAGAGTTACCGAAGCCCACTTTCAGTGGATGGAGCGTGTTCCTCTTACATGCTTTCTCCTTCTTAGAGAGTGGTTGCTATAGAAACGTAGACTCAAACCGACTCAGACTAATCACTGCTTACTGACGACGTCTGGTTCCAACATGGTGTCTGAATGGACTTAATTTGGTTGGAACCTGGAGCAAATTATTTTCTATGTGTCACATCACTTTTGCTCTGTCCAGTTCTCTTTTACAGTCAATGGGTGGAATGTTGGGTTTTAGCAATAATTGTTAGGTATCCTAAAACAACTGTTATGGAGTACAAGCATTTTTCTCAGGCTTGAAAAGTCCAACTACTACCGGGTACAAAACATTCACTCCACCTTTGACGACCTCTCTTTCTCAGTTGGATGCTAGACGGAGCAGTGTGCCAAATATCATACACATACACACGTGCAACAGAATCTGCAAGCACACGTGCACACAACAACCCATCATCTGTTATTGTGGATCTATTCTCATGAAAGACCAAAGAACCTCCTGCTCAGGCTTCTGCTAATCATTAGAGAAAGGATCAGTTGCACATGCTTGTGTGTGTGTATATGCCCATGTGTAAGTGTGTTTTTATGCATAAGCAGACACGAGCACACGCATGTATTTGTGAGCTTGCATTAGCCTGTCACCTAGTCAACACTGACCTTTGGCTGTTTGATCCTGTGGGTTATGTTATGGTGTCTGAGACACGTGCTGACGTTTGCTCGCTTTCCCTCTGTGTCCCAAACAAGACGCAGCAGCTCAGGGATGAACGCGGCCGTCACGCATGTCGCTTCTTTTCCTCATCTTGAAGTGTTTTCGTCCACATTGGCTCCTTGTTAGAATGACAGAGTTCCTTCTCTGTGCACCTGGTCTGCTCCTGTTTTGGGGTCAGAGACTGAAGACCTGCGAAGAAGTCGGTTTCATTACCTATAATAGAGTGAACAGTCTAGTCATTGTTAGGCTTGCAAACAGTCACAGTTCCTTTCTGTCAGGCAATGTTAGAAACGTGGTCAGTATTTATAGACTTGCATGTGAAGTAAAAGAGATAAACTCATTAAGATCTGATGAATAGCTTCAAAGAATCAAACAAGAATTGTGTGTTATCTGAGCAACCTCTGCCATCCCTCGGCTTGCGGTCCAAAGGGCTGGCGCCACAGCCCCACGCACGATGCTTTAGATGTCGCAAATAAAACCATCCAAAACAAAAATATTTTCCATTATGGCACTGTCTGTTCTTTCTTAATACCCATATGTTGACCAAGGACATAGCAGGAACATAGAGGGATCAATTTAAGGTGAAAAAATTTCAGCTTTAAACTTTTACCAGATTACAGCTGAAGGGCAAGTTATGTCAGTTCTAGAAGGACACGGAAAAGCATGTACAAAGAAGTTAAAAGCAAAACAGAGCCGGACAGCCCTTCCTTTAACAGTTGCATTTCATTTTGGAGCATGAAGCAGAAATTGAATCAATGTAAGTTCTGCTCTCTTAGGGCACGGTTATAAAAAGGCTAGAGCGCCTTTAATTCCTACAGAGCACGGAAGGCTTGGCTGTTGCGTGTCAAGAGTATGTGTTTACTGCTTCTCTCTCAATGACTGCGGCGTTCTCCAGTGGAAAATCTCGTAAACTGTGGCCACACCATTTAAACTGCTGCTGCAGTGGTGGTGGTAGCGCTCAGGTAGGGAAAGCCGTACGTGTGGAGAGTGTTAACTTTGATTTGGTCCTCACACGGAAATGTTTCGCACACTCTGGAAACTACTGGGAGACACTTTTTTTGTCTTCCGATTGCCTGACACATTTTACCGCTGACTCATTTCTGCGCAGGCTCTCTATCCATTTGCAAGCCTCTGGACCGTGAGGAGCAGGACGTCTTCAACCTCACTATAATGGCTGAGGATCATGGGATACCTCAGCACTCGTCCAGTCAGCTGCTGCGCATCCACGTGATTGATGTGAATGATGAGACCCCGTTGTTTGAAGAGGCCGAGTATGAAGCCCAAATCTTTGAGAATCAGCCTGCAGGAACCAGTGTGCTGACAGTGTCTGCCTCGGACTCAGACCAAGGTTACGACTAAACGCCGTCTCAGTTTTGTGATCAACAATTTTGCTGTAATTAGCAGGAAATATATGTGAAAAACATGGTAAATGATCATTAAAAGTCTCAAGAATCAGGTTGCATGAATCATGTGCACGTTGCTGCTGTGACATCATCAATGTGCGACTATGTAGGTCTTCAGAAAAATAACCCCAAAAAAGCCTGACAAATAAATCATTTATATTTTAATCATTTTGTTTTTTTCGGTTGAAGCAATTTTTCACAAAAAATGGACTAACTGATTCGCAGTGCGACACGTTGTCATGGTAGCGGCTACAAAGCTAGCGCCCCAAATTGCACTGTAATTGCACAAGTAAAACAACGCATCATTTCAGATGAATACTGCTTTTTGTTTTCTTTGTTAAATGTTTTGATAAAATGCCACTTGGTGGTGTAAAAGTAAAAGTTGGAAGCCTCTAATAATAGAAAACTTCATAAATCCACTTTTTTTGGTTTCTTCTTTTTTTTTCCACTTTCTTTTACTGCACCACAATGTCACAGATTTCAATGAAAATACCCCAAAATGAGGCTTTTCACAACAATTATTAGGTTAGATTAAAAATTGATTAATTTTTTACAGGTCATACTTAAGTAATCGCTTAAAATAACTAATCGCACTACTTTTTTAGTTCCCTTGTAGGATGACTTTGTGCTGAATAAGCGTTCACCTGACAGACTTCATCAGTGTTTTTATTGGAGGCTTCAGGAAAACGAAGAGGATGCATTCCTCTGGACTTATTCAGAAGCAAATAAACCACAATGGTCATAAACTTTCTGCAGAAAAGAAATTAGTGAAGTAAACAAGTGAGATTGCCAGACTTCTTGTAACATGCACTCTGGCATCAAGGGACTCTGCCAAAAACTGCAACAGCGCATTTCAGGACAAACAAACAGATAACATTTTTGGCTGTTGTTCTTTATTGTTTTGGTTATTAGCAGTCAATATGAACATGTTTTAACGGGAGGATTGGTGTTTTGTCTTTTTTGTAGGAAAAAATGGGCAAATAACATATGGTGGTATTTCAAATGGCGCTTTCAGCATCAATTCGGTCACAGGTGTCGTAACAACAACCAAGTCTTTGGACAGAGAGTCTCAGGACTGCTACACCATGACAGGTTCCTCATCACTTTATTGTCTCACTGTATAACAACTGATGAAACATAACTTCTTTTATGGGAAATTACATTTTATTTTTGTCTGACAGTTTATGCCAAAGATGGAGGCCTTCCACCCAACTATGCTAAAGTAACCGTCAAGATCAAGGTGTTGGACGTGAACGACAACGCCCCCGTCTTTGGTCGCCTCTACTACAACGCTGAGGTCCCTGAAAACCAAGAAGCTCTACCTCTGTTCACCCTCAGAGCCACAGATCCAGACGCAGGGAGCAGCGGGGAAATAAACTACCGAATTGCAGGTGAAACTACTTTTCAAAATGTTTTTTTCCCATTTAATCTGACGTATTTGTTTGTGACTTTTCTTACTCAAAGTACAAATTCCTCCCCTGGCAGCTGGAGATCCATCTGGAGACTTCCAGCTGGACAGACACTCCGGTGTTCTTCACACTTCAAGGCCTCTGGACCGCGAGAAGACAGCTGGATACTCTCTTACGATCGTGGCGCAGGACCGAGGCCGCCCTTCCCTTAGCAGCACTGCCACTGTAGAGGTTGCGGTGTTGGACATCAATGACCACAGCCCACGGTTTCAGAGCAGTAGCTACACTGCAGACATTTCTGAAGGTGTTCCCATTGGTTCTTTGGTTTTAGAGGTGAAAGCCACGGATGCAGACTACGGACCCAACAGCCAGGTGATGTACTTCCTGAGCCGAGGCTCCAATAGCGTGTTTGTCGTTGATGAGAACACAGGCCGCATTATCACAGCAGCACCTCTGGACAGAGAGAGGACGGCCTCCTACACCTTTGAGGTGTGTGCTACGGACTCCTCCCCTGCAGACCCGCGCAACTCCACCGCTCAAGTGACCATCTACATTCAAGATGTGAATGACAACGCCCCCTTCTTTGTTCAAGACCCACTTATTGTGAACATCTCTGTGAGCAGCCTGTCAACTCGCAGAGTGTTGGCCACCATGAAGGCGGATGACAAAGACTTTGGGGCAAACGGATCCGTTTTTTATCGCTTTGCCAACCCTGTTAGGGGATTCACCATCAACTCTTTAACAGGAGACATACAGGCCACAGAAAAGCCTCAAACTCTGACCCAAAGCCAAAGGACTCTGATAGTTCAGGCCATGGACCAAGGAAAACCAGCTCAGTCTTCTTTGGGAGTAGTTATCATTTATATCAGGGAGCAGAACTACCAGGGGATTCGCTTCTCCCGTGTGGCCAGAGATGTCAGTCTTCAAGAAAACGCTGTAAAAGGTTTGACTGATATAAATGCTGTGTTTTCACCGGATTATTTGTGTTTGTTTATTGTGAAACGACAAAACTTGTTTGTTTTCCTTTCCCCTGTGAAGGCACAGTGGTAACAAAGGCTCAAGCCCAGTATCCTGATGGCTCCAAAACCGGAATCAGCCACAGCATCTTCAGTGGAAACCGAATGGACGCTTTTGGAATAAACCCCATCACTGGTAAGAACTCACATTAAATCACAACTTTCACATGCGACTTTCAAACTCCCAGTGCATAAAAAAGAGCATGGTGTATTTTTTGGGGGGATTTAGGTGAAATATGGGTCCAGAAATCTGATGGGCTCGACTTTGAAGAGACCCCCAGACTCCGCCTAGTGGTGAAAGCTGAGACGGCGTCCTCCAGCTCCTACATGGCTGTCAACCTAATTCTGCAGGACGTTAATGACAACTTGCCACGTTTCCAGCTCCAGAACTATGTGGCATTCATTAGAGAGGCTCAAAGTCATGATTTCCCCATCATTCAGGTGCAGTAGCTCGTCCCTCACATGTTTGTTATAACTGGCTGTTGTTTAAGTCTGAGGTCGTGGAATTAAAAAGAAACATTTAAAGCTTGAAAACAAGCAACAGATTGGCATAGCTCTACAGAGGAATGACTCTGTCAGGCTCCATGTAATCCCAGCGTCCCAAATGAGCCCTGAACACTCTTTATTAATTTTTTATGAACTCTTGACATCCAAGTTCAACATTGCTCACTAGTTCACGTTTCACTGAAACAGCTGTTGCTCATATTTCTGTGTTTTTGTTTCCATAACGTGGTGGTAATTTCCACAGATTGCAGCAAATGACCTGGACCAGGGTCAAAATGGTCAGGTGACTTACTCCATCAGGTCATCATCAAGGAGCAACTTATTTAAGATCGATCCGCTGACTGGCAGCATCTCCACAGCAGCTATCATGGATAGAGAGATCTGGACCCAAACAAAGTGAGTTTTTCTGCTGAAATTCTTTGCTCTGCTCATCTCTGCATTTCAGAAAAGTCTGCTTTGACTTTTTTATATCAAACAAGACAATCAAGTGAGAACTGTCAGATTTCTACTTAAAGTCCCACTCCGATAATCTTTTGAGTTATTCTAAAAGCGTTCCCTGTGGTCTTTGAATTCAGACGGTGCAGTTTTTAGCCTAAATTAAAAAAAAGGTAATTTTTAGGACATAGTTTTGGCAGAGCTTCCCATCCTCCATTTGTTTACTCTCCTTCCCGCTAGCTTATACCCCCTCACAATCCCAACCTAACAAAAGCAGTGCAACAAAAAATGACGATCAGCATAGGAGCTATCCAGCAGTTTCGAGCCGGATGTCAGCTCAGACGAGGAAAACCAAGACGGACATAGCAGGACGGAGCAGAGAAGGACGCTGATGGCTTTTTCTAACGGGATTTTTTCGTCTACTGCTGACTCAACAACTTGAATAAAGAAATCCTCAAAAATGCAAATGTTTAAGCTTAATGTTCTTAATATATGTCCTGCAAAGTGAGAGAAACAGCTCAATAACATTAAAAACACTATTTTCATCGGAGTGGGTCCTTAAGTAAAAGTCTGATCAATAAGGATTATTAAATAATTTTCTTTGTTGGTTAAGTTCAGTTTTTTGACTATATAGAAGTGTTAAAATGTTAAAGGTTAAAAATATGAAAAACCTTTTCAGTAAATACCCTGGATTGGGATTTTGGTAATTTATCTGTATGATTTCAGACTATTTAATTAAATTTTAGGCGCAGCAAGTAATTTCTTAATCAGAGAATGCTAAAAAACAAAAAAACAGAAGTTGGGAATGAAGCGTTATGCAACACAGTTCAAATGAAGGTCAGATGCTGATTTTCATTTTGTGGCACAAGGCTTGTTGTTACGGCAACAGACAGAGGGACCCCGCGGCTCGCTGGCTCTGCTACTCTTACTGTGATCATCGTGGATCTCAATGACAACCGTCCCATGATTCCTTTGCCCCGGGAGATCCGGGTTCCTGAGGGTAAGCTTCGCAGTGGAAGTCAATTCAGCTTTTTACTCTAAAGCTTCACATTACACTCCCTGGAAATTCACCCAGAAGGGCTCAGTGAGAAAAACCGGATCTTTTTATAAAACAAGTTATTGCCAGTGCTTCTCTCTTCATTTCCTGTCTTTTAAGTAAGAGTCCAAAGCAGGATATTTCTTCATTTTTCCCCTTCTATAAATAATATTCTCTGCTTCATTTAAATTGCAACCTAAATCTCAGATTTTTTCTTCTTTTATCTTCTTTCTTTTTTATGCCTACAGATACTCTGATTGGCACAGTCATCACCCAAGTAACAGGAAACGATGTGGACTCGGGGCCTCCTCTTTCCTACACACTACACCTGGATGGAAGCAGCCAGGACATGTTTGGAATTCACCACTTTGGAGGAGGGGTGTCTTTAACGGGAAAGCTGGACTACGAAGAAAGGACGTGGTACACCCTGACGGTCCGCACGTCCGACTCTACGCATCTAAGTGAAGTGAACCTCACTGTGCTGGTGGATGATGTCAATGATAATGCCCCTTCCTTCACTCATGATTTATACCAGGTGACAAGACTTTTACACCCTTGTCCTTAAATCAAAATGTTATCTTTCATACGAGTTTGCTAGTATTAGTCTTGCATTTGTGTCTGTTTGGATTTGATTTCTGCTGCAGGGTGGTGTAAGGTGGCGTTTTCTGGTTTTCAGTCTCAGCTGTGCTTGGTTGTTTCTGAAAAAGCTTGTGTGCGCCCAAGTAAAAGCTATTTGCCATTTTATGATGAACAAAGTGTACCCTACTTTTCCAAACAGCTGGAAAAAAGTCCCAGTGACTTTTTTTTAGTACAGGAAATGGTTTTGTACATTTACACACCCTGTCTCCTTTCAGGTCACCGTTGTAGAGCATCTTCCAGCAGGCAGTGCAATCATCACAGTTACAGCCACTGACCGAGACTCTAGGGACAATGGAAAGATAACATATAGAGTGATGTCATCAACAAAAGGCGTTTTCTACATTGACCCCAGCAACGGTAAATTTGCGTTTATAACAAACCCTTAACCAACAAAGATGTTTGTTTAGGTAGTTGGTATGTTTAAAATGATACTTTTTCTTTATTTTATTCATTGAAAGTAACAGAGATGTAGATTTTACATAGTTAACTTCAGATGCACAACTCAAAAATTGTTCATAAGCTATAAACGCAATAGGCATTTGATGCACGTTCAAGAACGCACTGAACGTGGGTTCTTGAACTCACAAATTTTGAGAATCTTTCTCCAGGATTTTTCTTTCACACCCCAATTGCAATACACGAAAGACTTGGAGTCATATAATTCCAGCCGAGCACAAAACCCAATTATTAATTTCTCCTTCATGATCAGTTTTCATACGGTTGGTACTTCTGCGTTTTGAAAAGGACGCCATCCATACATCACTACTGAATCCAAGTCCTTCACCGGTCAAAGTTCAACACGCGTTCAATGGCCATTTCTTTTGAACATAGAGCCCAAAACAAACTTAAAAACGTATGTGAACGTGATTTTTGAATACGGAGGTCTGAAACATGCATATGTGTGATTACATAGACTTTTCATTGGAAGTGGTCACTTGAACACGTATTTCCAGTGTGAATGAAGCATTAAAACAGATGGTTTTGGTTTATTTCAGACGGCAAACTTTGGTTAAAGATAACTTATCATTTCAAATCATTTTATAAAAAATGTTGAAACACTTTAAGGGGATTCATAAGGTGGGAAACTAGTTAGTTATAAAAACTAAAACAGTCAAGACTCACAGGGAAGGTGCACGTGGAGGACAGGCTGTAAAATCCAGACTCAGGCAAAGCCAGCAAATCAAAAAAAACGATCTGGTCAGTTCAGAAAAGCTGATCAGAAACAGGTAAACTAAATGGCACCTGGGTGAAAAAGGAAAGCAGGTTAATTGATTTCCACACAGATGAAATCAATGATTTTGATGATATCCCACAGGTGAGTCAGATATTTTAAACCAGATGTTGGGGTGGAAACCGGTCATGGCAAGTTCTTGAGATCACTATTTTCCCCATTATTCTGTTCTAATGGTACATTCACACCGGGGGTATAGAAATGTTCAAGGGACCACTTTAAACGAAAAGTCTATGTAACCACATAAATATGCGCGTTTCAGGCTTCAAAACGCTTGAGTCATGAGGTGCTGCGCAAGAATTTAAGTTCTTTTTCGGGCTCTACAAACAAAACCATGTAACATGCAGTGGGACTTTGACAAGTCAGGGACTCTGAGTAGAGATGTACTGTATGGGTAGCGACCTTATCAAAATACAAGAGTACCAACTGTTTGAAAAGTGATCATGACACCATATGACAACACGTCTTTCATGCATCAGAACAGAGTTGTGACAGAAAAAGCCTGGAGCAAAATGTGCACTACTTTGACATTTGGCACCAAGCCTCTTCTGTGAGAACATGTGCTAGCATCGGGTAGCGACAGACCTGTGTCAACACCGTATGCTAAGAGAACCTGGATTTGGCGTGTTCTTCAACATGTATCACATGCTTTATGCCATTAATGGTCAAACACACATTCAAGATTGAAAAAAGAAATGACAGCTGCCTTAATTATGATCTAATTAACTCAATATTGAAACTGAACAGATTTTTTTTTGTCTACAGGCACCCTCTTCACAGGGCAAAATACAGAATTTGATTTTGAGCATCCCTCCATACTGGTGGTTGTTGAGGCACAAGACCAGGGTTTTCCTCCTCTGTCGTCCACTACCACAGTCCAGATTCAAGTGTCCGATGTCAACGACAACGCCCCCACCTTCCAGCAGTCAAAGTACAGCGCCACAGTGTCTGAAGACGGCCTTCTCGGAGTCACTGTTCTGACCTTAGACCCAGTAGATGGAGACCTGTTTAGGGACAACTGCGGTTTTGATTTTGCCATTGCCAGTGGAAACCTTGGTAATGCATTCCAGATTGAGAGCAGCGTGCGCTTCCTAGAGGGACGTGGCTTCCAGACGGTTGGCAGCCTGATCCTGGTAGAGAAGCTGGACTTTGAAGCTTTGCCAAGTTATAATCTTACTGTTGTGGTATCAGATCGTGGAATCCCTCAGCGCAGTTCCAGCGTGTCTGTCCTAATAAGTGTTAAAGATGCCAACGATAACCCTCCAGCATTCAGCCGCACCGATTACAGTGTTGTGCTGAGTGAGGGCACTGCATCTGGGACTGAGATCTTGCATTTATCTGCCTCTGATCCAGACTCTGCGCCCAATGGAGAGGTGCAGTACTTTATTAGCTCAGGAGATGAGACGCATCTTTTCCACATGGACAGTTGGACTGGAGCCCTGAGGTTGCAAAGACCTTTAGACAGCAAGACACAGCTGTCCCACACCATTGTTGTCCAGGCTGTTGATGGACAGGGACATTATGCTTTGGCCCCAGTCCATATTGATGTAAAGGACATCAACGACCACAAGCCCTTCTTTCCTCTTCAGCACGTTACTGCAAGCATCAAGGAGAACCAGCCCCAAAATTCTTTGGTTACTATCCTCCATGCTATTGACCAGGACAGAGGTGTTTTTGGGCAGCTGGCGTATCACATGTTAGATACTCCTAAGGATGGGGGAGAGGGCTTTCTCATCAATCAAACATCAGGAGAAGTACGTACTCGCTCTGCGTTTGACTTTGAGAAGATGAACTCTTTCCGTTTTGTGGCCGTAGCTGTGGACGCCGGCAACTATTCTGCAACTGTGACAGTCCAGGTGTACATTACAGGAGAGGATGAATACGATCCCGTCTTCACTTCCTCTGAGTTGTTGCTTGAAGTCCCAGAAGGCGCTAGAAAAGGTCAGGTCATTGGCACGGTTCAAGCCAGAGACGAGGATGGAGGGGTTGATGGCATCGTCCTCTACTCGCTGGCAGAATATTCTCCTTACTTTGAAGTCAACAGCTCAACTGGAACTATTTCCTTGAAGATAGACAGCAACACCAAACACGTGAGTCGCTCCAAAAGGGAGGCGCGTCTTATGACCCTGGATGTGACCGCTCACAGCCCTCTGGGGACTTCTCGCACAGCGGTGGCCAAAGTTACCATAGACGTTAGTCATACCACATTTGGTTTTAGCACAGACATGAACATGCTGCTCGTCAGTGTCATTGCAGTTTCACTTGGGACCATAGTTATGCTAATACTAATTGCTGTGGTGCTGTTTTTAGTTAAATTAAGGCGCCATAAAAGAGAGCAAAGCGTACATAAACAAACCTCAAAGCCCGGCACCCTGCTGCACAACCTCGAGGAGACCAAACTGGCAGCAAATGAAATGATTTACCATCAGGCTCTTCCCGGATATGCCACTGATCAGACTGGCAGTAGCGGGGGTCCGTACACTCGTGGGGGATCCCTGGACCCTTCCCATTCCAGTGGGCGTGGCTCGGCAGAGGCAGCAGAGGATGACGAGATCAGAATGATCAATGAATATCCTCGAGTGTCGAGTATTTCCTCCTCCATGCAGGAGCGCATTTCTGCCCGAGGTCCAGACTCTGGAATCCAGCAAGACTCCGATCAGCTATCAGATGTGTCCTGCGAGCCCTCCGTGGATTGGTTCAAAGGGAAAAAATCTGGTGGTCTGAGCGGGACTTTATTACCTGGTCAGGTGCCGGTTTACAGGGATGAAGGAGGCGGGTATGTGGGTGTAGGACGAGGACTCAGCATCTCCCACTCCAAGAACTATGCTTTCCCTGAGGATGGAAAGCCTGCTGTGGATGGCTGCCTCACAGCCATCGTGGCCAGTGACGAGGAGCTAAGGGGCAGCTATAACTGGGACTATCTGCTCAACTGGTGTCCCCAGTTCCAACCCTTAGCTAACGTTTTTACTGAAATAGCCCGTTTAAAGGATGAAACCGCTCCTCATCCTCGCAGACCTTTTCATCAAAAAGCAAAAGCAGAGTCAAGGATCGATCCGCCTCCTCTCATAACATCTGTGGCCCATCCTGGGGCTATGACTGTACCTCCAAAACCTGCCAAATCCAGGACATTTTCACATCTGGCCTCATTACGAAGATCTCCAATCAGCGCTGAGGGATCCATCTCCTCAGTTGCAATGTCTCCAAGTTTCTCCCCATCTCTCTCACCTTTGGCGGCACGCTCCCCTGCAGTTACACCTTTCAATGTTTCACAGGGCCCTTCTGCCTGCATGATAAGCACAAGTGAACACAACTTGGAAAACAGCGAGGAGGCAGAGTTGAGGATCTGAACTCACAAAGGAGGATGAAAATGAAGTCACTGCTGTCTCACACCTGCTCTACTGTATGACCACAGGCTGTAACTTGAATTGACTGTTTCTCAAGAGTACAAGCACACACTGTTACACGAGGGAATCGGTAAAGCTGTGGTACTTTCCGCTGAAAACCTTCATAAATACAGGCCAAAAATATGGACTATGCCTTTATTTGTGAGCAAACCTTTTCCTAATGTACATTGGTGTTCATTTGCACATTCATGTTGTCGTCGTGTCCAATTTTTGTACAAAACTATCATTTATTTTTTTATGCTTTCATGTGGTTTCTGACAAAAACTTTTCATCCAAGTGTTAAAGAGTTGCAAGAGCCACAGAGTATATTTCTATATTTGTATATTTGTAGCTTGTACTGTATACTTTGTACTGTAAGTTTGTGGTATCTCTTGTACTCAACTTTGTGGTCTTTAACAGAAACTCCTCATGAAGATTTTATGAATTTTCATCATCTTTTTTTATATAAAGTGTAAATATTTAGAGAAGAGGCACCAGTGCAAATGAAAAAAAATGCATCTGAATAGAATGTTGTGTGATATTTTTTCTAAATGAAGTGAATGTGAAAAGCTGAAGGAGTTCTTGCTTGCATCGCTGGAAATGGTGCCTGGAAAAGAAAAACTGATCTGGACCCCTGCTGATCCTGTGCGCCCAGGCGGCTTGGCTTTAACATTTCACAACAAGCCTTACAGTTTTTCATGTTGCAGTACATGCAACAGCTAATATAACACCATTTTGTTTTGTTGTTGAACACCCCACATAAGTAGGATTTTTATCCTTTTTTATTCACTCGTTTATACTAAAATTTGGCTCTGAAATCCTAATTCTAATAGCTTTAGTGTTTTGTCCTTTAGAGCATAAATTGACTTCAATTCTACTTTTACTAAAATGATAATTCACATATTTAGCTTAAAAAACATTGTTCTGAATGTTAAATGCCATTATTAAGGAATGTTTGATGCTTTTACACAGATGCCTACATCCTGTTCATGATTATAAATGTGTGGGCTTTCTTGCAGCCTTTTTAAAAATTAGTCCATCACCCAGTGCCCTTGTTTAACACTTGGCATTTTCATGAAGGCAATTTCTTTAGAAGCAGACAGGTAAGGAGTGTTTATAGAAACTATAGCAAAGCATATATGAGCCTTACCGGTTAAGTGAAATAAGCATCTTGTTGCTTTTGTTGATTTCTATTTAACAGGTGTCTAAAAGATAAGCTGCCATTTGCCTTTTGGAGCTCGTCAGTGCTGCAGATAATCTGCAGATGATCACACATATCATTAAAACCTTGTCCAGAAAAATGTTTCGAGAAAGAAAGTGCCTGATTAAAGTGCTTACGATCACGTTGTTGCCTCTGTTTTGTCCTCACAGAATCCTCAAATGTTGTACTCCACAGACGTCAGCTGGGATTTCATCTGAATATCCCTTTTGTTGAGTTAAAGCTGAAAAAAAAGAATAAAGGTCAAACATCACATGCTTTCTTTTTTAAGTTTGTATAAAAATGGCGATGTGACACACTACATTATCTAAAATTGCAAAAGAACAAAGAGTAGGAAAAAAAGGATTAGAACAGTCCACCTCAGTATTGTCTCAGTCTTAAAATATTCTAGACAGTATTTTATTTTAATGATAGCTATCAAGTGTAATTTAGACCTTGATATGATGTAAAAAAAATCCCACAAGTAAGTCATTTGCAATAATGGCTTTGGAGATTCCTAATAATGTAGTGATTGCCATAACAAAAGTTCCTCTTCACATGACTTAAAACTATGAAGCTTCCCATCACGTTTAGGTTCAGACACAAGCTGATGCTGAAGTGAAATCCAAAATAATGACCTCTAAAATAACAAAGGTATGATTTTTTATCTGCCCATTGTTGTTAGTTCATCTACTTTGGTGTTTTTTTTTTATCTAATACTGTTTTAACATTTTCTTGCTACAGCTTCACTTTTCAGGGTTTATCTCAAGTCAAATTGCTTTTAAAAATGTTGAACTTTCACATTTCATAACCAGCACACATACACTCATCAGGCAGCATCTTTATTAGGTGCATTTTGCCAGTACTGGGTTGAACCCCTTTTTGTCGGCTGCACATCCATGATGCTAATCTGCTGTTCCACCACATCCTAAAGGTTCTCTGTTGGTTGAGATCTGGTGACTGTGGAGGTCGTTTGTGTCCAGTGAACTCTTTGTCATGTTCAAGAAACCAGTCTGAGATGATTCCAGCTTTATGACATGGCGTGTTATCCTGCTGGAAATAACCATCAGAAAATGGGTACACTGTGGTCATAAAGGGATGGCATGGTCAGTAACAATACTCAGATAGGCTGTGGCGTTGTAACTATGCTCAGTTGGTACTAGGGGGTCCAGAATGTGCCAAGAAAATTTCCTCCTCACCATTACACAACCAGCAGCCTGAGACGTTGATACAAAGCAGGATGGATCCTTGCTTTCATTCTGAATCTACCATCAGAGCGTTGCCGCAGAAATGGAGACTCATCAGACCAGACAACGTTTTTCCAACCTTCTATTGTCCACTTTTGGTGATCCTGTGTGAATTGTAGCCTTCATTTCCAGTTCTTAGCTGACAGGAGTGGCACCGGTGTGTTCTTCTGCTGCTGTAGTCCGTCTGCATCAAGGTTGGATTTGTTGTGCGTTCAGAGATGCTCTTCTGCAGACCTCAGTGGTTATTTGAGTTACTGCTGTCTTTCTATCAGCTGGAACCAGTCTGGAATTTTCTCCTCTGACCTCCCGGATCAACAACGCATTTCCGCCCACGAACTGATGCTCACTGGATATTTCTCTTTTTTTGTATTTTGTTTTTTTTTCTGACCATTCTCTATAAACACTACAGATGGTTGTGGGTGAAAATCCCAGAAGATCAGCAGTTTCTGAAATACACAGACCAGTCTGTCTGGCACCAACAACCATGCCATGCTCAAGGTCACTTCAATAACTTTCTTGCACATTCTAATGCTCGGTTTGAACTGCAGGAGATCATCTTGACCCTGTCTACATGTCTACATGCATTGAGTTGCTGCCATGTGACTGGCTGATAAAAATGTGTGTGTGTCTAATAAAGTGGCCAGTGAGTGCACTGACTAAAGTTCCTGCATCTGTCATGTAAACCTGGTCTGCTGGCAACGTGCGAAAACTGACCAGAACCACTCCGCCTCTCTGCCAAGACCTGCCTGTGACTTGTTATTGAGCTGGAACCTAAACTCTGTGGTGTTCTGAGACACACACACAAACACACTGAGGTGAGTCTGTATACGCTTTGGTTTCCAGTCTGAAAACAGGTGGATTGGTTGGAACTGGGCAGCTCCATGAAGACTACACTGGAGTTTGAGCGTCACAGCAGACTCAGGTTTATGAGATGAATGCTGGGACCCAAACGGAGCACCTTGGATCTCATGCCAGTATATACACAACAAGACTCATGACTAAGAGGGCAAAAGCCAACTCATTACTCAAGCTTAAATTAAAGGGTCTGCGTAAACTCAATGAAATCTATCATTTTCCCATCAACACAAAGTGAATACACAGGAGTTTGTTCCGTTGGCTTACAAGCTTAAGTGCAGGCTGCCGTTTTCCCCTCACTTGCACGTTCACTTAACTTTTAGACTTAATGTAATTCTACCAGAGTCACTTCCTTTTATTTTTTCCCTCAAAAATCTTAGACCGCCATTTTTTTTTCAAAGGAATGGAAGTGGGTTAACTCCAAAAAGGAATGATGTGTAACAGATTCATTTGCCAGTTGTAGCCAATAAGGAAAAATGTTGTCTGTTGAATAGTTTTTATTTTTTATCGTTTTAGCAGTCTGCTTTTGTTTACCTTTTTTGAGTCTCATATACAGTACACACACTGGACAAAATTATGTGTTGATAAAAGAAAAACCCACTAGAATAGTCATATTATCTACAAAGTGTACCTGAAGCTCTTGATTTATTTCAAAAAATAATAGTGCACCATATCTATGAATTGATTCTGATTGTGTTTGCTGATGTGGAAGCAATCTTGAGAAGTACACATCTGTTTTTTTTAAACAAACAAGATTGGGTTTCGTTGTAAATAAAAGCAACTAACAAGTAGGTGTGTTGGACGGTTGGCTTTTTTCCACGCTACCAGGTTGCTCACAGAAACATTTGCTTCAGAGGTATCCGTTTGTTTTTCTCGTGTTGCCATCAAGGCTGGGAGTTATATGCATTGTGAAAACGCTAACATGGCTAATGCTAACGTGGCTGATTTGCAGCGTGTTACAAACAAGTTCCAAAGTTATTGTGAATGCAGTTTATAAAGTCTGACCGACTGATCCCTGACTCAAAAAAGTAATACGTTGCTTTTCAATTGCTGTTTAACAGAATTATTTGGGGGAAATGGACAAATCAAGCTGGTCCAAAGGACTCTTTAGTAAATCTATTTACGCACAATCTGTTCAGACAAACACTGCAGTTAAACTATTCTTGTCCCAATCAATGAGACTTCTGCATCCATCAAGCATTTTTTTGGCTCTCTTTTGGTGAACAAATTGCTTGACTTAATCCCAACTATGTTGCACCTAGGACTGCACAGTGGTGTAGTGGTTAGCACTCTTGCTGCACAGCGAAAAAGCCCTGGTTCTAACCCCGCCTGGGACCTTTCTGCGTGGAGTTTGCATGTTCTTCCTGGTTAATTTGATGATTCTAAATTGTCCCTAGGTGTATAATTTGATGGCGTGGCCCTGAAACAGACAGCTGATCATTTCAGGGGTTACACCCACCTTTACCCAGCACTAGCTAGATTGACCTGAGCGACCCTGAAAGGGTTACGTGGAAACCTCTTCACAATGGTCAAGTTCCCTAAACTATCTTTGGGTGTTTTTAGTCATTTTTGTGTGTTTTTTTTTGTCATTATCATGTCAGAAGACTTGTCAACTGACACAGGGCAGCACATCACATTCCAGAGAGTCTGATCATTTTGACATTTTACTGTACCTGCAAAACTGAAAGGTCAAAGGGCATTTACAGAGTAGAAAACAGTGAGTAGCCCCAGAGTTGATAAAAATACCCAAAGAAATTTTATTTCACAATTTTAAAGTGTTTTTCCTTCACTTAAAGTGTTAAAGCCATTTGTGTTGCTTCAAATCCACTCGTTACTTGAAGGAGGCATCTAGTTTTTAATTCCCTAAAACTTTTGGGATTTTCTTTCCACATTGATCATATCTGATCAAAGAAAATGCCAATAAACCATGCATTGTTGAATGTCTTCCTTTGTTATACATTCCATATAAACTTCTTTGGATGGATGCAACATGAGAGGGGGAAATCTGCAGTGCTCTGATCACAGTTTCTGGTCATATGCGTAAAGAATTTCATCTTGCAAGTAAGATTCTGGTACTTCACAGAGCAGCCATATTTTGTGAGCCAAAAGCTTTTCAAGATGTATAACTGCGTATTCAAATCGGCCTCATTTGTCTAATTGCACGTCAGGCACAGTGTTTGTCTTTACCCCTTTGTAATTAAACTCTTGGGCTTGAATTTCTTCAAACATCTGCGAGCATGACAAGATTAAACACTTCATGATTAAATGAAAGCTCATCGCAGTCTACGGCGAATAAATGAATTTTAAGATCACCGCTGATCACCTGCTAATAGACTACTTAAAAACAGATCAAGTGATATAGCTCTAGCAATGCATAATTCATTATTCAAAATTTCTTTGAACGGCTGTTGTTCTTTGCAGATAAATTATCTTTTCTTTGGCCATGATAACTGACTGCCAAGAATACAAAGGATCAGATGTTGGTTTTCATTGTTTTCAGCTGAGGAAAGACATGGTTTTGCTCATTATTTCATTAAATGAGCCTCACATTGTATTCTTTGTGGTAACTGTAAGGAAGCTTGATACCAAAATCTGGTTTGTAATTTGAGCACTTTGCTTGGAAGAGACGATATCAATAAATCAAGTGTGTTGGCTACCTCACTTGGACATATTTAAAAAATGGTTTCCTTATTAATTATAGCTCGAGGTCAAGACAAGTTCCAGGGTTTTATTTCATTGTCATGACATAGTATCACTGCAAGTTTGAGTTTATTTGTCTGAATTTATTTTGAAAACTCAAGTACAAACCTTTGAGCAAATATCGTTTATTCATCTTTTTACGCACACTTCCCACTAATTTAATCCAATCTAATCGGAGCCAATCCCATCCAAGATGAGCCAATCCCAGATGAGCCAATTTAACCTCATCTCAATCTCATTTAATCGAATCTACCGGTAATCTCATCTAAACTTCCCTAATATAATATAATCCAATTGAATCTAATAAAATTTAACCTAATCTGAGCAAAACCAATCCAATCCAATCCAAGCCGAGCCAATCCAAACTCATCTCGTCTCAATCTAATGTATTCTCACCACAATCTCATCTCAGTATCCTTTCATTTAGTCTAATCTACCGGTAATCTCATCTAATCTCACCTAATCTAATCCAAGCCAATAAAATCCAAGATGAGCCAATCCAAACTCATCTCAATCTCGTTTCAATCTCACTTAATTTTATGTAATCTGATCTAATCTAATCAAACCCCTACACAAACAAGTCTCACTTTTACCCCTGATCCTAACATAGTTTACAAACATATTCAATTAAAATATAGAACATAATTGATATTTATATGAATGAAGAAGCAAAAGAGAAATAAAAAGGGGGAAAAAAACAGTCTCTAGGGTCATGGGAAACCAGGGTTTGCTTCCCAGGGGCTCAATGATCTTAATCCAGTGTGGGTCCTTAGGTAAGACCCTTCCCACTACTGCCAAACTATGTAGCCATGCGTGGCCCAGGTCTGGGTCTTCCTGTGCTGATCCCCAGCCTAGAAAGAATGCAGGGTTGTGTCAGGAAGGGCATCCGGCGTAAAACTCTCTGCCAAACCAAGTGTGCGGATCAGTGAAAGCTGTTTTGCTGCGGCAACCCCTGACAGGACATGCTGAAAGGTGAACCAAATCAGCACTTTGACTAATTTTACATCCACTGTGTTTTAGAACTAAGACCTTAAGCATTTGTTCATGACTGAGCTAGATGTGTTGAAAAAAATGTAGTTGTAAATTTGAGAGCAATTTTCAATTGATTGAATCACCACGACATTGGAAGCAAACCATTCGTTACCAACAACAAGTACCATCCAAGCAAAAGAAGCAACTTGCATTTTTGCATTATATGTTTTAGTTAATATTTTGTAAATAAATCCAGCCCAAGTCTTTTTAGTTTGTCATATATTTCCAGGATCCCAGGAAAGTTTGATTAAAAGTTAAAAGTCAAAACCTTAGAGCAAATGGGAACATCTATGGACAATTTCAGCAAATTCTGTCACTTAATGAAATAAAACCCCATAAAACATGGAGTACTCGTGACTTATATGCTGAGTGTTGTTCTTGCACACAAAGCTTTTACAATCTGATTTTCTTATTTTCAAGTTCAATTTAGGAAAAAGAAAACTAACTTTTTTAACAAACTATGAGCAGATTAAGAAGAATATCAGCCTGCATGTCAAGTTAAACTTCAGTTGGATTCTAAAGCATAGAGATCTCATATATTTATGTGTTTCTTGTGCTTTCAGTTTGTAGCATAGCTGTGTCAACATGAGTACACCTTCAACAGCTGTCAGTGAAGTGACCAGTGAATATGCAGGCAATTAAATCCATTATGTTTCTTTTTGACCAAATCTTGGCACGGATTTTTGGACTTTCCCCTTGACGTAAATTGTCAGTCACTTTAAAATGAGATGTCAAACAAATCCATGAAGCGCTTGCTTAGAATCCAGTCACATCCACTCCAAGGAAATGGAAGGAAGTTGCCTGTTTTTGTCTAAAAACATTACTGCAGGCAAAACACTGGATTCTTAAAAAGAAAATGTGCTGTATTTACATGTTTGTTGACGCACTTTTCAGAATAAAATCTTACTGCAGTAATTTAAAGCTTTTGCCCTAAAATTGCTTAACAAGTAGTTGAATTACACTACAGAATATCAGTCAATCCAGTTAAAGGTCTGTAGAAATTGCATGTATTGTTGGTTAAAAACAAAACACATCATAACAGAAGTTGAGTTGATCATTTTAAAGCCCAGGATGAAAAAAAAATGTATATACCACATTATTTAAGCACAAGAGTTTCTTCTTCTTCTATTTTTTACATAAAAACCCAAAAGATATATTGGATATTCAATGGTTTTGGTAAGAGATGGCTTACAAAGCCTTGGACTATCTTCACATTTCCCAAACTGCCACAGTGCGGCGACCTAAATACAAATTTTCTGCAGTGTGGCGGCATTTGTAATCAGGAGGTGCAGGAGCTGCAGAGGTTTTATGAAAAAGTTTAAATTAAATGGTGACAGGATGATTTTTTGCCATTGCTCAGTGACCGCCCAGGCGCATTTGGAGGTCCAGTGACAGGCAGGTGGCAGGAAGGCAGCAGCGAGATAATTGACTAGATGGGAGGGTTTCCAAGGTCCCCAAAATCTTCTGATGATTGGCCAAATTCAGACTGCCACCCCCCTGCCCCTGTGCTGCCATCCCACTGCCAGTATCCAATTGTTAGAACTCGTACATTTGCAGCGTGGATGCTCGACCAGGGCTGTTGACATGGGCCAGGGGTTTGGCCATGACCAGATGTCAATCTGGTGATCCCGGCCACCGTGGGTCCAAAGGTGGAGACGGCGATGCAATGATATGGATGCCTGCCATCAGGAGAAATTTACAAATGGTCCAATTAGAGCTGCTGACGGCCGATGATCCGGCTGCTCCCGCTTACCTGTCGCCTAAGTTCGCAATGGCATCATTCCTGCCTGATTGACAGCCAGCTGTCTGCTGCTGTCTGCATTTATGACCAAGCCAATGATCAGAGAAAGAGAAAAAAAGTGGGTAGCGGCAGCTAATCCTGAAGACATTGCTGATGCCTCCCATCGCGTGGTGACGGTAGCATCAATGAAGTCCTGGAGGAGGTGATGGCTTTGGGACGGCTTTTGTTGCCATCACCTCTCCTCTCTTTCATTTCCTAAAACTCTTTCTATAACAACACTCCAGAAACAGGTAGTTGGCCAGAGCTTAGCAGTAACTTTTTTTATAATCTAGGTGGTGATCTCATCTGGAGGACATGCAGTTTAACATGAGGTGACAGGAAAAAGATGAACTCCAGCTGCAGAGACCCATTCGGTGTGAAGAAACTGAACGGGAATGTTTGCGTTTGAGCTGCAGGCTCTTCAGTGAGGATCAGGTTCTGGAGAAGCCAAGGCTTCCATTTGGGTAAAAGTAGGCCAGACCAGAGTGAAGTTCTTATGCTCAAGCTTGGATTACTCATAAACCCCTCATACCTGGAGCTTGCACACACGTCTCTGCTGCCTGCACTTTTAGCTCAGGGTCCAGGGATGCTTCTTTCCTCAGCTTACCATGATCCTCCTTCCAAACACTGAAAAAGACTTTCTTCCCCTCTTCAGAGTTCTGGTTTTTCCCTTCTCTCCCTTCAAGGTCCTGCCAGGCTACTTGCGTGACTAGAGGGTGTGGAAAAAGGTTTTCAAAACCCATTGGCACGCGAGCCCCAAATCTATTTTTGGTGTGTTCCTTTTTTTTTTTTTCTTTCTTTGAAAACAAAAAAAGCCGCAGGGAGAAATAGGCAATACTGGGGTGAAGGGGGTCTGTTTTTCATTTGACCAGGCCTGCCTTCTGTCCTGCCCCTCCAGCGTCAGAACCACAGCACTGTGGGGGAAAGAGAGCAGCTCAGACTGGAGAGAGGAGAAGTGTTTTCCCCTGTAAACCACAGTCAAACTATGGAGCCTCATCATAGAACCCTGTCACTTAGCAACAATCCCAACCTGCTTCCCATTACTGGGCCATATGCTTGTGTTTCAGTCATTACTTTGTTTTGATTTGTTTCAACCCTTTTCAGCTTGTCTTAAACTTGCAATGTTTAAGTCAGTCTATTTTAATTAATCTCTCATAGTTAATTCATTTTAGTCATGCATCTCTGTAGGGTCGCTGCAAAAGCATGAGCCGCATTCCAAGCCACAGCGTAATGCCATTTGGCCTCAATGATTTGTTGGTGCTTTCTGAACGAAACAGATGATGGGAACGGCAAATAACTAATCAAATAGAGTTTAGTGTTTGACAAACTGGAAACTATTCCTTGATATGTTGACTTGCTTATAGAAAATCATATTTACAATAAAGGGTTACGCCAGCTCTGAATAATGCTCGAGTCAGAGCTTTAAATTGCTCTCAAATGTCTGTGAAGGGTTGTTGTGACTGTAAAACAATGACGAGGTGGAAGAAAACTACGGTGGCCCTGAAGCGCAACGACAAATCAATTAACAAAAAAAAAAAAAGTTAAAGATCACAATAAAAAAAACAAAAAAAAAAACAGAAAAAAACATCATTCATACATTTTCTGAACCGCTTTATCCCTTTCGGGGTCACGGGGCTGCCGGAGCCTAACCCGGCTACTCATGGGCGAAGGCAGGGGACACCCCTGGACTGGTCGCCAGTCTGTTGCAGGGGCCACAGTCACACACCTATGCACACCTAGGGACAATTTAGAGTAACCAATGAACCTATGAAGCATGTTTTTGGATGGTGGGAGGAAGCCGGAGTCCCCGGAAAAAACCCACAGATGCACGGAGAGACCATGCAAACTCCACACAGAAAAGTCCTCCAATTGGTGACACTGTTTCAAGTCCCCCAGCCAGGACTTGAACCGGGAACCTTCTTGCTGTGAGGCAAGAGCGCTAACCACTGCACCGCCGTGCAGCCCAGAAAAAAAAAGCATCACATTTTAGAAATCAAAACAAAATTCCAGAAACCAAAGCACAGTTACAAACAAAATGAAATGTTTCGGAATACCGAAGTAATTTCTAGAAATCAAAATGAAATGTTAAAAAACAAAACAAAAACATGAACACAAGTAATCACAATAAAAGCCTGATCAGAATAAAAACACTTCATCCGGAATACTCTGACGGGATCAGACTCATTCGGATCTAAATTTCCAATTGAGACAAGTAGGTTATGTCGATTATTGATCAGATCACTGTGAATGTAAACAATTTATTCTGGTTGTGGGTCATTACGGAGCTATTTTCACATTTTTTGCATAGACAGTGTGGCGCTCCGAAGCGTGAACAGGACCAGCCGGCGGCTCTGTGTGAGCGAACTGTATCTCTGTGCAGCCAAGGATAAAGCTCGGCACTGGCCTCCAGTATTTAGAAAATGATGTGTAATGTCCCATAGTACCTACCATTTCTAGTTTTTGTTAAAAAAAAAAGAAAGAAAAGAAAAAAAACATTTCGGTAAACAACATTTATTTCCAGAAAACAAACTGTTAAAAAGATTAACAAAAGAGGAATTTGGAAAAAGGTGGGTACTTTGGGACATGCTGATTGGATGAGGACATTTGGCTTAAAGCAATACTGGATATGCTACGTTTTAATTGTATGGACAAGTATGAAGACACTGAAGATGCATTTGAAAAAAACTTGAACATCATCTTACAGCGATCTCCCACTGTAGCTCCCATTTCCGGGTGTCTTATTGTGTTTTGCTTTTTAACACTTCATTTGGATTTTGGGAAATTACTTTTGTTTGTTTTTTTAAACATTTCCTTTTTATTATATTTTAGAATTGTGTTTTGGTTTCTGGAATTTTGTTTGAATTTCTAAAATGTTCTAAAATTTAAAATGTTTGTGCATCAATTGATTTGTTGATTTGCACTTCAGGGCCACCGTAGAAAACACGAGTTGGAATGAAGTTCTGAATGAAAAGTGTTTCACAGCAACCATTTTTGGAAATGTTTTCATAATTACACAACAGGTTTATGCCCTTAGTTGTGTAACAACAACAGAATGCCTTGTGATGAAAATAAAATTGGTGTTTTGTTCGCTTTCTTCTGCTAAATGGAACGCGTTTCCAAACAACCCTTTTTTGAGCACATGTTGCTTTGTCAATTACATAACACGTTTGTGCTGTTTAAAAAGGAATAAGACACACTGTGCTTTGTGGGAAAAATTAAATTTAGTATTTTGTTTTGGTTTCTTCTGCCTGAAAACTGTCTTTAGTCTTTGACAAAAGTTGTAATTAAGCTGGTTTCGGTAACGGGTTGTGCAATCTTTTCGTTTGTGGAGCCAAACAATATGGCTTGAGAATTTTCTGCTGACAGAGAAAGGACTTGCTATGAGTGTGACAAAATCTCATAGCATTTTTTTAATACATCCTTTGAAAGAAATTTGGAAAAATCTCATTTTTGTGTCAATAATCCGCAAACACAAGCTACTTGTTTGGTGACGTTTTTCTATACAAGATTATGGACTTCCAACCTGTTTACTCCAAAAACTGGCCCCCTGGAAGAAGGTCTAATTTCTTAAAATATAAAAAAAAAAAAATCTGCCAATGCGGTAAAATCAATGGTCTAAAGTTTTGTATTCCTGGCTACATTCAGTCCTGCATTTGCTTTTGTTCTGTTCTGTTTTTAACCACATTTCAGATAGATCTTGGGTGATGGTAGACTGACCCAGAGGTAACGAGTGTCTGGGAGGGAGATTCTAATGTCATTATGAATAAAAAAAAAAAAAGGTCTTTATCAAACATGCAGCCATACATGCATTTTTTAAACACGACTGGTTCTGTCTGGGGTTACCCTCCCCAACCACTGTCGAGGTACACCTACCAGTCCACCGCAGGGCCACGGAGACATTCACACACTTGTATTCACACCAGTGACAATCGTAGAGCCACTAATTAGCCTAAGAAGAATGTTTTTGGACTTCAGGAGGAAGAAAACGTATTCATGTGAAGGGAGAACATACATAATTCACACAGAAGTGAATTCAAACCAGGGCCTTCTTGATGTGAGTGCTAACCACTCTACCACAACCGCAATTTCCCAAATTATATTCTGTTGAAATCTGAGATGCCAAAAGCAGGCAAGGCAGAAATTGTACCTTATTAGTTATAAATAACGGCAGATTTTTAAAAAATATATACTTAAATCATTTTAAAGGAAAACGCATTTACTTTATATTTACATTGTGCAAACTGAAAACTCTGTCAATTATTTTAAAATAGAGCTTGGTCTTTTAAGTTTTCTGTATATTGTGTTTACATTATTAGGGTTTAGACTGCATTTTTCGTGAGCGCTTTTTTATGTTAAATATTTAAATGCACCAACATGTACTTTTGAATAGAATATCCATAAAAAAAAGAGAGAATGGAACAAATGCAAGAAAGGTGCTAAAACTGTTTAAATTGTAAAGAAGCACAAAAGTTGGATGGGCCCCTTGAGTACTTTGTCTAAGAGGCCCCAGAAAATCTAGCAGCCTTTGTGGTTGGATTCTTTATAAAATCAAAGAATTTTTTTTTGGAAAAAAAAAATCATCTTTCTTCACAGGACACAGTTGTTTGGAGTCCTTTCTCAAAATGGACAGAAGATCTTTTTATTGTAGCATAATAGTGTGTGATGTATTTTTTAATGTATGTAATGTATGAAAAGATTAAGTCTTTTTATTGATAACTTTGACTGAATTAGATAATAGGAATATGTCAGACACAATACAGATTTGATTAACATTTTTGCAAATATTTACTTATTTATGAATGATTTCTGTCTCTCTTTAAATTGATTCCATTTGATTTGATATTTTTACAGTTGGAACAAAAATAAAGTCAAACTGATGTAAAATCTTAAAGCCTCGGTGTCCAGAGGGAGGATTCATTCTGGTTGGGGGTTTACTTACATTTATCATCAACATACATGTCACGGCTGTATTGGGTTTGGACCAGGTTTTCAATGACTTTTTTTGAACTCTTCCTGATCCAGATTTATTACACAACTTATACAACCTAAATCTTTAATAGAAAAAAATACTTTCCACCTTGTTAACTTGTCTGTGTGGCGTGCTTTATATGCTCAAAGATTATATCATAAATCATGCAGTCATGACTGCATTTTTCCACCATGGAGCTGCAGTGAAAGTACGCATCAAAATGCTGGATGGAGCCAGTATTTTATTCGTCATAATGGTCGGGGAACAATCTAAAGGCTTTAGGGTGACCTTGATGCTTGTATTTGAAATGGAAGTTCCATTCTGCACAGCAAAATGAAACTTCCTGATAAAAGTTTAATCTCCTAAATCCTCACATCTGTCTATGCAGCTCTGTAAATATTACAATCAACGCAGATAACTAGATTGCTTTTTTACATTTTTCTTTTTGGCTAAAAGTCAATATTTACTAATTTAATTGCAAAACAATTTGAAATCCAAATTGGAAACTAGTCGTTGGAAACCATTATTTATATTATATTGCCATAAAATGTTGATTTTTCCTTAATTCCACTGTGCGGCGTGTAAATATGCGACTACTAATTACAAATACCGAAGTGCATCCACTGCCAAGTTTTCAGAGAAACGTGCATTTAGGTCACCATGCGATGGCGTTTTGCGATATGTGACCGAAGTCTAAGCATGCTTAAAGATATTTACACAAAGAACTTTGGTAAGCAGTTATTTACACTTTTCCTACAACGTCTTAGTAAAATTCAGTTCACGAGTCAGTGCACAAACCTGACATTGTGCGCCATTGAAAAATCACATTCACAATTCCAGGGGTTCCTATAATTTGTTACAAAACGTAAATGCTACATTGCAACGTATTGCTGACCTGTTTAGGGTGTACCCCGCATTCGGCCAGCAGGAGCCGGGTTCTGAAGATGGACATTAACTCACTTGGAAGTTTGGAAATCCATAAAGATGAAAAACACCTTAAGTTTCTTAAAAAAGCTTTAGATGTTTTCTGGGATGCTGTACAGTTTTGAGGACCTTTTCTCCTGTATTACTTTAGGCTTTGATGCTCAGGACCGAGATCAAGACAGAGAATTTTTGCTTTTGGTATTATGAATTTGGGCTTTGTTCCACACAAAAGCTTCCACAAACTGCCTGAGAAAAGTTGGAATCATGGATCACAGCAGAACACTTTCCCAGAAACTAAAAAGTTGTTCTCATAGGTTTTGGGTCAATGCTGTTCTGACAGTTTATTCCACAGCTGCCAAACCTCAACGTAAAAGCAGCATTGTAGAAGGAAAAACCAAAACAACGAGTGATTAATGATTGAAAGTTTGGATTTTTTTTTTCAATTATTTTTAAGGGTTTTAAAAGACAAAATTCTGTGTATTTGTAAAGATAAATAATACTAAAACAAACTTAAAGTAATCTTTAGCAGAAATTGCAGCCATCCGTACACAATTCTCAAGAAAAAAAAAAGAAAAAAAACAAATTAAAAATGGCATTAGGTTGAATATCTGACCAATAGGAATTTTAACTTCACCGCACAACTGGAGTCCATTTTGGTTAGCTTGTTTCGCTCCGAACACAGAGCCTATTTGGACTGAGCAAAACTCAACGAGAGCCAGAGCTCAGTCAAACTGGAAATAAACCAAGCACCTCAAAGATGGATCTGAGAGCAGTTCCTGGTCCCAAACCAGGGTTCGCTTGTGTGTATTCAGACTGAAACTTTGTTCTGGATTATCAGGGAAACAAAATCTGGCTCACTTTAAGCGAACCAAATGTGTCCAGTCTGAACACACCCCTTGGTACGGCTACATACATTTTCTAAGCACACATTTTTTAACTTATTTATGCATTTTTTACATATTTTAAACATCTATTGAAATATTTCCTGTAACTCAGTAAAGCATTCAGTTTTCCATAACTATATATAAGCGACTAACTCAGCTAGTAGAGCTTGAAGCGTGACCTGTCAATCAGACGTGTCAGAACATCCCAATTCAGTTGTCAGGATCTTTGGTCAAATGCAAGCACTCAAGATTGGTGAATGAATGTTTTACAAGAGAACATCTTTTCTTTAAAAAAATGAATGGAAGAAAAAAAAATCAGCAAAGAGTGAAAATAAAAAGATTTCAGTTCATTCAAAGACAGGAGAGACTGGAGACTTACTGTTGTTTTATAGTTCAAACGCTATGTGGTGTTTATTTTTATGTCAATCTAATCTTTAGTAAAAAAAAAACATTAACGCTAACTATGCAATAGAGATGATACAATGATGTGCCTTATTGTTATGTTCTGGACTACAAGAAAAAAGAAACAAAAAAATAAAAATTACTCTCATCCAAAGAGGCAATAATCCATTCTAAAGTTAAGTGCAGAAGTGTGGTCAGGGCATTAATGGTCAGATTTGAAGACAGACATGTTAACAAGCCTGAGGGAACCAGGCTTTACTTTGAGAATTTATTGGGAAAATCTAATTAATCTGAATAAATGCAGTTTGTATTTAAAGAGCATCTGATAACTGTAATTACCTGAAACAGAAGCAGCTGACAAGGAGGAGCAGTGAATCAAGCACATAATAAATGACAAATATGACCTAAAGGCAATAGCCAACACCACAAGCAGCGGCCTTAACCACTGCAAGCGCCCCCGCCTGCAGAAGAACATCATCGCCGTTGTCCAGGCTGGGGAGCGAGGCGATGCTGGGGCCACCCACTCAGGCCTGCTAACAACCGCACAAGACTGGGAGTTAAAAGTTGACCTTGGAAGGCAACTGAAATGTCCAGAAACCGCAACAGCCCTGTGGCCAGACATGCTGCTCATTTCAGAAGGCTTCAAGCAGGTCGTTCCCCTGGAATGGCGGACTGGAGGGACGAGGCGAATGAGAGGAGCAATGGTTGGTGAACAAGGAGAGAGCCCATTGAGGTGGGGTTCATAGGTTCATAGGCTTTGCAGGGCGTACAGCATGCTGGTCTACACTCGGGCTAGAGAGCGAAAAGCTATTAAGGAGGTCGCTGAGGAGTGGCTTCAAGGTGGCTGTGGATTAGGAGGGGGGAACCATGGGTGGGAAGCGTTACCTGGACACAAGCTGGGACCTGATCAACCCCAGCTGGGTCATCTGGATGTTTGAATGACCAAAAACAGTCACAGATGGAAGGGGATATCGTTCAAAACCTCAAATATTTTCACATTTTCACTCTTCTAAATATTTTTTAGTTGATGTGTCCAGGTAACATCACTGATGATGTGTCCAGGTAACATCACTGATGATGTGTCCAGGTAACATCACTGATGATGTGTCCAGGTGACATCACTGATGATGTGTCCAGGTGACATCACTGATGATGTGTCCAGGTAACATCACTGATGATGTGTCCAGGTGATGATGTGTCCAGGTAACATCACTGATGATGTGTCCAGGTAACATCACTGATGATGTGTCCAGGTAACATCACTGATGATGTGTCCAGGTGATGTGTCCAGGTAACATCACTGATGATGTGTCCAGGTAACATCACTGATGATGTGTCCAGGTAACATCACTGATGATGTGTCCAGGTGATGTGTCCAGGTAACATCACTGATGATGTGTCCAGGTGATGATGTGTCCAGGTGATGATGTGTCCAGGTGATGATGTGTCCAGGTGATGATGTGTCCAGGTGATGATGTGTCCAGGTGATGATGTGTCCAGGTAACATCACTGATGATGTGTCCAGGTGATGATGTGTCCAGGTTGCATCACAAGATGATGTGTTAAAAACGCCACAGATTTCACAAAGTCAAAACCTAATAAATATGTCAATTTTACAAAGATTATTTATGAATCCTCTGTGTTCTGATGATGAAAATGTGGATGGTTTAAATTTAAAAAAATCAATAAAAATAAAATAATGTTTTTTAAATAAAAAAGCGTACAAAACATTGCATTGTGGTCTATATTCACCAATCTAACGAGCATCGATGTGCACTAGTTTCTCGCAGAGACTTCTGGGAAGTTTCTAGGGCTCTGATTCTGGATGGGTAGCTTTAGACAGCACTCCAAAGTAGCAAACACACTATGTAGTTCAATGAGTAATGAAGCAATTTGGCCACAAGCACATTGTGTTTTATTAAAAGGTTTGAAAAAGCAGAGTCTCCTACAGCTAGAGATATAACAGACATCAAAAGTTTTATTTATTAAGCTTTTTTGGCTTGTTTTAAACTGTGTTAATTCGTACACAGCTCCCCTTTGCCTTGTTTTAAACCTCATTTGTGTATTCTTAAAATTAAAGTATAGGCATCTCCATAATGAATGAGTATCTTATTTTTGTTTTACCTTTTTTATTTAACAATTTGAGATGTAGAATAGGTTTAAGTTAGTAAAGGGCTTAAATCATTCCCTCCTTAAGTTTACCTGCGTTGTGTGAATCTTGTGCAAAAGTTAAGCTTTGACGTGCCAACGTGTGTCAAGACTTCAAAGATTTACTTTAGTATTCTGTGAGCAGGAAGTGAATCTCGGCTCTCCACTTTAATCCTAATGAAGAGGAAAAAGTTTGGAAAGTCACCTATATTTTCAAAGTCCATACCTTGAAAAACTGTCCTCAAGAACTTCATCATATTCTGAATTTGTTAAGGATCCTTCCAGAACCAAACAAGGTTAAAACAATCACCTGATAGTGTGACAAAGCAGCGTCATCGGACAGCACCTGGAAACCAGCCTGAAATGTTATTTTTTCCTCTCTTTACTTTTTAGTTCCTGAGCAGTCTCTACAATTCGCACCGGACACACAAATAAAACACAATTTGCTGTAACGGTTAATTCTAAAGCGTACATACTGTGTCTTAAATAGAATTGTACTCACCATCCAGGCTTCCCACCACAAACATTCAAACCACAGCAGTGTACACGTCATACATTTTAAACAGGAAACAGGAAGTGACTTCACATGTCAGAATTCTAAAGTTTTTTTTTGTTTTTTTTATTTCTGTCTTAATTATTTATGTGTTTCTAATATATCTCTGTATTTCAAAAGTGAAAATCCTATTGAGAATATTTTTGATATTTGGTTTATGTTTCAGTTTCTGTTTTGTAAAGTAGAAATCTGTTTGGGAGAAATGTTTGATTGACTGGCCTGTGGGAGGGGCTAAGCTTTTTTTTGATGGGGGGGGGGCAGTTTTTATTTTATGGAGCCAGTCTTTTGTTGATTTAATTAGGGCATATATCACTTTTGTTGTGCTCCACTTTTCTGGAGCAGAAAAGATGCATAACATCATTTACACAATTTATGCAAAGACATTTTTGTCGTGCCAGCATGTAAAAAGTTGATTCTGTGCCTTTAACGGCTCTGATTTAGAATACTGTAATGCAGAAAATGTTAAAATATGCATGTTTTAACCAGCACTTCAAAGTATGAGCACATTTACTGTATTTTAGCTTTGTTTCTCTTGCATACTGTAGATCAGCAACGCTTATGACATGAAGTGCAAATTTGAAATTTTCTCCTTAACAACTGTACCATCACCAACTACAATGTGAATTCTGGTGTCATCCACCCTTCGACCTGTCCTGCCAGGGATCGCCCAGTGAATTAGCTTTCACTGATTTGTACAGGTGGTTAGGCAGAGTTTTACGCCGGATGCCCTTCCTGACACAACCCTACATATTTAAGGCACAGGGAGACCCAGTTAGGAAGCAGCGCGAAGCATCTTGTCTAAGGACCCTCACTGGACGCTCACTGCACGCCCTGAGAACCGAACCCAGGTCTTATATCCAGCCAAATGAGCGATCCAGCCTCCTAATAATGCAAACCTGAATACAAAGAGATACAAAAACATTTCCAATATATCTGGAAAACTTGTAGTTCACAATCAGCAGGTCGAAAGGCTTTTTAAAACATATTTTGGCATTAACTCAAAAAAGTGCTTTAATAAAAATATTGCACAAAGAAAACAGGCCAAAGTTGAAATTGTATTGGAACTCTTTTAGATTAAAAACCCAAAGTTATGCGTTTGCAGTATGTTGTACCTACAGGATTGGATAGGTCAGAACAAAATACCATCAACATTTCTAAGAACTTCACAACTATTAATAAAAAATAAATAAAAAGCAAATGAATGCTTTTGGCTAATTGATCTAATTGATAGTTTGCTAATCATAGCGATTTAAATTTTCTGCAACTGGACAGCGTCATTCTTGATTTTCAACTCCAGTAAATGGAGTGGTGATCAGCTGTAGTAACAAAATACAAATGCCTCCCTCCATTCAAACATTCACTCCACAAACCTCCCCCCCAGAAGGCTCGGCTCTTCTGTGAGCAAACAATATTTCTCTTATACCAGCAACAGATCCGTTCCAGAACTGTGTGTCTGAATTCATTTTTCAAAATAAAATGAAATGGTGGTACAGGGATTGTTTGAAGGTTGATTTTAATTTGGAAAATGAACGATACACAGATTGGGACCATTGGGGGTACCTGTTTGTGCACAGGTGATTTCAAAATGTCAGCCATGGGATTGTAGTATGAAGAGGAAGCTGCAGAGCCCTTCAGGTCATCAAAAGCCTATGTTAAGTATCAGGTTCAAAACATTCTTTCTCTTTTGAGTAAATGAATTGGAAATACATGTGAAACATAAGAACTTTGCAAATTAAGATCCCTAATTATATAAACTCACAAACTCAACAAAAGTTCTTTGTTAAGTCAAGTAGGTTTTAGTGGATTACACAAGGATAGAAAGTCATGAGGGATTTACCCTCAGATTATTATGCAACTAGTTTACCATTGTTGACCCATTAAATATTCAATAACTAGAACAGAAGGTCCTTCTTGCTGACTGCAGTGACCTATGGAAAGTAAAACATCATGAGTTTACCGTTGGTATAACCTTTTTCTTTACTTTTACTTTTTGCATCTTGGTTGCAAACCATGAAATATCTGTTTAGTCATTAATGTTCCTCAGTGTAGCAGAGTCAGCACACTGGGTGGAGTGCTAAAACTAATTTAGCAAATGAGTTACTAATTAACTGTACATGCAACTTCAAAGAAAAATGAGCATGGTGTAGAGGAAAAGCTTCTCAGGGAGTTATGAATTTGATCCACGGTTGATCTTAACTCACAGAATGTCCGTGTAGTTGGAGAATGGCTTTATAAGCACTGGGCTCCTTAGCATGCATCCTTTTAAATACTCTTCCTCCTCTTTAGAAGTGATTCACCAAACAGTTATGTGTGAGATGCCTAACAAGGATGCGTTCGCTAATCAATGCGTCTTTCATTAGATAAAATATACGTTACGGCTGTCTTAAGGACCATAATGCTTTTTTTTGTAGATTTATAACATTTTCTGGACCTTTGTTTTAGTTTAAAACTACAGAATCCGAAAACGGCCCACAAAACCTTTATTTTTTTCCTTTTTCTCATGATAACAACATTCTCAATGTTTCTTCATCACCAGAAAATAAAATTGGTCTTCTCGTGATAACGAGATATTAGATCTTGTTATCATGAGAATGCGCTAAAAAAAAGTGGGGTGTTTTTGGCTTCCGTATGAAACAGAGCTCCAGTACTTTAGATATTATTCCTGCATACATAAGAGGTAAGCAGAACACAAACACCAGCCAGAAACCTTTCTGCCAAGTTTGCACCTGCCAATATTTACACTAAATAATCTCACTGTCATTTTAATTCTATGATTGCGCCCTGCATATGTTTTGAACATAACTATGCTGGTTTTATCAGAACAACAACATGAATGATCAGAAATCCTGACTCAGAATGGAAAGTGAAACTTTGAGAAGAAAAGTTCTTGGAACAGGGGCGGATCTACAGGGGGGGGCAGCTGCCCCTCTACTAAAACGCCTTGCCCAGCACTTGCCCCCCTAACTTTTGATTCAATATTCGTATCATTATGGACAAAGATTAGGCAATCAATAAAAACTTTTTTAAATATTAGAAATAGCACCTCAGCCAAAAGAACATCTGTTTTAATATTAATTTTTAAAAAAACACGTTTGACCTTTTCTTTTATAATGGCCTTCAGTGAATCTCACTTCATACATCCACTCTATTGTTATCATTGGTCACCCTTCCAAGTCTTCTGCCTGGCTTCCACCCTTCCATACAAAATATTCTAGTTCCTCCACTACCTTGGAACTAGATCGTTCTTTACACTTTTTACCTATTTCTGAAATAAAGAAATTACTGTTTTTTTAAACTAAAAGCTAAAACACATAAAGCCCCTACATTATACGAGATTTTAACTAAACACCTTAACGCTGTGCTTAGAGGAGCAAGCAACATAATTTCTTAAGAGTCGACACACGTTTTGTCATTGAGTATGATTCATTTTTAGACATATTTACGGAGATAAAAATGCCAAACGAGGCCCAACTCAACCATAAACGGTCAAATCATCATTTTCTTAGGGGATTCCATAATTCTGTCTCACTCTCTGCCAATAAAATTTTGTCTATAAGTTTTTCTCCATGCATGAGGACTTGAATTATCATACTTTGTAAAAATAATGTTAATAAAATTAGGATATGCAAGTCCTTTTTCATAAAATTGACAAACTAGAGGGGCCTGAAAGAGTGTTTTCTATAGCTCTAATAGAGACACATCTGTGTTGCAGTTTGCTCAGCAGTGAGTGATATCGTTACAGTAGTATGTGCACAGCTTTAAAGGCAGCGCCACTTTCAGGGGACTCGTAGGTTCTGATCCCCTGATGACAGAGTTGAACAGATCTTGGCCAACACATGTCACTTGACTTCATTGTTGCGTTATTGCGTCTGTTTCTGTGATAGATTCAACAGGTGTTGTTCCTCCAACTCTAAGCCAGTGAAATGGTGTCTCTGGTGAATACAAGCAAATCTAAAAACAGCTTTAATCAAGTATGTGAAGTTACAGAACCATTTTCAAAAAAGAGCATAAAGCCACTTTAGCAGCATAATTAGATAAACATGTGTAAAACTGAGAAAAACTTCAGAGAATGTGGTTTCAAGCTTAGCAGCAAGTTTTGATTATTGGCACCTTTTTGATCCTTCAGGGGGAAAAAGAGTAGAATTCATAGTGAGTGATGTCTTTATTCTGAACCCAGTGGTGACTGGTATGAAGACCTCTACCTACACGGAATAACAGAAAACTTTCTTTAAAAAACACGAAAAACCAAACAAGTTTTGAGGAGTTTATTTTTTGGAGGAAAATAAATGACCTTTTGCTTCTGCACTGCTTCTTTTCTGAACAGTTTATAAACATGTTCACTATGGATTTAAAATTGCTTCTTGGAATTTTTGATAGGAATGGTCCTGTGAAATTAAAACAAACAACAAATCAAACTTTTTCCTGCAACCTCCCTTGCAAGATTGCGTGAGAATGTAAGTAAACAGCCTAAATAAAACCAAACATTGCCTTTCATGCACATCCTGACCACAGCTTCTGTGGTCCAACAAAAGGTAGCTTTAAAAAAACCAAACAACTGCTACTTTAACACTTTACTGAAATGCCAACAACCCCTCAAGGGATTTACGATTCCTAAATTGCCCTGTCATTTTATTTGCGGCCTCTCACTGGTTGTCCCTCTGATTATCCAGGTGAATGTAATTGGAAACATCAGAGCAACAGCGAAGCCTGTATTTTCACCAGGACCAGGGCTCTCACGCCATGTAGTCGGGATAGTGCCACCGTGGTAGCTTGTGAAAAACAGATAGTCTGACGTGGAAATTGGAAGGAAAACATTGGCGGTTGTTTCAACGCACAACCCAGTGGTGTACATAGTTGTTTTTCTTTCGCCGTTTTAAAGGTATTACCTTCCTTAGTTACATTAGACTTGGCTTAGATAAATACAATAAAAAATGACTCCTGACAACTTTGTGTTTGTTTTTAAATTATCACCTTCAAAAAGAGCATGATGGCTGAAGTGTGGAACAGAGGGTCTTTCTTTGTCAGCCATAGTTAATCTGAAAACACCTGTCAGTCAAAAGCAGTTCTACCTGAAACTGTTTGCACCTGAAGCATGCAACGTTTCAAACAGACAAAAACATGAAGCTGATGCTTTTGCCAGGAATACATTTGTAGTTATTGTGACACTAAGATTCAAAAAGGCGACACATGTCTATTTTTCTCGATCATTTGCTGTCTTTCTTGACTTTCTTTAACATAACTTTCAAAACTATCAGAATGATTATTTAGTCTTTCTGTTGATTGAAACACAGATTGGGGACATTTTGATTGATTGTTTGCAATGGCATACTCGAGATACCCTAACAAAAATCATTTCCATGTGCTCTTTGGTAAAAGCTGAGCCCCGTTCGTGATTGCATCAGTGCGGATGCAGTCGGCACTGCTTTGTGTTGTTTTTCTCAAGTTGACTGTTTGATCCCAGACTTTTTCTTTACGCATTAAGAGGACCAAAAAAGTTCCCTCCCAACATCTGGAAGCATGTTTAATGATCATTAAACATCAAGATGAACTATTCTCTAAAATGACATGGGGAGGGGTCACTGTGGTTAAGAGCTGGCTCGCCTGTACATAAACTGCTTTAGTGACAAGCATTGAGATCTCACAGGGGGCCCCAACTGAGACCTTACAAACTTCATTTGGTTTTGTTCTAGCTTTACAGGCATTGCCAAATTTACACTCTTTTGCATGCAAATTTTGTTTTGTGATGTCTAAAGGTCCCACTCTCAAATGTTCATGTGTAGCTATACAAGTCAATCTTTGATGTTGGAAACCACAAAAATGATTAGACCTGCTCAAATAGGAACTTACCTTTAGGTTTTCCCAAAATCTGGTGACGAACAGATAGTCTGAACTGCCCTTACGGGTGGGTACGGGCTGTCTGTAGGAGAAAAATGAGCAAACCTGTAAGGGGCGTGCAGGTAGCCCGCTGGAAACTTTAAGATCATAAATCCTCTTGGTGGTACAGTCGAAAATGTTGTTGCCCGGCAGCTTATTTTACTTACTTTACTTTACTAACTTACTTATTTTAACAAATGTCGACTCACTTTTAAGCGTCTACTGTCAATGAAAAGTCTATGCAAAAGTGTTTGGAACAGAATTTCGTGGTTCTGTGTCCGGAATGCTTGTAATAACGTGTTGCTATGCAAGTTTTTAAACTGGTTACGGGTTCCACTTATAAATCAGGTGTTCACTGATAAGGTGCTGAAAATTTACCAGGTTGAACTTTTTCATGCATAATCTGCTTCAAAACACCGAAACTGTTGTAAACATGATCACGTAGGAGAAATGAATAATTGCGGTTTGAGCCCTGCCGGATTAATACAACACCAAGATGGACATTTATGGGAACAGAGCTGTGAAAACAAAAAGCCTGGAGCCAGATTTGCAGGATTTGCACCGTTGTAGACTTTGCGCACTGAGCCTGCACCAAATGTAGGTGGCGGACGAGCACTAGTACATGCAAAAACACAAAAGAAGAAGAAACCCCTCCTTGCCGCTTCCTGCTTGTCTGGCGTCAGTCCTATGTGAGCACCACCAGCTGGATGCGCAGTCATAAAACCACAAATGGTGCGTTGTTGAATGCACCACATGCAGCCAGTGTGTAAGCACTTTTAGAGGAAAGTAGGTGAGACACAGGTGTGTCTTACAAATGCTTCGGCATTGGTTGAACCTTACATGTGGAACCCATCAGTGCTGTTCAAGTGAAAAGGGATGGTACCCTACGCATGGGGGATGGTGCATATGACAGCATCCCCCATATGTTATATAAGTGCATGTAACTTACAGGATTTAAATACATCATGAAACACATACACGCACAACAATGCTGCGTTCCATTATCATGACATCCTTTAAGGTGGTCGCACGAGCCTCAAGGGAACTTTAAGACACATCTGCGCTCCCCTTAAGATGCAGCCGCTCCGCTCTACAAGCCTCTGTGGGTCTGAACAACCCAAAAACCTGTACGGGTCAACTCCCGTATGAGCACATATGACTAAAGCGACAGATCCGCAGTTTTCTGATACAAGAGGAAATGACTTTTCAACTTAAGATGAAAGTATTTCAGCTTTGTGAACACTGCTAATGTAATTACATAAGAAGTTCCACGCAGGCTGGTAAAATAAAATCTAAAAGTTACAAAAGGTTTTTTTATAGTTCCGACAAGGGCTGTGAACGTTACCTGTACAGCAAAGCTTTCCCTTTGGAAGTGCATATCTTCAATCTAAAGTAAATGCACTGCAGTTGTACAACAAAGCACACTTATTCCTCATACTGCAGGGTTTTTACACACAGATATAAACTACCATGTTTTGTTACAAATAAGGAAACAACATAAACCTTTGGCTTATCTCAGATTTCCTGATTTTAAGGTTTTGAATGCCCTTTGAAAACAAATGAAAAATTTCAAAAAGTTGTTTTGGGGGTTGTAAGGGGCATTGCATTAAGAAATGTAATTATATTTTTAATGTTAGATAGTGCAAATAAAAAATACATTAGAGCAAATGATTAAGCTCCAAAGCACAAAAATCATGACCCAGATAAAGTAATTTATCTTTAATGACTGCTTATTATGAGAAACTCAAACCTTTGGTACTTTGATGAAAGCACATTATGATTCTTTTCAGACTATAAGAAACCACAGTTTCACAACAATTTTAGATTTAGTGAAGTGAATATTGTAAGTGTGTGTTTTTTGAAAATGTTGCTGGTGAATATGTAGGTTTGACTTCTAGTTTGTTGAATTATACAATCCTGATAACTAATAAAATGATAATATTTTACAAAAATAATAAATAAATAACAAATATATAAATAATAATAAAGCAACACATGAAAAACTGAGTTAATTGCATTGTACCTCATATTTCAACTTTTTCTAAGCCATTGTAACTGAGTTCCTTTTTCTATTATTAAATTGCTGATTTGTAAGTGCACTTTTAAATAATGATCTTGTTAAGACCCCATTTCAGTTAACAGTCTGGCAAATGGCTGTGAATTAAAAGCCAATGAAGACTCAGTTCTAGAAAAGCGTAAGGGATTTGGTAAAGTGTTAATGTGCTTAACAAAAGGTTGAAATATGAAGTTGTCTTTTCAGTTTGTCAACATTCAAATTATACATGAAGCTATGCTTTGTTATTAAAAGTCCCACTCTGGTTATCTTTGTATCTATTTGAGAAGTATTCTTAATGGTCTTTTTTTAATTATGATTTTGCAGTTTTTAGACAAAAATTTAATAAACCTGTGTCGTTTTCTAGGACATAGTTTCAGCAGAGCGGCAGAAGTTCATTAGAAATTCAGCTGAGTTGTACAGAGTAAGCCCACCCTACTTCCCAACATCCATCTGTATAGTGTCTCCCACTAGCTTATAGCCCCTAACCAAACCTTAGCGGCGCAACAAAAATGGTAAGCAGCATTGGAGCTATCCAGTCATACATTTTTGAGCCAGATGCCAGCTCAGATGAGGAAAACCACGGATCAAATCGTATACAAGTGCATGCATCAGAATGCTCCTGATTCACTGTGACCTTTTTTTGTAAAATAACTACTCAGAAATACAATTTTAAACTTTTTTTGTCCTCCAACATCAGAACCAAAGGCTTTCTCTTAAACTACACAGTTGAGCTGTAATACAATGAAACCTCGTCACTGAAAAATATTACTTGTATCATAGAATGAGTCAAAACATAGTTTTTAATGACTAGACATTGTTTGTTTATAATACAAATCTCACAATAACATGCAATGATCACACAATAAAAGAAAAATTAGGCTAAATTCAGGATGTGAACCGTTTACCAACATAAATGTTTAAAACAAATGTGTAAGGTTTCATTTGTTTTACAATTACATTTTCTGTGGAAAATAGGATGTTCAATACAACATGAATGGAAAAAGACAAAATGCTTTTTTGTGATGAAGAGCTACTGACCTCTTCAGGCTGTCAGATGTACTGCACCCAGCCTGCAGCGACAGGATAATCTGACGTCAGCACTAACGTGGAAGATGGTGCTGAAAAAACGGAAACGTCCCGATGAAGCTGATTGAAAGGGCTCGCCCTTCAAAATAAGAGCATGCGTTTCACGTTATTGATTTTATCATGACTTTTGCAAAAAAGTGCACAGTTATTATCATAAAGTATTAAATAATTTGAACTTTTTTAGCTTCAAAACTAAATATGGTGGATGCAAAGTGAAAACTGAATTAATTAAACTTTTGTTTTGAAGTGATACGTTCGAGGCTGCTAGTTGGCTAGATGCAGGGATTTAGTCTGACGGATACCGATGTGATGAATTTGGGGTTAAACAATCATGCATGCGGCATGGAGTAATTTAACATAAAAACATGGATTATTACAGTTAATTTTGTTTTACCTGCAGTCAGTTCTGTGTCCATTAACGACCTGTGTGTTTTACGACCGGCCCTTGATACGTACAGCAGTCGAGATTGGAAGCTAGCTTGGTCGGTAGCAACAGCCAGCCACATCAGCACCGCCACGTTAGCATCCGTGCGGGTAACCGCTATTTTTTTTTTTTTTTTTAACTTCCGTTCGGATCCAAAAGCTTCATGACTTAGACTTTGACAGTAAGCAACCATTTGACGTCTTTTGTGTCGTCGCTACTTTTGCAGAAATTGAATAATGGCAGACAGTATAATGAGCAAGGCTGCTACCATGGAGATCCCAATTAACAGCAATGGAGACACCGGGACTCTAACGGAGGATGACAGCCTGGAGCAGGTAAGGAACACATGCATTTCTCACCGACTGTGTCTTAAAAACACATTAAAACGAACATATTTTAGTGACAAGCAGTGAGATTTCACTAAAAAAAAAAAAACTCACACAAGCCGAAAATGCACCTAACCGAGCAAAGGCCCAGAATTATGGACACAAACAATATTCCAAATAGTATTTAAAAATGTAACATTTGTTAATGACATTTTTCCATGAGAACATTCTCTATTACAATATTTTTTAAAAGATGTAAGAATGATTTTTGATTAATAATGTATTTATCAGATATGTTGGAATAAATTTAACATATACCTATTTATTTAAGTTAAAACAGTTGTGGGTCCTTGTAGTAGTAAACAACAATGACCTAAACTAACTTTATGGTGTTGTTTTTAAAGATGTTGCTAAAAAATGACATTGTCTGACCTAAAGCTGTTAATTCAGTTATTCATGTATTGATGGGTCTTTACAATTGAAAGCCCCTTCAAAATAAAACAATACTTGCCAATTTGTGAGTAAAATGTTATCGTCATTTTGTTAAATTACTGATTTAGTTTCCTTGATGTTAAGTTGGAAAAATATGAAGATTCTTACTTTGATTTGTGTGTGTGTGTAATCGTTTTTACATTTTGCGAACCCAACAGGATCTGCAGCAGGTGATGGTGTCTGGACCCAACCTGAATGAAACCAGCATTGTATCTGGTGGTTATGGAGGTCCTGCAGGGGGCATCATTCCCACTAGCACTATCAAAGGTACTATAACCAACCAGACTATATTCAGTTTGCTCTGTAGGGATTTCATGAGTTTAAATGTGCATTATGAAGGGTATTAATCTTATCCGCATTCATTTAGTGGATTTTTTTTTCCCAGCATAAAACATATTTGCTTTCCTCATTATGAACCATCAACTGCACACTGCCGTGAGCCATTCCAGACTTCTTCAAATACTACTGCGATTTTCTTTAATAGAAATATTCAAATTCTAATGCAAATTCAAGCACGCATGTTAAACTGCAGCATTTTCTTTTAATTATTTTTTAATGTATTAGGAGTCTATTAGTTTATGTTGCAAACATCATATTCCATAGGACCAGCAATTCACTACAATCCTGAATATCTGGACAGAAGTCGAGCTCCTGCGCCAGGACCAGGTTGCTTTGTCTGCCGCTAAACATTTTATTTCCTTCTTTATCTCCCTTTATGCATTTGAGAGCTTTTTGGCCTTCCTCTGAGTAGTTTTCAGATTGCCTGGCTCTTGGAGTTGTATGCAGCCTTTTTCATACCAACTCTGCTCATATCCGCAGCACTAAGAAATGTTTTGGCTGCTTTTCAAACTGAAGAATGCTCCAACTTTCAGTGTTTTTGCTTATGTCTAAAAAAACGTTTTCCCTCTTGAGCTCGCTGTAAAATGTGCTTGAATCGTCTACTTGCTGCAACCTTGTCATCATTTGATATTCATTTTCATTCATTTTTAACTGCATGGTAAAACTGCATCTGGATCATCAAAACCTGTTTTTCCATATTTTCTTCACCGAGTCTGACTCTTAATTCTACACATATTGCTATGTGCACATCTTAGCTGCATATCTAAGCACCATGCTCGTTGTTTCATATTCACCTCATTCTGTCTCATGCTTCCTCTTCTCTCCTCATCACCACCATCTTGGGCATTTCAGACATTCGCATGAAATCCAGGGGTGTTAACTTGCCTCACAGTCACTCCTCAGCCAGTCGCCTTGCCCACCACTCAGACCAGCATCCAGGTATCCACCAATCTCATCGCCATGTTCACTCTGTCATCTGTTTTTGTCACAATCCGTGCAATAGACCATCACCTTCAAAATGTAGCTTAAACATTGTTTCTTTTTTATTTATTTATCCTTTAGGGTCTTCCAATCACAACACTAGTCCAACTGAGGAGGTTTCCCGAGGTGTGGCAGTGGAAAAGTTGGATAGTGTAAAGAAATGGGGAATTAACACATATAAGGTAAGTTATGAACAGCCTTTTAAGTACTTTACAAAACAGATAATGCATAGAAATGTGTTTATACAATAAAGTCTTACACTGGTCATCTTTTGAGCTATTTTATTAAAAGTGTTTGCAGTGTTTGGTTTTTTAAGTTATTATCATGCTGTTTTTAGCCAAAATAATAAAAAAAACAAAACAATGTAATTTTCTAGGACATAGTTTCTGCAGAGCAGCAGTAGTAAGCCCATCCCCATTTTCCGTCATCCATCTGTTTACATTAATCTCCCACTAGCTTACAGCCCCTCACAACCGCAACCTAACATTAGTGGTGCAACAAAAATGGTGAGCAATATCCAGCCATGCAGTTTTGAGCCAGATGATGCACATAGATCTATTTGTCTGCTAGTGGATGCATCAGAATGGAGCGGAACAGGGAGCTTGTGGACTGCCGACTGTTGCACCTACGTCACTTCTACAAGCTTTTTCAACGACATGTTTTGTTTGCTCCTGATTCAAACAAAGAAATACAAGTTTGAGATACATTTTCTTTATACATGTCCTCATGCGAAAAATGCCACAAGAACATAAATTAAAACATTTAATTTAGATTTCTCATAACAGTGCAGCAAAATGCTGAAGAAAGCCTTATTTTCCAAGCTAAATGGCTAATTCATGAATGACAAAAATGGAGAGACCCTGAACAGGTCGGCAGTCTGAAGAAAATACAATTCTATTTTACTTAATGCTGGTTGTATACTTCGCTGTACTTTCAGTGTACAAAGCAGATGTTCTCTGAGAAGTTTGGCCGAGGCTCTCGGACGGTGGACCTGGAACTTGAAGCTCAAATAGAATTGCTGAAAGACACCAAGAGCAAGTATGAAAACATCCTGAGACTGGCCACTGCGCTCATTAGCCATTTTCAAAACATGGTTCAAACGCAGCAGGCCCTGGGTGACACATTCACCGACCTGAGCCAGAAGTCCCCGGAGCTGCAGGTTAGATATCATCAAATCTCTCCTTGTGACATGATACAACGGGGGGAAGTTACACTCGGGATCTGTTTTTCAGGATGAGTTTGGGTATAATGCAGAAACACAAAAGCTGCTGTGTAAAAACGGCGAGTCTCTGCTTGGTGCCATCAACTTCTTTGTGTCCAGTGTGAACACTCTGGTCAATAAAACCATGGAGGACACTCTGATGACCATTAAACATTATGAAAATGCGAGGTAGGAGCTCTGAGATTAGTTTTTTTTTTGGTCAAAGACGATGGAGATCCTTTTGACAAATTAGATTGTGCGTCTCTTGTTGCTGCAGGCTGGAGTTTGATGCGTATCGCTCCGATCTGGAGGAGCTGAGCATGGGCCCGAGAGACGCTGCTTCCATGGTTCGCATTGAGATGGCTCAGCATGACTACCAGATCCACAGAGATAAATATGAAAGGCTCCGTAGTGATGTCACCATCAAGCTGAAATTCCTTGAGGAAAATAAGGTTTGTCTCACATTTAGCATTTGACTATGACTTTTTCTAGTAGTTTAATAGTTCTCCTTTCTATCTCTGTTGAAATATTTCTAATATTACTTAATTCTTTTGTGCAGTTAAAGGATTTACTCATATCCGTCTTTACTGCTCTTTCCACTTTCAGTTAATACTGGTTATAGCTGTTAAAGCTTCAGATCATAAAACTCCTAATGTCATCCTTTTATGGGATATTGTAACCAATACTGATCGATTTAAAGCAGTGAAATGATTTCCGTGCTGTGCAGATCTTATGTCATCGCCGTGATGACCTCATCACGTCACAGTTTAAGGTGGTTACACATGTACAAACAAGTACAGATGTGGGCTCGTTCAAACCCAGGTATTCCAGTTTCTGGGTGTGTTCTGAGCCTGAAACACTGGAACTGTTTTTGCCAGTCTGGGATCTTCTGGGATCTTGAATGTACTTTTTAGTGCTCAGCAGTGTAGTGGATTAAACTAGAAATTACTTCAGCTTTTGACTGAAGAAATGATCAAAGCAAATCACAAATGTAACATTTTTATGAAAAATGAGTTTGTTTGAGATAAATATGTTTCAGGAGGAAGATACTTATTAATAACTTTTTAATATCTTTTTACCAGAATGTATATTTTTATAGTTGGATGCTTTAAACCACTTTTGTGGAAGTTTTTTTCCTTAGATTCAAGAAAATATCTATCTGTTCGTCGATTCTCTCACCAGTATTAAGATGTCCCTAGTCGATCACGTTGTTTTAAACTCGATTGAAATCAGATGTTTATTCCGATCAGGGATCAGATACCTATTTTATGATTCTTTTTATCAGCAATGTGGAAGCTTATTATTACAGATCAAAACTCTTCTAGAAGTCTGCATATCACTTTTTTTTTTGCTGTAAAGCCTTATTTTGAGCCGGAAGCGCACAAAACAATTCAGTAAAGTTTGTGAGACAAAGATTCAGGCGTCTGGGCTCAATAACTCTTAATAAATGTTTAGAACTGACAGCAAGTATCTCTATTGTATTGTCTTAATTCAAACAATGCCCCACAAAGACATTTGAGAGGCAGAAAGATCAGGTTTTTCCTTCGATTTAATGAGAACAGCACTCTTCATGCTGCAAACAGAGAGACTGCAGTGAAACGGTTACCAAGGGACCGTCTACAAAGTGCAAGTCTCAAAAACGACCCAAACTAATAACTGCTCACATTGATATGAGCTACGCGAATACTCATCATCATATTCATGCTACAAAAAGCAATTTGAAAAGAAAGTCATCACTATTTTTAAGACATTTTTAATGGAGATACAAATCACATAAATAAGAAAGTTCTGAAGAAACTAAAGCTTTTTCACTCGACTAATCATCACCTGTTACTAGTTAAAAGTTAACTACTTTTTGCTTGATTGTTAAAACTACTTCACAGAAGTTTTCAGTTTAAGTGTTAAATGATAATAATAAAATAAAAATGGGGTAAAACCTGGGCCTGTTTATTCAGTATATTCATTTTGCAAAAATGTGTTACAAAAGTATCGGATCGGGACTCTTTATCCATATCAAAATCCAATCATTTGGAATCGGATTGGGGAGAAAAAATTCAGACTATTTATGTTTTTAAAAAAGTCACTTTAAAGTCGCTCCCCTGGTCAGGCTATGAAAAAAAACTGACCTGTACTCCGAAAGATACGGCAGTATTAATTTTAACCAGATTTCTTGTGTTTTTTCTTGCAGGTAAAGGTGATGCACAAGCAGCTGCTTCTCTTCCACAATGCAACCTCTGCATACTTTGCTGGCAACCAGCAGCAGTTGGAACAAACTCTAATACAGTTTAATGTCAAGCTAAAGCCTCCAGGTTCAGACAAACCGTCCTGGCTGGAGGAGCAGTAATGAGCACTAAGGGTTGAGCTGATTGGCAGATACAGTTACACTCTGATGAGTGTAAAATGTGACTTTGTGGTTAGATGGACAAGAAAGGAATTCTTAAGAGGGTATTGTAGTAGCAGCAGAGACATTTTTGTAAGTTTTTTCAGTATCATTTATGAAATTTAAAAAAAGAGGACTTTCCTTGTATTATTTTCTTATTTTTTATGGTTAGCACAATCATTTACATGTGTATCATTTATTTATGCACATACTCGTGACGTAGTGTGGGAATGTTCCCTTCTGCAGTTTTGCACATACATTATTATTTAGTTTTTACACGTGGTTTAAATAGAACATCTTAAATAGTTCAGTGCATAGCAGATTGGAGGATTTAGATCACTTGGAATATTGAAGTACTGCTGTTGATAGTGTAACAGTATATTGTCTCAAATTGTATTTATTTTCAGAAGTTTTTACAGAGTTTAAAGAAAAAAAACCTCAGGATAAGGCATCGTTTTTCAGCTGGTACTCTCTGAAATGCCTAACTGATCACAGTATAGACAACTGTATAGGGAGGTTTTTGTTCCCCAAACAAAAGTCACAATCATGATTAATTTGATCATCCAAACTGTTTTGATGCTCTCAGTCATGTTCTCATTTATTTTAATTTTGCCTGACCACAGTTGATTTGAAAACAGACTTGTCTTGTCCAAACTAATATCAGTGCACATGACAAAGGCTTTGATACTAGGCTGTCACAGCTGGTACTAAAATAATCCAAATGTTGCCATGACTGTGTCACAGAGAAGGTACTAGTATGCAACAAAAACAGACTTTTGAGACATTCTTAAAGTCTCAAATTCTGAAAAATAAAAAAATGACTGAATACATACACCAAATGCACTTTAGGTTGCAATGTATTTTCAATATCCTTTACAAGACAGAATGTACAAGTACATTTGTCATGTTGTTAATCCCTTGTTTGTATAATGTGTTAAAGAGATTTCTTTAAAGTTCTTGTCAGCTTATTGTGTTTCTCTTGTTCTGTATTTCCAATAAAGTGCTGTGTGCTATGTTCCACTTTGTCGTAACACATTTGTCAGGTTTTATTTTTTGCATTTTAAAACGTTAACTTGCATATTTCAGATTAAATGTTCATTTTGAAATACAGGGATCCACTCAGACACCTTACAAGTTTGATTTGATGTTATTTTCACTAAATAGTTTGCAACCAGAAACGGGTATAAAATAACCAAAGCCAAAAAAAATCTTACTTTTACACTTTAAATTATTTTTATCAATAAAAAAGAAAATTGATAAAGATCTAAAAGGATCAAGTTAAAATAGTACGGAGCCTCTAAAGGGACATTGAAAACAAAAGTGTCACGCGTAGGAAGTGGTGTGTAAAAGAACCTTTTTTTTTTTGTTTTTTTTTATTATATTTCTTTTTTTACTTTAATGTGCCTTTCAGATCCCCTAATATAGATTAAATCAAATGGATAAAAAAAAAAAAAAGAATTAGTTTCAGATTTACCTACAAACGTGACGATTATGTTAAACAAATTTCCAAATAAAAGCACAGTCAAGTGAACTACTATTTCCTTTTTCTCATGACTTCTAAGTTTCATTAAAGTTTTTTCTTCCCATTAAAACAATATTTTAAAATTTATATTTAAGGGCTTATTTCATAAGAAAAAAAAGATGGATCTTTATTTGATCCCACGACCGGGAACAGAGCAAGATTAAAAAGAAACAAAAAAACAATGCACAATACTAAAAATAGAAACAATATATTCACAATAAAGTGCATGAAATAAAAATAAAAAGTTCAACTAAGTGCATTTATAAATTTCCACTGAGCTTTTTTTTAAATGTATGTGTCACATTTACTACAAGTTTAAGAGAAATCGAGTTTTCTGAATTAAAGACTTTGACCTATAAGTCCATAAGCCTGCCTATGGTTACGGTGTGTTGTAGTATTAAAAACTAATAGCCTGTGACACATTCTACTCAATATTTTTTTACATCTTTTTATCATTTATCATTATTGTTGTTATTATTTTATTATTATTAGAGTCACTGCACGCACCTTGTAAATGTGATAAGTTTTCTATTTTATTTTGAAAATCTCTGTTCTGAACATTTTTTGAAGTTGCAGACAAACTTCTTACTGTCATTTGAATCAACACTAGTGTTGTAATTGCCTGTTATTGGTTGGTTCTTTTTGTGGACTCACTGCTGGACTTTGGGTGCTTTTTGTCACATGGCCTGTCATTCCTTTCTTTTTGTGTCACATTTGCATCCTAACAAACATATCAGATCATTCTTAAGGGTTTTGGTTTTTTACATTGAATAAATGATAAACTAAGGAGTGAAATGTAGCTCACCTGCTAAATTATAAAAGACTTAGACTGTATTAAGTTTAGAGAATCTTAAAGTAAACTAAAAAAACAATCAATAGGTGTTTCCCTGTCAGGACATTTATCTGTCAGAATGTGATTGCCTACGCAGCCTGTGAGGACTGGACAGACAGCAGAGCACATCCAGACTCCGCTGACATGCCGGGACACCAACCACCCAAAACACACTCATAAATTCCTGACTTTTTCCCCGCTGGAAAAGGAGCGGTCCACTATGGAAATAGGAGAATTACCTGGGTGTGTCGTCAAAGCCACAGGTGATTTCCACACTCACTGTTTGCCATATCAAGGTTGATGTCACTTGAGAGGAGAAAACACTGCAACAAGCTGCTCATGACTTCAAATCAGAGTAAGTTTTTATATCTGTTTATTTCTATTTCTCAACACTGAAGTGCTTTTTGTGATTATTGACACACAATAAAAAAACATTTTTTGACATGTAGCAAACACTTTCTGTTCAATAAGTGCTCCTATTGAAACCACAGTCACATGCCTGTGACTGAAGAGGATAAGAGAGACAGACCATCAACTTTAGATAAAAGGGATTTTTTTGTATGTTTTCCCTTTGTCAGCTCTTTTTTTTAGTTTCAACAACTCATAAAGACAATGGTGCATATTTTGAGTAATACTAGAATATTTCTTATTGTGGTAAAAATTGTGATTTTTGAAACGTGTGTCCACCCTCTTCTGATTGTTTCGGTCAGTATAATCATCTTAACTCAAACCTTTTTACAGATTTGTTGAGGTGAAAATGTTTGATCACCAACCATTCTTTGAACCATTTAAACAACATTAAAAGCAAATGGTCTATTTAAAAATGATCTATTTAACTTTTTGAGACCCATGACTTTTTATTTGGTGGCCACGGGGTTAAGCTGGGTTAACTACTGTGGGAATATAGATCAAAATGTAATGTCCGTGCACGTGGGCGCTTGGTCTTAAAGACCCAAACCAATGAAAATCATGTTTTTGTTGTTTTTAACATGTTCTTGTAGTATTTTTTCTCATGATAGAGGATGTGGATAAATCATGTGAGTTTAAAACAGTGTTTCTGAGTATTTCTTCATTCAAATCAAGATGGATCAAATGAAAACCAATGGTTTACAAAAGCTCGGGTTTGTGACGCAGCAACAGCCACTCCTGCCAGAGTCTCCCTTCTCCACTCCAATTCTGATCGATCCACTCGCAGACAAATGGATCCATTAATGTCTTTGCTTTCCTTGTCTGAGCTGCCATCTGGCTCGAAACTGCATAGTTCTGATATTACTCGCCTTTTTTGTTTTTGCTATACTAATGTTAGCAACTTGTGAGGTGCTGTAAGCTGTAAGCTAAACAAAGGATTGATGTGATGTATGTCGATGCTAACTGCTGCGCCAACAGTCCCACCCACAACTCAGAGGTGAATTTTTAACGAGCTCCTACCGCTGTCTAAAAAAAACTTTTTAAAAAAATCTCAGAAACCATGTCTTGAAAAACGGCACAGGCTTTTTGTTTTTGGCTTAAAACTGCATAATCGTAATTAAATGACCACTCGGAACACTTTTACAAAAGTAAAAACTATAGCTGAAGTGTGTCTTTAAGAGGTTACGTTTTCTACCAAAATTATTGTCAATTTTTTGCACCGTTTATTCCCAGTTAGCTTGTTGTAGTTAGCATGTTTTGTCCAGCATTCCCTCTTGATAATGAACTCCTTGAAAACAGCTACAGTCTCTTGGCATGTTAGGCAGACAGGCAGGTTTTTTCACAGAATAAAAACACTCACTTGTCCTGGAAGCAATGGCCCTCACTGTCTACCTTCCACTTTTTATTTTCAGTTGACATTTTGGAAAGGAGCTATAAAGTGTCACAGAAGGGTCGGCCAATGTTGTTGCAACAGGTTTATAATGGCTTAAAAGATCATTTAGGTAACCGCAACAAAAAAAAAAAATCAAACCCACAGTTTTTAGGAAAGTACTGTGAGCTGCATATCCTTTATTTTATGAAAGGAACCTGTTTAAAATTTGAACCCTGGCTACATTTGGTCCATGAACCGGACTTTGGACATGCCTGTCCTAACTTATTGAAAAAGACTTCAGCCCAAGACAACAGAATTTTTCAGAACCTCAAACTTATACCGATCTTTTCTAGGAAGACAAGAATCATGAGGCTTTCTCAAATATACTAAAACCGTCCTTCTAAAAGATGCATCCGAGAGGTCCTCCAATCCCACCACCGCCACCAGTTCTTCCACCACCACCGCCACCACCACCTCTATCCCACCATGGACCAGGCCTTTTTGGTAAGGCTGATCGCCGGCGCTCTCGGATGCGTAATTTCAACTGGGAAACCCTTCCCAAACACAGTGTGATCGGAAAGCACAACATCTGGACAGCAGACAAAGACAATGGAGAGTATGAGCTGGACACTGATCACATGGAGGAGTTGTTTAGTCACAACCAGGACCACCAACATCCCAGGGCTCTGAACCGTCAAAGTTTGAGAGGCCTTCCAGTTTCTGGCACAGAAGCAGAAATGGTGAGTACAAGGAAACGACGTGTCCTGTTTTTACCGAGTACATGTGATGATGTCAACTGACTGTAAGGCTGTTTGTCAATGCAATGCAACTCTGAAATATGTTGACACTTTCTTTTGACCTCCATTGATTTTTTTTCTCTCTGAAAGTATAGATTTCAGATCAACAGAAAGCAGCCTTAAAACCCTACAAATTATAGCACCCTTTTAGTAAATTGTGTGCTACTTTTTCAGAAAACTAGAAATGGTTTGTGTAAAACGGTTCACAACCTATTATTAAAATGGCCTTTAGTATTAGTTTCCAAACGGTCATGTATTGATGTTAAAACAGCACAGGGGTGGAGTCTCACTGTTCTCCAAATATGTTTACCAAAGGAAGGTAACGTTGCGTTTTCCTGGAACAAAGACCTGTGCAGTAGTGTTGTGGTGCTCTGTGTTTACACCTGTTGAATAGAGTAGACATTTACTTAAAAGACCTTAGAACAATAATTAAAGAAAAGAAAAGAGTGTTGAAATATGTTTAAAAAATGTATCCCTTTTTGAAAAAGCAACAGAAAAAAATATCAACTTTGACCAGACTGTTCAATACAATCAGCTGAGGCAAACCTTAACCTTTGGAATCAAGTTGCTCTTGTGGAACTCAGAGGAATCTGTGATTCTAAAAAAAGCTTCTTGAGCCAAAGGTGAAGTTATCTTGACTGCTGACCGGCTGATCACAGTAGTGTTTATGTCCATTTGCAGGTCTCCATCCTCAGCTCCAAGAGGAGCATGAACATTGGAATATTCCTGAAACAGTTCAAGCGGTGAGTCAGAAGTCGTACCCCCTCAGTTTTTCGTAAAGTAATCTCCCTGACACACAAGAGCAGCACAGGATGAGACAGATGGAATTATCTGCAACATCTTTGAAAAGCCACACATGCCCAGACAGGTCTGTTTGCCCAGGTCGGTTCAACACCCCAACAGGTGACCTCCCTTTGGGATTTAGCTCAGTAACAGAGGCACTGTAAGACACAAACACAACAGATCCAACAGGATCTTCTGGAATGTCCTTATTAATCCATGGAATAAAAAGTGGTAAAGACATCGAGATCTTAAATAGAAATCACATTATTTCTTGTGACACATTCATCTTTTGTTTGACTGAAATTATACTTGAATAAATGATTTCTAAAAGTACTTTTAGAGATTTGCAGACAGATGCACCCAACTACTATTCTCTTTTCTTAGAGTCCCATTCCGAACTTCTTTTGATCTAATTTAAAGTGTTCCCAGTGTTTTTTTTTTCTTGTTTTTATTATATTATGCCTTTTTTAGTCCAAATAATTTTAAAAATTGTTTTCTAGAACATAGTTTCTGCAGAGAGGCTTTCCAGTTCTGAGCCAGATACTAGTTCGCTCCAGGAAAAACGAAGATCTAGTGAATGCATCAGAATGGAGCGGAGCAGGGAGCTTGTAGCTCGCCCAGAATATTTTCTATGTCACAAATACATCTTTTTTTCAAACAGCATTTTTTCGTCTACTCCTGATTCACAGTGATTTTAGTAAAGAAATACTCAGAAATGCCACTTTCAGCTTAAATATGTGTCCTCCATCATCAGAAAAATACCACAACAACATGTTAAAATCATGATTTTCATAAAAGCGAGTTTAAAAAAAAGACATCAAATGTCCAAACCTCAATAAAAAAATAACAGAGAACTGTGATACAACTATTTAGTTTTAAGTTTTGTGTGTTTTTGCTGCTTTTCTCAGACCTATAAAAGACATGATCGATGACATCAAATCAGGGAATGGTCATGGCTTTGGTTTTGGAAAGCTGCGGGAATTGTGCAAGCTGCTGCCAGATGATGGGGAGGTAATTGTTGTTCTCTACAAGAAAATTACAGAAAAAACATAGTTTACTCATTTAAATGTTAATTTTATGATCTGGCTTCATTTATGAATTCAGGTGAAGGAACTACTGAAATTTAAAGGCGACCTATCTGCTCTCTGTGAAGCTGATCTTTTCATGTTAATGCTGGTCAAAACACCAAGGTATAAAATCTGTAGAATATTTAGCTAAAATGCCTTTAAATGCCCATTTAAATGTATAAACATATTTTATTTTATTAATGTGTTTAGTTATGAAGAGCGTCTGAAGTGCTTGGTGCTAAAGGAGGAATTTTTTCCTCTTATGGATGAGCTTAAAGAATTCCTTGAGACTCTGACAGCTGCTGGGAGAGGTTAGTTTTTCCCTAAATGTACGATCTACTAAACTATTGACTTTGATTTAGTTGTCTTCATTGTATTTCTTCTGTTAGAGCTGTTAGAGTGTGAAAACCTCCATTCTGTCATTCGCTTGGTGCTGAAGACTGGGAATTACATGAATGCTGTGAGTGGATCATGTGTCGGATGACTTTGCTTTGTTCATGTGCATCTTTGATCTCAACATATTTATTTGATTATAGGGAGGCTATGCGGGCAGCGCCATTGGTTTTCGAATGTCGTCTTTGCTGAAGCTGGCTGATACAAAAGCAAACAAACCTGGAATGAATCTCATGCATTATGTCGTGATGGTGAGCGTCCCTTGAATACTTTTGACAGCCTCGTAGAGTCGGCTTGTCCTTTTGCGATGTGTCTTTTATGGAGATCTTACTGCTGTCCACAGCAAGCGCAGAGAGCAGATGAAGCCCTTCTGCATTTCCCTAAACAACTGAAGCACATTGAAGGTGCTGCAAGGTACGAACAATCAACACTGCCTCATCTCTCCAACTCTCTGAAGGAGAAAAGTGTTAGCTGTTTGTCAAGAAGACTATTGCCCACATTTTCTCCTTAGTCCTGCATGTTCTCTGTGTCTCTTCACTCAAAGACAGTTTTTGAACAGTTTTTGTCTAAAAACTCAACAGTGTCAACCTCATTTGCCAGAGTTTACCCTTAGATTCCACTTGGTTTGGACCAGACCATCTTAGTTAGAAAAAATATTATTCAAAGTCCCACTCCGATCATCTCTTGATCTATTTTAAAAGTGGTCTTTTGATTATCATTATGCCGTTTTTAGCCAAAATGTTTTCTAGGACACAGTTTCTGCAGAGTGGCAGTACTTTTTCAAGTTTTTTTCAAATGCCATTGTTGAATACAAACATACTCAGAAATTCAATTTGAAGCTTAATTTTATTTATTTATGTCCTCCATTGTGAGAAAAATGTCACAAGAACATGTTAAAAACAACAATTCAACTACTTTCATCAGAGTAGGTCTTTAATGAATTTGTACTAAAATCATTCACTTTTTTTCAATTAGCATATATAACATTTAGTAGCTAAACTTTCACACTCACAGTTGTGTGACAAAGTTACCTACCCAATGGAAAACATGTTGTACCAACAATGAATCAAAAAGAAATGATGAGATGTGGGAAATGTATTCATGAATCAATGGAAAATGTAGGGGATATCTCATGACAGAGTAGAAAAAATAATGACTAAGCAAAAATCGGACCATTGAGGTGGAGTACAGATGGATTGGGTTGTGGGTGGAGTGTACTGGACACACCAAATCGTCTACACAACAGTGTGATGTACACATTTTAAGGCTCGCTTATCCTCTATTGGAAACCAAACATGTTGTCTGGGACAACTCAAAAACATCATTAATAAATGCAGTTTTTAAAGCTTGTTTCCAAAAGCTGTTGCCTCGTCCACCACAGTGCAGCGGCTTTTGTGTGTTTGACCAAACACGGACATACTGTAGGTGTGGTTAACAGAGAAGGCGGAGTGCTTTATGAGGTTCAGGTTAAACCAACAAATATATGTTTTTTGTCCTTCAGTTCTCCATTACTTGCCTTTAGGAACAACATGTGGTTCATTCAAAAAAAGCTAAATCCTTCATGAGTGCCTTGCTGTTGCTGCCACTTATTGTTTTCACGTTGGTTAGTAATTAAGTGCAATGGGAAGAACTACGGTGGCCCTGAAGTGCAAATCACACCAACAAATCACTCGACGCCAAAACATATTAAAGATCACAAGAACAATAAAAATAGCAAAACAAATGATTAAAAAAACGGAATTATATTCTTGAAATCAAAACAACATTTCAGAAACCAAAACACAGCTCTGAAATAAATAAATCCAACATTTTGGAAAGCAAAAGTAATTTCCAGAAATTAAAGCAAAATGTAAAAAAAAAATGTAATAATAGAAGACATTTGAAAAGGCAGGTACTATGGGACACTGCTGATTGGATGAGGACATTTATCCATTATTACAGCTGAAGAATTTGTCATGAAACAATATTGGATATGCTCCTTACTAATAATAAAACTTTTTTTTTCTATTCTTTTATAAGTATGCAGACATTAAAGATGCATTTGAAAAAACGTAAATGTCAAAATTCATCATCCAATCAAGATGTCCCATAGTACTTCTTTTCCGGTTTCCTGTTGTTTCATTTTTGAACGTTTTGTTTTTGATTTCTGGAAATTACTTTTGTTTTCCTAAATGCCTGAATTCTATTTTAATTTTGTCTTGGAATTATGTTTAGATTTGTAGAAAGTAATGTTTTTTTATGAATTATATGTTTTGCTATTTTAATTATTGTGTTTTTTCATTGAATTATTTTTTTTGGTGTGATTTGCACTTTAGGGCCATCGTCAAGAATTGATTACCACTTTACTTTTTTTAACACTTTGTTTTAGAATAAATAAAAATGACGTGGAAGCAGAGTTTGAAAGATTGGTGAAGAAAATACAAGATGCCAAAGCGGAAAGCAAGAAACAGGAAGACCTGAAGACACAGATGGCGAGCTTTCTGGAGGTGAGATGGACTTTTCATTGGAGATCTTGGAATGGAATTAGACGGTAAATTAATTTTTCGTTTTGGTTTGCATCCAGGAAGCAGAGGTCTGCCTGGAAGAGGTAGAGATGAACCTTGATCAGTTGCAGTCGGTTAGTGATACTGTAGCCGGGTATTTCTGTGAAGATTCCAACAAGTTCAAACTGGACGAGTGTTGCTCCATTTTCAACTCTTTCTGTGAGAAGTTCATGAAAGCCATGCAGGTAAGCCAAGTGTTGACATGTTCCTTTGCTGAGTGAAAAATGTGGTTATCTACTTTTGATTAACTTATGTTGGGATTTTCAGGAAAACAAGACCAGAGAGATGACAGAGATGAAACAAAAACTCAGAGACAGATTGCAGAACCCAGCCAAGCGCAGATCGACAGCTACCTGCTCCAGCAGAGACAAGGAGATGAAAGGAATTGCTTTAGAGTTCGCACTGCAGAATTTACTCACAGACCGCATCCCTAGAAGGAAATCTGGGAGGTTCTCGCCGGCTAACGAAAGCTCCGTCAACGGGAGCATATCGGAGATCTCGTCTCGGTCAGACCTGCCCTTTGAAAGCCAGAACCAAAAAGACACTTTAGGAGTTAAAGAAATGTGCAGAAAAGAATGGAACTCTGCAGGTGACCTGACTGGGAGCTTCTCACCAAAGGAAGAACATTCACATCTGAGTGACTGTAAGGTCAAAGGTCAAAGTTCTAACGAAGAAGAGAAGAAAATGTCTACAAAAGAGGATCCTGAGGAGTTACCAAACCAAGCCAAAAGAACCCCCAGCATCACTTCCTCGGCAAGGTCTTTTTCAACCACAGCCGATGATGAGAATGATCTGCAAGACAACAGTGAAGAAGAGGCGCAAAAGTTACGAGAAGCGTCGAAAAAAGTTCTGCATTTTCAGAACAGCCGCGGTAGTGTCTCATCCGAGGATGAAAAGCCGAAGGCTCCCGTGGCAAAATCCACCTTACGCCGTCATCTGACCTTTGACGAGGAAACGCAAAGGTATCCCGGAGATCCCACCAACGAGGAGCTGGTGCAGTTTTTGCTGGGTGCAGAGTCAAAGCGCAACCTGGGCCGCCGACATACGCTCCCTATGAAGGCCTCCAAAAATAAAAAGGAAGAGGATAATCTGCAAACTCAGACTTCGGTTAGAAGTCCAAACCATGTGGCCCAGCAAAACCAAACACCACCAGAAGAAAGTGGTGGACCCTCCCTCCCGGTGTTTAACTTTACTGACAATTCTGATCAACCTGTCACTGAAGGCAAAAATTCCCTTTCAACAGAGGAGAAAACTAAACCAAATGAGGCTTCATCCTGTGAGGCAGAGATGGTACAGCAAGGCTGCACAGAGAGCAAAGAGAGCCACCTGCAGGTGAAAAATGAAAGTGTTCCACAGAGGAACGCCTGGTTTAAGACTGAGACGTCCGGACTTCTTTTCAGTTTTCTCAAACGCCTCGGAGATTTAAGCAAACCGCAGAACAACAAAGAAAGTCTTCATAAGAGCGTGGATTCTAGGGTTTAGAAAAGGTTTCAAAAATGTCAGATTTAAAGTTCATAAAGCAGGAGTTTTCTGAAAAAAACTCAAGTCAATTCTATTTTCCACATGTTCCACTACTAGCCTCACTAAGAGAATCACTGAAGTCAAGAAATGAGATAGCTGGATAAATACGTTTGGTGTTTTGATATTGTGTTTGTATTTTATTTTCTAATTTGTATAAATAAAGAAATGTGAGAAGTTGAGGACTTTGGAAGGTGTGTGTTAGAAAAGTCATGAACCGGTTGGTCCCTCAATGACGGTATTTTACAGGAAGTTAAAATGGGGCGTTTGAAATCCTGACAGTTTGTTTGCTGCTGATTTCAATAGAAAGAGGAGAACATTCATGTTTAGTTAATATGTTAGTAACAATATGGCAGTGCAGTTTAAAGCCCTGACGAATGAACAGAGGAAGTGCTTGGGTGTGTTGAGGATGAAGGTCAGAAGAGTTTTAGCGTAAAAAAGTTGTTTTCTTTTGCTTTTACTATTTAATTCTGTAACTTTTTAAATGATAATGACATATATAGTTCTGTTTTCTCTTGTTGGCTCGAGTATACTGCATTGCTGATATGTCTGGATGCTCTCAGTCGGTCTGAATTCAGCTTTTGTTTTGTTCTAAGAAATGTTGAGGATACAAAGACACCCTCTATCTGAACTGAACCATGACAGGCTGTGGAAAAGTGAAGGGTGCTGATCTGAAAATGACTGTTTTCATGCCTGAAACTCTGACCAACAGTGATTGGCTCTTGAAAATGAAGAACCTAAACCACTGCTAGATGCAGTTGTGCATTAGTCAGGCAGAGGCAAAAGGTCAGTGATGTCTTGGATCATAACCAAAACACTGTAGGATATTTTATATTTTAATTTTTCAAGAGAAATTATCTTTCTGCTTTTTTATGTAAGATCAAACGTGCTTTCAAATTCTAAAAATGAGCTTATTAGATCTGCAATTTAAAACCTTTCGAAGGATCCTGTTATTAGGTCTATTTATGAATTGTTTGCTAAATGCTTTTGTTTTTAAAAGGAAGTCAGTCATTGTAACTTGTGTCTATAAATGCTTTTTGGTGACCCAAAAATGCTGTTTTTGTGCATTTAAAAAAAAGCTTTGTTAAATGTTTAGTAACTATACTTTTCACAATCTGTAGCAACTAATTCTGTCTGCTCAACATGGGATGATTTATTTTATGGCATTAAAAAAGGGATAAAGGGAAACTGACAAACAGTAAGTCTAGAACCCCTATATGAAACACTTTCAAAAGATATTTGTTACATTTCTGCCATAATTACTAAACATTTCTTGCATCTTGAATCCATTTATGGTTTAAATTCCTATTTAAGTGATAGTTTAGTTGCGAAAATGCCAATTTATGAATATAACTGTTCATCATTTAACTCTAGACTCATTCTGTGGTGATCTGTTATAAGAAACATATGTGTCAATAAAATAAAGATGAGATTACAGAAATAATAGTGTGTTTTGAGAATGTCAAACTGCTGGAATACCTAGAAACCTAAAATGGCTTTAAGGCTTTACTTGGATACCATTCAGCAAACAAGTTTTTCCAAGGATTTCAGGCATCATTTCTGCCTGTAAGGCCACTGACTCACTGCAGCAGCCATCTTGACTAAGCTGGAAGCAGTCTCCATGACAACCCCACCTTGCAGAATAAAACCCAAAGATGCCCCACCCCCAGCAAACTCCTCACTGCTACAAAGCAACATGCCGCACTACGGTGGCAGATTTTCATCCTCCATTCCTCTGCAATAAATATTTTAAAGGATTCTCAAAATTTTCATAATAATACATTTGACATTTTTCAACTGTAATAAAAAGCTCATCTTCACAATTCTTGTCTTTGGTCTGTAAATGTCCACACCCGTACAGTACCTGTAACACTAGAAACTAGCTGGGCAGAAGAATCAGGTCACACAATGCCCTTTGTTAGCATGTGAAAATCTGCACGAGTGAGCACATTATTTCTTTTTTACAGGAAACAGTTCACACACAAAACAACATACAGGGCTGATTGGAAAACCAGGGGAGCTAACCTCTGTGCCAGGAGTCCCGCCCACAACCCAGATGGGCAATGCTGATGAACCCCTGCTGCGCTGCAGCAAATTTGTGTTAAAAAATGACAGACGGTTTTAACTTGGCTGAAAAAAATCACTAAAAACATTGCTGCCTTGCGCGCACGTATTATTAGTGGACTAAATGTTGCACAAATTTAAGGTTTAAGTTAAAATTAAAGTTCCATTTGTTGATATGCACCTAGATGCGTGAAATATGTTCTCTGCAGCTAACCATCCTCTGGGGGAGAGGTGAGCTGCAGACACAGCTGCGGTCGGGAACCATTTTGTGGTTTAACCCTAACCGTTGGTTATCACCAATAATTTCAAGAATCAATTTGATTTGGTTCACCAGAGCCTGGCTTGATTAGACACATGATTTTTTCGATTTTGTTTGATCCACTTCAACCATAACCTTAATTCAATTTTGAATTTACTTGGCTTTCAAATTTAGACATAATTATGTAAAAATAGATAAATAATCAATATATTTTGAAGATCTTCCTATTAATCTGAAAGAGTTTACATCCTGTCAAATTAATTAGTGAAACTATAAACCACTAAGGTTGTTAACACCATGCAGTGTTACATGGTTTCTCAAACAGAGAATCTCTAACAAAAATCTGCAGCTCATTAACATTGTAAATGGTCTAAACTGGTTCATATTTTTAAGAAAACAGTTCTGCGTCTCCTGGAGGGCTTTTTAGTTAGGCTACTAGGTGGAGCTCGAGCTGTAGCAAAACTCTGTATTCCTAAAGATTTGAGCAAAAAAAAAAAAAAAAAAAAAGGTGCTTTAGGCCACAAATGGTTACTTTAAAACATTTAAAGAAAATTCATGCTTGTGAGCATATAAAGCTGTTCTTTCAGTCAGCAATGCGTGTTTAGGTCGACCGAGCATTAGCATTAGCATTAGCCGTCCAATGGGAAATTCCATTATACGTTAGCATCCAGCTAGCAGACTTTGGCTTTAGTGCCAATACGTTAGGTCACAGGAAAAAGACAAATAAAAGATAAAGATCGTTCACTACTTTTATCGATTGATTATCGATCTATTGAGCTTTGATGGATTCAGATCGATTTATCGTTTATCCTCCGGGTCCGAGCAGCCAAGAAACAAGTTCAGCATATATACTTAGGACACCAGTGCAAACAGTCACTTTCATTTGTTTTTTTTTATTGTATTTTTCTGTGTGGTTTTGATGTGTTTATTTATCTATTTTGGTTTTTTTTTCTTTAATTGTTGATTTGTTGTCACATGGGGGGGGGGCAGTCACGGCATTTGGAGCCCCCCCCCAGCGCGCCTCCATCCGGCCTTGATGTTAAAGTAATAAAACAGATTCCTTTGTCCTTCTATGAACCAAGTAAGCAAAGAAACCTTCAGCCAAACCCCGAGACGTCTCCTGCTTGTGTGTGGCCACGCCCCCTCCACCTGCTATTGGGCTTTCTAGCTCCTCCCACTTCTCTGCGAGCCAATGCGACACCCCAGCCCCGCCCCTTCCCCTCTGCTTTCCCTCGTCCTCTGCGTCGCTGTCCCGCTTTCTTCCAGACAGACCCTGCCCTTTCCCTTCTGCGGCCCTGCCTGCGAGGACGGGCGGCCGGCGATGGCGAGCAGCCCCCGCGGCCTGCAGAGCTGACACCGCGGCCCCTCCTGCCGGGAGCTCATGTGAGTAGCAGCCGCTCTTCCTCTTCCCTGCGCCGGATCAGATGTCCACGTCCTCCCGGTGGCTCTACCTGGATCACCGTGGTTGAATAACCCACACAAAGCTGCATCTGCGTGATCATAAACCTATCATGTTAGCATTTGGAAAACGCTGCAGCCGTTCAGAGAGCAGCTGCTACTAAAACATGCTCTGGTTCTTGAACGCTTCCTTATCCAGCCCACTCACTTCTCCATTTTAGCTGGCTGCCGGCGGTGGCAGGTGGGCATCCCTGCTGCAGATCTGTGGGCTGGGCTCTGTCATCAACCACCACATTGTCTTTTGTTCAGAGGATTAGGGGTCTTGAATTTGTATGCAGAGGGATGGTGGGAATCTCCATGAGGCCCTTGTGAATCAGCATGTTGCAGCCTTTGAGGCGTGTTGCATTAAAATGCAACAACAGGAGCAGGTGATGCATCACTCTTGGACCACACTGTGAGGATTCAATGCTGGTTTGATGTGCAAGCGTGATTTGTTTTCGCTATTCTTTGCAAGGAATAATGCAGCTTTAGAGGACAGTCCCTGATGCTGCACCACCAGGTCCACAGTTTGTTCTGCTGTCTTTTGTCTTTAATAATTGCTGCTTAGATGCTTGTATCAGACCCATAAACATGGTCCATCCACCACTATTATACACTGTGTGTTTGCGCAACAGGATCTATACGTTGTTTTAACTTAAACCTTGAATGACTAATAGGATATCAGAGAAGACTTTTCTGGATGGAAATTGCTATCTGAAGCATCTATTGAATTTGATTAGAGGGGGAAATAAACAATGCAGCAGATTGTGCATGTCGCAATCTGCAGCCAATCCATAAAAAGGTGGAAAATTTGTGGAATTTTTTGCCATTAATCTTTTCTTCTAAACGGTGTAGGGATATTAATGCCATGTAATGTAATTAAAAAAGGATGTTAAAGACACTCTGATGAAAATTGTTTCTAAACTCATTGTGTCAAAATGACATTTTAATCAGATATTTGCGATGTAGAAAATACAACGAGCATGCCACAAGCTCCCTGCTCCGCTCCATTCTGATGCATCCACTAGTAGACAAATAGATCCATGTGTTTGTTTTCCTCGTCCGAGCTGACATCTGGCTCAAAGCTGAATGGCTGGATGGTACCAATATTGTTCGCCATTGTAATGTTACGTTGGGGTTGTGAGCGACTGTAAGCTAGTCGGAGAGCGTGTAAGAAATGGGATGATGGGAAGTTATGGCAGGCTTACTCCACATCCTGCCCACAACTCAGAGGTGAATTTCTGATGAATTTTTGGTCTCTGGTCAACAGTCGATTTTACACCAAGAACTGAGGCATCCTTACAGTTTATATTAGGAGTTAGTGTGTTTTATGGAGATTTTTTTTAACATAATAATCCTTTAATGATGGATTTGTGGGAGGCCCTCAGCTGAAATTAAGACGATGCAGACAAAATCATTGCACAAACTTCTGAAGTTTAGTGGAAAAGCGGTCAGGAAGTTTATGCAGAACAATGACCTGAGTCATGTGAGAACTGATCACAGATGCAGCTCCTGAGGGCAAAACGGTGTTGCAGGGGCAACCTGTGTGCTGACCGACCTTTTAAAAATCTGCAGTACATGTTGATACTGCAGCCACGACGCCTGCATGCAGCACTATCTTCTGTTTATGGCAGTGGAAGCGCAGCAGGAAGGACAAGGAAATCTCCTGAAAACAAATGCCGACTTGGTCAAATCTTTAGTTTTTAGTGTTTAGGAATTCGAGGCCTCTAAAAGTGAAAATGTAAGTCAAGTTCAGCAATCTACTGACTGCAAATGTGAAAGTGCTGCTTATAAAACTGCTTTTACTTTAAAACACAGTCTCTTGCAGGAGCAAAGCAAAATGAAGCAATAAAAACCAGGGTGAAAATAAACAATAAGAACTTTGAAAGTTTTGACGCTATGAGTCATGACTGATGAGTCATCACAGGGCCAGGTTGTTTTGCTCAGTGGCCTTTTAGGGTAACAAAAATGCATTTATTTTTCTATTTTTACTTGTACCTGATACAGACGGTCTAATTGTCCTTAAAAATAATGGTGCAGTCAGCTATGCTTGACTTTTGTCTGCGTTAGATATGAAATATTCAGAAAATGTTTTAAATTCTCAATAATGAAGAAATCAGTTCCGATTAATTTTGTTTTCAGATTTGGACACATTCATACAATTATTAGTGCCACCATAAAAAAATAATTATGAGTTCTCCTATGAGAATAAAGTCTTATGTTTATAAGAGAAAAATTTAACTTTACAAGAATAAACTCATAAAATCATTTGAAAAAGTCACAATTTTAGGAATGCTGACTCCCTAAATGACTTTTAGTATTTCCTTATTTGTTAAACCTAAAGAAATCATATACAATGCGCTGTCTCGTAGTGAAACATCATATAGGTCCTTTTTTTGTTGCTGTATATTTTTCTTAGAAAACACATTTTTGCCTCATACATTTATGACTTTAATCTTGTAAATTCTCAATTAATAATTTATGAAATTATCACTTTATTAACAAAAAATATTAACTCTTTTACTGATAATACATACAGACACAATTACAGCCTACAGACACATGGGTGAGGGGTGAAAAACGTAAAACACAGTTTAAATTTGAACACATTCTCGACACAGCAGCACTTCCCAGTATTTTTCTGTCTCAGAGATGGCAGCAATGAAAAGCATCATTGTAGGATAAAACACTTTTGTTCAGATTCATAAGATTACTGTTTAAAAGGAACGCGTCACAGATTAAGCAGATTAGGTTGATGAGATTATTTACTGTAATTATGAGGCCATGTTAATGAGATCCAGTTAAACTGTTTGTGCAAAACGTCCTTTTCTTCAGGATCAAGGTGTTAAGCCCACTAACAGCCCCATCATACCGGTGTACTCTGGCCTAAAGCGGGTCATCGCCTGCTTTTAAGAACTTCCTTTGCAGACACACATTTAAATTACTTTTGCATAATGATGCCATCTGATTCTGGGAGACAGTAATCCTGATGGCAGACAGCACCTGACCCTGGCGGAGAACACTAAGCTACTTACTGGGGTGAGAGTGACGAGGGATGCATCTTTGAGTTCGTAAACATTTACGCTGGATTTCTGCAGGCAGATGCAGCAAGGAAAACATCACTAATGACCATTTAAGTTGTGGTTTTGAGATGCTAATCTTGAATTTCTTCATCTTAGATGCTGGATATCGAATTGTATTCATCTGTAAACATGATGGCTAGTTTTCAGTCTCTAAAAACACTACAGTCAGGAGCTCAGGTGCATCTTCACAATCTAATGTATTCATTGACTGTACATGAGAACTGGACTGAGTGACTCCATCCCTGCCTGGCAAACAGAAAGCACCCACAGGTCCCAAAAAGCCAAAATTCCAAACTTCTATGTCGAAATAAACATTAAAAAACTTTTCAGTTTCACACATTTTACTGTTTTGTCTCATTTTAAGAGTTAACTTATAATAACTGTAAATATAATGAATATGCTATGTATTAATATAATCTTTATTCAAAACTCCTGTAAAAATGTGTGTTTTTAGAAGCAAACTCCAGCAAGAATTGTCTTTACATTAGTAAGAATAATGGGGATCCTTAAAGAAACAAACAAAAAAATGAGGTTTGTCAAGATAACTGTTCATGGTGCTGCTAATTCTTTTTTTTCGTGATATTTTTTATGACCAATCAGATGTCTCAATTAAAATAGATGATCCCACTTGTTGGAGTCTGTACTTCCAGCAAGTTCACTCCTGATTGGCGAGACTGGTTGCCATAGAAATTTAGACCCTGACCAATCACTGCTTACTAACAATTTCTGGCTCCAAGATGGTGACGACCGTTTCGCAAAAAAAAAAGACATCTGAATTGACTTCATTTCGTTGAAAGCAGAAGCAAGTCATGTTGAGTGACATCACACTCCCTTTGTCCAGTTCTCATATACAGTCAAAGAATGTACCGTATTTAGATAGTAAAGAGAAAAGGTTGCAGACGCCATAAATTGAAGAAATGTATGTGTAGCTGTAAAAGTCGCATTTTTGGGAGAAATGTATTTAAGAAAAGACGGGAACAAGAATGGACATTTAATCTAGAAAGGCCAATAATAATAATGGAATAGATAATAATAATGCTGTGGACTGAATATACGCACACTTCACTACCGTAACCAAATTTAGCGTCATGGAGGAATTTAATAAGTGTCTAGTATTTTAGCACAACGTATGAGCAATTATTAACATAATCATAGCATAAAGAACATGCTAACAAGTCAGCTTAATTCTTTATTTCACTTTAAATCACTACATCTGTTGAATTCTGAATCCTGTCTGTCACCGACGCCGGAATAAGACTGAGCGGCACTTCTTCTGCGTTAATGTTAGTAGCAACACCTACAGTGGCCTCTAGTGGTTATTAGTGGGATTTTAAAACCTTTATTTAACCAGAGACTGTTGAGATTGTTGACCTCTTTTCCAAGGGACCACATGAGACTTTTTTTTGTTTTTTTAAAAATCACATTTAAGTCGCACCGGAGTTTGAGTCGCACTCCTGGCCAAACTATGAAGAAAAAAAAACGCAACTTACATTCTATTATTATGTGCATTACTTTGACCCAGCAAGTGACTGTGATTGTTGCTTAAATGTCTGCAGATGTTGACGTTTGCATGTTTAATATTACTTTTCGGATTCAGATTCTGCTCAAGAACATCTATAAAAAACGGCGGTTGTTGCTGTAACTTCTGCAGTGAAGCATGTGGGAGTGTCTGAAGGCTGCTGGGAGAAAGGACAGCCAGGGAGGAAGAGAGGTGAAGACGAGGGGCAGGGCGGGGTGTTGCAATTGCAAAGGCTGCAGCTGGTCAGCCCAGGGGGAGGAGCTTGGAGGCTCGTCGCCCTTCCCCCTGAGGTCACTGTTCACAGGCAGGAAGTGGGAGGTGCGGCGGGCTGGGGAAGGGCTTTTGTGTGTGGACAGTATAACTGCTTTTTATCTCCTGGGACGCTGCAACAATAGAATGATTGTGTCTGGAAAATCCTCTGTTTGGAAGACGTCTGTGGCAGACTGGAGAGGCCCGCTGGATGCTGGAACAACGGCAGCATGGTAGAGAATGAAGATGAATGGAGGGAAGGACGTGCGCTGTGCCGGGTCCAGAGCTGAGCTGGAATGCTGTTGTTGATGCAGCAGAGCCGGACAGTTGCATGGTGTGAGACAGGCGGCCCTGCTCTCTGAGAAACACAGACAGGTGTTGAACTCTGTCTCCCTGCTCCCAAAGTCAATGGGAGGAACTGGGAAGGATTTTGGGAGTGGCGCTTTAAACTTTGCTCCTGCTAACATTCAAAATGTGCAAGTGAACAAAGATTCAACTTTTAGTGTTTCTAAATATAGAATTATACTAATCTCCTGTCAGCTTGAGACAACATTTACCAAATGCTTAAGAAACTTGTGGAAAGGCATCATTTAAAGACCCACTCTGATCAAAAATGTGTTTTTGTTTACTTTTCTTATGAAAATCCTAACTATAAGCCCAAGTGTTGCACAAAGGGTTCTGTGAACACTGAGTGTTGTTGGAGGTCACGTGTACTCATTTGTGTTATGAGAGATGCACCAGAAATCACTGCTATGAGTTAAGCTGGGCTTGACCCACTGATACAGTTCCATGTAACTCAGTTATTTAAATAAACAAGCTCCAGTTGTATATTGTAACAATGCTAAGTCAGGCGGAGAGCATGGCTGTCTTAGTTGAAAGATTTCAGCTCTTGTTAGGATTATTTTTACTCATGAAGTCAGATGGTATTTTGCAGAAAAGCTCACTTTGCTGAGTCTGTTTTCAGAGGGAGAGCCTAAAAACCTCAGGCGTCACAGAAGGACTTATGATCTGAACAGCACCGTGACTCATTTCTTCCTGAGTTTGCTTAAGGAAGTCCACCCTGTTGACACACCCTAAATTCAAGGGTGTCTTAACGTTTTCTCTCCTCCTCCTTTTAATTGTGTATGCAGGTTAAGCGGTGCACTCCCCATCCCCACTGAATGGTAGTCATCATGGCGAAGTGCGAGACGGGCAGCACCAGCCCTGTGGTCAGGCAGATCGACAAGCAGTTCCTGGTCTGCAGCATCTGTTTGGACCGATACCACAACCCCAAAGTTCTGCCCTGCCTGCACACGTTCTGTGAGAAGTGAGTTCCCCCAGACGACCAACACAGAAAGTAGTCTGATCAAATCTGAGCTACAATGAGAAGCATTCATTTTCCATCCTCTTCTAGATGTCTGCAGAACTACATCCCTCCCCAGTCTCTGACCCTATCCTGCCCAGTGTGCAGACAGACCTCCATCTTGCCTGAGAAGGGTGTAGCAGCCCTGCAGAACAACTTCTTCATCACAAACCTAATGGAAGTGTTGCAACGAGATTCAGAGTGTAGCCGGCCGGAGGCCACCAATGTCCTGGAGTCGGCCAATGCAGCCACAACCTGTCAGTCCCTGTCGTGCCCCAACCATGAGGGAAAGGTGGGTGAAGTATCCAAAATTCATCGCAACCCCTGATTTCAAAGAACCACGTTAATGAAAATCACGCTTTTAGCATGTTTCTGTAGAATTTCAGTGATGATAGAGGACTTTTATAGAGAAAAGGAAGCTCAAAATAGTGTTCTTGAATCTTTATTTACTTAAATAAATAGCTTATTAATGGTGTAGAAATTACACTGGGCAGGACACAAGCTCCCTGCTCCGAGCTCCCAACAGCGGGGAATGGAAGGGGGGCGGGGTTGCTCCTCACCAAGCAACCTACCCACAACCCAGAGGCTTTTTTAGAGACTAAAAAAGCAATGCAAACGGGATAATCATAATTAAAAGACAACTGGGAACGCTTTTACAGTCTGAACCGAAACTGAAGGGAGTGGGACTGAAAGTGATTTTCCTTTTCATTTGTTTGTCTCCACTGCACCCCCTGCAGGTCATGGAGTTTTACTGCGAGTCATGTGAGACGGCCATGTGTCTGGAGTGTACTGAGGGAGAGCACAGGGAACATGTGACCGTTCCTCTGAAGGATGTATTGGAGCAGCACAAGTCCGCTCTGAAAAATCAGCTGGACACTGTTCGCAACAGGTACGAAACTGCCGGGAAATAGTTTGAAAGTGGGTCAAAGTGGGAGATTGACTCATCTCCTTCCCCTCTGACAGACTGCCGCAGCTGACCGTTGCCATCGAGCACGTGAATGACATCTCCAAGCAGTTGACGGAGAGGAAAAGTGAAGCGGTGACTGAAATCGGTAATACTTTTGAGGAGCTGGAAAAGGCTTTGCACCAACGCAAGAGTGCTCTGATCACAGAGGTGGAAAATATCTGCAGCTCAAAGCAGAAGGTCAGAGGTCTCTCTGCTTTTCCATCTTGATGGAAAAAACAAATCTTCATCACTGTTCCTGTCTGTGTGGGTCACTTTAGGTGCTCCAGGCTCAGCTGACCTCTTTGCTGCAGGGCAAAGAGAACATCCAGAGCAGCTGCAGCTTCACAGAGCACGCCCTCAGCCACGGCAGCGCCACCGAGATCCTGCTGGTCCAGAAACAAATGGGCGAGCGGGTCAGTGCTCTGGCCAGACACAGCTTTCCCGTGCACCCCCACGAAAACGGACACCTAGAATGCCAGGTGGAGACGGACGGGCTGAGGCGCTCCATTCAAAACCTGGGGGTCCTCATCACAACGGGGGCTGTGGGCCACACTAGCGTCGCCACGGGTGAAGGCCTGAGGCACGCGCTGGTCGGCCAGCACACCTCCATCACAGTCACCACCAAGGACAAGGACGGCGAGCTGGTGAAAAGCGGGAACGCGGTGCTCCGAGCAGAGATCGTCTCTGCAGACGGGGTGCGCACTGAAGCCGAGGTGGCGGACAACAAAAACGGCACGTACGAGGTCGGCTATACCGTCCGCTCCGAGGGAGAGTTCACCTTTTCTCTGCTGCTGTACGGGCAGCCTGTGAGGGGGAGCCCATTCCGCCTGCGCGCCGTCAAGCCCTCAGATGTCCTGCAGTCTCCTGAAGATGTAAAGAGGAGAGTGAAGTCCCCAAGCGGAGGAGGGGGTCACGTCCGACAGAAGGCCGTCCGCAGGCCCTCCAGCATGTACAGCACCACCAAGAAGAAGGAAAACCCCATAGAGGATGAGCTGATCTACAGAGTCGGTGGGTAGAACCTCAATTCTAGTCAAAGAAATGCAAATGGATCCATTTTTCCACAAAGTTGCTGTTTTTGAGGCTGCTGAGCTCATTTGCTAATGTGTCAGGCACAAGAGGGCGAGACAAAGGAGAGTTCACCAACCTTCAAGGCATCTCCGCTTCCAGTAACGGGCGGATTGTGGTGGCAGACAGTAACAACCAGTGCATACAGGTCCCTGTAGCGCATCAGATGAAAAAAGGTGTTTTGTAGAATCTGGGAGTAATCTAAAGTTTTGGGGGGTTTCTGTAGGTGTTCTCCAATGACGGCCAGTTTAAGATGAGGTTTGGGGTAAGGGGGCGTTCACCGGGTCAGCTGCAGCGCCCCACGGGGGTGACCGTCGACGTGAACGGAGACATCATTGTCGCAGACTACGACAACAGATGGATAAGCATTTTTTCATATGATGGCAAGTTCAAGGTGAGAAGCAGGAACACGTTTCCATGCACAATGAAGAACAATTTCAGACACCGATTGACCAAAGTGGCTTTTTGCAGAATAAAATAGGCGCTGGAAGATTGATGGGCCCCAAGGGCGTGGCTGTGGACAAAAATGGACACATCATCACGGCCGACAACAAGGCCTGCTGCGTCTTCATCTTCCAGTCAAATGGGAAGCTTGTGACAAAGTTCGGAGCTCGAGGAACATCAGATAGACACTTCACAGGTGTGTCACTGAAACCTGCAGACGTTTCTTTACAGGGAAAGATCGAATGAAGCCGTGAGCCTTTGGGCCAGATTTACAGATTTCTCACAAGGTTCTTTTCATAAAGTGTTTTTAGTAAACTATGGAGTTTGCTTTTTTAATGCACATGATGTACAGATTCCTTTTTATTTTTAAGAAATGAATGCAGAATTCTACTTTTTTCTTTTGCAAAAATCCCTCGATGCCTGTCGACGCTCCGTTCACAGCGCCCCCTGCTACACGCATGTAGGCAATCACTTTCAATGAAATATCCATGCACAAAACTGTGTGTTTCAGGCTTCAGAGCACAAAAGTCTTCCTTTCACTCGTCGCTACGCAAGTTTTTGTCAACTCTCGAGGTCTACCTACCAAACGCATGGCCTTTAAACGCGCGTTGAAGGATGACCAATCAGAGAGGTGGATTTGATCGCGACAAATGAACGGCTCAAACTTCCACTGTGACATTCCAGTGAGAACACCTTATTCTAAAAGCACATTCAAGAATGGCCGTTTACATTAGAGCTGCACACGCAGATTCCGATTCACTTCTGACTGGACGATGTATAAATGTCTCTGGACGGCGCCCGTTCATATCAAGTGCCGCCGTTGCCCTGGGGGTATGTAAAAAGCAGGGCATTCTGGACGACTGACGGCCAACCTGACTGCAGAGGCATGAAGTGTTAAAGACTGTGCCGATGCCTCCCTCTAAAGTGGATTTGTGACCGTAGCGTAATGGCCGTGAAAACAGTCATAGAAACTGGCGTGAACATGATAGCGGTGAACGCGCGTTCACCTCGACTTCTTTCATTAGAAGCGGTTGCTTGAACATGCGTTGCCGAGGGCGATGTGAACGTAGCTTCAGATGCACATATCCATGATTCCCTCTACTGCATGTGACAATAGGATGTTACTTTTTGCCTCTCAGACCATCTTCTCTATTTGCTCGTGTTACAGGAAGCTGTTTGGAGTTTCAGCTTTGTTGACGTTGAAACTCCCTCTTCCTTCAGTGTCAATTCTCACCTGGACTTTTTCTTTTCTTTTAGAGAAAAGTGGTGCAAACATTGCACTGGAAACAAAGATTAGTAAATCTGGCCCAGTTTTCAGTAAGTAATTAAACCGAACGTGAGTGTGAACTGAATAAAACCAAAGTCTTTGTTGTCTTTTTTATGTGGATTCATCAACTGGATCCGTTTTCACGTCAGTCTGTCTTTGACCATTTCCTATCTTGTTGTCCAAAAAAAGAGCGGCGCCTCCTGTTGCATGTTGCAAAGCAGCACCTGACTCATAGTTACTCTTTTCTTTTCTGCCTTCTGTTTTGTTTACAGGTCCTCACTTTGTGGCTGTGAACAACAAAAACGAGATTGTGGTCACAGATTTTCACAACCATTCAGTGAAGGTATGGCTCCACCAGAGAATTTGCTTTTGTCATAGTTGAGCGGAAAAACCTTCAGTTGCATCAATGAAGACGCGTTCCTGTTAGAGTCCACAGGAAATGTCTTCTGGCAGCCCTTAAAAATAGCACTACATTGTTTTTATTGGAAGTCTTCATTTCTTTCCTGAAAGTTGGCGTCTCTTCTGTTTGTGTGAGGAAATGCATCTGGTTGCAGCCGGTTTTACACACCAGATGCGGTGGTGGGAGACTGACTCTAGTCAATGAGTGTGGTCACACCGGACCTGTGGCAGGAGCACGTGCTGCTGCACTAAACATAGAAACGGAGGGTTTTTTCTGCTATGGCTGAAACACAGGACAGAAGAATAGACACATTCATGGTTTGACCTGAACTTGCTCTTTTGAAGATTTCTTAGTTATCCTTAGATTCCAGGACTAATATTTCACTAGAATTTGCCATAAAGATTGATTGATTCATCCTATTTTTTTACATCTCCTGCTGTATGACCCAGTTTCCATTAAAGTCCACTCTGATCATCTTTTGATCGATTGTAAAAGCGTTCCCAGTGGTCTTTTAATTAGGATTATGCCATTTTTAGCCAAATAAAAAAAGAATCGAGTCATTTTCAAGGACATAGTTTCTGCAGAGCGACAGCAGTTCATCAAAAACTTGCCTGGATGATTTCCCATCATCCATCTGTTTACATGCCCTCCTGCTAGCTTACAGCCCCTGTAGCCTCTATGTAACAAATGTGCGCTTTTTCCAACTGCATTTTTTGTCTGCTCCTTATTCACAAGGATTTAAATAAATAATTATTACCCTCCCACCTCCATGCTTCAGTGGGAGGAGAGAGAAACAAATCCTGCTTGGTCTTTTTTTATATCTCATTTTTTTAGTCCCTGGTTTTTAATATAATTTTATTTTAGCAGCTTTTTTTGTTTAGAATAGATTTTCTGTTTGAAAATACTTTCAAATAAGATATTATTGTCGTCAGGCTGTTTCCAGAATAATGTAGCTTAATTTAGCCTGTCATATCTGGGATGAAGCTTTTAAGGTTTTTCCAATTTTTCTGAGCAGAGAAATGCTTTGAGTGGATATTAAGACTGCCTTAAATGCTTCTTGATTTACATATGACCTTTTAGCAAACAGCTAAAGGCAGGAAGCTTCCGCTTTGCTGAAATCGTCATTATTCTGTAAAGGCCTCTGATTAGAAACGATTTCTATTTCATGTTTTCTTAAATGTTTTTTTTTTGCCCCGGCTTTTTAAGGAACGAATGATAATGAAATGATTTAATGCTTCTGTTTTGTCTGTTTATTATATTATATTTTATTAAATCATGTAGAATTCCCTTAGGAGTTTAAAGTTTAGCTTTTATATCACGTGTCCATCGTTTAAAAACTCAAGAATTGTATAGATTGGTAAACCTGTTTTCCTTTCAAACAAAGTAATACAAATAAATATGCATGTAAAGTTATTTATTAGTAAGCTTTTAGTATCATTTCAGATTTTTCACTTTGTGACTGTATTTTTTCTTGGTTTAATCTGACAGGTCTACAATGCGGATGGAGAATTCCTCTTTAAATTTGGCTCCCACGGGGAGGGAAACGGTCAGTTCAATGCTCCAACCGGCGTTGCCGTGGATGCTAACGGAAATATTATTGTTGCCGACTGGGGCAACAGTCGGATCCAGGTGAGGTTCATGTGAATGAATGTGTGGAGGCAGTTATTTTTTGGTAGGACTCACCCAGGCTTTTATTTTGTACTGCAGGTGTTTGACAGCTCAGGGTCATTCCTGTCCTACATCAACACATCAGCCGACCCCCTGTATGGCCCCCAGGGCCTGGCCCTTACATCTGACGGCCACGTGGCTGTGGCGGACTCCGGGAACCACTGTTTTAAGGTGTACCGCTACCTGCAGTAGACGGCGGTTTCCTATACCGCAGCAGCTGAGGATGAAACAGGGTGTAATGGGATATCCAGTGCAGCATTTTTACCTGCACATCACCTGTCACCTCATTTGACCTTAACGAACGAGTTTGAAAGTAATGTAGCATCATTGAGACGAGTACTGATGGAGGTCTTTGGGCAGATCTTTGTGGGAAATGACACTTTAGGAGGTAGATTGAAGTATTTAACCAGATTTAGCCTGTCCCGGTGCATGAAGTATCCCTTTTTTCCTTCAATAGCTTGGCAGCACAGTGTGACCACCAGTTGCTTTTTCCATAAACTAGTTGATGCTTATAGTGAAACAAACAGTGCCATGCTTCTGCAGCAATGAAATGTAAAAAGAAAAAAAAAGAAAATCGCGCAGCAAGACGTCGCCACCATCCGTGCATTGATTTGCTGTATGTACTGTACATACATGAATGTATATTGTATATATTAGATCACTCTCTATGTATATGCAGCGAGTTTTTCAAACTGTTTTTTGCCATTTCAGTGAGCAGCAAAGGATGAAGGATTCAAGGACTTTGAATGTGTGTGTCATTGCTGTGAGTGAGTGGACTCGCGTTTGAAAAGTTCCGGTTTGCTGAAGTAAGCAGCACAACAAATGTTTTGGCTTGTTATTTTAAAGGGGAAAAAACAAAAAATTAATTTATTTTTATGTTGTACTAGTGGAGCATTTACAGATTATTTTTGTAATTGTTTTCTTTTCTTTTGAATGTTACACCTTTTTAAGGCAAAATGTTCTCTGTGTAACAAACATAAAACTGTTCAGTCAGCATTTGTGCAGATGGGCAGCTGACTTCTAAAGCTTCAGCACTGGTTTCGTTTTTTTCATTTGGATGCCAAACGGACTTTTCTAAACTTTTCTTCTGAATAATTTGTTTTAAAGTTAAAGTTGCTTTAAATAGGTTTGTTCACTGCAGTGACCACTGGACCAGAAACATTTGACATATCTCAGGAAGTTTTATCCAAAATTGATCACAGTCTGTTCAACAATGTCTTTCAATGTCTTGGCACATTTGTTGATGACTTTGCAAGAAAGCTGCTGATTTGTGCAAATTTAGGCTGCATGACAAACCACAGGAATATGTTTTTGTTTATTTTGTGGCTTTACAAGAAACTGTTACAAATATCCAGTCGTACATTTTTAGCTATAGAACATATTCGTGCATTCCATTCCACCCAGTGTGCTTCATTTGTCAGCTATCTGCAGGGGAGATGTGCCAGTGGTGATTCAAAAACCAGAACTTGTGAAAGCAGGTGGTTTTTGCTCCCTCTGGTGGTCATTCTACGTAAAAGCGGAAGACGCGCCGTTGCTGCATGAAGAATGAGCTCCTGGGTTGACTAGCTTTATGTGGCAGTGCAGAGAACATCCAGAAATCCGGGTTAGCCATCCAAACCGGTGAGATTGGATTTAGCCGAAAAAGCATTAGTTTAGTCAACGGGAACGCTGCCGGGTTTTTGTGTGATTTACTGTTTTGAGTTTGTGCCAAACAAGGATCAAAGACTTCCTCCTGTGAGACAAGCGCTCACCTTTTTAAGATGTATTTAAAATGTCATCACCCTCCCTATTCTTTTTGTTTTCCCTATGAATATGCACTGGTAATAAAAGCACATGGTTTACTGAGCTGTTTCAAACGTCTATTGATTGATTTATGGGTTCCATTTCAAGCAATAATTGTAGACAATACATCAAAAAAGTGACACATTTAAAGAAATCAAATTCATTTCAGAAATAAAGTAATGCATTGATTACAAAATAAGAAAAAATTAACAAAAATGTAAAATGATGCCATCTTCTTAATCACAAATAGAGATTTTTGCAGTAAATATTCATGAAAAATAGTGATTATCAGCTAAAGTCATGTGAAGTTTGATTTATTGCTTGAAAATGTTGGAAGAAATGAACATACAGTGAGGCAAATAAGTAGTTCTCCCACTTAGGAATTATGGAGGGTCTGAAATGTTTATCTCAGGTGCATGTCCACTGTGAGAGACATCTAAAAAAGAAAATCTGGAAATTACGTGGCATGATCTTTTTTGCATGCTACTGCTGCAAATAATTACTTGATCACTTGAGAAAATGAATGCTAGTATTTGGTACAGGACCCTTTGTATGCAATTAAACAGGTCAAACGTAGTTTGTCCTCCAGGTTTGCACACTCAGCAGGAGGGATTTCGGCCCACTCCTCCACTCAGATCTTCTCTAGATCAGTCAGGTTTCTGGGCTGTCACTGAGAAACATGGAGTTTGAGCTTCCTCCAAAGATGTTCTATTGGGTTCAGGTCTGGAGACTGGCTAGTCCATTCCAGAGCCTTGATATGCTTTTAACGGGGTTATTCTAGTTGGGTAATTGTCATGTTGGAAGACCCAGCCACGATCTATCTTCAATGTTCTGAGGGATGAAGGTTGTTCCCCAAGATGTCTAATACACAGCCATGGTCATCCTCTTCTTAATACAGTGCAGTCGTCCTGTCTCATGTACACAAAAACATCCCCATAGCATGATGCTACCACCCCCATGCTCAATGTTGGGGTAACGGACTAGAAGGTAACAAATTACTGTTACTTTAATTACTTTTATCAGTAATGGAGTAACGCAACGACTTACTGTGCACAAAAGATATATTTATATATATATATAGAGAGACTGATGCATTGGGTGCAACTCATTGTCATGGAATACAGAATAAACATGGAGGCATTTAATAGTTCTTTGTGTTTTCAAACAAACTGGCTTTGGATGCAGATATGATAGACATGAATATGAATATAACAATATTTTCCACATCTGACTTTGAGCCGTAGCACAGACCACATATGTTGTGACAGTAACTCAGTTTTGTGTCATTTTTCACAGTGTAGTCTGAATTCAAAGGAAGCCATGTTAAGTCTTGAACCATGTTCATAAATTGCACAAAGTTATTGCTTTAAAAGTATAGTTTTTTTTTTTTTTTAGTTATTTCGTTTTATTTTATTTATTTACCTTTATTTAACCAGATAAATCCTATTGAGATTAAAAATCTAATTTCAAAGGAGCTCTGTTAACTGAAAGACAATCGGATCTTGTTTGTGCGAAGCTGTTTTTCCCTTGAGAATTTGTATTAGTGGAAAAAAAGTAAAGTAAAGTAACGAGTAGTGAATTACTTTTTCAAATGAGTAATGAGTAAAGTAATTTCATTACAATTTGGATCCAGTAACTAAGTAACTAGAAGTAGAAGTAACTTACCCAACACTGCCCATGCTTCACAGTTGGGATGGTACTCATCATTCTTCTTCCTCCACACATGGCGAGTGGAATTCAGACTAGAAAGTTCTACTTGGGTCTCATCTGACCACCTGACTTTCTCCCACGACTCCTCTTGATCATCCAAATGGTCGTCGGCAACTTAAGCCGGGCCTGGTCCTGTGCTGGTTTGAGCAGGGGAAGGGATTTCCAACCATGGCGTCTAGTGTATTACAAGCAGTAACCATGGAAACAGTGGTTCCAGCCCCTGCCGTGTAGTTCTGGGCCGACTCCTCACTTTTCTTTGAATCATTGAGATGTTGCATTAAAGCTCCAGTCAGAGGGAGATTGACAGTCATGTTTAGCTTCTTTCATTTTCTAAGGATTGCTTCAGTACATCTTTTTTCCACCAAGCTGCTTCTCAATTGCCCCAGAGCCCTTTCCAGCCTTGTGCAGCTCTACAGTTTTGTCTCTCTTTGGTCTTGGCCATGTTAGTAGTTGGGAGTTTTACTGATTGTATGGGGTGGACAGGTGTCTTTGTGCAGCTAACTACCTCAAACAGGTGCTTGTAATTTAGGGTAACGAGTGGAGTGAAGGTGGACTATTTAAAAGTGGACTAACAGGTCTCTGAGGGTCAGAATTCTAGATTATAGACATGTGTTCAAATATTTAAAGGCTGCAGTATCATACAAATGTGTTGTTTTAAAAAATCACACCATGTGATTTCCATATTTTTCTTAGATGACGTCTCTTGCAGTGAACATGCACGTAAGATGATCATTTCAGGTTCCTCTATGGTTTCTAATAGAGAGAACTTGCAAAATCACAGGGTGTTTAAATCCTATTTTAAAACAAACAGGCAGAAACTGCAGATATTCATTGAAAAATTACTTTATTTTGCAGACCATTTGTGCTTCCGGTCTATGTTACAAATACTTACAGCACATACAGTTTGCATTCTCAACGGTATACTGTAACACATATGTATTTACATACAAACAGCTATGACTGTGAGTAAAACCCTCAGAATGCACTAGTGTGACATTAAAGTACATGGGAACGACAATTAAATCAAGGTAGCAAAGAATGTTGTGCACCAATATATATATATATATATGTAACCAAATGATGCAAGTTGCATAGAATTGTTCATAATCTCAGATTGAAGCAGGAAATAAGACACATGTAGACAGTTGATTATCTCAGGATGAAGAAGAAAAGAGGGTTTGTGGCAACTTAAAAGCTGAATAAAAAGCAACTTTTATCTAATTTGTTCAAAGTAAAACAGGTACAAGTAAATTCTTCTCACAAATTGGTAGCCATAATCAAAATTGTGACAATAATCTGAAAAACCAAAAATACTAAAATAACTTAAATTCATGAATCATAAAGAACATTTCTGACAAGAACGACACTGACTTAGGAAATGGTCTTTTCCCTTTTTATGATGTGAAACGATACCAAAGTGCACGATGGAAATAAAGGCTTTTCTGTTGAAAGGATGTGTTGTCATGGTTACCCCCCAAAAACGGCAGAAAATGAGAGATTTCTTGTGGGACCAAGAGTGGAAATGAAATGGTTCTTTGGAACAGTCAAACCATCAAAATACCAAACTGTACATTACAGACCAGCTGTCTTCAACATTGCAAACTTGAATTATGTTTCAACAAGCAAATACTGATGAAAAACTGTAACATTGACTGTAACGTACTGATAAATACTGCAGAAAATACACATGGGTTGACTTTTTCAAACACACACACACAAAAATAAAAGCATGCAAAACACAAGCACAAAAAAACAAAGATTCTTTGAAATGATTTAGCTGATCCTTTGAATCTTACTGATCGCACAGGACACACACTTTTACCTAAAAAAATAAAACCTTAAGCACACAAAATCTGAAAACAGATCCTTTCCCAGTGTGGAACACAATCCAGACAGTTTGTTCGCTTAAATACGCAAAGCCAGCAATCAGCATTTAAAACAGTAAGTAAAACAGCTTTCCATTAGCTAAACAGCCAAAGCTCTTCAAGGTAACGGCGATCTCCTGTAGCACCTTTGGAAAGACGTTTTTGGAACAGCTGGCACCAACAGCTGTGCACTTTAACAGACATTAACACTGTCCATGCCCCCCCACCAATGTGTTGTGACGCAGAATTTCAAGTAGTTTCTGAACAGGAACAAAGCTTTGTTTGTGTTACTTCACGCACAATCTGTAATGTTTTAGCTGAATGTGAGGCACTTGCAAAAATGAAAATATACACTAAGTCTCAGTCTGTCAGACCTCTGAGCTGTCACTGATGCCCGGGCTGTGAGTCATCATCGGCTCTGCGCTGCTGGCGCTGCTGGCGCTGCTGGAGCTGCTGGAGCTGCTGGCGCTGCTGGCTTCTCCTTTTTTCTGCTGCTTGGACCGCACCAGTAACACCACCAGGATGATGAGGAGCACGGTGAGGAGCAGCCCCACAAAGACTCCAATGATAAGCACCAGTCTGTCGTCGCTGTCCGTCTGGTTGAGCTCCCGGGGGATTATCCCTTTGGTGAACATCTCCCTCTCTGGACTCGTCTTGGGTTGGTTGCTGCGGTCCAGTGCTATGTGCAATATGTTTGTGCCGCGGTTGTTGTCTACGCTGATTTCCTCCACTATGTCTGGCAAATTGTTGGCTGATCTTTTGCTGCGATGTTGACTCTTTGGAAGCAGGTTTGTGTGCCGGCTCACTGCGTGGTATTCCAGGCTCCTCTTGCCTATGCCGCGGTTAGCATTTTCCCGGGAACGGACGGTGTAGATGGTGTGAATGTACCACTCTCTCCCTGCAGCCACCTGGTAACAACAACAAAGAAAAAAGCATTGCAGAATGTTGTTTCCTTAGCATATTTAAAGAGCCACTCCAATGAAAATGGTGTTTTCAACATGTTCTTGAGGCATTTTTCTGATGACAGAGGACATATTTGTAAAAAACTGCATTTCTATGAATGTCTTTATTCAAATTATTGTGAATCAAGAGCAGTAAATAAAAATGCATTTGAAAAAAGAGCGTAGAAAACACACTAGGCGGGCTCCATCCTCCACAACTGCAATGGGTAGGGGGGGCGGGGTTGCTCCACGCCAACAGCCGACAACTCAGAAGTGAATTTCTACTAAACTCCTGCCGCTCCGTGGAAACTATGTCTGGAAAATGACGCAGGTTTTTTTTTTGGCTAAAAACAGCATAATCAGAATAAAAACCACTGGGAACGCTTTTACAAAACATGATTGGAGGGGACCTTAAAAATAAGAAATTGTTTTGTTTTAATTTAGGGCTGATCTGGAGAAAGCAAATAAAACTAAATGTAGTGCATGGGTTTGTTTAAATCTCAAAAGTACAACTGCACATCAACATGTCAAAAGAACGACAGCATCCCAGCCTCTGTTGTCATTCAGCAAAGATAAAACCACAAAAGCTCTTCTAAACCACAAAAAGCTGAACATACACAAACACAAAGTATGGAATGAATATAATCTTATAACCTTTTTTTTTAATATTTAAAGTTTAAAAGTCTAAAACAATGAAAATGTACTCATTCATTCTTAAACTACTTCTGGATTTTAACATAAAAGTAGAAAATACTGACATAAAATAAATAAATAAAAGTACGACAACCCCATCACTCCAGCCTAGTTCCAAGAATCTATATTGCAGTTCCCAAAAACTACGATTATTACAGATAACTGCACTACAACGGGGCACTAAAATGCTATAATCTGAGGGATTAAAAGAACAAAAGAAAAACATGTGAGTAATCTGTAAAGTTACGTTCACACAGCCTTAAGCAGCTACTTCCAAGGAAAAGTTTATAGGCTGTTGTGTACAAAAATCCTACGTTTATATAGCGATGCTATGGAAGATTCTACAGTTTTCAAGTTTTCAAGCTCTACAGACAAAACACACGGCCGTTGAATGACGTTTAAACCAGGGGGAACTCGGACAAATCACGGACTCAGATTAAGTAGTGACAAATGGATGGCGTCCCTCTTAATTCACTTCACTTAATTCCCTTTTGAGAATTGATTTTGGAGGAGACGCTCATAACTGCGGTTTACGCCTGCCAGGACTTGGATGACGCCAACTCTCTCGCCTGGAGCCAGATTTTCAACATTTTGCATCAAGCCTCTTCCTGGTGGAGATGCGCTAGGAAACAATAGAAAAAAGAAAAAGAAGAAGCCCCTCCCTGGGCTAAATGCATGCTCTTGAATGTACGTCAAACGTTCGGTGTGAACGCAGCTTCAGGTTTCCAGTTCCTCAGGTAAACATCGGTCCTCCGTGACGGAAAAATAAATCAGAAACACTTGCATCCCTTCCTGCAGATTCATAATATTAAAATAATAAGAACATAGGAAGATTTTTTTTACCTAAAAGGGATTTTGGCAGTTTTGGAAAGATGTTAATGCAGAAAAGTAATTCCAATAAAGTGAGGATGGCAATCATTCCATAAGCAATATTTTCTGTGGAAGTTAGTAGCTTTTTTACGGAAAAACTAACAGCCTTTTGAACAGAAATGAAACTCTTTCAGCTTTACTAAAGGCTCTGACTGTTGAGATCTCCATAAACTAGAAAACATGTCCTGCCAGAAGATTTGCACTCAAAACCCCAGACGGATTGTGAGTCCCACTTGACTCGGTCTTGTCTTTAAGGTTCCCTCAAAGACTGTCAGGGCAAAAAACAACAGATTTTTCTGAGTTTGTTAAAAGAAAAACGGAAAAGTCAATCTAATAAACCTTCTTTTGCCGTTTCCCGTGACTCATGAAATTACATTTGTTGGCCCCCAAGCAAAAAATAAAATGGGGCCCAGCGCTTGTATTCATCTTTTTTATTCTTTATTCTTACCTAGGTTAAAATGCGGGATAACCTCAAGAATCCAAGTGTGCATTTATGTAACAGGTTCGTGGACATATTTTATTGATGGTAGGCTACACATCTCTCCTCTCTCACCTCTCCTGCCACGTCCCCAGTTGAAACATATTTCAATAAATGTGTTTTTTTAAATTAAAAACATTTTTAAAAAGCTAACTTCCAGCAGTGAACCAGTTAAATGTCTTCATACAAACCTGAAAGAGAGCTGCTGAGTCCATTCTGAAGCCATCTGATCCGGGCTGCCGTACCAGAGCCAAAGCTTCAGCGTCATCCACAGCCAGGAGGGCATTGAAGGCAACATTCCCAAACGAAAGGGCCTGGGTCTCTGGCTGGGCCTTATCCTGGAGGGGATGAAGTCGCACAGGAAACAAACAAAAAGTGTGAACACGCACAGCACAAGCTGAATACAGCACAAGAGCAGAGACGTTCTTACAATAATCTTGAATCTGTAGAGAAGGGACGGAGCATCAGCCACACAGCCAAACTCAAAGTTTCCGGGGTTGTATTTGGGGACATAGCCATCAGCTCCAGTGCAAAGGAAAACTTTCTCTATGTTACAAATAAAGGAGTCCCCCAGGTTCTGCACTGGATCCACCATCACTCTGACGTAAACTGTATCCCCTGACAGAAAAAAACGAAAAGAGCACAAACTCCCAATTTTATTCAGAGTTGCAAGATACACTTTACTGTTACTTTAGTAAGTAAAGTAAACTTTCTTTGTATAGCACCTTTCACAGATAAAATCCCAAAGTGCTTTACAGAGTAAAACAGTGAAAGCACAGAATAATAAAATGAAAGCGCTTCTAAAAGCAGCATCTTTAGCTCTTAAAATACTCGACATTGTCGGTCAAGCGAAAGCGAGGTCACCTCCGGTTTTGGAGCGAGTTTTTAGGACTTTAAGTAAGTTCAAAGCAGATGATCGTTTATTTTAACAGTGCGTTGTGTTCTGTGTCTTGACTGGATGCGATGTCGTCTGTACAAAGCGCGTTCAGTTTGCTACGTTGCCAGATTGCATAACTGTTTGATCGCAACCAGATCTTTGATTTCCTTTTATTATTATTATTATTATTTATGTGAAGGTTTAAACTTTAAGACTAAGTAAACAAGGGAAAGAGGTGAAATGACTTTCTGAGTAAAGTTTATAAAGTTTAACGAGGAGTTTTCCAGCTTTCAAACATGCATAATCCCACTCTGGGGGATTTCAACTATTACGGTTTATTTTCCAAACACAATCGTTGCGATACACGGAGGAACACTGTCGTCCACTTTAAAACAAAAATATGCACGACCAGTAGGAAAAACTACTAGAACCTATTTATTCAAATTTTGAATTTTATTTTTCACATTTTCAAACATTTCCTCAAGTTTGCAATGTGAACTTTCAAGTTTAAAACTCTTTTCAACTTTTCTTTGTTTTTTATTTTCACTTTTACAATCCGGTTTTTCATTCACTTTAAGCTGATCCGGATTTGATCGCATACATTACAACCTGTGAGTAATGGGCAAAAAAAGAGAAATGCAAGCTGAATAGGTGCTGAAAAAGATACACCAGTTGGTTTTACCCTGTGAGAACGCGGTGTCACTCTCCTGTCCGAAGCCCATGGAGCCGTCTGAGAGCCAGAGCGTCCGTTTAGAGAGCAGCATCATCTGTGTGTTTAGACTGAACTCAGCAGCCACGGGGTCACTAACCTGGAATTACAGCAAACACTTCAACACAACAAGGACAAAACAAAGATTTCTGCACCAAGCAAAATCCTCTTTGTAGGGGTTTCATGAAGATGGACGTAAATGACTTTTTATCAATCATAACTTTAGCAAAACATTCAGTCAGATGCAAAATGATTGATCTTCTTGACTTGCGTCCTTCTTTTCATCCGTCTGTGCCCCTCCGTCTTAAAAAAATGTAAGCAAATGATCTGTCTGTGGAAAAATGTTCTGTGCAAACTCGGTGAACCTGAAATGTTCCGGATCTCTAGGACATCCTGTATCATGTTTACCTAGACAGTTCCGGAAAATCCCCCAAACATGCATGCTCCACTGAAGTAACTGGTGCAATGAAACCTTAATGTCCTGCTTTCATTTTCAGCAGTAAAAGTACCTGCTGGAAGCGGATGTCCAAGTCAAAAGTCACGGGCTCCCTGGGACTGCAGATAGGAGGGATGGTGAACTCCAGGTTTGGAGCTGACGCGCAAGGGATCAGCTTGATGGTGTACATGCCAGAATAGTCACGCACCTGTGAAGGGGAATGAGCCAGGTTTGAAGAAACTCCGTAAAAGAAGCACTTTCTTTTTTAAAGAAGAATTTCCTCACAGCAAAATCTGAGGTAAACGTCCACTGCTGGATGGGATGGCTGTAGGTGGGCTCACTTCTCACCAGGGTTAGGTTAAAGGTCAAACCAGGATGGTCCGGACACATGACCATCGAGGTCAGAGATGAAGCTAGTGGTGAAGATACAAAAAAACCCTAAATACTGAAGGAAACGCCACAAACAGTAACGTAGATCTGGATCTCCTCATGAGCCTTGGTACCTGGGTGTGAGGACACAAACAGGCCTCTGAAACGAGCCTTTGTACGGAAGTTAACCACCAGCTGTCCCTGCCCGTTTATACGCATGCTGGTTGGGTAGAGGGCACCTGGAGACAGCGATACAATTATTGAACTGAACTATACCAACATTAAAGACGTTCATGTTGTCTCAGAGGGAAAAAACAGTTCAAATCTTGCCTTGTAACTCCGACTCCGGAGGGCTGCCAATACCATCCCTCCACAAGATGGCAGTGTCGTACACGAAAGTGAGCCTCAGCTCTGACTGCAAGTCAAAGTGCTGCCATCCTCCAGCACCCACAGGGGAGTGAAAGACGTAGGACACGTGTAGCGGAACTCTGAGGGTCACGTATGACTGGACCAGATTCAGAACCTGCAGTGAAAGAAAGAAGAGGGTAAGAGCTCAGCTGAAACTTTAACTGGGAATCTAGTTATCTTACAGCCTCTCTCTCACACCCCAACCGAACATTACCGGTGCTATCCAGCTGTACAGTTTTGAGCCAGACGGTTCGGATGAGGGAAATGAAGACGTTCATGGATCTACATGTTTATAAATGGATGCATCAGAATGGAGCGCAGCAGGGAGCTTGCGGTGCTACTGTAGCCTCTACGTCACAACTACAAGCTTATTCAAACTGCATTTTTTCATCTGCTCCTGATTCCCAATGATTTGAATAAAAAAACACTCAGAAAGGCTAACATAAAAGAATATGTTAAAAACACATTTCCTAGCAGTGTTATTGAGCAAAATAATGCTTGTAGACAGAGACCAAAGCACAATCAAAAGCCACATTTTCCCACCTGCATTATCCGATGTATTTTTAGTTGCTTCTGTTCGTTCAGAGCAGATGAAATATACCTGTTTCTTTCACTGATACTGTGAAAGCATGGTCTTTTGTTCTTTCAACGAACTGGTCATGATCCTCCAGCAGCTCTTCTGGTATCTGCACTTCCCTCTGACCCATGCGAAGTACCTGTCTGCACTAGCCTGGTGTTCGTGTGGGGACGTGCCTGCGCCTCTGGGCACTAAGAGCTCAAGCAAATGATTTGCTGAATGGCCTTCTCACACATCCTGCTGGGCTTTAATAGATTCCTGCAGTCTTGTTAAGCTGGGCACTAAGCCTCGCTCTGACATGACACTCCTGCTGGTCTCATCTGAGCCGTCTCCATTCCAACTCCGTCCACTTAAAGGAGCGGTGGGGTCACGGGGAAAAACACAAACCATGGCTGATCTTGCTTCTCCAACTCTCCTGCAGATCCTGAATTCAAATCACTGCTTTTTTATTTTTTTGCTGATCTCCAGTTGCCGCTACAAACCAAGGACAACTTTACATTGCTGGGAGCAGGCTGCTTCATGTCAAGACAAGTTTATTTCTTTAAGGTTCCTATTGATGTTGCAGGCAATGACGTTCCACTTGTTAAGAAAGGCTCTTATCACCCAGGTGATGTCTGTCTAATAAAATAGACCCATGCAAAATGAGAAAAGATCCTATTTCTGCACACTTCAAGACAAAGAATGTCAAGATTTGTTTGCTTTAAAGTGGAATTCATATTTCTAAGAAAAGACTGCTGTAAAAGTTTTCACTTTGGTGTGCCCTCTGCATTCTTACAGACCTTCCTTATCAAACTCTCTGCTTTCATTAGCTCAAAGTGAAGTAAGAGGAAGTTTCCAAGGTGAATGCACATTTTTCAAGGCTTTTCGGCACGAGCGCTTGGAGATTAGATTTAAAATCCACCTGTGGTCTGGCCGGAAAAAAAAGAAGGAGGTTGCTGCCTGAGAGAAGGAGAGCTTAGGTATGTCACTCAAAGGTTTCATGGTGAGACGGAAGCTTTGATTCAGTTTCTTCTGAAATTGTTAAGATTTGATGGTTGCAAGAAATAGAAATTAAATAGAAAACAAAGAACATTATTAGTCTAAACCAGGGGTCTGCAACCTGAGGCTCTAGAGTCACAAGCAGCTCTTTCAGTTCTCCATTGTGGCTCTTTGGCTTTGAAGAAATAATGAGTTTGTACTTTTGGTTCATCTGTTTTCAGTGTATTAAGTTTCACCATCAACGTTAGACATTTAACATGCCAGATAACGGAGCAAATGATGATGGTAAAATGTTTAAGAATATCATTTCTTATTGCATAGATAAAATAAAATGGATTCTCAACCAATGCTGTCATGTTTAAATTAAGAGAAAAGTAAGAGACAAAAAAGGAGGAAGGGGCATCAAAGTCGAAATGACAGAAAATTTCCTGTTTGACTGTTTTGCATATTTTATTTAAGCAAATCTGCTGCAGCGGGTGGGTCTTTTTTAACACTGGGTGTATTTGATTTTGAAATGAACTTGGATCTGCTGCTGTCAGAAGTTGTTGTTCAGCTTTTGGCTTGTCCCCTCAGGGGTTGCCTCAGCCAATCAGATTTTCACTGATCCGCACAGGTTATTTTTCCCGGGCTGGGGACCGGCACAGGCAATTAGTTTAAAATTGTCATAAATTAGGAAGTAGCTGTTATAATTCAACTGTAGAAAACATACATGAGTTAACTGCAGCAGCTAAATAGCTGTAATGTTTTTACTTTTTTATGAATAATAACTGGAATTAATATTCAATTTTTTAACAATTAGCTGTTTGTTTGTTTTTTTAAAAAGTCAAACTAGGATTAAGTGTGACACACATGCTATTGCACAAATATAACAATCTCACTCTTATTCTAGCATACAGTTGTGTAGGACACACCTTTTTGTACTTTTTATCTAAAAATAGAGAAAAAATGATTGCTTTATAGGCAGATTATTACTAACAAAGTACTTATTTTAAAGAAAAAGCATGATGATTGATTAGTATGAAAAAAGGGGTCAAAGGTGAACTGCAGCTCAAAGGCATGGCTCTTACCTGTCCGTCAGTCCCGATAGTGCCCCCGCAGTCACTGAGCAGCTCAGACATGTCATAGTAGCTGGTGAATTCCCACAAACAAGCCTCTAAGTTAAGGTTTCTGTAGAATCTCAGGGTACTAGATCCCCTGAGGGAGGTGCTGTACTGGTAGGGAGCAGTTTCGCCGATCACTTCTGGATTTTTTGTGGCTTCGGTGAGAAACCCAAAGCGGGTCTTGACCTCGGTGAAGTCCAGCAAATTGGAGCAGCGATGGTGGCCGACACGGGTCCCATCTGGACTCAATGTCAGCTCAAAGTTGGACAAGGGTCGGGTGGACACTACGGGTAACATTCCTGTGGATGGACAAAAAGGACGAGATTGTGTTAACAGTACTGAAGACAATTATAATAACTGATAAATGTTTGAAGTTGGCTATACTCACCATCGATGTGAGGCATGGTGACAGTTAACTTGATGAGATTAGGGTGCTCCGCATCATCTGCTCCACTGTACCGCAATTTGGCAGAGAAAGGCTCCGCCCCCACTGTCCCAGCAACACGAGTCTGACACATTCCTGCGTTCACAGCATGACTAGTGATGGTGGAACATTACTCATTTTCAAATTCAAATTCATTTTATTTATAAAGCACCTTTTGTGTAAAAAAACCAACTCAAGGTGCCGTCCATAGCAGTAAAACAAACAAAAACACCATTCCCCACACATGCAATCAAAAAGTAAGAGAAACCCTTTATTAAATTATGCACACATACAAGAAGAAATCATTATAACAGAAGAGAAGCTTAGTAACAGAGAGCCCTGCAGGCGCTGTCAGCCCTGTCGTCCTGTTGGCTGGAGGACGCTCGTTGTCAGCACTCCCTGCCCCACAGTCCTCCAACCACCCGGACCCAAAGCGCTCGACAGAGGGAAGATGGTTTGATAAAGCGGGCCATGGCGGCCTATTCCCTCTGCTTAGTGGGTTTATGCGGGCTTAGATTAGATTAATAATATATTTGTATTGACATGCTGAAACTGCAGATTCTCTATCACTGTTCTTATTATTACCATCTGTACCATACTCATGCAACTTACCATTAACATGCTGAATCAAATTTCAATACCAAATAGGTACTAGCAGGTTATTAGAAGTTAGAAGCTGGAGAAAGTAAGGTGCACTGGGGTTCTGTCCTCTATTCATTCTCTCCCCTTTTCTTTATCATTTAACCATTACTATTTTTTGCTTAGTTCATCATGACTCTGTTTGGTGCAGTACGATTCATGTGTTGTCTCTCTCTCCCACACTCAAAGATTGCATGTGGATGCAGTGGAATCGCTAGTTTTGGACTAGCTGCGCGGCAGTAAGACCAGAAAGGAGTGCATTACAGTAATCTATTCTTGATTTTATAAAGCCTGAATTGAGATTTCAGCACTGGCTCTAGAGAGAAAATAAGGCGACATTTCTAAGATGGCAAAATATAGTTTTGGTTAAATGGTTCATATGTTGGTCAAAGCTAAGCTCTGCTTCTAAAATCACACAGAGGTTCTTTATTGTGTCACAAACAATAAAGCAATTGGTTGACGGGTAAAATTGGACCCTTTCTTACTCAGCTACAATTTCAAAACTTATAGCTTGGTTGAGTTGCAAAAAGTTCTCTCCCATCCACATTTTTAGATCTGAAATACAGTTTAAAAGGCTGTCCCGTGTCATCAGCAGATACAGTTATATTCAGCTGAGTGTCACTGACATAAGGATGAAAGTTAATGCTGTGTCTCCTGATGACATCACCAAGCAGAAGCATGTAAAAATGTAAAAGTGTGGGACCCAGGATGGAGCCTTGAGGCACTCCACATGTCAGTCTGAGCCTTCCAAATGAAAAGTCCTTTAAATTAACAATAAAATCTCTATCTGTGAGGTACCATTTGAACCCATTTGAACCGGCAAATCCAACCAAGTCATGAAGTCTGTTGAAAAATATGGAGTGGTCAACTGTGTCAAGGGCTGCGCTCCTGAATATAAATAACCAAGAGGGAGTTTGAAAGAACAACAGAGGAATGGAAATACATTGAACCCACCTTCCTCTGTACTGATGGACACCACTGAGCTGCTGAGCTCCAGACCCTCATCCCCCCCGGAGTTCACGGCCCTCGCCGCACACTGGACCCTGGAACCAGCCTGGAAATAGACTGAGTCCAGAGTTATGAGTTTTGAGGAGGTGAAGAAAGTGTCAAAGTCAGTTTCTCTCATAGGACTGGTGACACCATCAGGTCCGGTGGGGGCGCTAACGAGCCAGCGGTAATGAGTCAGTGTGTTGTTGATGTTCTCACTGACACAGATTGAACCTGTTTTGTCATATTCTGGATATTTGGGGTTACAAGCCTGAAAAACAAGGAAGAATAATGTTTGCCAGAGGAAAATGTAGCATGGTCTGTTGTTTGTTGTTCTCTTTAGAGAGCTGGTGAAGAAGAATGCGTGTTATGGGACGTACGGTGACACAAACAACAGGGTATCCAGCTACAGGCTGAGAGGCCCTCATCCTGTCCATGTCATCGTAGTGAAACAAAGAAACAACGATGGGGATCGAGGGAAACGTCACATCTGCCATGCTGTTAGGCTCCTCAATGTAAACGATAGCTTTGGTCATCTGTGAAATGAAAAATAAAAGACATAAAGAGAATGTCAAAGTGGAAAATACACATTTTATGATTGTAAACTACAGATCGGGTAAAATGTCACCTTTGTTTCTGCAACCATGTTCTCGTCCGGCTTTAAATGGACGGTGAAGGCTTCCCTCATTTCCCTGACTCCATCATATAAAATCTCCACCTCCACAAAGTGCTCCTTGTCGCCTTGTTTGAACACAATTTCTACAAACAAAAGCAATAAAAATGTGGAGAAGTGTCTTGTAGATTATTGTTGGTCCAACAAAAAAGCCTGGAGGAACCATTTACCCTCAGATATTGGATGGTAGTCCTCCCCCGAGGCAGCAGATCCATCTTTGGTGTGAACTCGGACGATAGAGACTTTCGAGGCATCTCCAACGCGCAACACCGGGATCTTCACCACAGACACTTGACCGCTTTCCTTTGGCTCATTCACACTAAACTTTGTCTCACCAAAATTAATATATGGCCCTGTGGAAGTGGATTACACAGTTGTGACGGCAAACTGAAACATTTCAAGGAATCTGCTGCGAGCTTTATTATAGCAGCCGTGGGTACCATTCTCTAAATGTGCTGCCTTTACTGCAACGCCATAAAAGACATTGTGGAAGGCCTCATGTCATTTCGAAGATTAAGAGGTTATATTAAACTAGGATTCTCCACTTCAGCCCTTTCAGAAGAGCCTTTGCAAGATACAATAAAAAAGCAAAGACTTCTTACTGTCAGCATCATCTTTTATCTTTATGAGGGTTTCGTTCTGGAGTCCAATAGATGCTCCAAAAGGAGATTCACTCCTGGGGCTTCCCAACACAAGACGAAGCTCCTCATCGTCCTCGTGCTCTGAGTCATCAACCAGCACCAGCAGACAAGACTTTTCAACCTCTCCTAGCAAACACATACAATTACAAACATTTGGTACTCAATACCAGTACGTCGTACAGTATGGAAGCAAATACATTTCATAAAATAAAAAGTATAAATGTGAAAAAAAAATGCTTTATTCATTTATTTTTGAAGAACTACAAAAGTAACAAACTGGGCAATAACCTCATCTGCTCATAAAACCTACAAGATGACCTTTAAGTGAAAGTTGAAAAGCCACAATGTATCTGTGTCCAAATCCCTTTATCCACAAACATTACAGAGGAAAACGTTGGGGAAATATCAGTTATATTGTCCGTGAACTGTTTATTTTCCTTTGTGGTGATGCAAAATACGAGTTGCAGTCAGTTTATCGATAAAAAGGATCCGTCTGTTCTGAGCTACAAGAATCGTGTTAACGTTGATCAACGTGACGCTGCAGAGGCAATTCTATGATACAGAGTTAACTAACATGTTTTAGTAATGAAGGTTGAAGATGTGTCCTTAACCTTTAGGACTACAGCTGCAGCGAAAAAAAGAAATAGACTGAAAAGAAAAATTCTCGAAAAACAAATAAACATATAGAAAAAAACAAGACTAAAAAAACAATCAAATCAAACTGAAGTTACTTTATTTTTCTGGTAGAAACTTCTCAGACACACAGAGCAGAGGCAAACAGTCATCAGGGAAATCAATACGACACCCATACACTCAGTGAAATGCAGACAATATATACTCAGACCTGCTGAAGCAACCAAATCAAAAGTTTCTCAAATGAAAAAAAAACCCAAAAGACTAAAGTTGCTAGTGGCTTAGCTGTTTAACATTTGATTGAGGTTAATACAATGTCTCGAAAAATAGAAAACAAAAATTCTATTAAAAAGTCAGATTTTTTTTTCAAAAACAAAATAATTGCGTCCAAAATATGATTTTTGAACACCCACAACCTGAGCACCCTGGTCACTCACGGGCTTTGCTGCTCTTTTTTGCAAACACCAATAAACAGTTCTGGTAAATATTTAATCTCAATGTTTTGCTCTGTAATATTTGTGGATAAAATAAGTAGAAAAAACAAAACAGACTGGCGATCTCGTGAAGAGCACAAAAACAGACTGACCGATGAAGTCTATCACACGAACAAATTGTGACTTTTCAACTTTTAATTGCAGATCATCCTATAGTTTTCACAAGCAGATAAGGTTAGTGCCCTGCCTGTTTGGAGTTCCTAAAAAATTAGAACAAAAAACACGAAAAAACATTTGAATGAAGAACGCCCGTTTTAAAAAAACAAATATATATAAAAAATATAAAACCTGGTAAGAAGGTGATGATGGAGGCGTCTGTGTTGGGCCTTTCCACAAAGTCCATCATGACCTGAGCCGTGCCCTGCCTGCTGTAACAGCGCACAGTGGACCTGTAGCTGACATCCCCGCTGCGGTAAACAGTGGCTGAGATTGGTCCTGTGTTCTCGTGGGTCACACTCACAGCATCTCGGAATTGCACCTTAGGTACTGTGACGGAGTAATGAATCCACACATCAAAGGCAGAAATCTGGGCTTGAACGTGCCAAACACTGAGCAATCACCTCAGCTGGTGCTGATCCCAACACTTACAATCAGACACAGAGTCATTGATGAGGACTGACGTCTTGCTCGGCTCCCCCAGGATGCCGTTCATGGGCATCCGTAGCACCAGTTCGAATTTCTCTGGTCCCTCCAGAACCGGCTGACCGAGATCATCCAGGATGGCCACTCGAAACGTCTGCATGGTGACCCCTGGTGCAAAGTCCAAGTTCTTGCTGATTCCCATGTAGTCCACACCAGCTGCACAACACAGGTCAAAAATGTTTGGATTTAAAAGAGTATTTTTTGTATTTTTGGGAATAAATCCCAAACACAGCTTGATCTTTTGCAGTTTCATATTGATAGCAGGTTTTTTTTCAATCTTGTTTTGGAGCAGTGAGAAACGATCACGCCAAACCCATCGCATGACTTGTAGCTAAAGGTAAAAAAATAAAAAAGAGCATCTCCTTATTTTTCATTTTTAAGAGAGTTTGCATCAGAACTCAGCTTTTGCCTGAAGACTCTTTCACATATTTATGATGCAGACACACAAAACGTGGGTTTGGGTTTCTATCATGCCACATATGATTAAATGTTAGATGCTTTGTTATTTATTGCACAGACAGGAGAAGAGTTGTTCAGAATATTTGGAATGGGAAATTACTGCTGCAGGGCAAGAGATAATAAAGCCTGTGGGGAAGACTTAAGAAAAATGCAATCAGTCTAGAGCCCAAAGTGCTTCCCAGCATAAAGAACCATCGCTGTGCATTCCAGAAAGTGTGTCTCCAGGCATTTTCTTCACAATACTGTACAGCACTAACAATTATGAGACAGAAAACTCCAAGTGGAAAGTCATGATTTTTTTCTACTCAACCTAAAGAAATGTTTACATTCCTCAGGTCATCCGCACAATATTCCCATTGTGGAAATCTCTCGACACGAGTAGAGCTCAGAGACATAAACAGAGACCGGATGATGACTTCACTCTGTTGTTCTGTGTGGTTTAACAGGATCTGAACATGAAGCTGTCAGAGCCACACACCCTCAGCCGAGACGGGATCCGTCTTTCTGGATCGCGCTGTGACGGTTCCTGCTTTGGAAAGATCCGTCCCTGTCCGCCACACCTGCACCTCCACGAAGCCATCGCTCTCATCCACCTGGTATTCCGTGTTGCCAAAGTAGAAAACAGGATCTAAGAGAGAGAAAAGAAGAAAAAAAACGAGTGACAGATGAGAGTTGGCACTGGAGGAGGGAGTCCAGAGCACACCTGTAACAGGAAATGTCTGAATGCTTCATGTAATTGCAGAGCTGAATCTGTAATAGCTGGCATATTCGGATGATCTCTAATTACCGGATACCAGAGAGATCATTTCCAGTGAATCAGCTGCTGGTAGGCAGGACTGTAATTGTAGATCTTAAAAGAACTTTCCAACTTCCTGCCAGACAATGTTTGGGGGCATTTCCAAAGCTGAACAACAGACAGAAAAAGTACAAAATAAAGGTGAAAATGACTCCTGACTTGGATGAAACTGTTGGTGGGGTAGATTCTGACAGTGATGTCAGGAGAGGAGTCAGGAGGTCTGGTGGATGTAAAGCTCTGAGTTCCAGCCTGGACCTGCCTGAGTGCTCAGTCCCTATGAGCTCAGATTCCGCTGCGGCCACTGTTCCATTTAACCCTTAAAGACCCAATCCGATCAAAATTGTGTTTTTAACATGTTCTTGTGGCGTTTTTCTCATTACGGATGACATATATTAAGAAAGTCAAGCTTAAAACGGCATGTCTGAGGGTTTTTTTCTATTCAAATCATTGTGAATCAGGAGCTGATGAAAAAAGCTTTTAGCTGTGATATGGGTGCCCCCCCGGCAAGCTCCCTGCTCTGCTCCATTTTGGCACATTGAACTGTACGGCTGGATAGCTGCAATGTTGCTCACTATTTTTGTACCGCTTCTGTTAGGTTGAACTACTGCAGAAATGATGTGCCTGAAAACCACACAGCATTTTCGATTTGTCTAAAAACGGTGTAATCATAATTAAAAGACCACTGGGAACGCGTTTGAATTACATCAAAAGATGATTGGAGTGGAGCTTTAAGAAGCTGCTTTCCTGAACTGATGCTGTGTTTGGAGAAAATTAAAAGCTGGAGAACTTCTCTGCAGGTTTTCATCCTTCAAATACTTTCAGAGATAATTTTATCCAGAGTGCCCAAAAAACGTAATAAATGAAACATCTTTATCAGGAAAGGAGCTTTTTCCAACCTTTTTCATTCTTAGGCAGTTGTTATTACATAGAAAACTAATTCAATGAAAAGGTTATGGTTTCCATGGCAACCAAGCTTAGCACCTATAACATGGAACTTGGATGGAGCTCATTGCACAGGGAGAATGTGGAATTAAGTGATAAACGCAATAAACAAAAACAAATCCATACTGTCGAGCTTGATAATTTGGTTACAGGGGAGGAAAAGAAAACATGGGCCCAGAAGCTGTCATAAGCTATCAGTCAGCCAGCCACATTTACTGATCAGGAAAAATATATTCATTATCCCACACCATGTAATTATTATTTCAACAAATCTAAGAAGATATAGCATTCATTAAAGCTGTCTCCGCAAGCTAGTTGGATTGGATTTCAGTTGGAAATGATGGGTTTTGAAAGCAGAAAAAACTAAGGCTTGGGCTTTGTAGCCCCCATTCTTCAGTGCAGTTGAAACAGCAACGGCCCTAAGTGCAAGCGTGTGGCGGCAAACATCCTGCTTTCATCTGTCATGAGAAGATGACCAGGACAATACGTGTGCTGCATCCAGTGTCCCTGCAGCTGCCAGAGTTCTTCCCCTCAGAGAAAGCAAACAAAGATGGTTTTGGCTGCCTGCACCAGGTCCTTACTTGGAGGAGTAATCAGATCTACGAGCCTGAAGTTGGCAGCCAGGAACTCAGGCCCCCGTTGTCCCAGTCCAGTAACCAGATAAGGCTGGTGCAGCAAGCAAACAGAGAGCTTCAAAGAACCAAAGCCCATTAAATGAAAGGTAAACCTCCGGTCTCATCTAGTCTGCAGCAGCACCCCTCCCACTGTCACATAGCACCTATACACTTAGATATAACAGCCAGATTAACCACTGTTTTATTATTATTGGATTATGTCTTAATAGCTCAGTTTTTCTATTTTTTCCCACTTTTTACTGAAGTTTCACATTAAATATTTACAGAGCTGGCCAATCGAAATATGTTGATTTCAATGTTTAAACATCTGAAGCACTAAAATATTAAAATCTTGATAAAGCAGAGGAGAAACATTCTCATGTGTAATTAAAAATGCAAATAACCCAGAATAGAGAGCATCATCTACATAGTAACCACATAAGGCTTGGTGTTGAGCTACAGCGAGCAAAAAACAATAAAAAGGGAAAAGGTTTCACTGTTTTTAACGTACGAGCATAAAATTAAAGCACGGGACATGGAGTAGAGATACAGACATCCCTGAGGGGACTGTTAAACTCCCACTGCCTGCTTGATTTCACTTGAACTTTGAATGACATTTCCACAGCGCTAAGTGGCTTCTCCTGCACTGAGAATTAATTGAGCCCTGGAAATGCTCCTTTACTCTCTGAATGCTGGACGACTTTCGCTGTTCTCTGTATTCAGTTCAACTTCGCATGTAACGGCAGCGGCAAAGGTTTGTACGAGCCTCTGCAGACTGCTGGTTAAAGTCTTTGCTTAAGTGTTGTGGACACCTGTTGAAAACTGAATGAGTGGGAATGCAGGTGAGGTGTAATGACAGGGTTTGAGAGTTTCCCCTCAAATCCAGCTCATAATCACACCTTCAGGACCAAAGTGAAATTTACACACAAGTGACACATGGCTGCAAACGCACCGGCTAAGACGGCTCTGCAAGCATTGTCATGTCTTACAGTCCCAACGTTTTCCCGGATGCAGAGCAAATATCAAACACCAATTATACCTGCATGAAAAGACAAGTTTCTCCAAACCAATAGCAGGCTGCAGACAGAGTGGAAATTGTAGGTATGAAGCTTCCTGACGGTCTGCAACTAAGAAAATAGTAGGTACTTTAGGGCTTGCAGCTGTGCATGCGAAATCGCAACACCTGTACCGCTTGTAAACTTCATGCTTTAAACACTTAGTTGCCATAAGAGTCACCTCTAATTCATAGAAGAGTATGACCCCAGTTTGAGGTGAAACGAGTAGAAGGACAATCCACACACAATCCTTCTTTCACGCTCATCATGCCTGTTTGGAAACAACTAAAGGTTTTCTGGTTAAATAAATTCCATGTAAATGAGTTAATTGAAGATGCTGTGAGAAACGAAGCCAGTGAGCTCAATGAACGGAGAGTTTTTGCCTTCGTTATGTCTTTTGCGGATAGTTTCTTTCTTAAAATCCCTTCACTCTCTGCATAAACTGGACTGCTAATAAGTGAAAATTGTATTTTTCTTTGGAGCAAAACCTTGTACTTTTCTCATATTACATGAAAAAAATATAATAGGATTAAGTCATAAGATTTTATTAGAAAAAGCAGATTAAAGTCTAACAGTTTCAACAGTTTGAGGTGAAACAACTAAAAGAAAATTCCATAACCACTATTGCATTCTATGTTCATGCCTATTTTCTTGTAAAACGTCCATGGGTTTTATCCGTTTCAAAACTCCCATGTAAAATACAGGGTTAATTGGTAAAATAGTGAGAAATAAAGTCTCTGTACTCAATGAGATTGGAGAGTTTTTGTCTACAGTGACGTCCTCAAAAGCCTGAGACATTCAATATGTCTCAGGATATGTTCACCGTCCTCGGGAAAGTGCGTTTTACCAACCACTTCAAAAAAAATCTACTATATGCGAGTTTCTGGCTTCTGTGGTCAAACTTCCCGCTGAAAGTTAAACGTATGGATGATGATCATGGAGAAAAAATTCATATTTGCGATTTCTGCCCCACTGAAACTACATTCACACCGAATGCGATTCGCACGGCCAATTTGCGTGCCCCGCCTCCCTCTTGCCGCCAAACTGGCAGCGTCATGCCAATCGCTTCAGGGTATAAGCACCTTAAGATTCGCATCGCTTCCACATCTCACACCAAACCTTTTTCAATTTTAGATGGAGGACATAGTAAACATTAGAAAATGACTAATCAGAAGGAGCCCCTCCCTGCTCAATCAGTCAGAAAACAATGGGCCAAATGCACGTTCAAGAATGCACATTAAGCGTGTTCAAGAACACGTGTCACACGCCCGCTGTTAAAGCCAACTGGATCAAATCCCTTCTCTCTGCAAGAATCGAACTGCTAATAAGTGAAAATTTACATTTTTGTTGGAGAAAAACCTTGCACTTTTTCATTTTTCCCCTGAAAATGTAATTGGATCGTCACTTTATTTTATCCAGTAAATTGATAGTTTTTCAAGATTTTAAAATTAAGAATTCTAATACATGTTGGTTAATTAGCATCCAAGCTTCAGCGGTTCTTGCAGCTACAAGCTTATCACAAATATGACCGATTTGGCATCCAGGTCTTTAAGCTGTGTGGGGAAAGTAAAAAAGCTCAGAAAAAATGCCAATCAGTAATATAAAAGCTCTGCATGGAGTGGCCTCCGCTGGATGGAAGATTGAACATTTCTAGCAGTGAAAGCAGAAAGCATAACAATGACAGCATTAACATGCTGCAAACATTCAGCACAAATGAGATACTTAGTCCTGCTTAGGTATTGCAAGTGTGCCGTCTGTGTTCACATACAGATACAGACAGATGAATCAATATCAGCTACTGTGCCATTCCCACACAGCCAGCACAGCTCAGACGGCTGGCTTTGTGCGAACGACACCGAAGCGCAGAAATGCACTCAAAGAGGCTTGGATTTCCACAGTCCACATGCTCGGAGAGTCACTTCACTGCTGAGAGAAACCAACGGCAAACACGTCTCAGAATAAATCATGCAACCATTTCTGGTGCTGAGGGATTTCTGAGATGCTCTGGGCTCTTCTCAGAGATGGCAGCCTGAAGATCTCCAAAAAGTAATAATACATGTAGGTGTCAATTCTGCACGGCCGACCGAATCCTGTCGCACAAGCAAAATCAGGACTCCAGCCTTAAAGAGCCAGTTTTTACCAGACTATTTAAAGATCAGAAGACCAACGAGCAGAACAGAACAGCATAACACTGTTCTAACAGTTTTCAAGTCTTCTGGATGAAATCAGAGGTAAACAGCTCAGTTTTGTGTTTATTACCAGCCAGACATTCCAGTGGTTGGTGCAAGTTAAGTTTAGAGGTAATATTAATAATAAACTAATAATATGAAACAACCACATTTGTTTTGTTAAAGTGACATTTTTGATGAAGACAAAGGAAACACTAATAAACAGGTTCACTTTTTGTAGATGCCATTGAACATAAGCATGAATATAATGTTAGTCTTTTTTGTTTAAAATGCATCAAGCATGTTGTGGTCATATAATTGTTTTAAAAATTATAATTACTCTCGTACAAATATTTCAAAATAAATAAATACATACATTTCAGTTTAGAAAGAATATATTATCGTTTTTTTTGTGGGGTCACATCCGATTGCGTATTCATTGAGACTTTTTTGTCACTGCTTCTGTTGTGTGTAATCCTTTTTTCCTGGGTACATCCTTTTTTTCAGTGGATTTTGCACCTGTTAATCTGGATTTAAATTTATGTTTTGACGTTTCTTATTTTTGCTGCATCCCTTTAGCTGTGTAATACAAATTCACATTACGTGGACTCTGAAGCAACAACACAATTTGTGTTTTCTTTCCTCTTGCTGCAGCTTCAGGCATAAAGTGTCCAGTATTTGATGCAAGTAAAAATAATTCTTTAATAATGTCGTGACTAAAGTCAGAAGCTTGCAGTGTCATCTAACAGCTGGAATTCAATGGGAGGTGAATGTCAGCAGAACGAGTTTACAGCCTTCGCTCAGGATCTGTGAAGGTCAAAAGCCGTTCAGGTTACACCTGAAGCTGCTACACCATAAAGAGTCCAGAACCACCAGCTTACTTCTGCCTCAAACAGCTCAATTACATGTTGTTCACTTGAAGTTTGTCCACCTCTGACCCCTCCGGGACCAAAGAGAAAAACCAGCACTTCCATGCACTGATGCTTTAACAGAATTGAAAATGGATTTTGAATCCTCAGAGGCCAGACTCATAGATTTCAGGGAGCTACAGGAAGTCCCAACACACTGTAGAAACAGAAGGGTCAATATTTCTGCTCTCCTAAATATGACTTTTATGTTTCTCTAACTGAGAGCAAACAGCAAGAAGTTTATTGACTGTGTGACGCCTTCTGTTCCAGCAGACTGTGCACAAAAGCAGTTTCAGCATCCATCCTGGTAGGATCTTCCACTTGCTGACACATTTATGCATTTGGGTTTGTGGTACAAACAAGTATTTAAAAAAATACCGTTTGGACTGAGACACGATAGGCTTCCTTAACTATAAAGTAAAAAAGTGCCATCACAGCAGACAACACACATGTTAAGGCAGCAAAAAAGGATCAGCCACCATTACAGTCCAGTGTGTGGAAACACTTGGAATTTTACAAAGACAAACCGTGTGGCTACATACTGTAAGTCAGGGGTGACTGTGTGTGGTGCCCTACTGATGTACCAATTTTGGATAATCTGTTCTCTCTGGAACGGCGTGCCGCTCACCCTAAGACAGAGTCCAACTTTTCCTACTTTTAAGAGTCAACTTGAAAATTTGGTTTCCATCCACACAACAACGCACACACTCTCGATGAGGCCGTGTCCTGCTTCCTAAGCTGCACTATCCTGCAAATAGAAATACTAAATGTCAGAGTTGGATGCATTTCACATTTTGATCCTTTAAATAATTTCATTATCATAATTTCAGCAGTTAAAAACTGTGTAGAGACTCTAATTAGCCTTCAAACCTCTACTGACTTGTTGTATTCTTTGTAATTTTTACTGTTGATTTGATGTGTTTTTTGTGTTTGTTGTTGGCATACGAGCTTTGCAGCGAACGCAGGCACATTTACAGAAATGTTCACTAATGTGCCTGTTAAAATACATATTATTTAAGATGAAATAATAAATAGTTTGGATTTGGAGACAATAAAAGTGGGCTGAACTTTATGAAATTATAATGTGAATGGATTTGCCATTTATTCCTGCTTCTTTGTTTGTACACATATTTAATTTACGCTTGATTATCTTCCAATAACTACAAAGAATCTGGAAAACTTCACCTGCACTGTTCAGTATCCAGGTATTTATTTTTGAGTCACACTGCTTGAAGTTTTGCCTAAAGATGGATGGATCCAGTTTAGGTCAGTGAAACGGATCATACTGGATTGTTCAAAAACTCAAATTATGATGTGAATTGAATTGTTGTTAAAATGAATCGTTACACCTCGAATATCTGGCAAACAATCAAAGAACCACGTTTGTAATCAGCTAAAATGATTTTGTCTTGATCTGATCCAAAGATAACGTTGCAATCGTGCAGGGTCTTTCCGTCCCAGATTATCCTGCCTATAAGAACAGTCCTGACTTTGCAGCAGTGCTTTGAGATCATCAGAGTGATAGAGAAGAGAGGATGTCAGGTGTTTGGGAACAAAAAGACGTGAGGATGAAATGGGAGACTATCAGCCCTCCGGTCTCAGCCTGCAGATATGAGATAAGCACTTTGCCTCCAAGAAGGCAGACACAGGGGGAAAGTTCAAGCGCACGTTTCCCATCCATAATAATGGGATTTCTGAATGTATTTTACTGGCGGAAGATAAAATGTCTATATATTTTAGGACACAGCAAACTTTAAACTAGGCAGAACCCTTGAAGTGCAAAAGTGATTTTAAATCAGATCCAAAAGTAAAATTTGAAGAAAAAAAAAGCCTAAAAACGACTCAGGAATCAAAGCCTTCTAATTTCAGAGCCTGATTGAATTCCAGAACATGCTTCTAATCAGTGTTACGGCACATTACCGTCATCCATGTCTGGGAAGATAACGATTCTGGCTGAGGGGAACTCTGAGCCCAGGCGGCCCCCCATGGGCATGCTGAGGGTGACATTGAAGCTTTCCTCATCTTCATACAATGAGTCATCGATGATCACAACCCTGCAGGGTTTCTCTGTGTCTCCCTTGTCGAATCGCAGGACACTGTGGTGGTCTTCAGGTCTGGAGATGTAATCAGAGTACGACAGCACCGTGGTAGGAACGGTGCCTTTGGCTGTAACTGAAGAAAAGAAAAAAAGAAAAATCACGAGCTTTTCTGCATCTTTTATTCTGTTTTCAAAATGAAACAACAAAATCCAATTTCATGTTGAGCTCATTTCACAGATGTCTGATGAATATTCATGACAGAATCTGGGCCAAACTGACCACCACGTTGAACACTGAGGTATTGTGTTACCTTGCTGAGTGTAGCATATGACCATGAGCTCTTGACTGACATCTCCACGCCGCCGCACGGGAACAAGCAGCTCTCCAATGTCCTCCTCTATGTTGTACACAGCTGAAGGGATGAACACGGTCGATTCTGGGCACAGAAAAAAATCTCAGAAGAAGACGATTTGTGCGTGATAAAGTGAACGTACAATAATGCAGACCGAAGATGAGAGGGAACTTCAGGAAATACAATTAATTTGACATTTCCTGCATCAAAAAATTTCAACAGCCGAGCTTGTTAACTGGGGAAAACAACAGCTCTTGGTTTGACTCCTCGGTGAAAGCTTTCATTAGGTTGTATATCAAGATTCCTGTCTGCTCGTTACCTAGAGCAGAGACAGCAGAGTTTTTTTACCTGACGGGTGATAAAGATGGGTCTACAAGATGATATGTGCGAGAAAGAAAAGAAAAGTCTTTGGTACGGTGGCCCTGAAATGCACAAATCTCTTGATAAAAAAACATTTTAAAGATTTTTGTTTTAAAGAACTAAAAAATCAAAATAATGAATAAAAAAAAAACACCTTTACATTCAAGAAATTAAAACAATATTCCAAAAATATTACAAAAAATAAAAACAGTTTAAAAAACAAAAGTAATTTTCAAAAGACAACAACCAGATAACTTTTGGTTGAAATGATGGACAGACGTCATCTTCCAATCAGTGATGTCCAATAACACCTACCTTTTCTGGTTTCTGAAGCCAAAATTATTGACACAAATCAAAATGTAATGTTAAAAAACAAAAATTAAGAATGGGAAAAGGTAGGTATTATGGGATATCGCTATTGGATGATGATGTTTGTCTTTCATTTCCTGGAATTTTGTTTTGTTGTGTCTAAAATGTAAAACTGTTTTGTTATTATTTGCTTTGTCTTTTTAATTGTTGTTGTGATCTTTAATATGTTTTTGAGTCGATGTGATTTGCACTTCAGGGCCACCGTAGATGAGGGGGACCTGGTTGCAGACAAGATGGCGCCCAAACACATCATCAAACAAATCTTTAGCTGGAAGCAGAATTTGCGTATCTACACTAGAAGATTCCTAACCCGGTTCTGGTCTTTTTGCAAGGGAAGAGTGTAAACTTTGAAAGAACTTTAGTCGAGGCCGTCTGGCTAATGATGCTCTGGCGTCTGCTGCCAGGTCCTCTTGCTGTACTTTGGAGTTTAAAAAGTAGAGCCGTTTTTGAAAATCTGTTTCTCACGGCCTCGACTTCATTTGGTGCTACTTTCATACCAGGCGTGTGACGTGTGTTCTTGAATGCACAAAACGCACATTCTTGAATGTGTATTCTTGAACACGCATTTTTGAACGTACTTTTAGCCCATGGTGTTTACACTGGACAAGCAGGGAGGGGCTTCTTTTTCTACTGTTTACTAGCATGTCTGCCACCTACAGTTGTGGTGGGAAATGTCAAATGTTGCAAATCTAATAAATCTTGCTCCTTTAACAGCTTTATTCCGATGCATGAAAGACTTTGTGTCAAATAATTTCATCCCGGCACATCGGCCAACGGTTGGCATTGACGCGAATTAAAAGGGACGCCATCCATACGTTGCTACCAAATCTAAGTCTCTGATTGATCAAAGTTCAAAGTGGTTTAATTTTCAACACACGCTCAATGGATGCACCTTTTGAACGTAAACCTGATAATGGTTGTAGAAACTTGCGTAGCTACGTGAGACTTTTGAACACGGAAGCCCGAAGCAAACGTGCACATAGACTTCTTTTTTATCATAAGTGGTCGCCTGAGTGTGTAGTCGAGGGCGATGTGAAAGTAGCTTCATGGACACATATTCCTGATGACGTAAGCCTGAAATGCACATTTACATAAACTTTTTTTATGGGAAGTAGTTGCTTGACGATTATTAAAAGCCATTCATCTAATTAAACTTGAATAGAAGAATGTTTTCGTTTTGTTTGCAAGAAGAAACGTGTCCAATCACTTCTTTCTTGTCCTCAAATGTCTCATTGGCTGCTCTCCATCTTTTTGTCTGCCTCTCAGAGCTTTCTATGGCATTCAAAAGGATAATAGGCTCAAAACAATTTAGCTGTGAAAAACCACAGCGCTCAGGCTTACGCTCGTCATTCTTGCCAGTGAACATCCTGGGTGGCCTCATTAACAATACGTTGTGAAGTCAGCAAACCTGACTTGTCCTTTTCAATCCATGTGCAGTAAGGAAATGTGGAGCTTTTGTTCTACGCAGCTAGTCTGGTCTAAAATACGGCATTTTCCCCAGTTTGATGATGCCAGAAACCCTCCGGCTATCTTTTTATTCTGGCTTTCAGAAAAAAAAGACCACAAAATACATTTTTATAAGCTTTCAAAGTCTATTTGACCTTGAGACCAAGCAGCAGAAGAACTTGAAAAACTATAAACATTGCAAACATTTGCTGCTTAAGGCATTAGGCAACAAAAGTAAAATTTAAAAGTTTCTCTGACTGCTCTCTGGGCGCTACTTTAGAAACAAACTGCCTCTAAACATATTATTTACTACACAAAGTGCATCGCAGCTCTTTCATTTCACAAGTGAGGCTGAATGAGGTCTGGGTTTTTTGCTATTCTGTATCCAGGCTCTACTGAAGCCTTGATGTTTTCTTGCAGAAGCTTCTTTAATCTGCCCAAGAAGGGCTTATATTTACTTTGTGAAGTTTTCAAAAGCATGACAGGTCATTAGTGTGGCAAACACTGTGCAAAATAAGGCAGCGCTTTTGGTCCCATTTTGTTTTTCTTTCATTTATGCATCAAAAACTCACATTTCACAATAAGAAAGGTGGGTTTTAGGTACAAACACTTCATTTATCACGCTCCGATGGCCTCAGGTTGATGGCAGATGAATTTCTCACATCATACCCGATCATAACCACAGCTTGGATTAAGGAAATGAGTTCCCTGCAGCTAGAAAGGCAAACAGCTCTGATATGGCATTATCTTTTTCCATCTTTGTCTTTGCTTGTTGATTGTTTTCCAAACTTTTTTTCTGTTTAACCTTTTGTAATTGGACAACAGAAAGCGATGCATTCAGCCAAGAAGGTGACATGAAATCATTACTGACCATCGTCGGGGTCGAGGATCTCGACCGTGGCAACCTCTGGAAATTCAAGAGCTGCCATCACCGGCTCAGAGAGAACAATCTGGAACATTTCTAAGACTTCATATTCGCTGTCCGACAGGATTCTGACCCTCCAGGTCGCCATGGTCTGGCCCGGGTTGAACTGCACCTGCTTCTGAGACTTTCCCCGGAAATCCTTGTCCTTTTCCGCAGTGCCATCCTTTGTGCCAATACCTTTGAAAATATAGAGATTTGTTCATGTTTAGCTTGAAAGAAAACTTGAAATAACAGCAATAAATAAATAGACAATTAAAGAACCATTTAATGAAAATTGTGTTTTTGGTGTTTTCATACGGTGGCCCTTTTAAACATGTTCTTGTCCCATTTTTGTCATGATGGATAACATATGTAAAGAAACTTAGGCTTTAATGTGCATATCTGAGCAACTATTTTTTCAAATCTTTGTGAATCAAGAGCAGACGAAAAAAATGCAGCTTGAGAAATATTGTATTTGTTACGTAGAAAATATGCTGTGTGGGTCACAAGCAAACTAGATCCATGTCTGTCATCTGGCTAAAAAACGGCATGACTGAATATCTCCAATACTGCTCACCATTTTTGTTGCACAGATACTTTTAGGTTGTGGACGTGATGGGCTGTAATTCTGATCACAGGAAATGGAGGCAGGCTTACTCTGCACCACCAGTTCCAGCTACAACTTGGTGGCTAATTTCTAACAAACTATTGGCTCTCTGCATAAACTATGACCTAGAAAAGAGACCTTCTTTTTTAATTTTAGCTAAAAATGTTATAATCATAATTAAAAGACCAATGGAAACACTTTTAAAGTAGATCAAAAGATAATCGAAGTGGGTCAACTGAAGCCAGAAAAGTCCTGCCTCAATGGTATTACTCTCAAAATGAAGAAAGTTAAACCACTTTTTCCTGGTGCAAGTTCTATTTTGGCACAATTGGTCTGAAGCTGATATGTTCTTTCTGACCTTCAGCTTGAGAGTGGTTTGATGGCGCTCACAGTCGCCATAGCTCTCGCTTTGGCAGGAGTCCTGTTGAGCTGCAGAGCTGAATCCAGCAAAATGTCACACGGCCTCCCCATTGTCTTTGCTAACTGGCCACACAGCATGCATAAGAGTTGAAGCCGTAAACAGAATAAAATAGCTACACGTCCAACCTTTTAAGCTGCCAACAATCAGACAAAAGTCTTTTTTTCATTTTGAAATCTCAAAATCACTAAAAGAAGCCAATTAAAAAAGTACAGTCTGGTCTAAACAAGTGAAAAAATAGAAAGGAATAAAAAAAAGCGACTTTAGAAAGTCTTTAATCGTCTGGAAGACTGACCATTGGAAATTAAGACTCTGTTCTTTGATAAAAATGAAACTGGACTTTGATATCCAAGAGCAGATAGAGGGAGAATGTCTCTGCTCATACGTGCTGAGATAAGACAGTCACACTTAATAGGGCTTGAAAGAGCAGCAATCTTCAAAGGGACAGAAAAACCAAGTCTGATTTACCCTGAACATAGTGGCCCAGATCACACCAGTGATACTGAGGATTCATGGCAGGCAGGCTCACTGTGGCATCTAAAGCTGTGCCACCTTCACTGTGGACATGGTGGCCCACCGCCACCAGAACCCTCTGATCAGAGACCACTCTGGCAGGGTCGGGCAGAGCGGACCACCAGGTTATCCTGTTAAACACTTCCAGACTTTTCCTCCTAACACCCTCCACCTCAAGAAGGAGGAACATTTGCTGTGAGAACAGTACTTTGAAATGCTTTTCTTTCAGTGTAAAACTGTGGCACAATGTTTGATGTTCGAAAACTATATTTTCTAGTTACCACAATACTTTTTAGGTTTTTTTGAGTTTGTGAAAGAATTTGATTGAGAAAAAAAAAGGTTTCTAAAAACTGTGAAGCTTCCCAATATTTGAGTAAGCATTGTATCCTACGAATGAAGAAAAGGGAGGACAAGATAAAACAACTCTCTAATAATCTTGACTGTGAGAATCACCACTCAGGAATGTAACTTCAAAAGCTACAGAAAAACATGGAATGGAAACAAGTGCTTCCAAAAATTCTCTCCTCCTTTTTTAAAAAATGTTCTTCCAAATAAATAAAACAAAAAAATCAGAAATTAAAAGCACGCTCAGGCTTGTCCTCTTTGGGTTCTGAAGGCAAAGCAGCCAGAGTTCAAAGGAAGAAGGAGTTCTTTATTGATCATTTATCAAACGTGTCAACACTAAAGCAAGTCAAAAGACTTTGGTTCTCTTCTTTAGTATCTATTTCTATGTTTTCAAACCTTAAAGCCCCACTCAATCATCGTTTGATCTGTTTTAACAGTGTTCTGGGTGATCTTTTAATTATAATGATGGCGTTTTTAGCCAAAACTTAAAACCCTAGTTTGAAACGTGAGAAACAAAAACAAATATCTAGTTTCTGCTCCTATGCTCTTGATACACAAAGAAATACCCAGAAATGCAATTTTAAGCTTGATTTTGTTCCTTGTACGTGTCCTCCATCAGCAGAAAAATGTCACAAGATACCAAAAATACCATTTTCATGAAATTGGGGCCAAAAGTAAATTTCCCTTTGTTGTAAATGTTCCTTTTCATAAAGCATGAAGGGAGACCAGCTTTGAGAATGTAATATTCTTTTATTTGACTAAGTCATTGATGTAGAACAGGTCCGTTGTACTTTAAGAGACTGTGAGGGGTTTCAGATAATGAAAAGAAAATTTACAGGTGATGAAGATACAGAGAAGGCATGGAAGACGGTAAAGGAAAGGATCCTGAACGGGGGTTAACCTTTAACATAAGCCTCATCCCCTTAGACAGCAATAAATGGAAGAAGGTTAGACAATTCCATTTCTGCAACTTTCAGGATTCTTGGTATTTGAGGCAGTGAACGTTAACAGCGTAGTTCAAGGCAGTATAGAAAGCTCTCTGGAGTATATATCCACCAACTTAACCTTAGTCACAAGCACACATTCTCTGTCTGCTCTGGGCTTTTGTGTGAACATAAACAGTGGTCGGGAGAAAGAGGTTAAGGGTCGTGACCTCTTTGACCCCTTTAAATATCTGGATCAGTCTAACTATTGTTGCAAAATATATTTAATGATGCGGTTGTCCATCAAAATGTTTGCTTCACAACAATGCATTCTTTGTTTGCTCTTCTATCCAGGCGTTAGCTGTTTTTAGTTTTGTCAAAAAAACATATAAACATATTTCTGAATCTTTTAAGCAATTCATGCGAAAGTGATTTGTCTACTTTTTTATTTAAATAACAGAATGAAGGAAATTGAAAAAACAAAACAAAACAAAGGATTCTTACTGACAAACGATGTTTCGCCCAGGTAACCACGACGCCTCAGAACCACCTCCAAGAATTTGACCTCCTCGTCCACGATGTAAAGTTCCTTTTCCAACGAAATCCAAGCCCAGTTCAGGCGAAACTGCTGGTTTCTGAGCTGGTTTCCACCTGCAAACAAAACACAATGTGTACAACCTCATATATTGGAATGTCTTTTGCTTTCTTTTTTCTATCCCCTCTGCCTTCTGGATACCTTCTGAACTGGATTTTTACTCCACACCTGCACTTACTGGGAGGTATACGGAATGCAGAACTTTTGTGCAAAAAGGAGTATGGTTTGTGAAATATAATTGCTTCATTTTTAATTGAGATAAGAGTGTCTGTTTCCTGTCTGAACTTGGTTATTTCATCTTTGCCTATTTGAAGCTGCATTCAAAGGCACTAGCAAAAACACCGGAGGGCATGGCTGCCACCATTTGACCATAAAGCGTAAACAGCCATCAAACACACACAGACAGACACAGGAACACAAAGATACACATAAAAGTACAGACAGCACACAAATATACACTGACTCACCAAAAAGCAGGTCACGCTTCGATTTCATTATTTCCAAAGCAGTAGCTGGCAGTCTAAATAAAAGCCCACTCCTTAATGAAAGTCAAAGTGCAGTGAGAAGTGAGACCTGCTGGCTGCTGCTGTAATTGGATGAACGCGGTGAGATCCAAACAACACAGCCACCAAACACCTGACAGAGTGGAAAGTAGCAGAGAGTAAAACTGCCAGCTGAGCCATTGCTCTGAGGGTTCAGAGTGCAGCAAGTGTTTATGTTAGGCACAGCTGAGGTTCTCTGCTGCATCCCACTCAGGCGGATGTGCTCACCAATCTGCCACTTTTAACTAACCATTTGACTACAACTGTTTCCTTCCTCCAAAAGATCCACTCGATCATCCATTTTCAAACGGTATGTTGTTTGTAGCCCCCTCCCACACACACACACACAAAAGTTGTTTTCTAGGATATAATTTCTGCAGAACGTAGTTATTGAGAAATTTGCCCCTGAGTTGTGGGCGGGACCGTGGGCACGGAGCAATCCCGCCACCCTTTCCCTCCCCGTTGCAGAGCAGGGAGCTTATGGCCCTCCAAGCAGGTTTTTCACGTCACAAATCCAACCTTTTTTCAACAAAATGTTTGTGTCTGCTGCTGATTCACAACAATTCGAAAAAAGAAATACATAGAAATACCATTTTAAACTTAATTCATGTCTTCCATCATCTGAAAAATGCAAAAGAAATGTAAAAAACATAAAAAACACAATTTTCACTGGTCTTTAAGTTAGGCGGCTGCATTCATCATTTGATTTGATGATGTAAATTCCATTAAAGCCGATGTAAACATGTGGCAGCACTGTTACAAGACCCATCCGTGACAGTTTCTAGCTCATTTCTAAAACTGTAAATGAAATAAACTGATTGATATGTCTGTGTTTTGTAATTCTAAATAAGATCTATTTGTGTTATTTCCTGTTCACGTGATATATATTTAAAAGGTTACAGTGAGGACCTTAATAATAAATAATACGTAACGTTTCCTGTGAAACGAGATTTAGTTTTGACAAAACTTTTTCTTAATTTTATTTCTGGTCTTCAAATCATTGACATTAAATTTGGTGAAAACATATTTTGCTATAATTTTCTTTTATGTGAAGAAATTAAAAGTAAAAAATATATATCATTAAATATATCATTTTAATTTTATGTTATTCTAAGGGTTCAGAGTATCCAGGCCGATTGGTTGACCCCCCCACACATTTTCACATCACCAAATCTGGCCCTCTTTGCAAAATGTTTGGACCCCATACCTTAAGCAAAGGGAAAACTGTACACAGTCATCTCAAGTTTGGGTTTGTCTGGGAGTATGTGCAAAAGTGTGTATTCACTCATTTAAAGCTTTTTGATTGTTTTTTTTGCATAGTGGTGTTTGTTTATGAAGAAAATCCACAAAATGGGGGCTTTATGCTATTAGCACTAATGTAAATTCACATTTCAGTGCCATAAAGAAAGAGAGAGATGGTGACCCTGTGTTCTCCACAAAAGCAAAGGATCAAAAAGTGTATATTTGTCTTACCCTTTGGCAAGTATGAATTATTAATGGCAATTATGTTTAATGAACACAGAACAACTGGAATGGTTTAGTAAGGTCGAGTAGCGATGCACTCAGAAGACACAAAGCCTTTTTATTTTTTAACTTGATTCCTACATTTATGAAGTCAGCATTGGTGCAGATAATTGATGCTGGCGCTGCGTCAGCCTAAATAAATAACACGACAAAGAGACTGAAGGTAATGCAGGCTGAGAGTCAACACTGAAATGTAATTAGAAAGGGAACTTCCAGAAAGCTTCAGCCACAACTTTACGATTTCATTTTGTCCTCCAAAATTCATGAGTGTAGTTGAATCATTTAATAGTATACAGAGCAGAAGTGGAATCTGTGTTGTGATAGGTCAACAGTGAGAACCGGTCAACGCATCGCAACGAGCAGCATGGGAAAGGAAAAAGGTGATTAAGAAAGAGGTTTTGCACAAATTTGCTTCGATGTAAAATGACTGTAATAGTATGAAGCGATAAAAGCCTCTGCGCCCTGGAGTCCTGGGGGAACAGGACCATTTTAATAAGTCCTGGGATGTTAAGTCTACCACAGAAAGGGATTTTCTCATCCTGTGTGTTCTGGATCACTCTGCTGATGACAGATGACCTTTGCATGACAGAGGAGTTTTGATTAAAGCCAGCGGTGTGGCTCTCGTGGTTCTGGAAAAACACTGAATGTGTGATCTGTGAGCTGTGAAGCCTCACCTCCACTAGCACCATGGGAAAAAAAAAACGACTGCGGAAAACTTCCAAATCCGTGCTAATTCCAAAACAAAAAGTCTTTAGAAAAATAACAAAACTACAGTCAAATTGAAGTTTGTTAAAGACGAGGAAAGAATCTGAAAAACAAAATGTCAACGAGGGTGGTCTCCCCGCCAAAATAAATCACATCAAACACCAGCTTGCCTCCAGAGGTATTCAGAGGCATTAATTGGCTCGATTAATTATTCATCCTTCCCATCTAACAACTTCGGAGAAGTCTACAGCCTCTCGCTACAGTTTTAAAGCTTTAAAAACGAGTTTTTACTGTGTTCACAAAGCCAGGATGACATGAGCAAACATTTATTTTACGGGGCCTCAAAGTCCCAATAAAAGCGGCAGTAACGTGGCCTTCGGGGGGGAGGCTGAGGGTCTCACATCCAGAGGAGCAGTTCACTCCTCTGAATTCACTCTAATTAAGATAAAGGAGGGGTGGAGTAAGTCCACTTGAGTAAAAGAGCTCAAAGGAAAACACGGGAGTTAATATTTAACAAGGCTTCTCTTATGGTGGACAGCACGAGCGCTCTCCTCTGCTTGAGAGTTTTCAGAGTGGATGAGCCGGGTTATTGTTTCACTGCATGTCCACAAAGCATCAATATTTTCAACCCAGTCTTCATCATTCATTGAACAGGGCTCTTGCAGTCACTCCAACATTATGACAGACGTTCAGCTTCAAGCTCTAAATCCAGGTCAGGCGTTGGACGCGTGAGGAGGGACAGAAGCCCTTTTGAGGGCAGCAAAAGAATGTTTGAGGCCGGACTGTGCCAACTTGTCAACTCTGTCTCCTCCCTGCATACAAGCTCCAGTCAGGCCTTCTTTGGGCAACACTGTGGAGCGTGATGCCCCACGAACCGCCAGGGAGACAGACACAGCAGAGCCACGCTGATCATGCAGGACTAATGGGGTTAAACTGGATTCAACGAGTTGATTCTCAACTTCTATATTTACATTGTTCCAAGATATAAATACATATGCCAACCACTACTTAGAAGGGATCATTTCAAATTCCAGGCCAACAATTGAAAAAAAAAAATCATTTCAATATGTTAATAGCTGCACAGAAGGCAATAAATGTGACCAATGTTAGGATATTCCTTTTATTGCAAATATTTTAGAATAGTGAGACTCCAGGCAAAGCAATTTTCACTGCATAATTTAGTTATGATAGAAAATACAGCTATGATGGAAAGATCATGAAATATGAAATTAACAAATGTCTGTTGAGATATGTGGTTTTTTAAGACCCACTTTAGTGCAAATTGCATTTTTTCAGCATGTTCTTGCAGCATTTTTTCTGATGATGGAGGACATGTAGAAAAGAATTTCAGATTAAAACTGTGTTTTTGAGTATCTGTCATGGAAAGTAAGCAGAGGCTAACTTGCCAACAGCCCCGCCCACAACGCAAAGACAAACTTCTGACGAACTCCTGCTGCTTTCCAGAAACATGTATTAAAAAACAACAAAACCTTTTTGTCTTAAGACTGCATAATCATAATTAAAACATTTCGCAGTCCAAGAAAAGTCGTTGGGATTTTAAAGTTTATGACTCTAAAACATCCGTTGTGTTGACACGTTTCATCACAGACTGTGGGATAGTGTTAAAAACAACCAAGAAAGATGTTAAACACTTTCCATCATTTTTTACTTAACTTTATTCAAAAACTAATTACATTTTAAGATATTTTGATAACCCTAATGTTGACTACCATTTTTTTTAATTTGCCTTCCCAGTCTCTCTTTCTTCAGATGCTGTTAAATCTCTGGTCAGTTTAATGTACTTGTGATCACTTTTACAAGCACTTTAAAGTATTTTAAGGAACCAATTTCCCTCTGAACTGGAGTTTCTTGGTCCTACTTTTTAAAAATGTTGGTGGAGTCAATGGTTTAAAGTTCCACTACAGTAGAAATATACGTTTTTGGTGTTTTAGACATGTACTTGTGACAATTTTCTCATGAAGGATTAATCCATTAAGAAAATTAAGCTTCAAATTGCATCTCGGAGGACAAAAAAATGCTCTTTAGTAAAATACCTTATTTGTTTGTTAATGGGCCAGAAGATTCCTGTTTCGCTCCACTCTGATGCATCCATATCTTCGTTTTTGTCATCTTAACTGTCATTTGGCTCAAAACTGTACAGCTCCAACATTGCTCGCCATTTTGTTGCAGCAGTGATGTTAGGCTGGGGGTGTGAGGGGCTGTAAGCTAGCAGGAGAGCGTGCAAACAGATAGATGATGGGAAGCTTGGATTTAGTTGTTCTTCATAAAGTAGTCTTTGAAAACGACATCGATCTTTTGCTTTTAGCTCCAAATAATCATAATGAAAAGAGCACTGGGGATGCTTTTAAAATAGCTCAAAAGATGACCGGTGGGTGTTTAAGGAGCTGACTGATGCCAAGGACAGGCTGATCTGAAAGTTCAAACATTTCAGTTCAAACAAAATGCAAGTAAATTCATTCTGCACTGATCGTTGAATAGCTTTGTAACAGATTTTGTACATTTTTGGCCAAAATGCCAAAAACAATATGGGCATTTTTAGCACCTCAGATAATGACGAAACATTAAGTTAACAATCCTGTCTTTTACATGAAAAAATTGCAGTGAAGGAAGACTTTTGACAAATGGATTAATTGCTGCTGAATATTTATTAGTCTAAGTTATTCTAAATTAAGGAGATTAAGCATAAATGTGTATTTATTCTCCCAGCTTTATGGTTTCATCTTCTATTAGTGCAGAAAATGTCTTCTTCACTGCTTTTGAAAATGTATCTTCTTCTGATAACTATCCTTTATTTTTGTATTTGTTTATTTTTGGGTTTTTTGCAGATGTCTGAAGTTTCAGTAAATACATGTATGCACCCCCAGACATGTCAACATATAAACAATTACATTACTTTTTTTTGGTTTGTTTTTTTGAAGCAGCAGGATGTACAAAGATTCTTTAGTGGCAAACAAACTTTACGTTTTCTTTAACTACATGCACATGGTCTACCAGACCATTTTTTGTACATCTCCAATTATAGGGAAAAAAGAATATGATAATTCTGTTAAAAGGAGAAAAAAAAGTCCATGGAGATCGAGAGAGGCAGAGAGAACGTGGCACCACCACCCTAAGCCTTGTATTTGCAGTAATGAGTGGTGAGTTGACCAAAGGTTTAGCAGAGTTCTGATTTCACAGGTCGTAAGCTCTTTTCTGTTCTCTGAGGGCACCGGCCTGCTGTAACGCTGCTCTGCAGCCACTGGTCATTCTGATGCAACAATCGTAGGGCCCAGAATAAAGACCAGAGGTGTTTCTGAACAAAAATGGCTGGGTCACAGAGCCATGCGAGGCTTAAGGCAGCCAAAGCTGTGCTCTCAGTGGGAGACGTTCACCGAGATTAACATCTGAGCCACGTATAGGTGATTAAAGGTGATTAAACTCTGACTGCTCTTTGTACATATAGAATGCAGAGGCCAATATCTTCACAAAGTGTGATTAGGTAAAAACTGTTGAGAGGTTTTTAAACAAACCCATTCCTCTTCATCTGTTGTTTCTTTAAGGAAAAAGAAACCGTTGTTTCCATATGTTCACTAAAATAAATCTTAGGAACATAATTATGATTAGTGAAAAACATGGATCAACCTGCCAAAAACGCCCAATTCATTTATTAAAACTTCCTTTGAAGAAACTTTTTAAGGAAAATCAGAGACTCTCATCCTCTGTTTCCTTTTTAACTGCAGCCCCAGGCTGTTGTGGGAACAGGACATCAATGTTGATGTGTGGAAAGGCATTAAGGGATTCAAAGAGCTCTTATTTCAAATGCTGCTCCTATATTTGTGGAGCAGTCATCTTCAAAAAGCTCTTGACAAAAAGCCTGGAGAAGAACACACACACTAGTTCGGTCATATTTTTAGGAGTTTACATCAAAATATGAAGAAAACAAATAATTTAGAAATATTTTATTTATATTTTTTCAGGGGTCTCCTCTTTTTTGTTTTTAGTGTTTTTGTCAATTTGTTTTTAACTGTAAAGCACTTTGACCTGCATGAAAACATCTTTCCATAAAAACGATAGATAAAAAGCAAAATTTTAAAAGAAAATTGAATAAAGTTTCCTATTTATATTATTAGAGTCTGGCATTATTAGTTTTTTTCTACATATAATCCCACTTTGATTGGCTTTTTTTAGAAGTTAAGACTAAAATATAAATCCTAAAGAACTAACTGTAAGAATTGTTCTCTGTTCATTTCAAATCTCCTTTTGGTCAAAGCTACATCTGTTCACACAGGCCATGTGATGCGTGTCCAAGAACGCACTAAACGCGCACTATTGAATATGCGTTTAGTTCGTGGTGTTCATGCGGCTGCAGGCTTGGCGGTGCCAACTTGGTTGAAAAACTTGGTTTCGTATACTTCCAGCAGGACACAAACCATCCATGATCACCCGTCAAACGGTCGGCCCCTCTGTGAAATAAAGGGGGCGTCATCCATCATCCATTCGTCACTACCAGATCCAAGTCTCTGATTGGTCAAGTTTTGACTTGGTTTATCTTTCAACTGGGGATCACCTTCATGCCATATGATGCATTTTTGCAATGTATCATTCAATCTAGGGCTCCACCAGCAACACCTCGAATGGAAAAACATTGAAGACTATTTCTATTTACATTGGAAATAAAGTCAGGCATGAAGGGGATTGAAAAATGATAAAATCCTCTTACCCTCCCACAAAAAGGCAGGGATGTTGACGACTACAAAAAAAAGAACAAGGAATCAAACATACATTTATCTGGAGCCTCAAAGTTGTTGGCGTTTTACTGTATTGCGGAGGTGAGAACAATGTATTCCTTGATTGCCCTTGAAAAGCATTCCTGTCAGTCAAATAATGTGCAGCCTCCAGTGTCTTAATTAACAGTCGGCCACATGGTTGGGGAGCACTAGCCCAGACTCTCAAAGGCAAGCGGAGTAACAACAAAAGGCTAAATTAGCAGCCAAAGGGCTTTTTCAGCATTTGCATAAAGGTCACAGTGGATTTAACATCTCGAGTTTCTCACTCGTTACCAGTCAGATACTTGTTGCGGGAACACAGTGATGCACAGCCTCACTGTGCTCACTAACATCTCCATTAATACCAACAGTTTTAAAATGTTTTATTCTGACGACAAAATCCTCTGTGTTAAAAAAAACAAAACACGTTTTATTTAGATGTGTCCTGCTGGACCTCAAAAGGGAGTAAAAACTTTCCTCAAGTGATGCTGCATGGACAGAAAACGCAAGAGGTGAGGAATCCCAAGGACATCCACGCTAAGTGTGAAAATGGAAGCGAACACAAAGCGGCATAAGAATACAGACTCTAACAAGGGGAGTTGGGGTGTGTGTGTGCGTTTTCTTGACCCTTGAATGCGCACTGTTTGCTCTCTTGTCAGACCGAATAATGGTGGACTGTTTGCCGAAAGCAGCCGTGTGAGGCCATAGAATATAAAACCCCATCACAGTCCCACAGACTCATGAGCTCCATACTAATAAAGCTGGGAATTTGGCGAGTTTGCTCTCAGGGCTGTCCTTCACTGCTGTCATTTACGGCAACACGTCTCAGCTGCATTTCAAAGTTGTTCCTTTGCAAATCATTATGTGTGGAAAAGCTTAAGCTGGAAAAAAAGGAAATGCTCCCTGAAAAGATGATTTGGTCATTCCTAAAGAAGTGTTAAATGACTCCTGGTCCTTTGTTTACAGCCGGTGAAAGGGAAACATCAAGCAGGGCTGTGCAAACCTGCATGTTAAAGATAACAATGCTATTCTGCATTCACGAAAAGTGGAAGAAAATGTCTGTGGGTTTAGCTGGATGTGGTTTCCCTACTATAATATTGGACTAAAGATTAGCCTGGCCAGTATTACACAAGTTTATAAATAAGGAATACTCATTTCTGGGTTTCATGTAATCTGGTAATCTGCAAAAATGTCTTTTATTCTTTAAATTCTTGATGGAAACAACAACTCTGCTTTTTATCTGGATAGATTTGGGGTTATGGAAGTTACAAATTGTAGGTTTTCACTAATGGATGCACTTTACTCTACTGAAACACTATCACTGAGATATCGAGATGTCAGAGAGTAATTAAGGTTTTTTTAATTTACTTTTCAAAAACCATCAGTGGAAATGGCAGTGAAGTTTGAGAGGAGGTTGCTTCATTGACTGTGGAATTATCTAAAAGATGGAACCGCATCCAGAGGAGACCACTTAAAAAGCAAGCCAATTTACTTCAAAAACCTCCAATTTAAATCCAACTGTTGGCTGAGAAATGCAAAGAGTGTGCAATACCTCAAAGGCGCAACAATTTTCTCATTAAAAATGTGCTCCTTCGCTGACCACTTCTAACCTTACTAGAGAACAATTTAGTGAAAACTGTAACGGCTAAGCCAATTACTGGAGGATTTAAAGGCTGAAATGTGACCAGTGTATCAGATCAACCGGTTGTCAAGACCTGCAGCCTCTGGCGTTTTTCCCCCCTTCTGTTGTCCCATCCGATTGTTAATATGTGACTCTTCACTTCAAGCTTATGTGCTGGAAAACTACGATAGGATTTTGCACGGTCTGGGTAATTTAAGTCAGGAAAGGCTTTTTTTTTTTTTAAAGAGGAGGAGTTCATCTAAACTCAGGGCACTTTTTTAATCATTACATTTCCAGGCTTTTAGACATTGAATTTGCAGAGAAACAACGAGCCCCTTTAGCAATGCAAATGCTTTGTAATAGATGATGCAAAATTAAAAACACACAAGAAACAATGATATTCAAGACAAATCCCTGAAATATTGCTGCTGACAGATCTTTAAAGACTCACGTTGATGAAAATGTTGTTTTTAGTGTTTTTGACATGTTCTTGTGAAATTTTCTGATGATGCAGAACACATTTGTATATAGACATAGACAGAGATGGATATTTACTCATACTGTTGTGAATCAGGAGCAGATGAAAGAATGACGTTTAAAAAGGATTGTATTTGTTATGTAGAAAATAAAAAGGGTGGGCTACAAGTTCCCTGCTCTGCTCTATTCTGATGCATTCACTTGTAGATATCAATCAATCAATCAATCAATCAATCTGCTCAAGAGGTGAATTTCTAATTAAGAAAACGATGTCCTGCAGATTGACAGTTTTTTTTTCTTAATTTTGGCTTAAAAAAGTCAAAATCGCAGGTACAAGACCCCCGGAAACACTTTTAAAACGGATCAAATGGACTTTTAAGCCACTTTTTGGATAAAATCTTCTTTTATTCCCTTGTTTATCACTGACTCTTACTAGATGCTGACACAAACAAGAATAAAAAACGAGTCCCATGTCTGACTCTGAGCGTCATTGTTTGTGGCACAGACTTTCAGAAACACATCTACGCTGCTTTCTTTTTTTCACATACCTCACTTTTTTGTTTACAGCTAATCTATGGCAAGTTTCAAAGCAAGCTCTTTTCATGTGTAGATGTGGCTGTGTTCACATAGGGATCACCTCTTGCATGTCAGCGCTAGGAGTGTGTCAACACAAGGGCTGGTAAGAGAGAGGTGCACAACAACACACTCATCACGTCGCTACAGGCGACAGGAAGCAGCTTGATGGCGTGCCCCCACCAGTACGGGGACCAACCAAGCACTTCTATCTTTCATCTCCTCAGACTGCTCTTCCCTCCCATTCCTCAACATGATTCTTTATATCCTGCCTATTAGACCACACGGATGGCAGGCAGGTGGTGGAGATGAGAGTCTGAACCACTGACAGAACCCTCAAAGGGAGCCATCAGCTGCTTTTATGAGCTGAGAGCCATGTCACTCTCAAGACATACTCCGACTGTGACGGAAAATGAAAGCTCTTCCAGAGAGTTTGCATGAATTCGTTTAACATTTGCATTTCACCATACCGTTACCCGTCTTGGCATACTGAAATACTGTTGACGTGACAATAAAAGAGGTCGGTGTTTGAAATCAAGTCACTGCCGTTCCAGCTTAGCATCTTAATAGAAACTCAAAGGGGGATGAAGGAGGTTTCTAGAGTGTGCAACTTCAAATGTGCTTCAGTTGCTATTTTCAGGGTCATCAGGGTCAGGGTAGGGACGGGCCTTATCCCAGGTGCTCGTCTTATCTTGCAGCAGAGCTGAGGGGAGCAGGTGTGTCATCTAACTAGACCTCAAGGGACAAAACCAAATTATGCAGCTAAACTTTACTAAAATCAAACAAAAGTTTGCCGACGTGACAAGAAACTTTGGCAAGGTTTAAAACATTAGGATTAAAACACATTCCCTTTAAAATGCATTTCCAGTAGTTTATATAAATACATATTTATGAGCACAAACTCTTTTTCTCTTGTGTTTTTCTATTTATTTACTTTTTTCCATAAACTGAGGACAGAGATGCTCCAGGAACCATCATGTCAAAGGGCTAAGAAGATTTTGAGTCCTAAAAGTCTCTGCAAGTCTCATGTCCTGAGGCAGTTATGACAACACGCTTTCATTCAAAGACAAGTCTGGGCCCAGAGTTTCTATACTTTTGAGAAATTGTCTTTGCTTTGTAAACCCTGGCTGCAGACACTCGCTCTGCATGCATAGTAAAGACCAGAGAAAGGATCATTAAACAGCGTCACCTGTCTTTGTTCTAATAGATAAAACGATATCAGAAGTAACACCTTCAGCAATCAAAGCCTCTCATTAAGCCGTCGTGTTCAACACAAGGTTCTGTGGAAGGAGTCACAACTTTGCACTTCCATTGATCACCAGGTCGCTCGAAGTTGGTACCGAATGTGAGACATTTTTGCACACCCGTTTAACATCACATTCATCCTCTGCAGTTATGAACAGCAGGCAGGCAGCCTTTGTCAAAACTGAATCCTGAAAGCAGGAATGCTTAAATCTGCAGCCCTAACCTTGTACTATTTAAAGGAAACCTTTGAGCAGAAAAGTCAAAAGAAATTAAACAAACATCTTTATTCATGGATCAATGTCTCCCCTTACAGAGATGATGAACAGAAGCCACTTCTGATTTACGCAGCTATAATAAATTCAGGTAATGCTGTGTGGCTTTTTGCAGGAGGCAGGAGTATGTTTTCAAGCACGCACTGCAGCCTCTGAAATCACCTCCGTCTATTTTTACAACACAGACATGCTAAACATACGTATTCAAAAGATATCCACAAATATAAATGATGTGGCTCATAAAATGAATGTCACTGAACTTATTTGGAGTCCCTGGGAATTAACAGGGATTCTGAAGCACAAAGGTTTTTGGCAAAAGTGGCTTAAAGCACAATTAAAAATCATTCTTCTAGATCCTCAGTCTTTTAACCAGTTTTCATTTTTACCCTTAAGCATAACAAAAGCTATAAATAGGCAGCAAAGGCAGTCCTCATAAGACAGAACTCGTGCTCTGATTTTTTTAGCTATTCAGTTCCCAGACAAGCATAAATACAATTTTCCCCTTGCAGACTCATTTAAAAAAGACATTTTAAATCTTTTTTATGAGCCAAAATGTTGTTGAGGTCCTAATAAAACATCTGTTTCATGGTTTTACCCATTTACCCCTCTTCAAAAGTCAACTTTTTATCATTGTAAATGCTTTTTGAGGGTGAAGTGAAGATACTTAGCTGTGCTCCTTCCCTCTTTTTAATGGAGTGTGCCCATATTTAGAGCCTACTTTTTACCTTAAGTCACCACTTACACGTTACTTTGTGTCCAATAACCCTTCAAGCACATGATTATTCAATGAAGAAGCTGGCAGCTCTTAGCTAATAATAAACTCAACTTGTTTTTAATAATTCCTTTATGACTTGTTTTGTAAAGAACAGTTTTTTGTTGCAGTAAAATGTGAATCTAAACTTGAAACTGGGAGAATCAAAAGTAGATCGATCATTCATATGGAGGTAAAACACTCAGCAGAGCACTGGCAGCCTTTTATAATGTTAAACGTTTGACGTCTATATGCATCAAATCACTTCAGCTCCAAAATTACCTTAATTTAGCATGTAGTTGAAAAAAACCCACATTTCTTTCACAGTTGGAAATAAATTCAGGCATCATGGGGTATGTTAGCTTTAGCCTTTTATTCAAGCTGCCAGCCAGCCATCTGTTTTAATCCTGCTTGATCTTTTTTATAGCCTTCAGCACCACAAATCACCAATTCTTTCTTCTCTTTAGGGAACTGAGCATCTCTGGCATGGCTGCAGACTGACAGCTCTCGCTGCCTCCCCACTGGTGTTCCACATGACTAACTTTTTGGCTGGAACCTCAACTGACCTCTGTCAGTTGCTCACACAGTTTTTCTTACCATACATGCCAAATTTGGGGTTTATCATGGAAGACCAGCTTGACTTTACAATAATATCTCTTTTGCTTCCGTGCAGATGTACCATATAGAACGGAGGTAGGGGAAAACTAACGCCCAGGGGGCCATTTGTGACTTGTTAAAGTATTTAATTTGACCTGCCAAACTGGAATAAATGATACTGATAATCCCTATTAATGTTTTATTGTCCCTGATATTTTGGTGTTTCCCCATAGACGACGTATTACAAATAAACTGATGTTTGTTTAAGTGCAAAAAGTTATTCTGCATTCATGTGGTTTTGTTGTTTTTCTGACAGTCATGCCATGTTTCTGTAAGTCTGTGTTTTTCCCTGAGGGACAACAACCCAGTGGTGCAATTGGCACTAAAATGAGAACAAAAGCCACAGTTTTGAAATAAAAATTCTAAGATGTTCTGTTTTAAAATATCGTCATCTTTAGTAATGAAGCGCTTTAACACAACAAAAAATTGAACGTTGAGCGTTGTACCTTAAAGCTTAAGATAATAAAAACACAAACGAATAAATAAGTAAATAGAATCATAAACACAGTAAAAATGTGAAATGTAAAATGACAGAGCAAAATCTCATGAGTGCTCAAATCCTTGGCTGTGAGAAAGAGTCTTTAGTCAAGTTGTAAAAATGGATAATGAGACTGTTTATTTATCTTCATCCCAAATTAAAGAATGTTTCTGTTCCATGATAGTTTTTAATCGATTGTTATATCTGCTCGTGATCCGGCCCTCCTGTCAAATTTTAGAACCCTTTGTGGCCCACGAATCAAAAAGTTTGCCCACCCCTGCTTTGGAGTATTACTCGTAACAGGCCCTACTTGCCTTTATGTTTATGCAACTCCTCATCCAAACTTCTTTCAACTTAATTTCTGCACTTTTCACTGGGCTACCAGCCTGCAGCAATAAACCTGAACAAATGATCCTAAACGATCAGAATTCTGGACACTTCCTGTGGTCCACATCCCCTCTCACAACAAACACACTCATGAACTGCTGGCTGCGCCCTGGTGGTCCAACCACCACACATCAAAAGGTTGTCCTGTGACAAATGTGGACCCTAAATAAACACAACAACGTTTAGTGCACATAATTCTAGTTTTACGGTAAAAATAAACAGTTTTTTGCACATAGAGCTTATTAGATAAGTGATGCTTGGTGATACATTTTGGAAAAATAGATGTATTTGATGGGACAAAATGTTATGTTAAAGAAGTGGGACAGACACAAATCACTCTGCAATTATAAAGATAGGCCTAAATTCTTCCTGTAACTCTGCTTATCATTTCCGAAATGAAGCAACCAACTGTTACCCCCACTGACAAAGTCCCAGATGTTGCCTCACCAAACGTTTTACCCCGAAAATAGCAATTCTTTTACTTCATGAACCACAGGTGGACTTTGAAAAAACTTTTCCACCCCAGAATAAATTAAAGACCCAACTGCTTGACCAGCTATGTCATTTTCTGAAGTTTACGCCTTTTTTTTCTATGCATATGATTTATTCCATGTAGTTCCCAAGGACAGAAGAACACTGTACCTCCCAAGAAAAGTATAGGGCAGACAATTTCATTAATAATAGTGGAGACAGACGGAAAAAAAAAACTAAACTGCAGAGTCATCACCTGAGCTGCAGTGGGGATAATATAGTACACACTAACCCACAACTGCATGTGAAAGCATGTTCTACCTTACTTTTGTTACACATAAGCACGCAATGGGGAAAAAGATAATCCCCCCAATCCTAGAATTAAACAGAGGGGGAGACGCAGTTTGCACTCCAAGTCACAAGTCACACAGTGAGAGCATGGACGATGTTGACACCTGACATTTCAGAAACCAAGAAAAACGGTTGAGAGGATTTGTAAACACAGAGTCCTTAATGCTAACTGAACTTATCTTGAAGCAGAAATAACAAACCCAACATGACGTCTGAGGGAAGTTCTGCACACTTGCAGTGGACCGAGTAAAAATAAATATCATCTTCGATTTAAGGCAAAAGTCTATGTCAGTTTCTCGATTTGGTTTATGTACCACAGTTAAACTACAAATCCAAATGACTGACTATCTGGGTCAAATATTGAACAAAAACTTTGAGTCAAATGGAAAGGAAACTTTTACAGCCTTAAAACAGCTTGCATTCCTTAAACACAAAGCAACTATTAAGGTATGTTTTGCTGTCTCCTGGTACTTTAGCAAGAAAAAAGGTGGAAGTGAGTGCCTGGAATGTAAAAACAAGGACCACAGCGGTCGTGTCTGTCATTATAGACATCCCTAATGCTGACTGACTGGCTAGAGACAGAAGGGGATATAGAGGCAGAAAGGGATTCAAGTCTATAAACAACTACCTGGGAATGCCAGGACTTTTGTGTGATCAGGTAAGCTCAATTGAATGCACCTGAATCCCTGCGAGACAAAGTAAAGAGCGAGCGTGCTGCAGACACAGCAATTAGCCGATTTAGAATAACAAGAGCAGTTCCAACCTTAACACAAACACACAGGCCCAGAAATGCCATTTTAACTCAAAACAAAACATCTTCATGGTAGAAAAAGAAGTTTCTGACGCACTTCGCTGACACCCTGTTTCCCTTTGTCAAACTGACACTAAATCAATGTATGTAATTACTTCTTTATTTGACAGAATAAATGTTAAAACACTAGAAGAGCTCTGGATTTGACAAGCCCTGTCAACTCGTTTTAAGAAAAGAGAAAATAAAGTAAAATAATAGCAATAATAATTCCAAATATATTAGAAAAGTACAGAATGAGACACTAAAATAAAAACAGGTGTTGTTTAAAAAAGCTCAATACTATCATGCAAAGACTACTAAACAAAGTTTTGAATTTTGTTGCTGTTTTATTCGTCGCACTACAATGACGCAAACACGCTAGCGGTCTACACCACACATTTTTGCGACTATTCCGGATTCACCACGATTTGAATGAAAAAATACTCAGAAATGCAGATTAATCTTCTTTCTATATGTCTTCCCTCATCAGAAAAAAACAAGAACATGTTTAAAAAAAAACAATTTTTATCGCAGTGGTTGAGAACTCACTAAGCTCCAAATACTATTGGTCTTTTTTAATGTGTTTCTGTCTGAAAATCAAAGAATGAAACAGTTTGTGCATCTAAGCAAAAGCAATAGTTTTAGTCATTTCCCCAAAGCTTTCTAAAACCAGCTACCGCTTCAGAATTTTCCTGTGCTTAAATGCAAGTTTGTCCGACAAAGTATGAGATTAGTTTAGGTCTAATAGAGAAGAAATTGTCAGCACCAAACATTCTCTGTGAATTTAAATGAGTATAGGGCAGAAGATGCAATGATCTAAAGATGTACTTCAGCCTTAGGCAATTCATTTAATAACCCAGGACTAACCTCTGCAAGAAATCCAATGATCTGAGAGGAAAACATGTTACTGTTAAAAGGTAGTGAAGGCCACAGGTCAGAGGTCAAGTTGTCATAGGTTTTTGGGAAGAAAAGTAAAACAGTGGATTGACACCATCAATGCTCATTTTTTTAGGTGAGAAATAAACTGTCAACAGTAACCGTTTCAACTTTTTAGAAGCGGTTCTGTGCATACGATTCCGATTACAGCTGGTGGCACAAACTCTTTGAATCCCAACAAGCAGATGTGACATGAAAAGCCACTTTTTCACCCAGGAGCACAGTCAAGTGCAATTGGTACATTTCTCCCAATGAGCTTGAAGTGATTGGGCAGGGCAGAATGTTTTCCATTGCCTAACATGACACAGAGCAGCTGTGTGCCTGTGAACACCATTCAGCTCCTCAAAGCTGTTCAAAGGACCGCATGCTCTGTCGAGGGATTCGGGGCAGCCACCGGCACAGCTTATATCTCATTAAAGAAATGTTCACTGACTGCAGCATGCACGGAATCCTCGTGGAGAAGTTATACGACTATTCATCAATTTTGAAGCCATTTAGGTACGACTATAAAGCACAATCCCTGTGTCAAACGATTATACAGAAGAGATGTGCATGCTTTCTGACAGTTAAAACAGAAACTGAGGACGGAGGGCGAGCCTGCTATTCTGACTCTTCTTCCAAAGTCTAAAAGTACTGCTTGAGATTGTAGTGAGCATCGAGAAAGTGAATCTAATTGCCGTCTCTGGAAGACAAACTAGCAGTGTAGGATAGAAGCATGTCATCAAGAGAATGACAGCGAGGGAGACAAGCCCACAGAGATCCATGACAAATAACCCAGCTGAGGTAATAACAGAGGAACTGATGGAAGCTCACTCTGCAACAAAGGAGCTCCACTCAACAGTAACACCGGGTTCAGGTAAAGAGCTGTAATCCATCGCAAGCTCCTGCTTTTTACACTCATCACTCATTAGCACCCCGTCTACCTGTTTTTTAACTGCACAGACAGATTTACGCAGAGAAACGGAAAATGCAAAAACAGCAGTGGAGGCCACAGAGGTACTTGTGGGAAAAAAGGGCCCCATTAAAGTGACTCTTTGTGCTCACTCATCACAGCTGAAGGGTAGCAGAAAGGACCCACTGTAAGGCACACGGTCTTTGCTAATCTGCAACACCAACAGGCTTCCCTCAAACCTTTCATTAAATCTGTGCCTGATTTCAAACCTATGTTGGAGGGAAGGTCTTCCCTAATTGCTTTACTAATTAGTTACTTGCTAAATCAATCACTACTTTCTCCAAAAAGTAATGAGTCATTAGGGAAGGGTTATATATAGTAGAAGTGCCTAGAGTAATACTGTATCTTCCGCACTCTAGGGCACATTGTATTATAGGACGCATGAAAAATGATTGATTGATTTGTCGTCTATAAGGTGCACTGAACTATACGCAGCTTTAATTGAGTCAGTGTTAAATCCATCAGTCAATCAAACACTACTGCATTCAACTCTAGAAGTTTTTTACAACACGTTAGAAGGATTAGCCGTGTTAGCATATACTATAACTCTCAACCTTATTTGCAAAATCTGATGGATTCTAAAATAAAAAATACTATGACTACGCTAACTCCCAACCTTTTTAGTAACATATTAAAAAAAACTGTCCAACACACTTCATGTTAGCCACTTTAGAAGCATTTGTCACATTAGCATATGTACAATACTTGTGACTCTTAACCTTGTTTGCAACATGTAAAAAAATAGACTCATACTGCTGAAACAAACATTAGCCTACTGTGACCATACTATCAACCTTTTAGTAGCACAATTAAAAAAAAACATCCGACATGCTACATGTTGGCTACGTTAGAGGCCTTTACCGTGTTAGCATATTTACAATACCTGTAACTCCCAACCTTGTTTGCAACGGGTAAAAAAAAAAGATACCGCTGAAACAAACATTAGCCTAATGTGACCATACTAACTATCAACCTCCGACATCCAACATGCTGCATGTTGGCTATGCACATTTGGCGCGTTAGCATACTTACAATACTTATTACTCTTGACCTTGTTACTAAAACGCAAAAAAGTCCAACAGCGCAACATGTTAGCCACGTTAGCATGTTCACAATTACACCCAACCAAACATTTCACAAAGTGCCACATACCTTTCAAAATCGCTTCGACATCAGTAAACACTAACAGAATTAATCCATATAAAAGGAACTCTCGATTGTAAGGCACACTGCAGTTATTTTTTAAGAATTAAGGCTTATAGTGCGGAAAATATGGTCTCTCGCCTAAAAGAGAGTTGAACATAAATCAGCGGGCACATAGGAGATGAAGTTATTTTCAGTGCAAACAGTATTCATTTCCCTCTCATTACTGCGCACTTGTTGTCTCACTTTCACTGAAACAGTGTGAAATTATGGTTGTGGAAATCTCTCCCATCTCTGCACATGCCTCTTGCATGCTAATTCCTATCAGTTTGACACATTGCATTGCACGTAAGCTTTTCTTTCACCTTTGAGAAATCAGAGCTTCTCACTGTTCAAGTGAGGCCGACATTCAATGTCTCGCCCTCATAAGTCGGCATATTTTGGATTTTATTGCCAAATTCACAAATAAAAACTCAAATTGACCTACCGTTGTCCTCGATAGAGAAATGGAAGATGTCGTTTGTGGCATTGTCTCCATCCCTCAGTACATAGCACACACTCATGTCGTCAATTTCAACTGAAAGGAAAGAGTTTAGATGAACAAAAGCTGCATCCTTCAAAGAAATTGATGAAAAGATAGAAAATATGTTGAAAAGCTTTTGTCAGACTGTCAGAGGCAACTTCTGAACACTGCTTTATGATGCAGTCAACATATCCTCGGGTTTTGAAAGATAACACTGTTGGATAAATATGCTTTAAATCATTTTTATACTCCTGAATGACACTAAACAAGAAAAATAGGTTGACACTTGCAGCTCCATCACTTGGGTGTTTGTCATCCAGATGATTTGATAACTCTTCACAACAACAGACCTGAAAGACAGTAAAGTTAAGAGTCTGCTGTCTTTAATATTTCATGTGGAGCCATCTCCCTCCAAACAAGCTGGTCTGTTTACTCTCTGAACCCCTGAAATATTAAGGCTCTGCCAGGCGACAGGGGTTCAGAATGGCTCAGTTAATAGCAGATACTGAAACTATACCCTAATGGTAACCACTTATCGAAATGAAAATTCATCACTTTCCAATTTTGTTCTCAAATCCACTGATTTGATTTAAATCAACTGTCATAGTAAGTTATCACTAACAAGTGTTTTCTCTGGAAATCACTGCCAAAATACAGCATTAACTTCATTTCTACGCATACATTTGTAATGCAATTTAACTTTGGATATAACGAAAGCTTGACATTAACCACTGAAAAAAATTAACCTTTCATGACAAAATTACAAGTTGAAATCTAGTGGCGCTGTATCAGTTTTCAGATAAAAAAAAGTTTTAAAGGGAAAATTGATAAACAGATTGATTGAATGGGTATTGCATCTTAAGCTTAATTTGATCTTTTTGAACTAAGCCCTACACTCCAAGGCATGTTCAAAGTTCAATTATTTATTGTCATGTCTGCAATTCTTCCGTTTGTCCACAAGAATCCTCCAATAAAGTGCAAGTTAATTCTCTCTGAAAGACAAACACGCAAAGCACAGCTTGATATGTGCTCTGATGAGCCTGGGGTACTTGCATACTTCTTCTTAGCAAGCACACACTCCCCTGTGAGAAGCCTTTATGACGGAGCATTATTTCAAGCATTATGTGGCAGAGAGAGAAAAAGTAAAAACAAGTTTTAAATAGCTTCACATACTTCTGAGAATTAAAGCACCACTTCTAAGAGTATTTTAAGTGTCAGCAGGAAGTAAACTAGAAGTTGCAAACATGTTTAAAGATTTCAAATGAGTAGCAATACTCTTACCTTGTGTGAAACTGCTAATGGTGGAATTTCCTCTTCCAAGGTTGATCAGGTAACCGTGCTTCGGGGCAAGAGTGATCCTGAAAGTCACAGAGCCTTGAATGCTGTCTCTGTCCTCTGCTTTAAGGGTCTTACTGGTGATCACAAATCCCAGGTGTCCTGTCTCCAGAAGCCGTAATGTTGAGGCACCCTTGTTGACAACTATCTGTGGTACCCCATTATCCACAGAGAAGACGGTAATCTTCATCACTTGAGGTTTTCGAGTCTCAAAGACAGTGTCAGGGAAGACATAGAAGTCTCTGTGGGTCCCATCGGTGACAGTAAAGGAGAAACTGTCCTCCGCACTCTCTGTTCCATCATGCTTATAGCTGATCAAGTTCTCATTAAGGTCCTTCTTCGTGAAAGAGGTGACAGGACGAGTGTTATTGAAGAGCAGGCGGCCATGAACGGGAATCTGAGTAATCGTGAACTTCAAGAAGCGATCGGCAGTGTCCCTGTCCTCAGCTGTAAGCTCAAAAGGCGTGATGAGTTTGTTTTCTCCCTCGGTCACCACCAAGCTGTGTACCGTCACCACAGGCTTTTTATTATCCACGCCAGCAATGGAAATGCGAAAAGTGCGAAACACCGAGTTGTAGCCATCAGTCACTTCGAATTCAAAACTATCCATTTTTACTTCATCGTCAGCAGTGTGGATGTAGTAGACTTTGTTTCCAGCCAGCTGGAGCTGAGTAAACGATGAGATGGGCATCCCAGGAGTATCTGTGCATTCCAAGTGTCCTCTCACTGGAGCTCGAGTGATGGTGAAGACCAAGTGCTCATCTGGGCTGTTAAGGTCACTAGTGCTGAGAAGGTCAGTGGTCAAAGTAACTCTGCCCCCTTCTTTAAGGGACACCCCTTTACTTATCACATCAGGGAAAACCATGTCAATACCACCAATTGTAACATAGAAATACCTGTCAATCAAAGCATTAATACCATCTGTCACATCAAATTTGATGAGGTCACGAATTCCCTCCTGACCGTTATGGATGTAAATAATGAAACCCTGATCTAAATCACTCTGTGTGAAATTCATTCCAACAGTGATATTTTCCAATGTCCCGGACACAGATGCTCTTTGCAAATATCCTTGACCAGGTCCGTATCTAATAATGTAGGTCAGTGTGCTGTCATCAGAGTCCAAGTCAGTGGCTTTCAAAACATTATTGTTGAGAACTTTAACCTCACCTATTTCAATTTCCAGGCCATCATTAATGGCCATCCTTGGGGTTTCATCGTCCACAGGTATAATCATAACTACGACTGTTTTCTCTACACTGAACTTTCCATCTGTGAGCGCAATATCAAAGCTGTCCTCTGTGCTCTCTGAGTCATCATGCTCATACACAATACTGGAGGCCTCTCTGATCTGATCCAAGGTGAAGTTAGACACAGAGAGGGCGCCTGTAGTAAATTGACTGAGAATAAATCCGTGTTTTGGAGGTTTGGTAATAAAAAACGTGAGCTGATCTGGGGGGAGGTCTCCATCAGCGCCATTGAGAATGGGAGTGTCAATGACAATGTTCATGCCCTCCATGACTACAAACTCTCTCATGTAAATCTCCGGCTTTTCATCATTAGAGGGGATTATGGAAATGGGGAAAAAGTGTCTTTCAGAGAAATTGATGCCATCAGAGCATCTGAAGGTAAACCTGTCTTCCACCGGCTCGACTCTTTTGTGAATGCTTTGAACATAGTAAATGTGATTCTGTCTGATGTCCTTGATGGTATAAGCACTAATGGCAGTTCCAGATCTGGATTTCTCTGAGCCAGGAGCAGGGGAGATATTTTCAACATAGCCTGAAGTTGGCTGTACAATGATCGTACAAAGGATGTCGTCACTCGGGGTGTCTGCATCATCTGCACTGATATGCAGTAACTGAATGACGTTCTTTTCTCCTTCTGTAACGGTGAACTGTGGCCCCACAAAGACCTCTGGAGCCTGGCTATCCAGGGGAAGAATTGTTACATGCACTCGAACACCTGTGATTTTATTTCCTCCAACAGTCCACTCATCCGACATATCTGTCAGGGTGAGATTGAAAAAGTCTTCCTTTATGTTCACACCTATCTCCCCGCTGGTATGAGCGTAGACCACAAAGCCGTTAATAATATCTGCTTGAGTGAACGTGTCAGATGGAACTCCTCTTACCAGGATTTCACCAAATGATGGCTTGTCTTCAACAATGTAGGTCAGTCGAAGGTCATCCGTGTCTTCGTCTCTTCCCTGAATGACATTACTTGTTATTTCTGTGGCTCCATTTTCCAGGACGTCTATGTAAGAGCCTATTGTGCCTGCTGGCAGACGGAGAGTTGGGGTCTCATCATCAACTGGCTTCACGTTAATCTTTATAGTTATCGGGACAATGTGCACCCCATCACTAACATCTATCTGTACAGAATCCACTGTTGATTCATCTCCATTATGGATGTACGAAATCAAGCCATTTCCAATATCCTCTAAGCCAAAAGTAAATCCTTTTGTCATGTCAGAGAACATAAACTGGATCTGACCGTGAAGTGGAAGCTGCACAACAGTGAAGGTAATATCTTTGCTGTCCGTATCTGTGTCTGTGGTGTGCAGCTCAGCACTAGTGAGGATGTGTCTTCCACGTTCAAGCACCGTAAACCCAGAATTCATTATCTGAGGCGGTTTGTTGTTGACAGGTTTTAAAAATATGGTGAAAACTCCGTCCAGGCTGTTTCTAGAGACATCCTCAACTGTGAACCTAAACTGTAAAACCCGAGAGGTAATTCCAAGCTCAAGATCTGGGGGTTTGTAAGCTATTTTATGGTGGTTAATTTGGGCCTGAGTGAAAGTTGAGACTTCAGTGTCCGGGTTTTCAGTCAGGACCAGCGCTCCCAGCTGGACCGGGTTATTCTCATCCGAGTCGGTTGGCGGCTGGATGACCGTGAATTTGAGGTCGCGATCTTCTGAGTCAAGGTCAGTATAGCGGAGGAACTTTTTTCTCAAGTGAGTGAGCTGATATTCATGTACAGTCATTTGCAGGGTTGTGTCAGGGTACAGTTCAGGTGGAAGGTCATCAATCGGAAGAACTTTGACGATAAACGAGCTCTCGCCTGATTGATTGGGTGGATCATTGTCATCTTGGACTCTAAACACAAACTGGTCCATGACTGTGTTGGTGCTGTGTGGCCCTGTGTGCTTGTAGTAAAGTTTCCCATCAGTAATGTCCTGCTGCAGCCATTCAGTCACAACCTTTTCATACATTTCATCGTCTGTGTTAAACTTCCAGTTGGAGGGGTCCTCAGGCGTCTCAGACTGGCGCAGCATCACCTGTCCGATGGTTGATGAAGGGGGCTCCAAAGTAAACTTTATGGTAGAATCTTCGGAGTCGATGTCAGTCGCGCTGAGTACAAGCGAGGGGATTTGCATCATCTGGTTTTTGAATAAAATCAAGCCAGTGTTGGCATTGATTATTGGAGGCTCGTCATCTGTTGGCACAACAGTGATGGGGAACAAAAATTCCACCTCACTGATCCCATCTGTCATTCTAAAGATAATATTATCACTGTATGTGTCACTGCCATCGTGTTGATAAATGACTACTCCAGCATCAAGGTCAGCTGGGGTGAAAAATTTCCTTCTGGAGCCTAAAACGGTCAAATCTCCGTGCCTCAGTCCATCAATAACAGTAATTCTGACTTTGTCTAAATTATCTTCATCACTGATTTCCAGATTATGAGAACTAAACAAGGGCCTGGACTGACCTTCATACAGCAGCTGTCCGGTGTTCCTTGTGACCACAGGGGCCAAAGTGTTCATGGGCTTAACAACAATCATGAAAGCAAAGGGGTCGGACACAGCCCCCTCCGTGTCCACAACCTCAAACTCGATCTGGAAAATCCGCTCAGTGTCTGAGTCCACAGCAGGGGGTTTGTAAGCGATTTTCAGTTCTTTTAGGTCTCCTTGGTAAAATGAGGTTATGGGTAAATTCCTGTCATCTGTGCTGACAATGTAGCCCTCCTCGAAGGAAAGAGGGGACGTGATGTTGAAAATCAATTCATCAGGATTGGACTCCACATCCTCGGCAGCCAGCATGTCCAGGGTTATTGCTGTCATGACAAACTGGTCCACTTCCATCATCATCATAGCGATGAAACTCGGTTTAGGGGGCGTGTTGTCCTCGCCGTCCTTTATTCTCACCAAAATCTGGAAAAACTCTCGCTTTAGCAGATTTCCTTCCTTATCGTGTAACTCCACCAGCATGGGGATGTAATCTCTGTTTGGAGACTTCAAAGTAAAAGTATGCTGGTAGCGGCTGTTCATTTTAAGAAATTCATCACAGTCCAGCATCCCCCCCAGACTCTCCTCATCCATAAGTTTTCCATACCTGGGAAGGAGGTTGCCACTGGACAGGGATGCTACTTTGCACTGCTGTGCGTCTCTATCAAAAGTAAACTCTAAAATTCTTCTGTCGATGGGGTTGCTCACGCCCAGCAGCTTCTCCACTGTCAGGGGCAGGTTTTTTGTGACCACTTCAAGTTGTGTGAACATGACCTCCACTTCCACCATGAAGGGAATGATGATGGTGTCCGTTTGGGTGTCATACCTGAGTTGCAGCCTCACTCTGTCCCTTGGGGGGCTCCTGGAGCCAAAGTGGGAGTATCTCACGTCGTTGGGGCCAAATTCACAAGGGAACTTTTTAGGGGAGAGCTGGCCCGGCCTCTGTGACAGCGGGTCGTTGTCCAGAACTGTGATGCTGCATCGATCCCCGGGCTGAACTTGAATCACCAAATCATTGATGGGATCGATGAAGACCGACCTCCCGAAGGAGACGCGGATCCCATTGTTCGCAACCAGGATCGTGTCCTCGGAGAGCTCAGTCCTCAGGGCGTAGGACAGTCCATGGCTGTCGGGGAGCTGTGCGCCGGCGTCACCTGTCAGAAGCGCCACCACGAGCATAACCAAAGCAGTCCGGTGCCGCTGCGGGGACGGAGGCGTGCGCGCCATTTGGAGAGCGGTGGCGCAGCGGAGCGTCGCTGAACTTTGCGCATGCACTCCCGGTAACTCCCCTGCGGTCCTCGGTTAAAGTTGCAAGAGCGTAAAGTCGCAGTTGGACAGAGAGTTGCACCTGCGCGCACTGAGGTGCACCATTCTCATGGAGCAGCAGCGCACTGTTGAGCCAAACTTCACGCTCTTGCGCTGTGGAGTAAAAGGAGCAGTCACGCCCTCCTCCCAGCCAATTGGTCAATCTTTCCGCTGGAATGCGTTTGTCTGCTTTCAAATGGATGTGATTCACGCCAATCTGGGCAGAAAAGTCAGGGTTTGATTCAGAAAAAGAAAGAAATGACACAAATGGATGAAAAGAGGCAATATTGTAACAGTGGACGCTTATCCTGCCTGTGAACTCATACATTTGCGTTCATTTCAAGTTGAATACAATTAGATTCAAATATTTGTTATATTAGAAAGATTGTTTTAAAAAACATGAAGTGGTAAAGGGTGTCTGCATAACATCTCCATTGTTGGTCTAAAATGAGAAGATCTTTGTCTCCCCCTACTGGTTGAAGGCGTAAAGAGCACATTTATCATCAAACGCAGAACTTCCAGGTTTTCCCCATTTTTCAATCCAAGTCAATCTATTTATTTGACCAACACAGCCTTATTCCAACATGAGGTTTAAACATTAATCACACAGTGAGCAGGGCAGAAAAAAGTCATAAATACAGTTTCTGGGACCTATGCGGTGCCATTATCTTTGCCCTCCAGGTGACAGGTATTTTCTCAAACCGAGCATTCTTCTCTGAGTCCTAACAAGCTCAGTCACGATCTGACCTCTGCCTGCACAACTTATTTTATGTGCACAAATAGCCGATTGCTTTTTAAATCACACAGTTAATTGACACGTGAAGATTACTTGTGCAAATCCAGAATTACAGGTGTCTAAAGCGAAGCGCATTTGTTGGGTTTGCACTGCTATTATATTCAATGAATATGTCAGCAGAACAGGGCAGAGAGGACTCCCTGTGATTCCTCCAACAAGTCAACTGAGCCCTGCAGCTTGCTCTGAATGTTTGAACAGCGTTTGTATACATACCTTGTAAATATGTAGCAACTGGAACCTTCCATAGCCAGGGAGGATTTGGCTTTGGCTCTGCGGAGTTCCCTTTGATCCCCATCAGATGACTTTCATTCCATCCACAGGCATGTGGGAGAAGCTATTGTCTCCCCTCTTTGCTATAGTTATGCATTAATGACAGACAAACCATCTCACAGCCGGGCTGTGCTGAAATCAGTACACAGAAGCTGCCATACAGAACCCAGCGCTTGGGTTTCACTGGATACTGTTGACAGGGTCCAATTATAAATATAGCCGAGCAAACTGAAAAGCAAAGCCCAGGGCTTTGACAGCTTCTAGTTACACGAGAAAATGAAAAAGAAGATGAATAGGATTTTCTGACAGCAACGACGGCTTAGAGGGAATTGGATCATACCCAAAACTTCAGGTTTATTTTTGAAGCAAGCGGGAGTTTGATGATATTCTGTCATATCACATTTATATCAAATTTATTATAAATGACCAATTCTTCCTTCTTCATTGAAGTGTCAGCTTCAGAAGAATGGAAGGGTGCAAGCGACCACCTCATCCACAAAATGCATTGTTGGGCACACAGCTTGAGCCAAAGCAGTTCAGTTGACCTTATTATAATGTAAGTTTGTCAAAGGAAAAATAAAATCACCTCTTCTTTATTGTTGCTGTTCAGCTCTTTGCTGCTTTTTATCTTTCAATATATTTTCATCATAGAAAGCTCCCCTTTTTCCAAGTCCCACATAATAATAATAATACCATAACTCTTTTCAGTTACAAAAGTGCTATTATTTGTTTTATTTTTAAGCTCTTTTGATCTATTTTAAAAGCCTTCCAAAATGCTTTAATTACGATTATGCTGTTTTAAGAAATTCACTTCTGAATTGTGGGCAGAGTAAGCCTGTCACCATTTCCCATCATCTATCTGTTTACACGCTCTCCTGCTAGCTTACAGCCCCTCACACCATAACATTACTGGTGCAACAAAAATGGTGAGCAACACTGGAGCCGGTGCCTCGATAACCCCATTCAACAGAGTGAGCGATGCCCTTGAGCTCAGAAAGGTGACATCAAAGCAGACCGATGAGCTTCAGGATCAGTCTGTTCAATCTGAGCTCCACTCTGGACTCAAATTTAGATTGTTTTTATCCCCTTTATAGTTTAATATTTAAAAATGTGCTCCATATTTTTGGATATCATTTCAGGGGGACTACTAACTGTGTGAGACTAAAGCAAAGAAAAATCTCCTTTATTATATATAATATAGACACTTTATCTGAAATAAATGCAAATTCCACCACACATACTTCATAGCTACACCAGATCTCATCGTTCATGATGCACCTACTAATTGGATTTTGCATAAACCCTTAAAGATACTCTTGATCTTCTTCAGCACTACCCGTCCTTATCTTTAACTGATACTCAAATGCTTGGACTAATAAGGCAACCCACTTTAAGAGACACAACCACAGCCTGGCTAATCTCATTAAGGCTATATTTGCTCATTTCGTCTCTGTCAAAGACAATTTGTTTGAGCGGAAGGTTTTTGCTGAAAAAAGGCTGTAGCAACTTCTCCGAGATCCAACCCTTTGAAATAAATCGTGTAACCTGCAGAGGGAGAGCACACAGCCATCCTGCAGCCAAATCCATCTTCTCCAGATTATGTTCCTCCTGGGATGCTGAAGAGCAGAAAAAGAAGCTGAAGCAGTCAGCTTTAATCAAATTCTTATTGCGTTTCTAAATTCCCAAGGCATCTGTGGACCCGAACATGAAGACTATGACTTATGGCCAGAGCGATCAGAATGCATACGAAGCAAGTCAGGTGTATTTATGGTAACATTTTCAAACTCTTAGATCTATTGTAAAGCACTTTACAAATATCCACAAATGCTCAAAAGAGGACAGTTTGGAGGCATTAGAACCAACGTGTTTATTTGTTTTTGTCAGCTTGCAGTCACAAAATAAATTATTTCAGGTTCTTAGAGCAAGATTAGTCTTGAGATGTTTGAAGTTGTTAAAGCTCCGGTAGTATGTTGAGCTACATGTGACACTGAAGTGTGATATTACAGTGTTTCAACACAATAAATTGGTAAAATAGTCAACTGTATTGATACAGGAGGTTATCCTACAGATTTCATCTTAATAAACACTACTTTGTAAATAAAAAAATGACAAAATAAAACCCCAAAATTTCTGATCATTTTAAAAGTAAAAGTTAAAAAAATCCAGTAGCTTTACATGCTTTTTGTGCAAAAAAATGTGACTATTATGTGAAACAAATAAAAAAGCAATCAAAATAGTTTTTGTTTATTAACAAACATTTGCAGGGTAGTGTTACAAAGACAAAAGAACTCGGCAGAAACAGAATTAGAGACTGTGTTGCCGATAAACAATTTCAGAGACAAACTGGTGTGAGCAGAGCTGAGCTGAAATCAGTCATGCCAGGGATAATGGGAAATGGGAGCAGGTGTACAGACAGCTTCAGGGAACCTGATCATTATGACAAGTGGAAATCTTGACAGCATTTAGCCAGAAGGAAAACAGAAGGTCTAAAAACTTTTGAAGGACAGAAAGAAAAAAAAAGTCCTCATGGACGCAGAAAAACAGTTCTAAAACAGCCCAGCTGGTGTGTATGTGGTGTGTATGTTAACTTCTGATCAAGCTGTTGCCATCTCACAACTGTCTATGAAACCATGTACTCCTCCACTATCACCCTATTTTTGTTTTTAGTTGTTTGTCTGTTTGGTCGCTCTGCTTCTCCTTGTTGTGTTTTTTACATTTGTTGTTCAAACAGTAAAACCTTTGGAACATATGCTCATTTGAGCAAGCAAAGCAGCAGCTACAGTGATGTGGTCGGCCCACTCAAACATTTAATTTGTTAAGGAGGATAAACACAAAATGAAACAGAACATTTCCACTAAAGGGTGAGTATTCAAATAGACACTCAAATAAGAGTCATCATATCACACCAGCACATAGTTCTACTGTGTTAAGCTAAAACGACAACAATCATACTGTAAAGTCTAAAATAATGAAGTTCTGGTCAAAGTATTTTGGACTAATTAGGGGAAAACTTTCAGGAATATGGAATAATTCCTGAAAGTAATGCGCTGTGGCGTCGGTTATTGAAATAATTAGGAATTTTGTGGCACAAGCACCTTAATTTGGCATGAATTTATCTGAGGATCCTCTCTATTAGTAAACCAACAAGAAAATCCAAAACTAAATATATATATATAAAATTCACAGACATAAACTAGTGTTCTGTAGGTACCACTCAAGTTTAAAGACATGAAAAGCCCACATTTTAGAGACCGGGGCAAATGTTTTTCTAACAATTGAGTGTAAGGCCGCCATCTTTACAAATGCCCGTCACTTTGGAGTTTTCTTCTGGCTAACGTACTTTTCCTGGTGTTCGTACCACAAAATGCAGGTTGTCTGGAATACAAACACAAAATGTTCAAAGAAATGAATCAAACGACACGCTTTGTCATGTTGATCTTTCGTTTAATGTTTTGGCAAAATTTGTGGTTGAACCCTAAAAAAATCTTTTGATTTTTCTGACCAGTCTTTTGTTTTCTTTGAATTTTTGAGTAACTTTGTAATCATGCAGCTTTTCTCTTTAAAGTGTTGTGAACTGCATGTAGACGTGCAAATGATAAAGAGTCAGTACAAGATTAATATTTACATGTGTCTGTGGATGTATACATTATGTATTTGTTTATATATGTGTAGATTTGAATTTTTTTGTTTTCGTTCTTAGTTCATTTAAATTTATTGATGAAGCTAAAAATAATTTCAATTTAAGTTAATTGTTTGCACATTTTTAGAAGCATGTTCCTCTGTATTTTGTTTGTTCCTGAATTGACTTATTTGATTGATAAAGTTTTTTTTTTACTTCATTCTGCTACATTTTCTAATCTTATTTTTTCAAAACGAGTTTAAAATTGTGTTCAGCTTGAGCAAGAACACTTCCTGCTGCTGGTGCACTGCTGCACAGACTCTGTTTCTCTTAATGTTTGACAAAATCTGTGCCTGAAAGCTTCTACGGTGCAACAGTGCAAACACACTTGCAAGGTCAGCAGGGTGATGTCAAAACGGACTCCATTACAGTCTAACCACTGGACTGATCTGAGGAGAAACCAGCAGACTTTTATTCATTCATCCATGACTGAAAACTAGGTTTCTGACAGCAGGCCTTTGGATTCTCATAATCACTGACTTCCTGTAGAGAAGGGTCCCCGACAGGTCAAAGGTAACGTCATTTAATCCAATGGCTGCCGGGTAGATACCCCTCAGGCCTTCCAACAAGTAAAACATTTCACGTGTGTTCAGACTGAATTCATGTTTCAGGCTATTATCTGATGCCACACCCACTAAAAACACAAAAACAACAACAATGAAGAAAAAACCTGCAGAATTGCTGTTGAACAACAAATACATTTTACATTTTAGGATGTTTTTTAAATTTTATTTTTCATTTACGAAGCTTTACTGGAAAAAATCCTTGTGAAAGTTTAGTTTTTATTCTACATATTGTGCTTTATTGTGACCACTAGCATTTAAAACAGTATTAAAGTCCCAGTCCAATGAAAATTGTGTCCATGGTGTTATTAACTTGTAGCATTATTCTCATATTGGAGGACATGCACAAAAGAAAACCTCATTTCGTAGAATTTCTTGATTCGAATCATGAAAAAAGCCCCGGTTTGTGCCGCCGCAGCTCACGTCTCACTTCTTTGCTCCAACAGACCTTTTTTTGCCAAAAGGGTGACATCGCCGCTACTGTGTAAAGTGAGTTCCGGTCTATGGGCTTAGACTGGTGTCGTGCCAAGATACGTCTCTCCTGTCAGAAGTTGTGCCCCGACAGGGGATACAAAAATCATTGATTTGTTTTGTACCACTCATATTTAGTAAAAAGAAGATGGATTTTTAGTTAATTCTGGGGCAAAATGTTGCTTTTTTTTGCATGTTTTTTGCTATGCTAATCTTAATTTGGGCTTGTGAGGTGCTATAAGCTAGCAGGGGCGTGTAAACAAAGGCAGAAGAGTGGGAATTTAAAGTAAACGATTTTGCTAACTATTTTTATGATCATTAGGGATTTTTAAAAGCTAGTTTTGGACATCGCTTTGCTCTTTCCCCTACATCCCCACATAGACTGTGACCAGAGTTCTGTTTGAGTATTTTAGTAGAGTGTTGCACATACTTCTGAGGGCCCCTACTGCGATGTAATGGACTTAACCTTCCCATTAACCCGTGTCAAATTTAGCCATCATCTGTAAAGTTAACTGCTGTAACAAGGTGCTTTCCATGCTTCTGGTAAATTTTCAGTTTTAGCTTTGAGACTTTCAACCCACTGACCACCGGCACGCATGCACACAAACACGCAACCCTGCCGACAGCGCTAATGAGAGCCGGGCCACAAACTGACACTCTGACTGAGTCTCGTTCATTTCAATGACATGATTCAAATGGAGTCAATATTTGCCAAAGAACTTGTTCTTTTTTAACCTTTTATTCAAACTTGTTTATGCATAAATCCAAAAGCAGCACAACTGGTGCAGAATAATTCCTAAACGCCAAAATAAAAGTATGTGTGCTAAATACTCCCAGAGGATGGTAATGTTACAGAGGATGAGGTAAAAGCTAAAACGTGTAAAAAAGCGGTTCAAAGAAGGACCTTGTAAGTCATAGTAATAGAAATGAGACAGAGAATATACACGTTGGTGTAATTTTCCATCAAGCGTTGCTTTCACTGACAGCATTCTTTCACTACACTGACACTGGCAGGCTTGATTAGTTCAAGTTCTTATCTAACGACTTTGAACTTTTGCCGTCAGCTTCACGATTGCATCAGTGTCCATTTTTAGAAGGAGGGTCGGGACCTGACCGATACCCTTTACATCTGATTGACTGAGAGCCGGACTGCAATGCCAAATGAGTTCTACACACCAGATGCTGATGGGAAACCAGAAACGTGGGAAGCAGAAGGGTTAGAAGAAGTAAAAACGATGGACATTAAAATATATTTTAGTGTGTTAAAACCTAAAAAAATGTGACATCCTTAGATCTATTTTAACTTTGATTGTATTTTTTTTCTTATGTGCAGAGCATTCCAAGTGTTTCAAAATGAATGTATGCTTTAGAAAAGGATTAGGAAACACTGATCGGCATGACAGGCAGTGTTTCAAATAACATTTTGGCAACTACAAACATGACCAAGAATCATTTGGCATATAAGATTTATTATTGCCCATGTACCTAAGCAGGTTTATTTTTGTGTTATTAAGTCAATCATTGATTAGATACCTTCAAAGTAAAAGTCCGCTTTGAAGCTGTGAATTTCAAATGGTTCCAAAGGAGAAGAACAGTTCAGTGCTGTGTCATTAGATGTTCCATGGGCTTAAAAATATTGTGAGTCTAAAGAAATTAGATTAAAAAAAAAAGTAATTCTGCCATCTTCTGGCAAAAAGATGTATTGCTGCTTTTTCGTAGAAGTTTATTTATTTATTTATTTTTGGCAATGGTTACTTTAAAACACGAGACAATTATTTAAACATATATGTTTTAGTAAATCTATGTGTTATGAAAAATGTAACATCCTGTCAACACTGCATGCAAAACCACAATTATGCTTTTTAGCCCATGACTATCACATGATTAGAACGTATGTCTGCCTTTATGTGATCAGGAAAACATCTACAGCATTTAAGGATTCCTGTTTAGTTTGCAATTAACATATCAAGCTAGACCTCATAAAATGGGAGTTTTGTTGTCAATCCATTGAAAACTGCACTGATGCAGCACAAGCTCATGTATACAAGAGAAAATACAGACATGTGCAGATATACTAAAAATAAACAGACAAAAAAGCATAAATAAATAGTATTTTAGTGAATAGACTTGGAAATGGAATTGTGTGGATCTTTAAACCAGAAACAAGACAAAACATTGCAACAAACTGATCCAATTATGGGCTTTTCTCCATCGTAATGCGGTATAACGAAAGAGCAAAATCCCTGGTTAAATCTAACTGACTGTTATAATTGGTGCAAATGTCAGTCAACAAGTCCTCTATGTTTGTTAATGTTCTAAAGTAACTTTGTTGGGAAGTTTGTATCCTCCTTGTGGTTTCCATCAAACATCACATGACATATTTTTAACATTGTCAGATCCACTTTCTAATGCCCACAAAGACCGTAATGCTCCCCCAGCTGTGGTATTGTGTCGGCTAACAAAACAAGACACTGAAAAGCTCTTGAGGCTTTGAGCTGGAAACACTTTTACTAAGGCCTGTGCTTGGGATTTGAACACACATGATGCTACCGATGTTCCAAAGCGTTTCTTTTTGTTTGTTTCATGCATTTTGACTCCTCTTTAATCAGTTAGTTTTATTGCCACAGGCATCCTGGTTCCTGCAGCCCAAAAGATCATTTTAGCAAGTCTGTAAATAGGTCACTTTAATAATCAAATTATTGGACTGATCATTATCACTTTGAATTACATTTGTGAAATTAAGGACAACACTGAAGACTTTCAGCCTCCCTGTGTTGTAAACTAGAACTTTTCCATATTCTGTGCACCCAAGAGTCTATGAACTGCTCTAAACTAGTATGGCTTACATGATTGGCCTTGAGTTTTTTTATAATTTAGGGATTAGAAGAAACAAAAGTCACATATCTAACTCTTGGAAGAGATGTGATCTCAAAACATTAATCAAATAAATGTTTTTACATGCACACATTAAATGTGGGACCAATGTTTCTTTTCTGAGCAGTCAACAACAAAAAAAAAAGGTTCTTCTCCTCTTCCTCAGACATCTTTATCCCATCATCCTGACAACAGAAGAACCCTGACACTTCCTCTGACTCATCTTCAGATTGTTCAGCTTCAAAAGCAGCGGTAATGTTCAGACCAGTTCGTTTGTTTTGTCTGCTCTCCATTTTGGACTCCCAAAGCTGCTTATATGTTTTGAACTCTGCATTTGGTTTGACTCTTTGCACTGCCAGAACTTTTTTTAAATGTCAACTTTTTGCAACAAACAATTCGATTGCATGGTTTCAATCCACTTCCTGACTGAATTAGTTGTAAGAAAAGTGCTTTTAATTTTAGAGAACAAAAACTCTTGAAAGCACTTGAAAACAATATGTGTCTTTGTTAATTTAGATTCATCAAATTTGTATAATACTTTTCAGTGACTCAAAACCTGACAACACATAAACGGGTCTTTTTTTTGGCACGATTAAACCCTGAAACACTGTTTGGAAATAAAATGCTAGAATTTTCTGCGATTTCATTTTACTTAAAATAAAATGTTTACACAAACTGCAAATTTTGACAATCCAGTCTTACTTCAACACAATACAAATGGATACATAATAATAAACAGACACTTGGCATCCTCATTTTTTTCATCAGTGGGATGCAGCCACAGGGAAAGTGCCCAAAGGGGCGTTGGTATCAGTTTCCTCAATTTGCAGCCAGAGCTGAGCGGATGTCATTGCGCGCTCCCAGGTCTGACAGAACGCGCGCGCGCTTCAGCCAACCAGAGAGAAGGGAAAAGATACTTAGTGTTGGTGAAACCAGTGGAAACTTTAGCGTCTGCCGGAGTTTATTAAACATGTGTTGACACGCTACATGTAGTTTGGGTTGGTTTCAGGGATAAAAAAGAGGATTTTACGCATCTGCGGCGCGCACTCCCGGGTGGAGCGTTTCATCCAACCGAGCAACCAGTGGACGGTGAAGTTTCTTTCTCTTTTTCATTCATGATGGAGGTTGCACATTTTTTTTATTTTCTTTTGTTTAATGTGTGTTTCTTGCAGCCAACATAGTTTTCTTTTCACTGTTCAGGTTTCCAAAAGAACCATTTGACTCATTTTACCAAAAGCTTTGTCTCGTTCTTGCCTTTTTTATAGCAGTTGTCAGCTGACAGACTGAAGAAAAAAATGTCTCAGCTTTATTACAAAAAAACGGAAAGCTGCTCGTACAGGGACCGTATCCCGCTGCGCATAGTGCGCGCGGAGGCTGAGCTCTCCTCCATGGAGAAAGCCTACCTGGGGGCTGTGGAGAAGGGAGACTACGGCAGCGTGAAGCAAGCCCTGGAGGAGGCTGAGATCTACTTCAGGATCAACATCAACTGCATAGACTCTCTGGGACGCACGGCCCTCCTCATCGCCATTGAGAACGAGAACCTGGAGATCATCGAGCTCCTACTCAGCTATAACGTCCACGTGGGGGATGCGCTGTTGCACGCCATCCGCAAAGAAGTGGTGGGAGCTGTGGAGCTGCTGCTCAACCACAAGAAACCACGTGGGGAAAAACAGGTACAGAATGTTTTCTTCAAATTGCATCTTGCCCCATCACATAAAAGTATACTTTAACAAATAAGACGCATAGGAATAACTTAATACAAATAATTGCACAACAGCAGTAAATATGCAGCAGATAGAAAGCAGGAGAACATCAGAAGCCATTTAAGGCAATGCTGTGTCTCTTGGCTTTAGCAGAATCTCTCAGAGAGTCCAAATGGGATAGAGATGAAGGGATTGTCAGGAACACAGCCACAGTTGGAATCTCCTGCGCTTTGATACCAGCCCAGCTTGGTTTCCTTGTAAATGATGGTGTTTTCTGTGAAGACAGGAAGAAGCGAACGGGTGTTGTTGCTTCTAACCAGTCAGATATTCTGAGGCTACGGCTGGACCAAAAGCCATTAGTTGTTTAGCTTGCTGTTAGAGAGTCAGAGGATGGATTCAATTAGATGCATTGGGCCAGTTCCAAAGGGTCGCCGCTTTGACTTCCTGTTTAAAGTTGGTTGCAAAACAGCAGCAAGTGGAGCTGGATCAGTTCATCAAGCCAAAGCTAGGTCGCTGACTTCGTTCAATGAGAAACGGCCCAATTTCTCAAAAAATTGAAACGTTCTCGTTTTCTCACAATGGAGGACATATGTTAAACTTTAAAATTAAACTTTTCTGAGTATTTCTTTATTCAAATTGTTGTCAACCAGGAGCAAATGTAAAACTGCAATTGGAAAAAGCTTGTAAGTGTGGAGTAGAAGCTCCTACAGCCAGACTTCATTGCATTGCATCCGATGCATCCACTTGTAGACGACAAAATCCGTACGTCCATTTATTGCTCCAAACTGTACGGCTGATAGCTCCAATATTACTCTGCATTTTTGTTGCACCTGTAAGGTTAGGTTGGGGTTGTGAGGGGCTGTAAGCTAGCGGGTGAAAGTGTAAATAGATGGATGTCAGGAAGGAGGGGCGGGCCTACTCCCCGCAGTGGTTCCGCCTCCAATTCAGAGGCAAATTTCTGATGAACTGCTGCCCCTCTGCAGGAACTATGTCCTCGAAAATGATACTAATTTTGATTTTGGTCAAAAACGGCATACTCATAATAATACAATAAAAACCCTGAGTAGTATTATACAATAAATCAAAAGATGATCTGAGTGAGACGAAAGCACACGTATTGTCTGGTTTTGGAACTGACAAATCTGTTGAATCTTCAGCTCTGAAAAGGCCTTTCAAGGTGCATGTGAACAACGTTCACACATGTCGATCCATTTTTTAGGGAAAACTAGCTTATTTAAAGCCCAAATGTTGACATTACGCTTCCCCTGTCAGTAAGAGATTCAAAAGCAGTATTTTTCTTAGAAGTGACCGGTGGGAAATGTCCAAAAGAAAGTTTATTCATTACTGTCTCCTCTCTTTGATTACTGGAAAGGTCCCAGGAATTCTCCTGGACAAACAGTTTTCAGACTTCACCCCGGACATCACTCCCATCATCCTCGCAGCCCACACCAACAACTACGAGGTGATCAAGCTGCTTCTGCAACGCGGTGTTTCCATACCTCAGCCACATGCTGTGCGTTGCAACTGTGTGGAGTGTATGTCCAGCACCGACATCGACTGCCTGCGCTACTCGCGCTCACGTCTCAACATTTACAAGGCCCTCGCTAGTCCGTCTCTCATTGCCCTCTCCAGTGAGGATCCTTTCCTCACAGCTTTTCAACTCAGCTGGGAGCTCAAGGAGCTGAGCAGAGTGGAGAATGAGTTCAAGTCAGAGTACGAAGAGCTCTCCCACACTTGTAAACAATTTGCAAAAGACCTTTTGGATCAGACTCGAAGTTCCAAGGAGCTGGAAATAATCCTGAACTACCGTGATGACTTAAACCCCATCCTGGATGAGAACACTAATGACCTGGCACGGCTGAAGCTGGCCATCAAGTATTGTCAGAAAGAGGTAAGCTCCTTACTTATTGCATCTGCAATGACTTATAGTGGAATTGAAATTGCTTGAAAAAATAGGTAGTCATAATGGCCAGCCCACACAATCAGGGATTTACAATGAAACAGGTACAAGAACAAGAGAGTTTTCCAGAACAAGAGGGACGGCATGACAAGAAAAGCACCAAATTGAGCTGTAAATGGCCTAGGATGGGTGGAGACATCCTTTGAGATCCCACAACAACATGTAATTGCCTGACTGACTCTTAAAAATGCATTACAGTGGGCCTCTTACACAGTCCCATGACAACTGGGTATTAGTGGATAATGATGGACGAAGCATTGTCCATTTCCCTGAAATGCTAACTCATAATATTTTAATTAGAAAAGAAATCCTTTATTGTCTCCCTGTGAAGTGTTGGTCCTTTCGTTGTAACTGAACGTAAAATTACTAAATGTATCATATTTATTACTAGCGTTACTTTTATGTTTAGACCTAAATAAATACAATTTAAATTAATAAATGCAAGTGTGTAAATTCACTGAATTCAGATATTATTCCACCTAAAAGCTAATATCCAGTCATGTTTGCATAGAAGGCTCTTTTGATTTTGGCGTTTTGTTAAAAAAGTGACAAGTAACCACTAGAGGCGGAGCTAGAACATTTTATTTGGGGGGCAGAATACCTTAGAAGGATGGCAAAAACACAAAAACACACATTTTGGAGCATTTGCATGTTTTTTAAACTACTTTCATTTAGATGTTAAACTGTTTTTTGTTTGCACTCATAAGTGAATGTGTGTCACAGGCTGTATTTCTGTTTCCTCTATTTTGGAGGGTGTGTAAAAATGCTTCTAGTAATATTTACTTTGATAGAGATCCCATTTTTGTTCAATAGAAGAAATAAAAAAATCAGACAAAATTTAAAACAGAAATCTTAGTTTTAAAAAATAAAAGGCCAAATTATTTTAAACTGAATTTTTGAACATTTTTTCACATGCTTTTATTTTGACAGCTTTTTCATATTGAATTCAAGACGTACATGCATAATACAAAAGCATAAAATGATAAAGATGAAAGTTAGGTGACTGAGTAAAAAACATTTTTCAGTAAAGTTATGACAATATAATCTACTTAGGGACATAGAAATGTTCAGTGTAAAATAGCGTTTACTTGTATTGCGCTTTTTTTTACCTTCCTTGAAGGCCCAAAGTGCTTTACAGACACATTCCCATTCTGCTGCCAAACACTGGTGCCAACCTCCCACCAGAGGCAATGTGGGGTTTAGTGTCTTGCCCAAGGACACTTTGGCACATCGGCAGGCAAGGTGGGAATTGAACCTTCAATAGTCCGATCAGAGGTCGACCACCCTACCGCCTCACCATGGCCGCCCTGTAAGGTGACATTGCTTTGTACAGGTTGCACAGAATTGCAACAGCTTCCAGTTTAGCATCAGCTGAGGTAGAACGGCATGTTGTTTGAGTGGTGGGGGTGGGCGGGAGTGCGGGAAGACAGGTATTGGATGTTCTGGTTGAGGGCCCAAATGGCCTGCGGGGAAAAGCTCCTCCTCATCCTCTCTGTGTTGGCCTTCTGGGGATGGAAATGGACCTCTTCATCTACTTGTGTAATTCCCCTCTGTCTTCAGTGAGTCAGGATGTGGGATGTAGAGAAACAGAAAAGTAAGAAGGCCACACCAAAAGGGGGCAGAAGGCAGAGGCAGAGCAGGAGGCTGAGAGCAGTGGGTTTGGTTTGTGCTGGTTTGTGTCTCTTTTGGTTCCTCAACAGTCTTAAACTGTTGGGTTTTGTTATTTTAATTTGGGTTTGGGACCTTGGTAGTCTTAGTTTGCGGGCTTTGTTTCTGTTTCTGTTTTTGTTTTAGGTAGTTTTGATTAGGCAGCCCTTAGCAGGGAGCTGCTGACTCCGACGGCCAGCATGGCTTGGTCAGCTGTCTTCCTGACCTTTTGTTGTGTTTGGCCAAGGTTCCAGTTCCCTTTGGTTCGTCTTTTTGTTTAAACCAGCACTTGAATTATTTTGCTTTTTTTTGTTTCCAGGACACAGAGTTTTGTTTATTTAATAAACTGTGTCGTTTTAATTCTCGTGTCCATTCTTTTTCTTTATGTTGCGACCCCATCTTGTCTACCCCTAGACCTGAGCCATGTTGGGGTCGTAACATATGGGGGCTCGTCCGGGATCTGAACCCGGGACCTCTCGCAGGAAAAATGAGGCTTCTGTGTGTTCCCTTCGTTCATCACTCCTGGTTTTGAATCATCTCTCTAGTATTAACTAAAGATCGTTTTTTAAGATTGACCTTTAATTTTACAGTGTGCAAAAGCATAACTTTAAATATGGTGTCTCCATCCTTTCACACTTGTAATAGATGGGAAGAATATTCCTATCTAAAGTCCTGATCCAGTGATGGGAAAAGACCAAGCAGATCTGTCAGATCAGAGGCAAGGCGGAACAGGAAGTTGGACAAGAATGCTGAAAAGCTGGTACAGGCACTTCATCAATAGGAAGACAGGAAGTATCTGCTGAGCAGATGCAGAAATAAAAGCTAATTGGTGGCAGCAGCAACAAACAGAATCTTTTAGACATCTAGAGAAAATAAGGGACACTTCTGATGATGCCTTTGCCATTTAAACATTGTGGGCGTAAGAGTAGTCCAAAGTCTGGACTGAGAAGACCTTCTCTGTTAAGTGAAGCTTTAAGCACATGTCTGAATTATAAAGGTTAGGACCCAATTCCCTCCCTTAACTGCTAAAATATTATAGAGTACGAGACAGACTTAGTGCCCTGGACTTTGAAAGCGATTCGGACACCCTGCTCACTACTTTCTTTTTTGGCATCATCAATTTCACAAAGTAAAAATCTTATAAATATGAGCATTTTACAAATATGTGTTCCGGTGATGAAAGAATGGATGGTTGATAAAAAAAGACATTGAAATACATTTGACAATGCATTGTGGTCTGTAACATCAACCCAGGGAGCATTGACGGGTTTTTCGCAGAGACTTCTGGCACACTGTTTGCCATTTGTTAGTGCTGCCCGAATCTCAAATTTCAAAATTGAGTACCTTAGAAACTTCCCAGAATTATCTGCAAAAACCGGTGTGCATCGATGCTCACTAGACGGGGGAACACGGATACCTACAATGGATTCATAGTCATACAATGGAGTCGTCGTGACATATTTGTGTTGATTTGGTTTTCACTTTGTGAAATCGGTGACGTTTTATTTAACTCTGAAAAAAATATAGTGAGCAGTGTCCAAATTGCTTTTAAAATCCAGGGCACCAGTCCTGAACTGCATAGTTTTTTTAATAATTAGGGAGTAGAATGGGAGTTCAGACATAGTTGTAGATTCTGACACCCCTACAAAATGGCAAACGCACTATAGTGCACTATGTAGTGCACTATGTAGAGCATTGAATTCAGACACAACCACAGTGTATGAGCAGACGTGCTCAGTAAGTGTTGGGTAAACAAAATGTTTTCATAAACCAGGAAGGTAAACATGTTTTATCAACTCTAATGTCTATTAAAAATGTGAAATCTAAAACGAGTTTTTCAATATTTTGTTCTTCTTTCCAGTTTGTTGCTCAACCCAACTGCCAACAGCTGCTGGCGTCTCGCTGGTATGACAAATTTCCAGGCTGGAGGAGGCGTCATTGGGCCGGAAAACTCATCACCTGCTTCTTCATTGGCCTTCTCTTTCCTCTGTTGTCCATTTTCTACTTAATCTGCCCTAAGAGCCAATACGGCCTGCTGATCCGTAAACCCTTTGTCAAGTTCATCTGTCACACCGCGTCCTACCTGACCTTCCTGTTGCTACTCTTCTTGGCCTCACAGCACATTCACTCCACAGATCCAAATTCTCGATTCCACGATATTCAAGGTCCACCACCAACCACAGTGGAGTGGATGATCCTGCCCTGGATCATAGGTAACTGTCCAGCGAAACACATTTGGTAGCACTTCTTATGTAAGCTATACCTGTAATAAAACATTAATGTGATGACATTGCTTCATTAACATGTCGTTGGCTTTAAGGTTTCATTTGGATTGAAATCAAACAAATGTGGGATAACGGTTTGGAGGACTATGCAGACGACTGGTGGAATATCATGGACTTCATTATGAACTCTTTGTATCTCTCCACCATTGCTCTGAAGATCGTTGCATATGTGAAGATTAAGGTATTGTATGTCGGTACATCTATTTATCATTCATTTGCTGAGTCATAGAATTTGAGTTGCTATGACTCAAGTTGACGTAAACAGCACCTGGATGAATGAGAATTCATTGGGATGAACAAAAATGTTGACTCTAGACAGTAAACTTTTTACAATGCAGTTTATTTTGCACCTTTTTTTAGCTGGACAAAAAAACAAAATGTATCATTCCAAAGTAATCTCGAAGTGGTTGAAAGGCACTTCTTTTGTTTTTTTTAAATTCAACTTTATGTGGAAATCAAAGGTAGCCTTTCTTACATGGTGGCACAAGAAAACTGTCTCCTTTCTGTCTGAGCTTAAAGTTTCTGCAGTTTCCAGCAACGTATTGTCTTCTTGAAGAACGATCTTCTGTTTTTCTTTAGGAAACCACTTGAGCACATGTTTTCTTACTGTCTCCTCCTGTCGATGAAATATAGTGTGGAATCAAGCAAAAATCTTGTGTTCCCGTTCTTCTATTTGATCGAGAAATGACAAATCTTACTGTCAAACCTCAAATAAAACTTCATTTTTCGAACACTTTCTAGTTAAGTGAAAGCTTTCGAACATTCGCCTAATCCTGCTTTTATTTCATGAACTAATACAGGAAATGTAATTATTTTTTTATTAGTTTAGTTTTTGTCGTTGTGGTAAAGTAGCAAAAAAAAATCCACCCTTCACAACTAAAAAGTACATTTCTTGTCCATCTTTCTAAACCAAAAAGCGTTTGGATGTTTGTCTGACAAAACAGCAACAACAAACTGAGGGTGTATTCAGGCTGAGCACATTTGGTTCACCTAAAGTGAACTAGAGTCCGTTTCCTTCGATAATCTGGGAGGAATTTTCAGTCCGGACACACACAAGTGGACCCTAGTCTGAGACCAAGAACCGCTCTCTGACCCATCTTTCGAGGTGGTCTCTGTTCATTTCCAATCCGCCTGAGCTCCGGCTCGCTCTCACACAGTCCCAACAAAGATTGAAGAAGGGACTCTCTGTCTCATTGCTTTGCCCCGCCCTCATAATTCCTGGCCAATAACTGAGGGGATCTTTAGTCACGTGGTTTATGGTGTTTACAAGCTTTGGTTTGCCAGTCTGAATACAGACCAAATTAAGTGGACTCAGTTCGGATCAACGGAGGTTTACAGTCTGAATACACCCTAGAAATTCAGAAAAACCTTTATTTTTTTCAAGTAACTAATAATCATGTAAAAATGAAGAAAAACCTTTCACTTAGCTTCTACTGAGCCTGGTGTAATTTTATTAAACTATAATAAATTTAGCACAACTCATGGTTTTGACAAAGAGAAGAAGTGATTCTCTTTCCCTATGATTTGGTTCAATGGTAGATGACATAAAGTTCAGTTATAGAATGATTTTTGTATTAAATTTATACAAAAAAAAAAACAGTGTTTACTTGTACGGCAGCTGATCTTTCATCCCATCAAATGAGACAATTTTAACAACAAAATGCAGCAGCAATCAAGAAACACAGAAACACTTCATGGGATTCATACCTGCTGAAGATCTTAAAAGACAAGTTTTTCATGCTCAAACTAAAATGACATCATTTAACCCACCACTCTGTCAAAACATTAAGTATTATTTGCATTATGGCATTTTTTAATCACAATTTATAAGGCTTTTGTCTTTCACCTCAAATCTTGTTCTTGTTTGTTGCAGAAAAATGTTAAAACTTCGAATAAAACAGACTTTAATGTCATTCTTCTTTTTTTTTCAGCAATGCAATTCCAATGAAACCCATGTATCCCGGGACCATTGGGAAGTCTGGCACCCCACTTTGATTGCAGAGTCATTGTTCGCGATTGCCAATATCTTTAGCTCTTTGCGCCTTATCTCTCTGTTTACCGCCAACTCCCACCTGGGTCCTTTACAGATTTCCCTGGGTCGCATGCTCCTGGATATCCTCAAATTCCTCTTTATCTACTGTTTAGTTCTGCTGGCCTTTGCCAATGGTCTAAACCAGCTCTATTTTTATTATGCAACAGACGGTGAAAATAACTGTTATGGCATTCGCTGCATGCAGCAAAACAATGCATTTTCCACGTGAGTCAAAATCCTTTTACATCAAAGCTGCGTTCCCACCGATTCTCACCTCAGGGCGTCCAGTTTCAATGTTAAGTCAGTGTACAGATGCAATCATCAGAGGTTCTGCTGCACACGTTAGGCGTTGGTCTGGCAGCAGTTTGTTTTGGGCGTCGTGGCTTGTCGAAAGTTCAAACATCTGAACTTGGGCAAAGAAGACGCGTTGCGTCGACCAATCAAGGGACTCAGTCTTGGCCCGTGATGTATTAATGATGTGATCAGAGGAAGGTGTCCAAAACCAACATGGAGAATAATCTGATCGTTCTCCTCCTAAACTTTGAATTTATTTTTCTTTTTTCATCAAAACAACAATAAAAAGATTGTGTAGTTTTATTGGAATCTATTTAAGTTGTTCGGTGTGAACGCAGCACAACATTACACATGTTTGAAGTGTTTATCAATGTTCCTGCTTCTCATAAATCTTCTTTGGCTGGTTTTCAGGTTGTTTGAAACAGTGCAGTCCTTATTTTGGTCTGTGTTTGGTTTGGTTTCCCTCTATGTGACGAGTGTAAAGCCACGCCACGAATTCACAGAGTTTGTGGGCACTACAATGTTTGGCACCTATAACATCATCTCCTTAGTGGTGCTTCTAAATATGCTAATTGCGATGATGAACAACTCCTACCAACACATTGCTGTGAGGGATGTGCATGATTTTTCTCTGCATTTTTTTCACTACAAAATGTTCTTTTTTTTCTTTTTCCAGACATTTAGATGATTTACTTTTTCCTTTTTTCAGGATCACGCTGATATAGAGTGGAAATTCGCAAGAACAAAGTTGTGGATGAGCTATTTTGAAGAAGGGGGGACTTTGCCCCCTCCATTCAACATAATACCCAGCCCCAAGTCTGTTTGTTATCTGTTTAGATGGATAAGGAAACATTTGTGTAGAAGGCAAACAAAAAGAATCAGTCAAAGCTTTGAGTCTTTGGGGGTGAGACATTTACTGCCTTATCTGCTCAACATTTACTTGTTCTGTGCCAATCTATTAAATTAAAGCGATAAGATCGATTTCTAAACAATTTCAGACAAATGGGGCTCCCTGTTCTTCCAATCTGACTGATGTTAATATGTATCATAAGGTCTGATGAAAAACAGTTCTAAACAGTTCTAAGTTCTAAATCCATCTCATTCTGGTTTTTGAAATTGCAGACACGTGCCGCCACTAACGTCAGATTAAACCACGAGTATCAGGTTAGTTCTGCATAAAGCGCGATTTCTTTTTCTATTAGTTACAAATGTTATATTGGTATAAAAAATGTTTATTTTTATTAGGAGGTCTTAAAGAATCTTGTGAAACGATATGTGGCTGCAATGATCAGAGATGCCAAAACGGAGGAAGGCTTGACAGAAGAAAACTTCAAGGTAATACTTAAAGTAATGGTAGCACTGTCCATGTCATCTCCACTGCTGTTTAAAGACCCAATCCTATGAAATGTGTGTTTTTAACATGCTTTTGTGGCATTTTTTATAATAATGTAGGACATGTATAAAGAAAATGAAGGTTAAAATGATATTTCTGCATATTTCTTGATTCAAATCACTGTGAATCAGGAGCAGACAAACAAATGCTGTATTAAAAAGATTGTATTCCACTTTGTTTTCCTCATCAGAAGAGCTGGTATCTGGCTCCAAACATTTGTGTTGCACCGTTAATGTCAGTGGGAAAGCAGATAAACGGAGAGCTCCCAGTTATGGCTGATGGGAAACGGGCGCGGGGTTGCTCTGTGCCAGTAACTCGGAGACAAATTTCTGATAATCTACTGCTGCTTTGCCCCAGAAAAAGACGTTTTTTTTGTTTTTTTTTTTTGGCTAAAAATGACAAAATCTTAATTAAAAGACCATAGTTTTAACCCTTCAACAAACTTATTTGACTACTGTAACTCTGCAGCCATTTACGCAATTAGAGTAATTCCAGCAGATTCTGTTGTGGAGAGAAGCAACTAAACACAAAATATTACATAAGTAATGAGCTGGATAATGTCGATCTGCAAGCCGCTTTTCTCCGTGTCAGAATCAGTTGATTCCCGTTAATCGTGTGGATGGTCAAAGAGTTAAGATTTGTCAACGAGTGTATGTTATTTAGGCGTCGCCGGTGACATCTCAGGTGTTAAAGAGTTAAAATAGCTCAAAAGATGATTGGAGCGAATCTTTAATCCTTGTTTTTCAATCATTATAGGAACTGAAGCAGGATATATCCAGCTTCCGATATGAAGTTCTGGGAATGATGAAGGGTAAACCTCACAGCGCAGTTCCAAGTCCAGTTGTCGGCTCCACCTTGGCTTACCCTGGAAACTCATTCAAATATTGCCCCAAACCTTCATCTGACAAGTCTCAGAAAAAGGCATCGTTCAACATCACCAACAACAACCCGGAGAGGAAAGACTCCAACACTTCCGGCACTGTTTACCTTGAAAATTCAATTAAAAGTCCAGTTGTTGTGGTTAGCACAGAAGATTCTCACGACATGTTTTCAGCTGATGCTTCAAACACTGGGTCCCCTCTGAGACCTGACAAATTCCTCTCTCCTAAATTTTGTGAAACATTTTCTCCATCAGAAAAGGACGGGCAGAAATTGGGTGAGGATAACCAGGACTATGTGAGTGCAGAGACAGCAAACGAGGAGACCCTGGAGAAAGTAAACTCTGACGCTCAGGAAACAGAGCGTTCTTGTGCCTTTAATTTAAGTGAAGTACCAAATGGGCCAAAAAAATACAAAAACTAATATTCGTCTGAAGTTTCAAGCGTTTAACCAAAATAACGTGAGTGGCCATAAACTTTAATGCCTATTCTAATCAACTATATAATGGGACACTGTATAATCTTTGTGTCATTTTATATCTACACTATGGAAAGCTCTCTTCTTTTCCAGGGATCAGTGAAACAGTTTATTCCCAGAGGAGCTCTGACACCCTGTTGCCTTTCCATCTCCCCTCCTTACGCATCCCTCCTTGTACTTTGACTTAAAATACTCCTTTTCCTCCGCCTATTGAAATAGTATTACTCTTCTTATCCTGCAGAATAGTTTGTCCTCTGTGTTTTACTGTAAAACCAGAATAAATAAGAAAACCCATCATACTGTTCAAAAAATGCCACTTTTATAGAGTTAAATAATTATTATTTGCCCACCCGAAAACTTTATTAAAACTGTCAGTGTTGGAGCAAAAGCCAAAATCACTCTTTCATATGGTTTTTAGAGCTTTGTTTTTCACTGTTATTTTATCAGTTGCTATTTTTTTCTGCCTTGTTCCTATTTGATGAATGTTTTTGCCTAAGTCATTAAGACATGTACAGAAACTGCCACATAATACATATTGTTGTCTTTTATGTAATAATGTGTTTTCTCTCAGAAACTTCTTTAAACCATGTTACTGATAAAATTACAGTCACAGACCTTCCAACAAATCAAATATTAAAGTTCAGACTTGAATTGATGAACTGCACTGCACTGCAGAGAAGAAAGCATGCATTTGATATGATCCTGTGTCCGAACTGCTAATACTCACTTTCTGCAGAATTTAAAATAACATATTTTTTCTCATCTTCCATTTATTTTAAAGCTTGGATGGAAAGGAAAATAGTCTTTGCAGAATTTGTTTTGCTAAATTGCATAAATTGAGAAAAAACTCCAGATTTTTTCTATTATCAGCTCAGAGGTGGTAGAGTGTCCGCTCTGAGACTGTAAGCCTGCGAGTTCAAATCCACGGTTGAGTCAAACCAAAGAATCGAAACATGGGACCCAATCCCTTCCTGTTTGACACTCAGTATTAGGGGGTTGAGGGGGGGGTCAAACCACCAAATTAGTTTCGGAGCGCGACTGTGTCTGCAGTTCACCACTCCCCCAGGGGATGGGTCAAACGTCAAGGACAAATATCACACACCTAGGAGCATGAAAAATGATGTTTTATCTGTTTTGTTTTATCAATGAATATTAACTTAGAAGTTTAATTTGTTACGATGGGTGAATGACTCTATATTTCACAGTGTTTAAGTGGAACTTGCCAAAAGGCTGACTTGATATCAAATTAGGTGAACATGAATTAGCTTAACCTGTGTTTACTGGAGAAAAGGACCAAGTCAATAGATTAGAAACAGTATATTCTGTGAGTCACATATCTGACATTTAACAACCTTTAGTTGAATTTTCTTTACCCAGATTGTCTCCCGTGAGCTTTTTAAATGATTATTCATGCAATCGTTTAGTTTGAATCTGCTGTAAAACTCATAACAGAAGACATGTTCTGCAGGTTGATGCCACCAGGTGGAGCTGCAGCCCAGCAGAAGAAGCATTTGGAGGTTTTTGGTGTCCCATGGCACAGATGTTATTCTGTTTTCTTGTGTGCACTCTGTTTTTGTTGTTTATTTGCACTCCAAATAAATCATGTCTAGAAAAAATGTAAAAATCCAGTCTCCCATGCTTATAACCTGATCGTTTGAAGTTAACTTTGACAACTTAAACACATTTTGAGAAGCTGTTCTGCTGTGTTATGCAAGCAGCACTTTTTTCCTTTACAATTTTTTAAAAAGAAGTAAAAAATGAACGCACTAGAAAGGTTTTAAAAGAAATTTCTAGCAAAATGTCAATTTTTTGACGTCAAAGCCTGCACACAAGATCAATGGTCATGCTTTTTAAATAACTAAATCCTGTCAGAACATTTTCTTTAAGCATTTAAGATTAACTGACATCATTATTATTTAAAATGGTGATCAACCTCTTGCTCTTTGAAAGTGTCTGGGTGGTCTCTGCATGCAAGAAATGCAGCCTTACTGTTGGAGTGGAGGGTTGTGGTATATAAGTGCAGCTGGGAGTCTGTTCTCATTACTCTGGAACTGGAAAGGCTTGCTGAAATCAAGGATGAAGCTCCTCTTAGCAGCAGCACTCTTTGTGCTCTATACCTTTGACTCTGCTGACTCTTCAGCTTATGACAAAATTCTTACCCACAGTCGCATCAGGGCAAGAAAAGAAGGGTAAGTCCTTTAAACTCATATATATTTATATATATATATACATATATACATTTTTGCCTTTTAAAGCTATGTTTTCACATTCTTTTCTTTTTTTACACCTGCAAAGAATAATATTTTGGGGGTTTTAGTGGAGAAAAATGTCATTTATTTGTGTTTTCCAAACCGACCAAAAACTAAAACTTGCAGTGGTTGTCAAATAATTATTCGCACTTGCCTGATGCCTTTGCTGTCTTTATTTGATTAGTAATGCCCTGTCTTCTTTCATTTATTGAATCTTTTTTTTAGACTCAATGTCTGTGCCCTCCAGCAAGTTGTAGGGACCAAGAAGAAGTATTTCAGCACTTGCCGCAATTGGTACCACGGAACTATCTGCGGAAAGAAAGCGTGAGTGTTTCATTCAATTAGAAAAACTCATTTGTCAGCTGAAAAGTGTTATAATTTAACAGAGACAAAGTTGTGTGTCATTTGGATGATGTTTCCCTCATTCGCCTGCTCCTCTTTTGCTTCTTTTCAAGAGTTTGATGGAAACTTGGATACTTCCACAGTGGGGTGGGGGGGACATCTGTTATCTAACTTTCCCTTACATCGCTGGGTCATATGAGAAACACATTTTTGGATCCCACCCCAAACTCTTTCTGGTGAAGACAATCCTGTTTAATCCCTTCGACTCAGATGGGGTTGTCTTAATGGTAGGAGCCTTTTTTGTTTGCCACCGTGGTGAACCACTGACTCCAGGATTCAATGTGACCACAGAACTGTATTTATGAATGGAAACATGTTAAGTTTGATATTTAAAAGCCTTTTTTTGAGTTATTCTTCCAGCCAGCTCAGCTCTTTTCAGTTTGAAGTGGGTGGTTCGGGTTGACTTCATTTTCTTCCCCTCATATATATGCACATAGTAAAAACCCACAAAGAAGTTTTCCTTTGTGCTTCACTTTCTAAATGGTTCTGTTGTTCAGGATAGACACACTCCACTACCATCCAATCAGCAGCTTTTCATTCATAAAACACAGAGAAATTTCAATGACAACAAATCTAAAACAGTCTATCTTAATGAAAAACAACATTTGGATCATTTTCTGTTGCAGTTTGGTTGACTGTAGTAGCTAATCTGGCACAGACGGCCCTTTTAAAGAAAACCTTTTTCCAGATGTGTCTCTTGTGCACTCGTTCATAAACGTCACTAGTTTTGAACAGCAGCTGCGATAAATGTTCTTAAGTGTTGTATTCACATTTTTTTCCAACTATGCTATCAGGTTGATTTGAGGTACATTTGGCACACCCCCGTGATATTCAGAAAGTTATGCTAATTTCTGCAACATTGGAAGGTTTGTCAACAAAAGTGAGATAAGTGGAGTTTGTTCAGATTCAGATGCAGTGGCTGAGCCGGAACAAGTTATGTGGGGGAGTGGCAGGAGGGGTGCACAGGGCTTTGGAAGGGGGGCAAATGAAAACAGAGTGGAAGGCCATTGAAAGAATCAAATCTGTCTTTCAAACTGGATCCAAAAGCAGCTCTTGTAACTTAGCTGTTATTACTGATCCTCAGAAATGCTTATATTGATGATTTCTTCATCTTTGTCAAGAGTTAACTTCTATTGACTCAAAAACTGCCCCCTCCCCTTGGCCCCCTGTAGCTCCGCCCCTGCTCTAATGTCTTTTGAATTAATCTGCATTATTTAGACTATGGTCACATTTCCCAAAGCCACCGCACGGTGACCTAAGTGCAAGTTTTTGAGCAAATTTGTCAGGTACGGGCATGGCAGTCACTTGTAATCAGGAGGCAGCAGTCACATTTGCACACGCCGCGTGGCGGTCGCAGAGGTTTTAAGAAAACATTTTTTACAGCAACCGGAGTTTTTTTTTCAAAGTTGACATCGGTCAGTGGCAGTCAACTGATACCATTACAAAATCTGGTGAAAGCTGGGTGGCCATAGGGTGGTGGCAGCCGGAATTGCGTCCGGAAATGTGTCCAGACGATGACCCTGCATATCAAGTTCCACCAGCTTCAAGCCGCATGGTAGCCTGGGGGCCATTCTGCACCCGTATCCCGCCCAACTCCCACTGTCTACATTCAGGATCACGCCAACGATTTTCAACAAAAGCGGGCGGTGACATGAACTCTTGACAATCCTGCCCATGCCTCCCCATCGTGTGGTTGCAGCCGGGTTTGTGACCTTAGCATTAGACACATTTTTTGCAGTCTATCAGCACATTTGTCTCTTCGTCCTGAACTGGTTTGTAAGAGAAACTTTTTACTGTTCGACTTCCAAACCGCTTATTCAGAACATCTTACTAATATAAGATGCTCATATAAAACCACATCAGTTACATGAATCATACTGTATGACAAAGCTATCAAGATCTGCAGTGGAACAGTATGTCTTTAAAAGAGCACAACGGTCAAAAGTTTCCAGTTCTACCGCCAAAAACAATCATGGGGAGTGGGAAAGAAGCACAACGTGGGTTATGCTGACTCTGCTGTACTCTCATCCCATTTTTTGCATATTCATTTAACCTTGACATAAATACAGCTGTAAGAAGAAACAGCGGTCTGGATCCTCTCCGAAGCATCAGCAGTAGATAAATCAAGGAGCCCCGTGTCTCATAAAACTCTCTGCTTGTCAGGTCTTTGATTTTGAGCAAACCTCATTTTTTTACTTTTAAATACATATTTCAACAGAGTACCAGAATATAAATTAAAATTGGTTCTAAATTACACTCACACTTTCCATCTACATTATGGTTTTAGGAGGCAAACATTAACATCAGAAAATTACAAAACTTGTCTACATGCGAGTGGTTAATTAGTTCGTCTTATTTGCCCCAGTTACTGTAGTCATAAAGCTGGATCAGAAGATCTTGGGCAATAAAAATATGGGTATCTTGCCCTAATGAACTCCCCTGACAACTTTGCGAACATGTGGTTTTGTTTGCACTTACAAGCTCCGTCTGGGTTGTTCTTTATATTTTGTGAATCTTTTTTTATGGTGGAATACCTGCCATTTACAAGGGGTGAAATGTACATCGCCGCATGTTTAGCTTAAGCAGTTCTGAAATGAATCATTGTATTTACACAAGACGTGTTTATGCTTTGCAGCTGTGCTGAATTTTATAACTTCACTAAGGCAGAGAAGACTGGCAAACCTAGCAGGAGATACCATCCATTGTGTGTTTGTTACCAAGCAATTTTATTTTTCGTTTGCATCTAATACATTTACCATGAAAATGTTTGAAAACACACGGACTACTGTAATAGTGGCACAAGCTGCAAGGCACCAGTTCCATTAGCTTTGGCTCAAACTGGTGTTTGTTGTCTTCTGGGATAATAAGTATCATCTGGAAAAATATAAATTCATAGGATGAGAGTCCCACTCAAAAATGAAGCAGCCAGAAAATAGTCAAAACAGTCTGGCAAACAAAATTTCATAATAGTTCTTTTCTTTTTTTGTAGAACTGTGCTTTATGAGTGCTGCCCAGGCTATATCAAGTTGGACGGCATGCGTGGTTGTCCAGCAGGTACAACTTATAGACCATTTTAAACAATTGTACAACATCAAGTTGCATTATTTTGTATTAATCTAACCATTTGGTCTAACTTTTCTCTACTTAAAAAAAGCCTGTTGATATGTAAAAAAGTTGTTCTGTTCTCTAGTTGCCCCGATCGACCACGTTTATGGAAGCTTGGGTATAGTGAAAGCATCATCCACTCAAAAGTATTCGGACATTTCTAAAGTGAGACCTGAGATTGAAGGATCTGGATCGTTCACATTTTTCGCTCCAAGCAATGAAGCCTGGGAGCTGTTGGAGGAGGTGATTTGGGCTTTAAATTCAAATTCCGGCTTCTCCCTCCCCCTCTGAAATCCAAACATTTTCTTGTTCTCGTCTAACAGGATGTGAGGAATGCGCTGGTTAGCAATGTCAACATTGAACTGTACAATGCTCTGCATTATCACATGGCCAATAAGCGTCTCTTGACCAAAGATTTGAAGAATGGAATGACTATCACCTCCATGTACAATGACCTTGGTCTCCACATTAACCATTATCCCAATGGGGTGAGTTTAGCAGAATTAACATGGATTCTCTACACACTGAATTGAAAAATGCTAAGAAATATGTGACATTGCAGGTGGTGACTGTAAACTGCGCTAGGATCATCTATGGAAACCAGGTTGCCACCAATGGCGTGGTGCACGTCATTGACCGTGTCATTAGTGCTATCGGTAACAGTATGCAGGATGTCATTGAGGTGAATGATGACTTGACTACTCTGTCTGTAAGTATGCACACAGGTAAAGAAAGATCTCTACTTTATTACACCTTAATATGATTCAGCTTAACAAAAGGAAATTGTGCTGATCAAACCACTTTGTAGGACTTGGCCCAAGCAAGTGGACTGCTGGAGAAACTGGGTCAGCCAGGACATTACACCCTTTTTGCTCCCACCAACGACGCCTTTAAAAAGCTCGGCAGTGATGTCTTGGAAAGACTTCAGAGTGATAAGGAGGTCTTCAAAGGTAAAGTTAACTGGGTTTTGTTTTTCTAGTTATCGCTTCTTAACTGGGGCCCTGCGACTGTGTGGAGTGGGTTAGCTCAAATATTAGCTTGGGTCTAACGCTACTCTCACAGAGAACATATGTCGCGCTTTGACATACTGTTGCGCTCAATGCACATTGTTGAATGAGTTGTCAGCATACGGCGTTCACACTCGACTGTCGATGCTCAATACTAGCGCATGTACCAACAGTTGGAAGAGATTTGGTGAGAAATGTCAAACGTGCGAATCTCATGAATCTCGCTCTAGGCTTTTTCTTTCACAGCATTCCAATGTATGAAAAACTTGAAGTCACTATCCACAACTATTGTTTCTCCTCTATGATCAATTTTCAAAAGGTTGGCACTTCCATAATTGAAAAGGATAATGCCCATACGTCATTGAGCATTACAATCACATTGAGCATGTGATTGTAGCATTAAGAGGTTAAATTTGTCGCAGTAAGGTACATGAACCAAGATGATGACAGAGCATTTGTCCATTTACACAATGTTGTGGAACTCAAGAGACAATACACAAATGTTATTAAAATTAAGAACAAAAGAAAGCTAAACATGCACTTCTTCATGTTTTTGGGAAGGTTTAAACATGTCATCACTACGTTAAAATTCACAAGCAAAAAACACATTTTTTATATTCTTTTTTTAAACACACTATTATACATAGAAGGAAAGCAACTCCCTCTTTTAGCCCTCTATAAAACTTGACATTTTTATTTGATCTCCATAACTGATTCTATGAGATCAGAATCCTTTTGCCCAAAGAAAACAGAGAGTCTCAAATCATTTCAGAGAAGGACCACAAGGATCTCAAGGGTTTTCCGGTTTTCAGGACATAATATCTCTTATGCTGGAAAAATCGCTCAAAACATGACAATTTTAAGAATATTATTGTAAAAATGATTCGTGCTCTAACGGAAGGTGTCCTGTTTCAGCTCTTCTGAATTTCCATCTCCTGGACTCAGTCCAGTGTTCTGAGGCCATCATGGCTGGAACCTCGTACGAGACCCTGGAGGGAAACACCATTGAAATCGGCTGCGATGGCGACAGCCTGACAGTGAACGGAATCAAAATGGTTCTGAAAAAAGATATTGTTACCAACAACGGTGTCATTCATCTCATTGACCAAGTACTCCTTCCAGACTCTGGTTAGCCTCCCACTTCCTTCACTCCTCTCATGTCAACATGATGCTTTTTTGTTTTGATTTCTTTTCATTATGTCTTGAATTCCTGTCCTCTCTGAAGCTAAGGTGGTCATGGAACTGTTGGGAAGCTCCCAGTCAACTTTTGGTGACATGATTTCCGAGCTGGGCATTTCTACCAGCATGGCAGCAGACGCTGAGTACACTTTGTTGGCTCCTCTTAATGATGTGTTCACTGGTGAGTCACAAGAAACTTATTATGTCATGTTGCCCGTTTTCCATTCAGGAGGAATGTCTGAATGTGAGTGGCAACTCTTTGCCATTGCCGTCTAGACTAATGGAAAATGTATAGTTTTTTTTTCCTGAGCTGACTTTATAACACATGCAGAGATCTTTTTCTTTAAAACTTTCAAAATTTTTAGACACTGTGGATCATTTTGTGTTAAATCAAAGAAAATAAAACGTATTCTTCACTCAGGAGAAAAAGTTTTGTCCGTCCAGCAATTAAATAATTCTTATTATAATTATTTTAAATTAAAAACCAGCAAAGGCAGCACTAACTAGGCGCCAAAAAAAACGTTTCAACTGGTGTCAGGGCTGGTGTCATACATGTTTTCCAGACAACCTGCCGTTGAAGCTCCTTATTGGCTAAACACACCTGTTCCAGGTAATCAACAGCAGATAAGACAGGGTTTTCTGGAGAACCAGCAGGTGGCCGGCCCTCGAGGCCTGAAGCTGGACACCCCTGCTGTAAAGCAACACAACCTCCACTTCCTGTCACTTATGTGTTTTCAAGCAATATTGCTGGCTTACAGCCTCTGACCCAACTTAACACTAGCAGTGAAACAAATATGGCGAGCGATACTGGAGCTATCCAGCCAGTTTTGAGCCAGATTCCACCTCAGACGAGGAAAACAAAGACGTACATGGATGTAGTCGTCTGCAAGTGGATACATCAGAATGGAGTAAAGTGGAGGCGGTTATTCAAATAATTTTTGGTACACACATCAAAATTGGCATGGATGCACCTTATGCTCCCAGCTTTCAGAAAAGCATTTTAGCCACGAGAAAATCCAAGATTTTGATACATTTTAAGAATGCACTGTATGTAATAGTATACTGTAGGCCCCCCTCAAGCTTAAAGACTGCATCTTGTGCGTGAACAGCCAGTGTTGTTGAAACTGGGACAACGATTGAGTAAATGGCTGCCATCTTCATAAATGGCAGCCATTTTGGATTTTTCCCACGGCTTTTCTAAAATGGGGGTCCTAAGGTACATCCATGCCAAATTTGGTTCTTGTATCCCAAAATGCACGATTTGTCCGAAGCATGAGCCTAACCGGCTCCATTATAGGGCGATTGTGGCCTACCGATTGTAGCTTCTACCTCACACCTGCACCTACAAACTTTTTCCGACTGCGTGTTTTTTTTTCTTTTGTCTGCTCTTGATTCATGGCGATTTGAATAAAGAAACACTTAGAAATGCAGTTTTAAGTCAATTTTTTCTACTGTTAATGTCCTCCATCATGAAAAAAATGCCAAAAACATGTTTAAAACACAATTTTCATTGAAGTGTGTGTTGAACTATATAGAACACAGTTGACATTTGTGAGTTCTGAACATAATGTTACACTTTATAAAGATAAGCAAAAATCCCTACGTTTTCAGTACGCACTCTTTCTTAATAGAGCTGGGCAGACCGCAGTCTTTTTCAACTCTGTGACCTCGTGGAGAAGAATCTCTGTCCTAAGGGTCTACCAGAAGCCCATAAATGGTACCTGAGTACGGCTGTGACTGCAGCTCAATGCTCCCCTGTCAAATATTTTAAAGCTGGATCCACTTTCAGCACAACTGTGCAGCACTCCAACTAAAAAAATGTGTCTTCAATTTGGTGAGCCACTCTTCCCAGTGTGTTGCATTTCAGGCTCGAGTTTGTGTGAATGCTGCAGCTGCTTTTGAGCCATGACAAAATAATAAAAACTGCAAAAAAATCTGGTTTTGAATTTGAATTCCAAGTGTGCCTAATAACTGGAGGAAATAATTAAATAAAATCAAATAAATCTTTTTCAGATGAGGTCATGTCTATAGATCAAGATGACCTCAGGGTTATCCTGGAGAACCACATCTTGAAGAATAAGATCAGTCTGGGACAACTGTACAACGGCCAGCTGCTGGAGACCATTGCAGGAAAAACTCTCAGGGTCTTTATCTACCGCACGGTACGTCATCTTCTCAAGTTCTCTGTTCAAAATTTACAGCTGCACGCTGTTATACACACATTGTGTACATGAGCCATTGCATTTTCACTGGCATTTGATGTACTGCGTTTGAGAAATGGCACGAAATGTCCTAAATCTGAGTTTTGGTTTTCATCTGCAGGCTGTGTGCATCGAGAATTCCTGTCTGATCCGAGGAACCAGAGAAGGAACTAATGGGGCCCTTCATCTCATGAAGACTCTGCTGAAACCTGCAGACAAAACAATGTTTGAGATTCTGGAACAAAATGGAAGTTTTAAGTAAGTTAAACCGATACGGCACAGATGGGAAGGAAAAAGTGCAGTCGCTTCACTTTGACAGTGCTTTGTGGTTTTTATGACAGCCACGTTGCTGTTTTCTTTTCTGTGCTGCAGGATCTTTTTGTCTCTGATGGAAGCCGCCGGGTTGACTGACGTGCTGCGGCAGGAGGGATACTTCACTCTTTTTGCTCCAAGCGATAAGGCGTTTGCCGGCCTGGGCGCCAGAGAGCTTGACTTGCTGAAGCGTAAATCCATCTCCGTTCTTGTATTTTAGCGGCTTATGTGGCCTCTTAAAAATCATGGAGTTAGTTAACATTATGTCTTTTGTTCTTCAGGTAATGCAAACGCCTTGAAAACCATCCTGTTGTACCACTTCACGAACGGTGTGTTTATTGGTGGGGGACTGGAAGTTGGGGTGACTAACCTCCTGAAGTCTCTACAGGGCAGCAACCTCAAACTGATTTTCGTATGTGCTCATTCAAAATTTTTCATTATTTTCCAGGGAAAATCTTTTTGTTTCGAGTCCTTTCTTTAGAGTCTTATCCATTCATATTTTTGTTTTATTTTAAAAGCGTTCCCATTGACCTTTTGAATCCGATTATGCCGTTTTTAGGGAAAATCAAAAACCTGTGTCGCTTTCTAGGACATCGCTTCTGCAGAGCGGCGGTGGTTCATTTGTAATTCAGCTCTAAGTTGTGGGCGGGACTGTTGGTGCGGAGAAAGCCTGCGCCAACTTCCCATCATTCCTTTGTTTACAGCCCCTCACAACACAAAGCTAACAGTAGTGATGCAACAAAAATGGTGAGCAATATCGGAGCATATTTCTGGATATGTCGCTAAATATATCCAGCCGTACAGTTTTGAGCCAGATGCCAGCTCAGAGGAGGAAAACCAAGACGTGCATGGATCTATTTATCTGCAAATGGATGCATCGGAACAGAGCGAAGAAGGGAGCTTGTGCTTATAGTCTGCTGATTGTACACAGCTACAAGCTCCAGTGGCATTTTTTCGTCTGTTCCTGATTCAGCATGACTTGAATAAAGACATACTCAGAAAAGTAGTTTTAAACTTAGTTTTCTTTATATATGTTCTCTATCATGATCAAAAATGCCACAAGAACATGTTTAAAACTTCAAATTACAATATTAATTGGAGTAGGTCTTTAAATGTGAAATTTTTGAAGCCTTGTGACTCTGTCTGACTACAGTTCATTCTCAGCATCATAGCCACATGTAGTTAGTGGTGTCATTTGGAGATTTCTGGCAAGTTACCTTATTATATCGCATTCTTTTTTTTCTGTCCTCAGGCAAACAGCACTGTGCAAGTAAATTCTGTCAAAGTCCCAGAAGCTGATATGATGGCCACGAATGGCGTGGTTCACGTCGTCAACCAGGTTCTGTACCCTGAAGGTATGACTTCCAGTCCTATTCACTCACTTCTATAAATCTGTCAGGCTCTGCATTGTAATGTGATACAAATAAAACCCGAGTTTTGGTTAACTACCAGATATCCCTGTGGGAAGCCAGGATCTGCTCATGGTGCTGAAGAAGCTTGTTTCGTACATGCAAGTGAAGGTGAGTTCTTTTTTTCCTGTTTTCAGTACCTCTCAGCTGGTGCCAATAGAGAATGTAACTGTCATAAATGTTTTAAATTATTGATGATGTACTTTGGCATTAACTCTTAGATTGAAACTTTTGCAACTCAGTCTTCTGCTTTAACAAGTTATTGGTTTTGCAGTACATTGCAGGTTTCAAATATCAGGAAATACCACTTACCTTTATGAGTAAGTAATAATGTTGATAAACTATCATTTTTAATTTGTAAAAAGGAAACTATGATGTTGATCATTACGAGTAACGTTTCTTTCTTTTTTTCTATTCGTTTTAGAGACGATTGTGAGACGTGTCATCCAGGAAGGTAATCGTGATTATACTGTGCCATCGGTATTTGGTTTCAAAGTTTACTGAGACTACTTTAGATTGTGCCTATTTCTATTTATACATTTATTTGACACATGTGAAACTTGAATGTAGACACCTTAATAAACACTAAAATTCCCTTTCTAGTAGGTAAAAGATTCGGTTTTGGTTGTTTTTTAATGGATTCTTCTGTGCTGCCACAGTTCCTGGAGTAACAAGGACGAGATATGTTGAAAAGCAGCCCAAGTTCAGAAAAGTTGTCACTGAAGAGGAACCCAGCACCATCAAGGTCTCAAGGATTGTTAACGGTGAAACTGTCACTAGGGTTTTTGGGGATATTGAAGGTGCACCTAGCATGGAGAGGCTGACCAAAGTTGTCTCAGGTAAGCAGATTTTGGATTTTGAATGTCTTTCATTTGTACATTTTGTATTTTTATGAACTTTTGGCTCTGGTGTCCCCAGGTCGCCAAAGGGCCTCTAGCCGTGGCTCAGCAAACATCAAGCGGAAAAGTATGTAGGAGTAAGGGAGCATAAAAATGTATTTAAAGACCCGCTCCAATAAAAATAATGCTTTGGAAATCTTCTTGTAGCATTTTTCCCATGATGGAGGACATATATATATATATATATATGAGTCAGATGAGACGAGGACAATTAAGACGTAATTATGAGAAAAATGCTAAAAGAATAATAAAACCACCAAAAACACGATTTTCATTGGAGTGGATCTTTAAATAAAGTTAGTTTTGAGGAGTCAATGCTGTTTCATGGCTTCTTTATTTATAAAATAATATGATAATTTACCAAGCGTGTGAATAAAAGTAAAGTTCTCACACAGGATTGTAAACTCATAACGTAAAGACCTGTGGCTCGACATTTTAAAGAATGTTTGTGTTCCATCAGAACTTGACAAATTCAAAAATGTAGCCTTATGTGCTAATCACAAAAAAAACACGTCTTATAATATTGTTAAACGAGATAATCAATGAATCATTTATGTTGCCTTTATAGCAAGAAGAACTCCTCCTCGAAGGGTTTTAGGTAAAAAGGAATGAAACCAGTAACTGCTTTTTGTAATAAAAGCTAACACAGACTTTGAGCCGTTACTGTCTGCCTTTTTGAGTATGTATTTGTGTTTATGTGGCCCCTTACCTGCTCCGCTTTGTGTCTGTAGCATTTAAACTCATATGAGTGATTGTGGCTACAATCAATGGCATTGTTTGACAACTTTGACAAATGTGCTCGTTCCCTTGCTGAAAGTTAGATGAGAAAAATAGAGAGCGTTAACATTAGGGCATGGCGGCTAAAAGCGGGGACTGCTAACATCTTAGGAGCTGGCTGAATAAAACATTCCTAATTATAGGAAAAATATTTGACTTGTGATTATGTGCAATAACATTTCCAGGACATACAGTGTGACTTACTCAACGTCTGCAGTTTGCCTCCTAACTGTAGTGGAAACGAGATTTCATATGGATTGTAGTGAAGAAAGTGACCCACGCGTGACCTTCCGTAAAACCACAATGTGTTCTTTAAGAATTAAACAAGCACTAACGAATATGGTTGAAAGTTGCAGTAGGTGGGTTTTGTTGTTTTTGGCCACAGTCAGATTGGCTGCTTCTTTTTCTTTCCAGTCCATGTGCTGAAGGGAGCAGCAAGCAAAGACATATTCACATTTTCCACCCAAAGCAAAAAGTGACTGGGGGCTCGCATCTCACTATCAGCAAGGAAGAGCATTGGTTTATTTAGTAAAAAGTTCTGTTCAGCTGTGGCCCATCACTCACTTTGCCATGCTTGTCGCTACAAAACTCCTATTTACTGCTGTGCAGAAAATCGCTTTGCCTTTGCAGCTGTGTTGCATACGTCTGTCTTAAGTCCACACACCGTCCACACAGCTACAATCATCTCTTCAGCTCCCTGTTGTGCACTGTTTGATGTGGGAGGAGATGAGATCAGAGCTTGAATACCAAGCTTTGAAACAGTACATATTTCTCCTTTGAACGATAAACCCTCTTACCTGGTTCACATCATCCCCCTCTTCTTTCAGGTGACGAAGGAGACCAAGACCCTTGGGTCTGAGCGTGGACGCACGAGAAGATCTCTCTTTTAACGGATGAGACAGACGTCAAACTCATTGGTTGAAACTGGCATTGTAATGCTTGCACACCCAAGTGTCAGATTCTCAATACAAAGTCCTGCTTGTAACTGATAAGAAAAACAGGCAATAAGCATTCCAATGGTGCTACAAGTGCGTATATATATATATATGTATATATATATATATATATATATATATATATATATATATATATATATATATATATATGTATATATATATATATATATATATATATATATATATATATATATATATATATATACATATATATATACTATTGAATGATTAAGTTCAATGTATGGTAACTGCTCCAGTGGACATTTTGCATTAACTTTTTCAAACTTTTGCAAGAAAAAGTGTAACAAGAAGATTTTAGACGTTCATATTTTCTCACATTGTTTTCAGTCCTCTCTGTAAGACATCTTTCAGTGTAACGATTGTTTTGTCAGCCAAATGCATCATTTGGATTAAGGTTAATGCTGACAATGATTGCATCTATTTTACAGACGTTCTCCAATAAAGTGCTTTCAAAGAGATGAATGTGCCAGAAAGTCATTTTGGTGCCCAGAAAATGTAACCATTGAAATAAAATAACGGTAAAAACCTGAGGATATGTTTAGGATTTCTTAAGTAGTTTGTTGTTCACCTTTCAACATGTCATGTCAGGGGTCACCACAGCGAATCAGCTTCCAACGTGTCTCACACTTGGTTTTGGCATGCCAGGGGCACTTCCTGACATAACTTTGTATTATCCTAGGGCTGTGGACTGATACAGAGAGATCCAGACTTGGACCCCCCTGTGGCTGCATAGTTAGGCAGCAGCATGAAGGGTCTTTCCTAAGGAAAGTAGACCCATTCTGATGAAGCTCATCACGCCACTTGGGAATTGACCCCTGATCTCCCATGCACCGGACCTGTACACAGCCAACTAAGCCGTCCAGCCACTAGGATTTCTCAAGTAAAAGATGTGTTTTTAAAAGTTCCCCTAGAATTCTGAAAATTTGGCAACTGTTAGCCTGCTTGAAAAGACTCACAGAGAATTTAGGGTTTAAAATTTCACTCTAAACATCTTATGATCTATTTTAAAAGCGTTCAGGGGTCTTTTAAATCGATGATAATGAAATTACATTTTTAGCCAAAAGCAAAAACTTACGTCGTTTTCTAGGGCATCGTTTCTGCAGAGTGGCAGTAGTTCATTAACCTATGAGTTGTAGGCGGGACTGCTAGTGTTGAGGAACCCCACCACCACTTCCCGTCACCCATCCGTTTACACACTCTACCGCTCGCTTACAGCCTCTCACACCGCCAACCTAAACTTACTGGTGCAATAAAAATGGCGAGCAACATTGGAGTTACCCAGCCGTACGGCGTTGAGCAAGATGCCAGCTCAGACGAGGAAAAGGAAGACGTGCGTGGATCTAGTCGTCCACGAGTGGATGCATCTGAATGGAGCGGAGTTGGGGAGTTGTTGTGCGCCCATTGGTTTTTCTACTTAACAAATACAACCTTTTTCAAACTGCTTTTCTTCATCTGCTCCTGATTCACAGAGATTTAACTGAAGAACTACTCAAAACCCAACTTTAAGCTTCCTTTTCCTTATATATGTCCTAAATCGTCAAAAATTTGCCACAAAAGCAAGTAAAAAACGACACAATTTTGATCAGAGTGGATCTTGGAAAAGAACAGTATGTACTTACAACAAATGAACAGTTGGAGTATATGCATCTGTGCATCGTCATGTATTGTAACTCTTGCAAGAGAACTCATAATCCTTTCAAATCATTTCTATTTTTTGCAGATTATTTAAATTACAGTATATTTAACAGTAAGGTTGGGCTTTAAGGAGTTAATGATTGTTCATGAGCAAACATCTGCATCAGGCCCAGATTACTACTTGGCTCTTTTATAGAATTCTTCAATGCACTTTATGGCTTCATGGGTACAAAGCAAATTTTAAAGACCTTATCAACTGCCAAGAAAATTGCATCATTTGCATTGCAAAAGGTACAAACCCTAAACTTTATTTTGCACAGTTAGGATTTAGTGTTTCAGAGTCACAGTCTGAATCACTTTATTTCTATTAAAACTAATTTTGGCACAGAATTCTTCTTCCTAAAGTATATTTGAAATACTCTGGTCACTATTCAAAACTTCATTTTTGCTTTGGAAAAAACAAAAAAAGGAAAACTGGTTCCAACTGGTCATGAATGCAAGCCAGACAAACACTTTGATCCACGCTTTGATGCTTGCCTTGGAAACAGCTGTTTGTGACATGTCGTCAGAACACGGCACTTGTTCCAACGAGTTGACGTGTTTTGGGGACAGTGGCTTCATGTTCAATATGTACGCTCTACTGCCAATGAGCACAAAGAGAACTTATAAAAATTGTAAACTATGTCTAAAATTATTTACTCATGTGGACTACCTTACAGCTGTAAGAGCACGAAAGAAGTCTGAATTTATGGGGTGCTGGAGAAACACAGTGAATAGAGGAGTCAAGAAGCTTTTTACAGAACATTCATTGAATTAAAAGTCAAACTGATGACTGTTCAGCTCATCAGCAAGCGTACATGATGGGGTAGACCCCTTTTTTTAGGCTCTGAGGTCATTTTAGGTTCTCAGTTATTCATATTACAAGGTCGTAAACAGGCCTTAGACACCAATGTGATAAACCTTGAAATAACTCCCTTTCTTGCCTGTGGGGTTAGCCCAGTTTCCACTGTCAAATCCACTGTGATGTATTGCGCTTTCTTTGAACACCTGATGATGCGTCATTGCAGCAGATCTGTTGGAGAGGAATTGTTGAAACAAAGGAACATATTTACAAGCTTTTTGTTCCACATCACCCTTCATTTTTTCCACTGACTGCCAGGTCAGCTCTGTTCATTTGAAACACATTGGAATGCTTGAATCCCTGCTGTCAGTTTTTGATAAACCCTAAAGTTACAAAATGGCCAATGAAAACCCAATTAAGTTTGGTATTAAATATGCAGTTTCACCTAAGACGTAAAAGACTGGAATCTATAAAGTGTAGCATTTAGATTTTTTCTTGTCCTAATTTAAAGATTGAAACTTTTGTAGCCTAATTCTTAGATGAGAATCTTCTATGCAGTGTCAAATGAGTCATGTGGACTACAGTAACGGTACATTACCACCATGTAATAGAGACTGGGCTCCTTTAGCTGTGTTCATAATGAGTTTTTTCTCACTTTCTTTCCTCTTCAGCCCTTTAACACTGGAGTTTTAGCTCCAGTGTTGGCATGCCTTGAACTACTGTAACTTTTCAACTGTTTACACAATTAACGTAATTCCAGTGGGTCCTGGAGAAAAGCAGCCTTGTGTTGATAAACAACATTTTACAGAAATGAAGTGCTTACGCTATCAACTTAAATCAGTAGATTCTGTAACACAGAAAAGTGGTATTGCGGCGTTATGCAATGATATGCACTTTACAATGGTAAATTGGTGCATACCTATAAAGGGCTTTACTACGTTCTGAGAAGGCCCAAAGTGCTTTGCAGTCTCAGTCTCATTCACCTACACATTAGCACACACATGCTGCCAAACACTGGTGCCAATCTATAACCACCAGAAGTGATGTGGGGTTCAGTGCCTTGCTCATGGATACTTCAATACTATACAATAGCAAAGTGTTCTATCTGGGTGCATCCCAAGAGCTGCTTTGATAGTCAAAGAGCTACAGTTGCTCAAAGAGCTTGAACTATTTAGGTGTTGCTGGCTACATCTCCCATTTCAAAGGGTTGATTCTATCTATTGTGCACGACTTTCACTGGCCACTTTGGAAAGGTGATTGAAGTGACTGAACGTGGCATGGTTGTTGGTGCCAGACAGGCTGGTCTGAGTATTTCAGAAACTGCTGATCTTCTGGGAGCCATCTCTATGGTTTACAGACAATGGTCAGAAAAAGAGAAAACATCCAGTGAGCGGCGGTTCTGTGGATGGAAATGTTTTGTTGATGCCAGAGGTCAGAAGAGAATGGCCAGACTGGTTCCAGCTGATAGAAAGGCAAAAGTAACACAAATAACCACTGGTTACAACCGAGGTCTACAGAAAAGCATCTCTGAATGCACCACACAACACGTCCAACCTTGAGACAGATGAACAACAGCAGCAAAAGAGCACACAAGGTGCCACTCCTGTCAGCTAAGAACAGCAAACTGAGGCTTCAATTCACACAGGATCACCAAAACTGGACAATAGAAGATTGGAAAAATGTCTGGTGTGATAAGTCAGGATTTCTGCTGCAACGTTCAGATGATAGGGTCAGACTTTGGCATCAACAACATGAAAACATGGATCTATCTTGCCGTGACCAGCTCAATGACCTTGTGGAAGATTGTCTGCACTGTGATCAGATTCAAATCCGGGCCGAGTCGTACCAAAGACTAAAATTGGGACCCAATTCCTCCCTGCTTAACACAGCATTAAGGTGTTGGATTGATAAATTGATTGTTAAACCACTCAATGGTTCCCGAGTGTGGCTGTGTGTGGAGCTCACCGCTCCCCCAGGGCATGGGTCAAAAGCGGACAATCAATTTCACATACCTAGCTGCTCTCTGAGGAATGTTTTCAGAAGCTAAAACATACGTATGAACCAACCTATGAAGCACAGTATTGGACTGACATGAATAATCTTCAATGTGTTACAAAAAAACATGTAAAAAACATGTTTAATTGTTTTTTGTGTCCAAAAAAACCATAGAACTTCTATTTACCAAAGGTTTGAAAATGAATTTTAAAAATTCAAACAGGTTAAAAAAACACTTGCTGAGTTAATGTTTTAGTGTTTACTCAGGGTTGGGTGACACAATTTCTGCAACAAATGGGGAATTCATTGGAGCGCTGCCACACAGTAGAACTAAGGAGCATTTTGAGAATAAGCTATTCCTGGGTTCTTTTGTGAAACAGTTTTCAGGGTTGTGTACATTTTGTACAAATGACACTGAAGCTGTGGGACAAACTAATTTTCTTCTTTATTATCACTACTTTTGCAACTTCCCTGAAAAAGTATCTTTATTTTGACAAAAATGTGTGAAAGTGTTTCTAACATTGCTACATTTTATTGTAAATATGGAAATTAGTTAATTTCTAATAATTTATTTATTTACTGTGCTTATTCAAGTCTATTTCTTTTTTTTTAAACCCCTTTTATCAGTTTCTGTTTTTGTGTTTTAGTTTTAAATTGTTTTTACCAGTGGGATCACCAGCATACAACAGTTTGTCCAGCAAATGCAGGTCTATATTTTAAAACAATAACTTTCTCACAATGAAAACTCTTAGTTCTATCAACGATGCCACAACCCATCAACATCAAAAAGTAAAGAATGGTACAATGAGGAGGTGTCACATTCATGAAACCATGATAACTATTTGGTTGGCAGCAGTAGCCAGATTCCTTTTTTGATCAGCTATTGAAACTCCAGACTTTTTCAGGCAGTTGGGTCCACTTCAACCTTTGTAGAGTGTGATCATTGTTTACCCACTCAAACCAAAGCCAAGTGACTATGCTGGTGTCAAAACAAACGCAGTTTACAGTCAGAAAGGCTGAAACCTGGTGAGGATCTTCTGCCATGTGGACGAAAACAAGAGATCTGAAACCTCAAATCAAAGTCACCAATTAAAACAAAGACAATCATTGATGTAAATACTGTGCACATAACGAATTGAAAAAATTAGACCGCTAGATGGCTATGAATGATTGATGGAAAATGGGAGAGGCTTAAAAAATAAGTTTAAAAGCAATAATTTGTTCAAAGCCAAATTGACGAAACCAATATTTAGCTTTTATCTTAACTTGTATCTGTTTCTCTAGACATGTGGTTTATTAGACATACATTTGTTATTCAACCATGTAGTCGTAGAATTAATGAAGCTCATTTTTCTAGAATAGTTCTAGCCCATCACCTGTACATCCAGGGTTGAGGATCTCTCCTTCATGTGGGAAACCCTGAGGTTTCTTAGTTTTTTTCCCCCCAAAAACAGACAAGGGTTTTATATGAGTTTAAGGGCAGAGATGTTTGTTTAGCTTAGTCTGTTTAACAACCAGCTATTGTTCACATTTACATGTTTGACTTTTTGTTCTTCCAAATACCGATGTATAGCTGCGATCTTGGGCTGTATAAATAAAATGGAATTGAACTGAATGTTCTATGACTCGTTACTCAAAACCTTTCAGATGTTTGCATTGCAAGAGCAAACATCTGGGTATGTTACAGTCAGTTTACTGTGTCATAAATAGACTCCTTTCTTGCTCTTTTTTGTTTACGTGTGTGCTATGTGTGGGTGTTATTAATTATTGTTTTCCCTCAGACTGAAAGCATGCAAAACAGCAGTAAAGAGTGTATTATGATAAACCTGGTCCAAATCCAACAGTTCCTGGTTTAAAGGGTTTTATAGCAGGTCTCAGAAGGGAACTAGACTTTTAAGTATTTGCTTATATTGCACATTTGATCCACTCTACTTCATCCCTCCTTTGCCCTTTCATGGACTTGCAGCCTCTGCAGGTTGGATCTTGCCTCTTAAGCAATGACAACTAAGATAAACTGTCGTCACTTTGGTCTGAGATTAACTTAGGGAGCATGTCTAATAATTTTGCTCAGTTGCACAGGGAAATGGCAAAAGCGGCGGTGAATCTGTGTGGTGCTCGCTGGACAGCAGCATGCCTCTTAAATTTCATTTTGAGAAATTAGACCTTTGGTTGTTTCTGAATTATTCACATCAAAGTAAGACAGCCAACTGCAGCCAAAGAAAAGAGAGAGCTTACCCTGAACTGATAGAAGTCTAAAAATCTGTCTTAGAAAAATAACAAAAGAAAATTATTACGAGAAGGTGTAGTGGAAAAGTCAATAAAAGAGGTATCACACCAAATTAATCTGTAATGTAGATTAACAAAGATATTTGTTCTTAAAACAGTGTTCCGTTTTTTTTCTTCCTCTGCTTTGGATGATGTGCGACTTGAGCAATGTCTCCTGCTAATTCTAGCCCGTTTCACCACTATTATGATTCGTAACCATGGCAACAGAAAGTTGATGGTGCTTTTAAAGGCAGTGCCCACAGTCAAATCCAAATTGCCACCATGTTGAGTAGACTTTAGGGATGTTTGGCAAGAAGATAACAGAGTGCCAAGAGGAGGAAGTTCAAACTCTTTCTTCCATCATTTATGATGGGGAATGTTGAATCCAATAAAATGTACTACATGGAAAAATGGCTGCAGGAACTTTTTTCTATTCTTACCAAGCTGCAAACACACACATGGTGATATTTGTACTTTTAAGCCACATGTATTTATGTTACATCTTTGATGTTCCAATATTTCCAGCATGAATATTTTTTATGCAAAGTGCAGTTGAGCTGCAAATCTGAATTCTTTTTTTTTCTAACTTGTCTTGTCCAACAGCAGAGTAAACTGATAATAGATGACAGCCGCTTGTGTTGGATAGATTTAACTGTTACAATAAGGGGTTATAAATCTTCTTACACACAAGGTGTTTATTTGTATAAACTCCTTTTGTATTTGAAGGTAAACCTTATTTATATTGATTTTGTTTGTGTACTCCTTCGTCTTTTGGACTGGATGGAAAAGAAAAACGAGTAAAGAAGAGAGGGGTACAAAAGAAAAGGGAGAAAAAAGGGGTTAAGGAAGTTTGAGGATGATCGCAGAAGTGTGTGGGTGGGTGGGGGGGGGGGTCGGGGTAGAATCATAAAGCAACAACGTGCTGGAGGTTTATCATCATTGCTGTCAGTTTTAAATGTTAGTCAAGGGCGGGGCCTGTCCACACACATGCTCATATGTTGTAAACAGACCTGTTGGCTCCAAAAATCTTCACATACGAACATGTCAACATTTACACAATATAACAACAGCTCACACACACATACCCATGCATACATACCAACACATGTATGGCATTTTTTTCTGTAACACATACTGTATGTGCAAAGGTGAGCTGACACCTGTGCTCAGGTGAGTGTTTATATTCTACTGAGGTGGACGACGGAATGAAAGAAGAGGGAGAATGCCCAGTCACTCCCACACCAAGATCCCCACAGATCCTCACTGAAGCAGCAGCCATAGGCAGGGCTCCCCGACACCCAGATGGGATAGCACATAGAGCAGTGTTGTCAAACTCAAGTCCTCAAGGGCCAGCCTCCAGCTGCTTTTCCAGAAATCCAGCTGCTTTTCCAGAAATCCAGCTGCTTTTCCAGAAATCCTGCTGCTTTTCCAGAAATCCTGCCTTATTTGCGGCTGATTACCTGGATCAGGTGTATTTAGCCAAAAAGTTGATCCAGCGACAGGTTGGTTGGAAAACATGTAGGACACTGACCCTCGAGGCCTGAAGTTTGACACCCCTGACATGGGGGATGTCCATCCACCGGGTCATCCTGTCAGCCACTCAGACCACGACCAGCGGGACACAGGGCCCCCCCAACACCAGAGAGCAGGGGGACACAGGAGCACAAAGACTGCAAGCCCCATTTCTGCAAACAGAATAGCCCCCCCCACCATGCCAGAGGGTCTAGCACAGGGCCCCACACCCAGAGAGCCCTTCCATCCCCAGACGAGCAGCCAGCCCCCTAATTTTGGAGAAGCCCAGCTCTCAGGGGCAAAGACCGGAGCCAGCACTACAGGAACATGGACACCCCCAGTCTCAGACGGGATGTGGCCCCCAGCTCATAGGCTTGCCAGAGAACTCAAAGATCCCTCTTCCTACGTGGAGAGAGGGCCACAGGGCCCAGGAAGCCTGCACCCAAGGGACACGGCCAGCATTGCTGAGGGGCTGGTTCACCCCAAACAACTTTGAAATCTAAAAGTGAAGCTCAGAAGTTCATCCTTTCTTCTAAAAAAAATGAAAATGTAAAAGTTAAAAGAGTGACGAGAGAAAAAGAAACATGAAGACAAAGTTCTTTAGGCCCAACTCCTGAGCTAAACTGCAAAACCGTCTTGTGGTCTGAAGAATCAATTTGGGGAAATCTCTCCTGAAAATCGTGGCTCTTCCTCCTCTTGGCCAAAGATTAGAGTAACTATCTATCCTGCTGTCAGCAAAAGTTCAAAATGCACATCTGTAATGGTATGAAGATGCATTAGTGCACATTTGCACAGCATTAAAGCACTGTTAAAAACCTCAAGTATCATCTAATGACAAGATGTGGTCAAATAGATCCCCACTGCAACTTTCAAAGCCCTGATAGCTTCTTATCGCTCTGGATAAAATCAAATGGAATCAAATATGTGTTTTCACATCTGTCTTAAGCACTGGAAAATAGTCAAAAAAGGATCATCAGCTTTTTATCTGATCAAATACAGTTGGCAGGTAAAAAAATGACCACTTCTTTTTCCACATAACTTTATACTTTTTCTTTTCAGAAAAAAAAGAAGAATAGGACCAGTGTGGCTTTGGAAAAATAGCAGAAAGCCAGCAGCCCATCTATGGAAAGGAAAGAAAGACATGTAACGTTTTGGTATCAGACAGAGTTCTCCTGTGGTTTTCTTGGCGTGTTTCTGAAATTTGCCACTCATGCACAGGAGTGCAGCTCAGGCAACAATAAATCATCTGTTGAACAGGAAAGTGCTAAGTGTCTTTCCTGTGTGTTTTTCTTCTGTTTGTTTGTTTTGGACACAAATGCAAGTTTTTCATTTTTCCCCTGTTCTGGGAGGCTCTGCTTTGACTGTAAATTGTAGTTTTATTTTGAAATATTAGACATAAGATGAAACACATTAAGTTCAGCTCAGTTTAGGTCTGGTTTGTCATTCTGCACCCAAACATTTTGTCTGTATTCCAGCAGACCTTGCAAGGAAAAGAAAGCATATTTAATCTTTTCTTTAAAGCTGTCTCAGGCGGTGATCACCATCTCCCCTCTGCTCTTCTGGGAGTCGAGAGCCACGCAGAAAGGATTCCCTGTACTTCTTTTTTTTTTTTAACTGGGCGCCAAGTCTGCTATTTCCTCTTTGCTTTCCTGTCCAGCCAGTGGTGGCCAAAAGACCAATGGCTTTAGCCTTTTTTTTTTTTTAGCAAAGTTTGGGAACTACTTTGAGCTAGTGGTATTTTGATCTATTTACACATCTCTGAGCTCTCTAAAACCCTGCTCTTTGAACACCAGTCTCTCCCAATCCGCGAAAACAAGTGGGTCCTCACATTGTGATGTCACAAAGTGGGGAACAGCCCATTCCAGGAGGAGCCTGCAGTACCAGCATAGCCCTTTGGTGTGTCAAAGTAAACATATTATTATACATATTAATACACTTTACTCTGAAGGGCTTATGATTTGCGTGATATGGGCCCTTTAAAGACTTTAGCCTCGTTTCCACTGAGCGGTAGTGTATGGTAGGCTATAGACGATATTTTGAGCATTTCCATTATAAAATAAACCCATTAATTAAGCCAAATCAAGCTGTACCATTTTCGGGCCCCTGTATGTTGTCGGTCCACAGAAAAACTGAATAGACTGGGTAGGGCAGAGCTACTGTCATCACACAATAAAACCCATCGATTAGCCAAAGGTCATTACAATAAAAAGCGCCTAACCAATGCCCAAGTTTCCAAACATCTTTCATAACTTTTTTTGGCTGATTGCTCTTTGCCATCTGCAATCTTCTCTCAAACAAGATTAAATTCTTTGTATATGCGAAGTAACAAAAGCCAGGCAAAAAAAAAAAAAAAAAAGAAGCTGCTGAATGACCTCCATTGCTGTTGATCTTTGCTTATGCTGTAGTCGCACTACTATGACGCAAAGCTATGCAATCAGTCTACACCTCGCATGTGCTGTGACCGTCCAACTTTGAGTGGAAATGCTGACCTGAATTGCATGGACCACTCAAGGTTTTTGTGGATTCCTGACTATAACTTCTTTTAAAAGTTTGTTTTACATCACAAGCTGTGTCAGGAAGGGCGTCCGGCTTGAACTCTGCCAAACCAAGTGTGCAGATCAGTGAAAGCCGATTCACTGTATTTTAGTATATTGGAAAATTTTAAAAATTAAGTTGTACTATTGTTACGTAAAATTCAAAAATATATATTAAATATTCCTGTGCTTCTAATACAAGGTAATGAAGTCAAAATTGATGCTTGGTCAAAACAGTATACTTAGTAGAACGGGTAAGTGTGCATTTCTTGTTGTAGTGTGCACAATATGTGGTTTTTTTGTGCAAATTAAGCATAAATCTATTCATTTATATAGTTGTTATTAAAAAGACATGAAAATGTAAGATTGCGTGTCCACCACATGTTATTAACTTTTAAATTGTTATAAGAAATACGTTTTTTTTTGTGCCTGGAGGGTTTTTCAGTTTTTGAACATCACACTTTTTTCCCCATTTTTAAAATTGCGTTTTTGTTTAGGTGGTTGCTCCACCTCAAAATCTTACTTGTAAGTTCACACAAAAAATCTAATTCAAAGAAAGCTCAGAGAGCTGCTGCTCTTTCAACAGGTTCAGTTTTAATCATGCCTTCTGTCAAACTCCACACATTCATCACTCAGCACGGTAAAGGTCAAACATTCAAGTTAGGTAAAACCCTTTTGGCTGGAGGGTTATTTAGGGATTTGAGAAAAGTTATGCAGTTTCAAAAGTAAGACGTTAACCTGCCCGACAATTATTTGGGTTTGTGTGCGACAAATGAAAAAAAAAAATGGAAAAAACGACAGAAATGTTTCCTGTAGGGGTGATACGTGGGTCATGGGGTTATCCACTTGAAGAAATGTTCTTGTAATATTTAACTTCTTTACACACCATTACTCAAACTTTATTACATTTTCAAATATTGTGTTCAAACTGTGAGGCATTTAGATTGTTCAAGCTGTCGCCTGGAGATAGGACAATATAACAGAGGCACACCTAAATGCAGGAGATGAATTCCTCCATCTGCACTGGCATGCAGGACGTATCTTCATCTTCAACGCTTGGAACGTTCGCCAAAAGGGCAGCAATTCATGATTTGTTGAGACGAGTCGTGACAAGATGGTGCTGGTCTTATACTCCCACTGAAGTTGATGCTATAAACTAACTGACTCTTTCAATGAAAAGGCCATTTCTTTTAGGGTTTTTTTTTTTTTTTTGTAGTTTAAGCTTTTATTTTACTTTGTACGAAAGGCCAAAAAAACAAAACAAAACAGTAAGCGAGTCAGCCTTGAAAAAGGTAGCTCCAGTTAAATAAAGCAAAACTGTTCTCTGCTTCTGTGTCTTAGATCAGTTGTTGGCTGTCCTCGTGTTGGTGCAGAAGAAACCATTCTTTTTGGCTCTCCCCCTGCATGTTCCTGCCAGTGTTATTTTACGCTCTTGGGAAGCTTCTCCAGTGATGTATGCCTGTGTTTGTGAATCTTCCATTCCTGGCCTTGACATTAGAGCGGCTCATCTGCTTAGTATTCTTCAAAATACGGACAGTCGTTGAGGTTTCTCTGCTGACATGCCGCATACTTTGTTTGCAGATTTTCTTTATTGTGAAGTTATTGCAGCTTTTATGTTTGAAATGAAAGTGCTGTTCTGGAAGTTAAGCACTTTCTTGTGTCTGTTTATTCTCTTCTGTCAAAACATATTATCTTTAATCGTCATAGCAAATAGTGAACCTATGTGAAAAATCCACTTCACTTTAGGCACTTAAAGTATTAAGACAGAGATCTTACCAAAAATATGTTGCAGCTGCAGCCATGCTTTGAAAAGATGCTTTGACGTGACAATTCTAGTTGAAAAATCACACAAATCCAAAGCTAAATTTACTATTCTTCAACTCTCCCCATTGGAAATCTTTGAATTAGTAAACAGAAAGTCGGTTCAAGAATTTTACCTTACTTCACCTGGATCCTCTGGCAATCCTCAACATCAATGTGTCTGGCTTTATTTTGTGGGTAAATTACCTTATTTTACTCCACATTAGCTGCAACTTTCAATGTTTCTCCTGAGGAAAAGGGTTAACGAGCTGTCAAATTATTTGAATGTGTTGCATCCCCTGGATAATAATCTCTTCAACAGAAGAGTGATTTACTTTGGAAACTTTGAAGAAATATTTAAAAGTTTATCTTTATGTAAAACTTGATTGCATGCCGTGAAACAGTTTGGTTCCATATTTAGCAATGAACCAGTGCAAGTGTTCGGGCTTTGTTTCCCCCTGAGAATGACAGTTGAAGCCTCTGCAGCTTCTTGGAGTTAGAAGCTAACGATCCCTCTGAGCTGTAAATCAAACGAAAAGACAGATTTACTGTGGACTCCAGTTTAAAGCTCTTCACTTTTCCTTCAATTCATTTTTTTGCAATTGATAGATTTTTAATTGAACATTAAATATTAAAGAACAAAAAGTGTTGATGATTCCAGCTTGTATCTCAGTTCAGCCCAGCTCAAACGCCACGTAGCCTTTTCAGATCAAACTCCCATCTGCCGTTTTGTTTTTGGCGCTCGTACCATGTGACTGCACCGACCCTGTTTAAGGCGGCAACCAACTACATTCATCACATTTTGGTCTCAAGAAATATTGAATTGATGTAAGACTATCTGCTTCAGCCAAGATGAAATTGATCACTGCTTCTAAAGAATTACAGTAAATATTTGAATGTGTGCCGTTTTTTAGCAGTTGAACTTTGATATGTAGTGTGGCTACTTATTTATGCGGAAAACAAATTCACTGTAAAAAGTTACTGTTCTTTAAAGACCTGCATGTGTAAAAGAATTTAAGGTTAAAACTGAGTTTCTGAGTATTCCTCATTCAAATGGATCAGGAGCAGACTAAAAAAAAACAAACAGTGGTTTGAAAAAGCTCAGCGTTGTGACGCAGCAATTGAGATGGGCGGGCCAAAGCCTCACTGCTCAGCTCAAATTCTGGTGCACCACCTTGCAGACAAATAGATCCATGTGCGTCTTCGTTTTCTCGTCTGAGATGGCTTCTGGCTCAAAACTGTACGGCTGGAACGCTCCAATGTTGGTTTAAATGAGCTGCTCTACAAAATGTGTCTTTAAAAAACGGCACAGGCTTTTTGATTCTGGCACAAGATTGCATGAGAATGAATAAAGCTGTTCTAAATCAAAGCAGTTTTGATCATAAAATATGATCTGAGCTACTATTCTCCTGTAAAAGTAAGTTAATATAATGTTTGGGACTCGTGATAACAGCTTTGTCTGACCTGTATCCTCAGCAAAGTTTAAAAGATATTCCAACTATTAAATGGTATCGTTGGGTAATGTGATCGTCAATCACTTTTGTGCATAATTGCTTCCATGAGACTGTAATAATTGTACAAGATGTGAAGAAAATGTTCGGTATGCCTGACTTTCAGTGAGGTGAAGAACAGTGTCATCACTTTTTCACAGACAGAAAAATAACATCTGGAAATATGTTATTATCTAAAATAAATGATTTGATAAAAAGTCAGTTTAATGAAGCTTTAGGAGTGCTGAATGAAAAGATGGGATCAGGCAAAAGAAATGAGAAGAGAAAGAGTTATACGGATTTTTAAAAAGTGCCAAATTATTAAAATGAAACGCAGTTTTGTGTGTCCTGAGATCTGCCTGTTAAAATTAGCTCAGGTGACTTTTTGAAATGTTATCACAACATTTTAAAGAGTAATTACAAAAAAGACAGCAAATTAATTACTGGTAATATTTAATAACGTTTTTTTGTGAAAAACGTTTCAACTTTGAAATACCTGACAGCATTGAGAATCCAAAGTACACCATATGGATAGAATATGACATTTGGTGATGTTGACATTCCACATTTGTCACAGTGTTGGCACCTCTTTTGTCGAGTGTTGAAATGTTCAAAAATGCAAAAAGGCTGTTTAGGGTTCAATTAAATGCTAACGTAGTTCTTTTCATGTGGCAACACAATTAAGTAGCAGAACAGATACTTTTTTTTTTACAACTAAATCAGCAAAATAAATATTTTGTGTTCTAAAAGTTTCACATCTCAACGGCTTTTTGTGATTAAGGGAAAAAAATTGAATTTGTGCTTGGAAAGTTATGGTAAATTGTAAGGTTGGAAAGAAATCCATCTTAAAAAAGGGGAAAGGTTCACATATGAGCAGCATATGTGAACCAAAAGTATGAGTACAGGACCTTGTTTCACTTACAGGCATTAAATTGAGTCAAACTCACCATGAGGAAACATGGTAAATTTACAACTTCCCTGTAGAGATGCATATGGTAGAATAATCAGAAATATGAAGACGTCATGTTTTTGCAGCATTGTAAATCAATGAGCGACATATTCAGCGTAACGCAAAGGAAAACCTCTAACAGAACATGGCAAAAAGTAAAAACTTACATTACATGCATTTGATCTATACTCAGTTAGTTTATCTGTTGTGTTAATGTTTGGCTATTATGTTAAAGGATTTTATGCAAAATGATTTGATGCAATAGTTTGGATTTGCACACATCACTCCTAAACTTCTAAAGAAAAGGCACGTGTTTTTAGGTAAATGTTTAAAAAAAAATTTTTTTTAAAAGATGGCATGTTTTTATGATTAAAAAGATTACATGATACAGGAGAGTTAAACGGGATATGGAAGTAAGCTGGAGCCTTCCAGTATTAACTCCACATGTGTGAAAAGCATGTCCAGTCTGGTCCCAGCACTATGGTTTCCCTGCACCGTGAATGCGGGGAGTTTAAGTGCACCCTGGATAACACTGTTGTTTTGTTTCATGCCTGTTCAGTGGATCAAAGCAGCCATCCCAGCATTATCTGGTGGTGGTTGAAATCGTAAAATAGATATTTAGTGAAGCAACTTTAATCAGTGCTGCTGCTAATTATTCAGAGGGCGATGCAGTTCAGTGCTTGCTTTCATCAGCTGCCATCACATTTTAGATTCATGACAAAAAATGTTAATGCAATGAGATGAATGCAATATGTATAAAACAATAATTTCAAAAAAAGTTTTCAAACTTGGACACAGAAAAAAACAAGTATTCTAAAGGTTTTCATTAACTTCAACATAGAGCTAAAAAAAAAAAAAAAAAAAAAAAAAAAAGACAAAGCACACCAACACAAACTGGACTCCTGGTTTTAAGTTAGGAAATGGCCCCCTCTGTTGATCAAGATTCATACATGTAATAAAACTGCTCACCTAATGATTAAAACACAACATATTTGTTCTTTTTGCTTCATCTGATCACCAGAGCTAATTCTAATCTCTTTGATTTTACTTTACAAAATTGTCTTCAATTAATATTTCAAATAGTTGATGAAATTAAGTAAATTCAAAATACTGAGTGCAAAAAATGTAACTTAAAGACAGAGAAAGAGAACAAGAGTCTCACTTCGCTCTCAACCCCTAAATATGCAATAATGATAATGTTTTTGAGATTAGTGTTTCATTGACCGGCTTGTCTGTGTACTGTAAAGACAGGCTACTTTGTCAGCTCTAGTTGTGGGTGGTCAGCATCCAGGAAAGCTCACATTATACAGCTAAGTGGCCATGAACTGAACATTAATCAGGCTTGTGGTGAGCCCTTTGTCAACAATAATGTGGGAAAACAACCTTCTGCAGCTGTGCTGCTTGTGGAGATAAGGCCTCCACAAACACACAAAGAAAGGGTTTAAGAGAGAGGGGGTATGATACTAATTTTACATTGAGCTTTTCAAGAAAGCAAAAATAGAAGTCCTGTGTGCTTTCATGTGCCTATTTGTTTTGTGTTGATTTTTACTATTTTGATTTTAATTTACTCCAATCTCATTCCAGATGTTACGTTTCTTTTCTGTTTTTAATCTCAAGTCTATTGAAGCATTTTTAAAGAGATGAAATAAGGAAAGTTATCAAAACAATTGAAGGTAAAACGTTTTATTTTGAAAGTATTATTCTCTGTGGCCCTGGAGGTCAGTAACTTTACTGATGCCCAACAGACCACAATAATAATGTTGCAAAGGTCAAGGGAAGTTGTTAATTTTCATTTAAAAAAAAGTTTTAGTAATAAAATTAGAAGCCTCTGTACCAAAAAAAAAAAACATCTCAGAAGGACTGCTCCTTAACTTTACAGCTAAATGCTAAACCAAATCAAATGGTTTTTAGAATAAAATAACTTAGATCCATATTCATATGCATATTCAGCTAACAATAGTTTTTTCTGGGGGGAAAAAGCAAAACAAAACGTGTTTACATGTCATTATTTCTCTTAAGGCGTTATGACAAATTAGGTTGTAAAATTTAATAAATAACCACGAGACAGAAGTAAAACCGTGACGTTTGTTGAGCGACTTGAAAGGCAAAGTTGTTTTCTTCTTTTGTATATGTTTAATGCTTGGAAAAAAACAGAACAAATGCAGCTCCAAAATGCAGTACAAAAACTAGCTTGAAACTCAAATACAATAGAGATAAAATTGGTCTTATTTATTTTGCAAAATGAAAGAAAAAATTTGAAACATTAAAATAACACATACTCTGAAAAAACACACACAAAAGAAAAAAAAACTGTATCAAGTCCTACACATAGTCTTTTTTTTTTTTTTTTTAAATGTGTTTTTTAAGGATGATATTAGTTTTAAACATTGCTGAAGTTAGATTTTAATTTAGTATGATTCGGTTTATTTTACTGGTAAAATTTGCTTTTGTGAATATAACATTTTGCCATAAATAAAAACATGTTTATAATAAAGAAAGCTTCACAATCTTTATGATTAAAGTTATGAAAAGCATAAAATAAAATTTGTATACATATATTTTTTCAAAGTTGAAATCCATCAAAAACAGATTAAGGGCTCAATTTGTGGAGGTTCTTTCATAATTTTAATTTTACAGGTACGTAAAGGATAGAGTAGCTGTGGGATTTACAGCTTCCGGTTAATACTTTCAAAATAAAACTGAAACAAAACAAAGGTCAGACCCTCTTGCTTTGAAAGGCGGAAAATGGGATGTGACGTAAATTTTAAAACCTGTCACAATTTTGAAGGGGCCTGACTTATACAATCAATTTAGTAGGAAAGCGTAGCTGTGGTTTTAGCCTTTAATAACTATAACAAAAACAGAAAAGTAAATTTGAAGATAGTTAGTCATCGCGAATTACGGGCGTAAGGTAAGAGTGTATTGTTAGCAAAAAGGAAGCTAATGCTAACAGTTACTTTTGGCAGAGACAGTTCACGGTTTGTTGTTACAGGAACTTGTTAAAAAAAAACTACCTTACTATATTCATACCTTTTAAGAATTTAAATAGAGCATCCGTCCTCGTATGGATGCAATTGTCGGCTTTTGTTAGCTCACTTTACGCACGTCCGGGAACAGATAACATGAAAACGTATCCATGTCACGCAGTTTAAGAAGTCGTTGGTTCATTACTGGTCACATGCTTGGCTAATATGCTTGCATGTGCTTTGAAGTTACGTACTGCAGACTAACCCGTTGCCCCAGTGTGCACACTTTTAAATAAGCTTGCTTAAACATTTGTCTTTTTACCAAGCTAACCCACATCTCGGACGTTGCGTTTGATGCTTGTTTTTCAGGGGGAATGGAAAAGGCTAAACAAGATGCGTTTGACAATGCAAGACTTCAGGTGATCAAAGATGGCTACGAGAGGGCTTTCGAGTGCATCAATGAAGGACTCACTGCGGATGAAGCTGGAGACAAGACGCGAGCCTTGGAGCTTTACAAGCAAGGCCGGAAGCACCTTCTCAGGGCCATCAGCGTGCCTTCCCACGGGGATGAGTGTGGCGGCAGCGCCTGGGAATCAGCCAGGCAGATGCAGCAAAAGATGCAGGAGACCCTGAACAACATCACAACTCGCCTTGCCATCCTAGAGACCAGCTCTGACCTTGAGTCTGCACCTATGGGGACTTCTACTAGTGTGTCTGATCATAGTGATCTGCCTACAAATGGTCTTTATCCAAAGCTCCAGACCAAAGAGAAGCCAGAACGGCCAAGTCCACCACATGTTGGTCATGGACCACCAGTTGGAGCTGAAGGAGGCATGGCTCCAAACCCACAGCCAATGCTTCCAACTCAACAACCTCCAGCTTACTCCCCCCAGGCGGCGGAGGGCCACACATCCATCTCTTATGGAACAGAATCAGGGGAGATGTCACTGGTTGGGGACGAGTTCTACAATAGTTCATCCATCTCCACACTTTCCACCCAGAGTCTAGGAGAAGATGGAGAGCAGCTGATTTACATTCCTAATGGTGTTCAGATATTCTTTGTCACACCTGATGGACAAGTTAGTGCTCCATCATACCCAGGATATCTACGACTGGTGAGGTTTACAGATAATTGCTCTGAGGGCATGCCTGATCGACCACCAGCATTTCTGCAGGTAAGACAGTAAGCACCATTTTGTTGAAAACATTGATTTAAGTGACTTTATTTGTATCTAAATCCTGAAAGCAATGATGGGAAAGCCCCATGACTCTGATGCAATAGCAGATGGTGAAATGTCATCACTGTAGTTTCACTGGCTTGATTTAGTCTTTCTTTTGCCCTTTGATCCAGTTTTCTAGGATGTGTACTAACCTCATCAAGATTTCTTTGTCCAAAGAAGGAGATAAATCTGTTGCCCTGTGGACCCAATGATTTTAGTTGTTTACTCAGTCCATTAATTCCACTGACTGTTTGAACTCCTAGTTAAAAGCAAACAGAAGTCACTGTAATGTCACTCTTTAGTGTCACGAGAAGCTACAAATAGAACTGCAGCATTTTAAAACCTCTTCTTTTTAAATTGCCAGTCCTGTTTAACCAGTTTAACAGGGAAATACTCTACTGTAATCTGCAGACAAACTATATTAACACGTCGCTTCGATTAGAATTGGTGTCACTATTTATGTTGCATCAATACAAAGCTCAAACCCTCATCCTATATTTATATATACATCTGTGGAGATATATTTTATTTAGATCTCATAGATCATCTCATAAAGTCATATAACAGAAAGTAAAACAATTAGATGTATAATTGAGATTTAAATGATGCATATGCAGGCAGAAAAAGTATATTTTTCTTTTGATACACTGTAAAAATGAAGATATTTAACGCATACCATCTGTTGCAATTGTGGATGGTGGATCTACATATTATAGTCATTGATTAGAAACTAACCAACTTAAGCAAATGTTTTTCCTTTTGGGTTTCCTTTCCAGATCATCTTATCTAGACATCTTCAGACTTCTGCCATATGTTTCACTGCTTTTGAAATGCTTTGTGCTGCAACATTCTTGTAAACTAGAGGATCATGAGACTGAGATTTGACTTCTTAATGGGGAATTTCCCAGGTGTTCTTTCCAGTGAGTGGCATCAGAGAAGTGCATGAGGGCAACTGCGTAACCATGCTTACACTGTTTTGCTCTGTAATCTTGTTGGGCATGCTGTTGTCGCAAGACAACAGTCATCTTTGTCATTTGGCTGCTCCCTTTAAAGGTCGCCACGGCAAATCATCTGCATCCATTGAACGCTGCGTCCTTCTCACTCACTCTAACCATCCTCATGTCCTCCTTAAAGAAACACTTCTTTGAAAACTGTGTTTTTTATGTGCTCTTGTTACATTTTTTCCCATGATGGAGGACAAAAGAAAGGAAAATTAAGCTTAAAATGGCATCTTTTGTTAAATTGTTTTATTAAATTATTTTGTTTTTTGGTTTGTACCAATTCAGTATTGTTGAGGATCACAGGGGCGGGGGTTGAGGTCCCAGTGGAAAGAATTATGGACAGGCAAAGTATAAGAATGACAAACCTGGTATATTTGTTCCTATGTACGTGTTTGTGTGTAGATTTTTTATTTTGTGGGTAGATGTTTGATGATACCTACATGATACTTTGATGTAGATTAAATTGTATAAACTCAAGGTATAAGTATAGGGGTAGGATTAAAAAAGTTTTAACGTCTTACTACTCCTTATACAATACAATATATTGATGTTATTCTTTTAAACTTATTTATTTCTATTTTTTCTTTTGTTCTATCGTCTTGTTGCTTTTTTTATTACTCTATGTATTGTTCGAAATAAACGTTTTGAAATGAAGAAAATGAAAATGAACTGCAGCGGCTCTGCAGAAGTTGTGTTCTTGTAAATGACAGGATTTTTACATTTTGACTTAAATAATATAATAATAATGATTATATTATTATTATTATATGTTATTAAGACCTCTGGGAACGTTTTAAAATTGAGAAAAAAATGATTGGAATGGAACTTGACTACATCCACAAACCTTCTCTCTTGTCTACGTCTAGATGTTTTTACTGGGAGCTCCAACCTCAACATTTTGTTTTACCAACATAAACACTCTCCTTTGAATGTGTCCAAACCACCATTCCCTTCATTTATCTCCAAAACATCTGATAAATGAGCCGTCAGCCTCTCCAGCACCACATCAAACAAGAAGGGATTTAAAGCAGCGGTGTTGCACCTCAAACTCTTCTATCAAACCTACAGCACATCTTATTACTGTCATACAGCTCTCATATGTTTGCTTCTGTTACTTCTTCATACAAACCACAGCTTCTCTTTCAGTATCATGTCATAGATTGTCTCTAGATCTACAGACACACAATGCTACTTCTTCTGACCTTCTCTGTGGTTCTCTACCTTGGCGTAAAACCATACAGTTGCTTACAAATACTTCTGACTTCGGTGTAGCTTCACTACTCTTTACAATAACTTTACTTTAATCAGCTTTGTTCTTCCATTATTCTCATAAAATACACATCTCCCTTGTCCTTAAAATGGGCACCAGAACACTTCTCAGTTCCTCATTCATTCTTTCACTTTTTAAATAGTCCTGTCAGAAACTTTACTACCACCCCCACTAAGCTCATTCATACTTCCATAGGTGTGTTATTGGGACCAACGGCCTTTCCACTTTTCATCCTCTTCCGTTTTGTTCTCATTCAGTCCTTGCTGATCTTTGTTACTTCCTGCGTCACGACAGCCACCTCTTCTACTCTGTTGCCTGTCTCATTTTTGTCATTTATTAGCTTTTTAAAGTTCCTCGACCATCCTTCCATCACAGTTGAAAAACCTGTCAGTCCATTTCTGTCTCTGATCACCCTAACCTGCTGGTCATTCTTCCCAAATGCTTCTCTGCTCCACCAGCCTGTACAGATTTAACTCTTCCTCCTTTGCATCCTCCATCGTTGTCACAGGACAACAGTTTCCTACGTTTTTCCTCTGCTTTTTACCGTGGTTTGCTCGTTGGAGACAGTTTGAGATGTCTCTTTACACACTTTCTACATGTAGTTTAACTCATTTTAGTCACATTTCCATATTTGTATTGAACTCCCACAATGAATTCAACATTTTGTACAAGTTTTATTTAAATGCAAAACAATCACCATCTTAGATTTAACTGTTGTGTAATTCAATTTCTTGCCTTTTGGTAGGTGTGTGACTGGCTCTACCCTCTGATGGCCATGAACTCTCCGGTGCTGGTGTGTAACACAGGCGTGTTCATGTTTCCGGACATGATGGCAGAGGCGCCAGGCTTTTACGTCGGGGTGGTGCTGTCCTCAGAGCTCCCAGTTGCACAGAGAGAACTGTTTCAGGACCTGCTTTCCCAGATGACAGATCTTAGGGTTCAGGTTGGTGTTTTCTCAAAGTCACATTTCCAAAAAAAGGATTTGATATCTCTTGTTAAGATTTTTTTTAAATACTGTTAAATAAGTGTCCATTACATCAAAAAGTAAGATGATTATAAAGTATATTGTACAACCTTAAGCTGATGTCTCACTGAACTGAATCTGTATGACAAATTTGCGTTTGCCGCCTCTTGGACGCATGGTGAAGCTGTGATCCGTTTGGACATGGGTGAACACTGGCACTGCCACATTGGTCCCATAGGCGAAAAGATAAAACGAGAGGATCTTTTTATTATTGTTTTTATAGAAAGAACAAAAAGATAAAGTTCAGGAGGTCAGAGCAGCTGCACCCTCCCCATGTGGCAGCAGCTTTCTTGTCTGCTTACCAGCCAGTGCGATTGCTTCAGCGCCATAGGGCTGGGCTGGTGACATGCTATTGCCCAGCAGGCAGGGACGAGCTCCGCCCACCCTGTGGCCCCCGAAAGGCACATTGTGGGTTAAGAAAATGGATGGATGGAAGTTCAGGACAAGAATGGGCAAATCAATCCTTCATATTGGATTTGTGCTCCTCCTGCTGACTGAGTCCCTGAACACACCACATACCCAAAGTCGAGGCTCGATTGATTGACAAGCAAGCGTCGACCTCGCAAAAGATGTTTGAACTCTGGACGTCCCATTCAGATTGTGCTGCGCTGCTGTTGGAACGCTGTGCTTGACGCTCAGATCACATCTATATATTGACTTAACATTAACTCTGGACGCCTCTGCTGCACAAGTTTTGTTTGGCGTGAACGTAGATCTAAAGCTTGAATTACTTACTGTATTGTTTTCAGTAAATATACTGAAAGAAATATACATAAATACTGCAGGAGACATCCTTTTTATAAAGCTTTAGCGTTGATGATGGAGAAAAATCACAGTGTAAGATCTTAATCAAATCCTAATGATTCTTGATGGGTTGAGGTCTTCACTGTGTGAAGGTCAAACCATGTCTAATTATAATGTCTCATTCTTCCTGAACAACTCTGCCATACAATGAGCTCAGGTAATCCAGGGATTGTTATCCTGGAAAGAGACGATGTCACCAGAGATTAAAGCACATTCACTGAAGGAAGAACCTCATCTTCAGTAAATTTATGCAGCCTGGTGACCTCATTCTTTAAACCCATTACTGTATCAATTAGCTATTTTATTGATTAACATTGTCAATAATCCCAGTACACATTCTTTTAGGGGTTATGGTTTCTGCCCACAATTACAAATCTATAATTCATACATTCAGCAGAAAGAGCTGGAACATTTTATGTTCACCTAAGTTTTTGTTCTTATTCCAGCATGAAGCACGTCCTGGTGACTTACTTTTGGCACTTGTTCCCCTTTCTCAGCATTGTGGGGATTTGAGTTTGGCAGGTGAGGAGAACTAATCAGTTCTAATGCTCTTATCTGAAGCACTTGGAACCCTCCAAGAGGCTCAAGTGAAAGACACATTTCAGTCGAGCCACAATGGAGGCAGAGGTGACTGTGCAGAGAGATGCCCTACAGACTTATTTTTATCAAATGAAGTCTACCTAGATACAGTCTCTGATGGAAGTTGTACCCCGTCAGACAGTAAGCACTCTTATTGGTTCTGATTTGATCTTAAGTAGAGGATTGTCACTTTGACGTTTTTTTTTTGCCTTTGCAGACTTTTGTGTTGCGACAGACAAAGGATGCATTGTAATTAGAAGCAGGAAATGAGAGAAGTAATTGTTCACATCGGCAGCACGATGGCGGAGACGAGAATAATCAGCACCAACTGACAACTTGTGGTTAACACATTTTTTCTTCTTGCTGACCAATGTGTTTGTATTCTCAGGCTCCAGATGAAGCAGCAGAGGAAATTAATCTCAGTCAGAAAGTGCCTATTGCTACACCTGAAGAGACAGCACCAGCAGCAACCGAGAAGGAGGAAACCGAGAAGGAGGAAACCGAGAAGGAGGAAGAGAAAGTTCTACCTGAATGGAGTGAAAAGGTGGCAAGTGGAATCTTGACTGGTAAAAGCATACCGTTTTAAATTGAAAGTTAAATATTCTTTAGCGTTGGTGTCTTAGCTGTCACTTATAAATATAGATCAGTAATCTGGACTGACTGTTCTCCTGCCAGGGGCATCCTGGTTGAGCTGGGGTCTGGTGAAAGGTGCAGCATACACTGGCAAGGCTATTCATAAAGGTGCATCTATGCTCAGAGAGCACATCACACCAGAGGACAAGCCCACCCAAGTCAGCCCCACGGTCACCAAAAGTCTCCATGTGGCCAAACAAGCAACTGGAGGAGCTGTCAAAGTCAGCCAGTTTCTAGGTAACATCTTCATAGACGTCAAAAAAACCCAAAAACAATCACAGCGTTTATGTCCGTATTTTTCTGTAGAACTCTAACGGAGCGTTGTTGTTTCTTTAGTGGATGGCGTTTGTACAGTTGCTGGCTGTGTGGGCCGCGAGTTGGCTCCTCATGTTAAAAAACATGGAGGAAAGCTCATCCCAGAGTCCATGAAGAAGGACAAGGACGGGCGCTCAAACATTGACGGAGCGATGGTGGTAGCTGCCAGTGGCGTTCAAGGTAAAGCCAAACTTCCGTTTATTTCCTCTCAGATGTGCCGGGAACCACTCCATTTGTCTGCACAACCAACTTCATGGAAGCATTCCAAACATGGTGTAGCTTGAAGACTTAATTCCAGTTTTTTTAAGCTAAAGTTTTAGGTTTATTGGATAAACTCGTATAAAAAAATGACAGAATTAATAATTATGATCACACATTTATAGTTTAAACAACTTAATTTCCACGTAAATTCTTGTCAGATGACAGCTCTGGTTTTATTTATTTACTTATTGTTTTTGTCAGTGTTTGCAAAAGTTAAACAGTGGAAATTGTCATTTCTTTTCAAAAAGTTTAATGTTTTTTTTCTGTAACTTAAAGATAGTGATGCTCTAAACTTTTGGCAAATGGTAGTCCTACATTTTCTTTTTGATTAGTCAAAGTCAAATAAAATTAAATTCTAGAAAAAAAAAAAGCAACTTTTTCAGGTAACTTCTGATGGGACACAAGTCTTACAAAAACTGTGGCAAAAACGGCTGGTTGTCTTCTTATACTAAATATCATTTCTCCCTTTTGGATTCATATTAACTAAGCTAAACTTTGTAAATTATTACATGGGGAAACCTTAAAAACTAATCCGCACCTTCACTTAAACAAAAAGAGAAGAATGCTGAATCCTTGTGAGTTTATTCCTTATTTAAGATAAATTTAAGGCACAAAAACAGACTCAGCCAGATTTTAAAAACAACCGAGTTTTTCATTATCTATTTGTAGAAACCATCCTCTCTTCAGCTTTTTCACAGATGGTATCAAATTAGTGTCCAAAATTTGCTGACATTTTGTGGAGTCCATTCTTCGTTTCTTTTCGTGAAATGTTTCCTGTGGCCACCTTAAGAGTGAGACTGTGGTGTCGTGCCAAGAGCTAAAAATGGTAGTAAATACTTTCAGGTTTGAAATTCCACTGATTAGAATTGGGTAGATGAAACCACCAAAGGACTCTTCTTTTGTACGCTCTATTTGTTGAAAAGTTGAATTTTGAATCCGATATGTGCTAGCACCATGTTTGTGTCTAGGATTTGCAACCATGTGGACTGGGTTGGAATCAGCAGCCAAGGACATTGCTTCAAGTGTTGCATCAGAGACGGTCACCACAGTGAAACACAAGTAAATTCTCAGTTTTTTTGTGTGTACTAATTGTGCTCACCATCATTGCTATCTTTTCATTAATTAAAATTTTCTTTTTTGCACCATAATAGAAAAGCCAAATTTACTATTTTTTTTTGTTCATTTTCAATTTGCTTTGCAGATATAGGGGCCTAGAAAACGTCTTCGACACAGCTAACGAGAAGACGTGTAACTAACTATACACCAGTTATGTTACTAATCACGTTACTAATCACACACAAACCATCTAAGTCTTAACATTTTGCTTTGAAAAGAAAATTGTATTACTTCCCTTCTTCGTGTGTTAATTCTCATCACTGCATTCCTTTATTTATTTTTTTAACATTAATACTGACAATTGTTCTAATTTGGTATTAACACCGATGCCGTCAACCATAACATCCGTTCCTGCTTCCATAAATATAATTTGCTCCAATTATAACCTAATGAAGTTGATTCCAGCTGATTTCATGAAGCTGTTTCATCAAAGTGTAATTATGTTGAAGAAATGCTTCTTTTAATAAACTTATTTTTTCCGACTTGGTGGGAAATCAACATTCAGGAGATCATTGTTGTGTTTTCTCTGTCCATGTGAAGAACAGAAATGTGTATTTTTATTCTCTTGTCATGCCAGCTTGCTGTCAAACACCAATTGGGCTTTTGGTGTTTTTTAGGACACCATGAGACAAGTTTGTGTGCAAACCCTGCACTTGCATGACCATCACATGGACACTCCTTTGTGGTGTCTTTTCAGTCCTAAATTCCTTCATTTCTTTCGCTCTAACCTCTCACCCAATCTGACTTCCAAGGTATGGGGCAGCAGCGGGACAAGCCACAGACCATGCTGTCAACTCAGCCATAAATGTCGGCATCACTGCCTTCAACATTGACAACCTGGGGATCAAAGCCGTGGTGAAAAGAACCGGCAAGCAAACAGCACAAGCCATTCTGGAAGACTACAAGCTTCAGGAGAAACCAGAGAGCGGGAAACACGTAGAGAGTTTAAAGAAATAGTCTGTTATTACCTCGGTTATGCCTTAAAAATGGTACTAATACATTAAATATAGAGCTGTTAATAAACATGTTCTATATTTTAAATGTAACTGCTAGGTTTGCATATCCTAATTCATACAGATGAGCACTTTAATCTTTGTTATATAAAACAGCAGGATTGTAACACAGTTAAATGATTGTATCAGTAAAACCAAAACAGATATGATTACCATTTCACAGGAAAGCCCCTATATTTAAATCAACGGGTTATTTTTAAAAACAAAAATATTTTAAACTTCAAAAACTGTCAGTCATTAATGTGTGTTTGTAAGGCAGGATTTAAACGACTAATAAACTATTTTTATAATAAATATTTCAAACGCTTTAAGTTCAATCTTGTCAGGTATGTTGTTTGTTGATGTGGGGATAAAAGTCTAACTCTGCTGCTGATTGTGCCTTTTTGAAATTTAAAGAAAAGTTTGTAAGTGTTTGGATTCCAACAGAATTGTTTTTGTCTTTCTTCTGGAACATTCCTGATCAAGTCCGAATCATATTGTTGGCTTTTTATTCGAAATGTCAGGTGTCTAAAAACATGAAATTTGTGTTCTGCTGCTACTTTCAAATCTGTCTAAATATGATGCGCTTCACACTAGCCATGTACAATAAGATGTTAAATTAAATAAAGATTTATTTGAAGTAAACATGACACTAACTTTGTTTTTATTTTTTTTTGTTTACCTGTTGAAGAAATGATCAATTTTAGCTGCCAACTTAGGATATTTAGATGCGTTTTTAATTCTATTTTATACCTTCAACACTTCAAAAAAGATTAAACTTCAATAGTTCATTTCAATTGTTAATCAACTGAAAAATATTAGTAATGTAGTATTAGTAACATCAGTTTAGTTACAAATCATTAGCTTCTTTCTGTACTGCAGCCCATATTTGCCCCTAAGCATTGACAATAACAGGTTAGTATTTTGTCCTGAGACGTGTCCGTGGAAAAGTCCCGCTTGTTTGAGCAAACCAACATGAAAGAACAGGAAATGCTTGGAATCAAAGTCTTTGTTCCCATTTTAGTCAAACTGGTCAGACATGGCATTAGATTTTTAACATTCAGAAAAGTTTATGGTTCTCCCGTTACATTTTCCAGATTCTGTGGCTTTTGACCAGACTAAATTGTACAATACTTATTATTATTATAATTAGTACTTCTTGTTATGTTGATGACAATTTGAATCGAGCCAACTTGATTTTTAGAATTTCATTAAACTGTTTCTTACTTCCAATAAAAACTTTTATGGATTCAGAATTTTACAGTATTTAACATTAACCCCACAGAGAATTGGATAAAACTGAAATGTAAATATGTTCTGAAATCATCTGATTTTATCAAATTAATATCAAGCATACAGAACCTGTGGGAAATGTTTGGTTTTTTTTTTTTTTGAAAAGGTACAAATGTTTAAATCTAATGTGTTTATCTGGCAAAAATTCAAAATGGGCTTTTAAAAATAAAAGAAACTGTTCTGTTTGTGTCATGTCAGGGGAGAAAAAAAGATGCAGGTTGGACATACAAATTCTGCCACCTTTTTGCACGAGTATAGATCTAACTGTATTTAAAACTACTAAGGAAAGAAATTGTAATAATGGAGACACAATTTCATGTAAAAGAACAGCACCTCCAAAATGATCAGAAAGGGAAGTTTTCCCAGATATCCAGAAAGCATTCTATCCATAAGTAACTGTCACACCCCTGGAACAGTGAGTTACATTGATCCTCAGGTTCTGCAGATTGTCAGACTGTGGAGTTAAACTCTAACATGGAAATGATGGGACTGTCAGAGAACTTGTAAAATGTACTGTTGAAGAATGAGACAAAACAATGAGGGATGAGGCAGCCTCATGTGATGAAGAAACATGTTACAGCACTCTATACTTCCAGAGAACTGGAAACTTAACAAATGAGAAAGAAAATGGATTTGTCTGGTCAGATAGAATTTCCCATGACATCTGTTCCAGTCCAGTCTCTGGTAAAAGGTTGGTCAGTGGTTGTGTAGAAGTCCAGGCACTCTGTGCCCCGGTTTACCCAACCATTTCCCACAGACTGCAGTGAGGCGACATTAAGCTGATCCTTCCATATCTGCAGCATTCGTCCCCGGGGAAAGGTCGATTTGTCCAACAATAGTGGACAGGCATTCGCCGAGGTCAGACTGTCAGCTGCAGCAAATATTTGATCCATCGACTGTTGATGCAGCTAACAATTGCAAATACACGTGTGTACAAATTCTCTGCTGGATGCCCCCTGCAGCACCCCAGCCAGGGCGGGGGGCATAAAGGAAGATAATGCACCAAGTCAGTCCCAGACAGTCACTCCTGCCAACCAAATGTTAAACATTTAGCAACTCTTTCTTTAGTTTCCAAGGTAATAGTTGTGAGAAATTTGAGATGAAGAATTTTTAGGTTAATTTCATTCAAACAGAATAGAAGTTTCAGACATCTGTGTAACTGAACTGACTGTTTTTCTGAATTCTGCATGACTGAGTACTACTGAAGTTCTTGTTGACACGTTAACCTGATGAAAGAGGAATAATTGTTTATTTAGGTTCAGATTTTTTGCTGCTGACATTAAGATGCATTAGACAGGTAGCTTATTTATTATTTACAAAGATTAAGTGCAGTTGCACGTGGTCAGCAGGGAAAAAGCAGAAGATAGCTTCATAAAAGAGACGTTCTGTTGTGAAATAACATCAGTTTTCCTCTGAGAACACAAGTGTTTTATAGCAAATGGCATTTTTTAAAATAAAAAGGCTTTCACAAAGTTACTATAAAAGATAAAAAAAGAAACTTAGAGCGGTAAAAAAGTTGTAGTTTCAAATGTTTGTGATAAGAAACGTCAAAACTCACTTTTTTGTTCAGAAGAATATCTGGTAATTTCACCCTTAGACTCAATAAACTTATAGATACAAATAATGCAGTTCAAAACTTTTTGTATGGTTAAAGTCCCACTCCGATCATCTTTTAAACTATTTCAGAAGCATTTCTAGTGGTCTTTAAACTATACTGGTTTAAGTAAAAGTCAAAAACCTGTTGTTTTTTTCTAGGACATAGTTTCTGCAGAGCGCCAGCACTTCATAAGAAATTCATCCCTAAATTATGGGTGGACCATGAGTGGAGAGTAAACGTCCCTCCTAATTTAAGAAATACTCAGCAGTGCAACTTTAAGCTCAAGTTTCTATAAATATGTCCTCCATCTAGGCCATAAGAACATTTTAAAAGCACAACTTTCATTGGAATGGGTCTTAAAGCCTAAAGAGAGCTGATCGGTGCTTTTACCTTTTAACTTTGTAAAAGTTTTTTTTTTGCTGAGATCCTGTTTTCATCTGAGAAAACAAGTAGTAAAGCATTCACAAGATCATTAATAAAATAAAAAGTTTTTCAAAGTCACAACTTTTCCCATCTTTTTTGAAAATTTTAGCCAAATTACCTGGTTAGTAGACCTGCATGAAATCCTCCAGACCGATGGTAAGGGTACACCGTCAGCAGCTGGACAAAAGCCTAACACTAATGTAAACGCTGGCATGAAGGTGAATAAAGCCAAAAGTGCTGACAGCAGTAAATTGTGTTTATTATTGGCTTCCTTTGCTTTTAGATAAATAAAAGGTTCATGTTAGCTGTCCTACATAGGGATCACCTGCTCAGAGTGCTGCTCAGTTTATCTTAAAAGTCTGGGCTGCTAATGGAGCAGGTGAGAACCGACTCGTTTCATCTATTTAACACACCTGAGCAGCAAAATACCTGATTGTTGTTTTTCCTTCCCTTTCATGTTACTGTTAGCTTCCTGTTTTGCAGCTATTTCATTTGATACTGCCAAAATAATAAAAGGCTCACACATTAATGTGCTTCTTATTTATTTTTTCAAATGTATTATCATAAATCACCAAATCATATCAATTATTTAACACAGTAACTTAGAGTGTTATCAGTTTAGAAATGGATTAAAATGTCATTTGCTGAGCTATCCTGCTAGCATGCTGTCTTGTTGCCATGGAGAACTGCAGCTCCCATCTGTCTGAATTACTGCAATGGAGCAGGGGAGGGTGGAGGACACCGGCTGCCCTGCCTCCAGTCTGCATGTGAGCACACGGCAGAGCAGACACACGGCAGCAGGAAGGGAGGCCACCATCACAGTGCAACAAAGGGACGCATGGTTCCTCCGAGGCTTCACATCAATAAAAGATTGAGAGGCGTCTCGATTGGAAATCCTTGCATTTGTCCTCACCTTGAAGGTAAGAGCTTAGAACAAAACCACGTTTTTGAGATCAGGAATTAGCTCGCAGAATTTTTCTAGAATCTTAAATAACTGTTTAATTTTTATTCTTGGTTTTTGTGAAATATGCTACAAAAAATAAATTGAAAAAATGGGCGTGACATGCGTTTTAATTATTTCTACAATTGTAGAATCAGAACACATCAGATGTTTAAAATATTTGTACAGAACTTGATTGCTGTATCCTCAAAGTGATTATTATTAATGCATTTTATATGTATTCTAAGCCTTTTCTTTTTGATTGTTTTAGAGTACAATAGCACACAGTCATGGAACTGGAGCATTTCGACGAGCGGGACAAGGCTGAGAGATACACTCGAAGGGGCTCAAGAGGGAATGGGCTTCCCAGTCCCACTCATAGTGCTCACTGCAGCCTGTACAGAACCAGGACACTGCAAGCTCTGATCTCGGAAAAAAAGGCCAAAAAGATCCGCTTCTACCGCAATGGGGACCGCTATTTCAAAGGGATTGTGTATGCCATATCTCCAGAGAGGTTTGGGTCTCTAGATGCTCTCCTTGCTGACCTCACAAGATGTCTGTCCGATAATGTCAATCTGCCTCAAGGAGTAAGGACCATATACACCATAGATGGGGTCACCAAGATTGGTTCTATGGACCAGCTTGTGGAAGGTACATTTGTGTTCTACGTTTGATCTACACACAAATTACATTTATGAACAACACTTTGGTGAAAACTTATGTACCTACTCAGTATTTTTTCCAAAGTTTTTATTGGTTTAAGACTTGTTTTATTGTTTTTCTTCAGGAGAAAGTTATGTCTGTGCATCCATAGAACCCTTCAAACAGCTGGATTACACAAAAAACGTCAATCCCAATTGGTCACTTGGTGCCAAAACCGCTGCGTCTGTCCGAGATCCTCCTTTTCTCGGTAGCACCAAAGCCGGATCTCCAGAATCCAGAGAGAGCAAAGATTTCATCAGGCCGAAACTGGTTACAATTGTTCGAAGTGGAGTCAAACCTCGCAAAGCTGTGCGGATCTTGCTCAACAAGAAAACTGCTCACTCTTTTGAGCAAGTTATGACTGACATCACAGATGCCATTAAGCTTGACTCTGGAGTAGTCAAAAGGCTTTACACCGTAGATGGCAAAATGGTAGGTCTGGGTTTTTAATTATACCTGTTAGCATAATGTTTTGTTCCTATGTAGGACCATTGACTGTATGTGAGAACTGGACAGAGTACGTGTGATGTCACCCATAGAAAATGGCTTACTTCCAGCTCCAACCAAATGAAGTAAGTCAGTTCAGTTGCCATGTTGGAACCAGACAACCTCAGTAAGCAGTGACTGTTGTGACCGTGGTGGTTTGAGTCAACATTTCTATGGCAACCACTCTCACCAATCAGGAGTGAGATTGTTGGACGGCCACACGCCTGCTGCTTGAAAGCAGGCTTGGAAGAATTTGTCAACCAAATGCTTTGAAAGTTTGATGTGAGACCATTGAGGCATCGGATTTCTTAATAGAATCTATGGGATTTTGGGTTTTCGGGACCAGTGGGTACTTTCTATTTGGAATGCCAGGGGGGAGTCGGGCAGTCTAGTTCTCATATACAATCAATGAGTAGGACACAGAAAAATTCTTAGCTGACATTGTGGTTTACTTTTATAGAGAACATTCAAGAACGCGGGTTCTTGAACGTGCTTTTAGCCTTATAGTGTTTCTACTTGTCTGTCTCTACCCGAATCTAGCATGTGTACCTAGAGTTGGAAGAGGCTTTGTGAGAAATGTTGAAGTGGTGCGAATCTTCCTTACACAGTTCTATTCTGATATATGAAAGACTTGATGTCATACAATTCTAGGCAAAAAACACAATTATGAATTTCTCCTCCATGATCATTTCAAACCATTGGGATTTCCGTGTGTTGAAAAGGACATAAGCCATACGTCACTACCGAATCTGAATTCATGACTGGTCAAAGTTCAACTAGTTTAACTTTCAACCCATATCCATTGGCTGCGTGTTTTGTACATAGAGCACAGAAGCAGACTTAAAAACTTGCACATGACGTGTGAACACGAGAGTTTTGAATGTGGAAGCCCGAAACGCATGCCTATGCGCATTTACAAAGACTTTTGATTGGAAGTGTCGCTTGACTGTACGTTTCTGAAGCCAGTGTGAGCCTAGCATTACTGCAGGTTGGGCACATTTCTTACATGTGCCATTCAAGTAAAAGTAAGATATTTTCATCCAAACATGTTGTTCAATATTTTATTTGAAGAAGTTCTTTCCAAGACTTGAGTTATCTTTTTTGCTTCTTTCTACAAAGTTTTTTATTTAGTATGTAGATGCCATCTGTTGACAATGACTTACCTTTTACGCAACTGTTTTCCAAAACGTTTGAGTATAAAATTCCTTTCAAATGAAAGGTTAGGATTATTCATTCATATTTTGTAAAGTTCCTTCTTTACCCTTGTAGAGGAGCAGCTTTGTAGGTCTGATGTCAGCTGGGAATATTGCTAAATGTATTATGAGAAGTAGGTTTCTAGAACTCCATCTCATCCTCTTCACTTTAGTTCTATGGTATTACTTTGAAACCTATATTAAGGTTGGATAAAACAGGTAATCTGAGTGGGGTTTTTACCAAAATAATTACCAGCTAGTTAATCAAACTATACCCACAACACAGCCTGCGCTTGTCTGGGACTGTAAAGACGTGATTTGACAGGTGCCGTTCTTCTGACTATAGAGTTAAAGTAGTTGTTTGTTTGAATCAGGCTGGTCACTTTTCAGTGATAAATGACTTGGGGTTACAGAGGAACTGTTTGCTGTACAACATATGTCATGATCCCTCATGTAGGCACAGATTAATCGCTCTTGGTACATTTGACTTTATAAAACAAGGGAATATGTGGCTGAGCACTTGAGACTTTTCACAGAAGTAAATAAATAGATTTACATGCACCCAATAAGTACATGAAATTGCTTCTCTGTCCTCAAAGAACTTGTGTGCTTGACAATGAATCTCTGAGCCAGTCTGTCTCTGCTCCATGTCCCTTCCTCCCATGTTGCGAGCCCAGATGGCCAAACAAACACCCACTGGCATCAAAGAGCTCGTTTTCATGGGTGTTTTAACCTTTAGCAAAAAAACTGCTGGTACTTTCATAGATTTTAAGTTGTCTAGTTTTCATGTATTTTCAGAAATATTCAGGTAGTACAATTTCTTGGCAAAAATCTAACATCTTTCATGCACACGCTGCACTTTGCAGCATCATAAAATCCCCACAGCCTTGTTTCTTTCTGACTGACAACCCAGATTTTTTGTGTCTTCTTTACTATGTTACTTATTTTGGATTCAACGATTCTATTTGTGGCTCAGCTTTGTGTGTGGATGTTGACGGCTGTGGTTCTCTGTTGCCGAGATACACTGATGGTCAGTCTTACAAACCCACTCTGCGAGTAATTCAGACCAGCTTGGAGGTGAGAAGGAAATTACAACTAATACAAAACATGTGAGGTTGTAAGAAGACATCTGATAGAACTAGAACCACATCATCCACCATCAGACTACAGTAAGAAAATATTCTGATGAAAACAATGTTTAAGAAATGTGTGCTGCGTGCAACCATAAGGTAAATGTGAAAGAAATGACAGCGTTACTTTATTTTGGCCTGTTGTCAGAATCAGAATCATTTATTGTCATTTTCAAATGGAACCAAACTAAAGCATCTCAAGACTGCGAGGTTTAAGGATACAGAAGACATCAGTGTGCAAAATCGCAAGGTAGTCGCTTTGCAGACATGCAATTTGTGCAAAGATGCAATTTATATATAAAAGAGTTTGAGTAAATATGTGCAAATATATGAGTAAAGAACAGGAAGCAGTATAAACCAGAGTCCAGTTTCCAACGAGGATACAGTGCGTGCATGTAGCATTCAGTGGGGTGTGGCTTGTCTGTGGTGAAAAGCTTTTCCTACAAGTTGGAGATGTTAAAATCCACTCAGAAAAAGAACAAGATCTAATGATGAAACATTGTAGAGGCTGTCTGACTGTCAGCGATTAGAATCACAACAAAATCTGTCTTCAGTTGTGTTCTTGTTGCAAATGTCCACATTGACGTATCAGGTGTCTTCTCTGGCTTTGATGATGTGTCTTAAATTAATCTCTTGGTTTTTGCCTGGAACACACAGGGTGAAGCTGCACAAAGCTCGAAAACAAATGCAGGTTTAGCTGTTTTAATGACAGTTTTGTTGTGGCAATTTAATTATTCGCATTCTTTTGTTTTGCGTTGACAAATACATTGAGCTTTTCTTAACAAAACAAAACAAAAAAACAAACAAATACAATAGGTTGGTGGTAAAAATGTTTTCTGTTATCATTTGAAAAAAACATGAAGCTGAAATAGATGATGGTTCAGAAATGATACACAAAAAAATATCACTTTTGAATTTTTGACTTATTTTCAGAAGATTTAGAGGCAAACAGATCAGTGTTGGTGTAGTAAGTTCAATTATAACTGGAAAATGTGTAACTCTCAGTAGTTTTTTTCAATGCGTCGAATACAACCTGAGATGTTCAGAGGTCAAGCCATGAGTGGTATATGTTGTCAGAGTTGTCTCTCCATTTAAAATAATTTTCAATGCATGCATTCTGTGGGCCATATTGGCATTGTTATTTCATTAATATAGTTTATCATCTCATCCATTAAATTATTTACTTACTTATTTGGAAATACATTTGTACAAAAATGTGAATTGCGTTGCATCACATTATCATCTAGAAAATATAGCTTTTTAAATATGAATTTGTTTTTTGTTTGTTTGTTTGTTTTCCCCTATGCCCCTCACAGACCTTGATGTAGTTCAAATGGAGCATGCTGTGGGCTTTACTAGGATTACTTCCTGCTTCAAGGATATCCTCATAAAATTGACTTCCAGAAAATAAGGCAGCACATCTTATTGCTGTCACTTCAAGCTGATCTGATTGCAATGTTTGACGGATAAACTACAGCAAACTGCAGCTTCTGCCTAATGGAATTAGATAAGCAAGAACCCTTTTAAAATGATATTTTTCTTTACTTTCCACCTTGTGCACTTAGAGCTCCTGCCTGTAAAAGCACCTTTGTTTTGCCTCTCATTTAAGTGCTTCTTGAGTATTATGGCGTTTGGCGTGGCCGGCATCAATTAGCTTCTATTGAATGGACGTCTTCCGTAGGTATTTTTCTGAGATGAATATCAGCAGCGCTCATGCTTCTGGAAATCATTGACCCCGACGATCAATATTTGAACAGGATGCTCCAGGACCACAATAACTGTGTGTTTGTTTGTGTGTCAAGAGGGTGCAATAGCAGTTATTCTAAAGTCGTTGTCCTAGTAAAGCTTCATTTTGTTTATACTATTGTTGTCACGTTTTACATTTCCAGTGTAATGTATGTCACCATTTAAAAGAAGGTCAAATGTCGGGTTTGTGGGGGGGTTTTTCTTTCTTTTTAGCATGGCTTTACAAAGCTACTATTGTCTGTTTATGTTTGTTTTATTAGAACATCTTTGTAACGCCTGTATATTTTTCGTCTAAATCTTAACCAGTTTTGCATTTGTGTCTATGAATGTTATTTTTGTATTTTAGTTATTCTTGTATCTCTAGAAGTATGCATTTATTTTTACAATTTTCTAATCAAACTATTATTTAAATAGAAAACCCAAATTTAATAGAATCCCACAACACTGAGACTCATTAGAAGCTGTTTTGATTCCCCAAATTCTGTCCTGTAATAGCTTATAACATTATCAGCAAAGCATTTCTGCGTTGATGGTGGCATAGTGGTAAGGGCTCCTGCCTTCTGGTGAAGGAACAAGAACGCCATCTAGACGTCATTACCAAATCTGAGTCCGTGATTGGTCAAAGTTCAGCCTAGTTTAACCTGGACACATGTGTTTTATTATAATTAGAACCCAAAAACATTTGTAGAAACTTGCACAGCTCCACGAGAGTTTTGAACACGGAAGCTCAAAATGTGCGTTTACGTTTATTTACATCGAGTTTTTATTAAAAAAGGGTTGCTTGAATGTGCATTGCTGAACCTAGTTTATTTGTGAATGTGAGTGTGTCCTTGACTGTATCTGTGTGGTCTTACAATGGACTGGCAAATAATCCATGGTGTACTCTTTTTCCAACACCAGTGGTTGGGATAGGCTCTAGCATCCCAGTGACCCTGAAAGGGATTAAGTGGGGTTGGAAAACGGATGGAAAATTAGCTTCCGTGTTGTACAACTAGTATTGAACATGCTTTAGTGTGATTTTTAAGGAGTTGCCTGTGTTGTTGAACTTGCCTTAACTCACAATGAGGCTTTAGAATTAAAAGAAAGGGGTATTCTCAAAACATTGAATTTAAATTTCTCCTCCTTCAACAATTAACATTAATTTCCATTTTAACCATTTTTTGTCACTTTAAATACAATTTCTATTAGACATAAATATATTGTACTTGTGTTGACTTGAAAAGATTGTAAATAATCAGCTGAGTTTACGGTTTATGTTTTTTATGTTTATTTTTTTATCCCATCTTAAATACATGTGTATTTGTTGAACTAAAAATATCTTCCTTGCCAGGTCACTTGTCTTCAGGACTTTTTTGGGGAAGATGACATTTTTTTTGCTTGTGGACCTGAAAAGTTCCGCTATCAAGATGATTTTAACTTGGATGAAAGTGGTGAGTGCAACTGCGAAGTATCAGCCATGTTTTGGAGGTTTTTTTAGTAATATAATGCTTCAGTTCTATATTTGTGAAAAAGAAAATAAAAAAAAAACCTCAATAATAATCTGGACATTTTATCAGCTTTGATAAATGTTGCCATAATAGTGGATTTCTTTCATTTTTACTGGCAGAATGCAGAGTGGCAAAGTCATCCTCATATGGGCGAATCTCCTCAATGCAAGGTCGCTGCTCCCCAAAAAGTGGAGGCTTTTCCCGCAGAAGCAAGTCGCCCTCATCACCTGGTTCAGGTGAGTGTGAAAGGATGGGAAGGAAATACACCCATGTGACACTTTCTTCATTGAATGCTCAAGGCGCTTTACAGTCACAACCCCCCCACACACACTGCTGCCCAGCACTGGCAACAACCTAAAACCATCAGAAGTAATGTGGGGTTCAGTGTCTAGCCTGACGAGTCTTAGACACATGGGTGTGCAAGGCGGGAATTGAACCTGTGATCTTCTGGTCTGAGGTTGACCACTCTCCTTCTGCACCATGGCCACGCCCTATGAGTTTTTAGAGTTCTTTAAAGGATTAAAGGAGTATTTTTGTTTTTCTTCTGATTTCTATACTTTCATCTTAACAATATTACAGGAAGCGACAACTTTGTACTTGTTTGACTTTTGTCAGTTGTTGTAAATCCTGCTGCACCAACAGTTAACGGAAACGCAGGCAGTCAGCTGTCAACCCCTCGCTCTGGGAAATCTCCAAGCCCCTCCTCAACCAGCCCAGCAAGCCTTAGGAGACGGCAGGTAATCAGAGAATTTACGTTTTTAGAACTAATGCGCTCTCTTTTTACATTGCAATGTCAAAAATGAGTAATTAGTAGTTTCAGTGCAATATTATTATTAATGCAACGTGAAGACATTGGATTTAGGAAGTGGGGCTGCATGGTAATGTAGTGGTTGAGACTCTGGCCACACAGTGAGAAGGACCTGGTTTGAATCCCCGCTGGGTCCTTTCTGTGTGGAGTTTTGTATCTTCTCCTCACGCATGTGTGGATTTCTCTGGGTTCTCCAGGTTCCACCCACAGTCCAAAAACATGCTTTGGAGGGTAATTGTTGTCTCAAGCGTGTGGATATATAATCCTGCAATGGACTGGCAACCTGGTCGTGTGCTTTAGTTTACAAGCTTTGGTTCAAACGTTCAGGACTCGGTCCGGACCAGTGGACTTTGTCTGCATGCACCCTTAACTTTCTCAGCAGCAGACGTTGCTGTTGTTAAGATCAGACAAATGGATGTCGCCGTGCTACTCTTGACTTGGATTTGGGAATGGTTTGTTTCAAGCAATCAAAGCAAAAATAAAACTAAAGCAGACAACAGAAATGTTTTTTGTACAGAGATAAACCAATTAGTCAAGAATTGATTAGAAAATATGAACTTTGTCTAAAGGAACCTTTCATGTCTAACATTTTGAAACAAAATCTCATTTAGATTTAAAATAAAACGTGATGCAAATAATTTTCTAACATTAAAACAAGCTTAGGAGCATATTTTCCAAATTTAAAACTGATTAGATTGGTGTAGTTTCCCCTAATTTCCCAGAATATGCCCTCTTTTCCAATTCATTTTAAATAGTTTGTTACAAGCTTTGTGATTTTACAAACTGCTAGATTTCATTTTGTTTTTTATTTTAAGACAATTTGATGTTGTCTTTTATCCTGTTGGTAGGGATCCCCCTACAGTGGCTCTTCGCTCTCACTGGCTTCCACGAAGGTCTGCAGCTCCATGGATGAAGATGGGTCTGGGGTTGAAGGTGCTTCATCTGAAATCGTCGTGGCTGAAAGATCAGCAATGCGTGAGCTTCAGTATCATACTTTGAAAAAATGCTTTTTTCTTTTTGGTTTTTTGCTTTGCAGCGGAGACAACAGATGAGAGCTCCGCCGTTCCTGCCTCCATCGCAGAAAGGTACAAAGTGGGGAGAACTTTGGGCGACGGGAACTTTGCAGTGGTCCGGGAGTGTGTGGAGAGATCCACTGGAAGAGAGTACGCACTCAAAATCATCAGCAAAGAGAGATGCAAAGGAAAGGTGAGAACGTTTGTAAATCTGACTGAAGTCTTCAGAAAGCTGTTTCCTCTTCTCTGCCCAATAATGGATGGGTTTCATTGCACCTCTCCCCTCAGGAGCACATGATACAGAGTGAAGTAGCCATCCTCCGGCGTGTGAAGCATCCAAACATAGTGCTTTTAATTGAGGAAATTGACACCCCCAGTGAGCTCTACCTTGTGATGGAACTAGTTAAGGTACGGTACACATTTATTCAAAGAATGCAAACGTTCACAAATCATTTTAATTCGTTGATTTCATCCCATAAATAAACATAAAAATGCGTTTCATTTTCATCACTGAAACTGTTCCCATCAGGGGGGAGATCTCTTTGATGCCATCACCTCCTCCAATAAATACACTGAGCGAGATGCCAGCTGTATGCTGTTCAACCTGGCAAGTGCCATCAAGTACCTTCACAGTCTGAACATTGTTCACAGAGACATCAAACCAGAAAATCTGTTGGTGAGTGTGCCCCGGAAACACTTTTCTGCTGCTTCCTCCTTATCTCACACTTGTGTTTGACATCTGCAGTTCTATGAAAAAACTCGACGGGAGATGGTTTTCTTTGGGTTTTAACGCACTTGTCTGTTATATGACGGATTCACTCTGCCTGAAGTCCCTGTATTTAAATACTGCTGTAAATTACAATTCAAACCACATTGATTAGAAAGAAGTGATCTTTTTCCTTAATCATCTATAATGTGGGCGTTAACACATACAAAATACATAAGAAACTATGGGATTCAGATGCAATTGTAAAATAATATTGATAATAATCACATTATTAATATCAATAATCATAATCCCAACTATTGTCCCTCCATCCACCCAGTTCCCTTAATATAACACTTCAACAACAAAACTGAACAAGAACTTCAGAACTGCAGCTCTAAGGAAACAGTCTGGCTCAGTTCTGCTGTGCAGAAACTGTTTTACGGGGATCCACATCCCTGGGGATCCCAGCCCGCCCAGCACAGGGCAGCGCCGGGTTCCACTCTACAGAGCTTTACCCCGGCCGCCCCAATGGGAATGGGCACCGCAGCAACAGCCCACCCACAGGCAGAACCAGGACGACCCCAGAACAGAGGTTAAAGAACGAAGAAATAAACAAACAAATAAATAAAAAGCACCTTTGAAATAATGTGAATATAAATATAATAAAAACAATGATTGTGTATATACAGTAAATTAACCATAAAAAGATTCAAATAAAAGTAAAAAAATAAATAAAAGAAAAGATTAAAATTAAGTAATGAAAAAAAGTCATAAAAAAGCCAAAGTAAAAGACAAGACGCTACTGCCTAACTATGAATGTCTGCACATAGAAGTAATTCAAATAACTTGTACATAGACCTTTCAAGATAAGGTAACAAATATAGAATAGAATCCAGGTTGATTGAAATGACTTAATTCCATCCATTTAGTTTGAGGTTTTTCTTCTTTTTACTTCAGAACTTTTGGTGGGCTTCAAGTGGGCTTGAAAATAAAATGCAGTAAGGACATATGTCTATGTTTGACCCTCAGATCAAAACAGGTAAATGATGACTAAATCAAACCTTTTTTGGGATTTTCTCAGGTGTATGAGCATCAGGATGGTAGTAAATCTTTGAAGTTGGGCGATTTTGGTTTGGCGACCATGGTCAACGGACCCCTCTACGCTGTGTGTGGCACGCCGACCTATGTAGCACCAGAGATTGTGGCTGAAACTGGGTAACACATTATTTTATTTTGTCCTAACATGTCATAGACAACGTGAAGAAACCAGATATCCCTCACAACTGTCTTTACTACAGATATGGCCTTAAAGTAGATGTTTGGGCTGCTGGCATCATCACTTACATACTACTCTGTGGGTTTCCCCCGTTTCGCAGGTACATTTGACATGTTTTCTAAAGCTTGTGTTTACTAGGAAACATACAAAGCAAAGATTCAGCTCTTTCAGCCCTTCACTACTATTTTAAAATGACGGTTAAAAGACGTATGCTTTAACTGATCCAAATGGGTTTATTTAATAGTATTGTTCATAAAATAAAGCTGCTAAGGAGGAGGGATTTTTTAAAATCTTGAAGTCCCATCATGTTGACTAGGTCTGGAAATTGCTTGCTTTTAAACAGAATGACAAACTGTACATTTCTTTTAATAATTGACTTTTTTTTTTACATTTTGCAGCAGTGATGATGATCAGGAAGCTCTCTTTGAACAGATTTTAAAATGCCAGTTTGATTTCCCCACACCGTACTGGGACAATGTCTCTGATGCTGCCAAGGTTTGTGTCTGGATTTTTTTCTTCATCTGTTTATTTTCCCTAAGAAACAAGGATTTTATACGTACATATATATCTATTTTAAGCTTGTGTTGTGCTGTCTAAGAATCAAGTTGAAATTCTTTCAGGCTCTCATCATGGGGATGCTACAGGTTTCGGTGGATCAAAGGTACACAGCTGCACAAGTGCTCGATCACGCTTGGGTCAATGTAAGTGTTTTGGACCAAATTAGTAGAAAGGAACAACTTCTGTGCAGCGGTGGAGCTCATGGATTGCTGCTCTGCTCTGCGCTGGGTGTTCCAGGGTGAAGGTGTGAATGGAGTGTCGGAGAAAGATCACCAGCTCCTAGTGGCTGGAAAAATTAAGAAGCATTTTAACCCTGGACCTAAGAGCAGCAGCACTTCAGCGGGAGTTTCAGTAATCACAGTAAGCACTGACGTCAGACTCATTACACCTCGGCACGGCTTGCTTTTGTGCTTCAGTGGGTTCTGTTTCAGCTCTTCTTTTTGTGTTTTGGCAAATTAAAATGGTGTGAAACCATCATTTTCACCATGCAGCTGCTGCTGCTTGGCTCCTCTTTGTTGTTATCTTTTATGCTACTTACACACCGGGCATGTTATGTGTGTTCAAGAACCCACAGTTCCCACTGATCTGTCGCTGTTCGAGACTGAATGTACCTACAGTTGCAACAGGCTTGAAACCAAATGTTAAAGCGGCGTAAATTTCACAAATCCTGCTCCAGCCTTTTTCTTTCACAGCTTTATTACGATAAAGACTTGATTTCATTTAGCTTTCAGATGTTTGTACTTCCGTGTTTTGAAAATCACGCTACCCGTATGTCACTCTCAAATCAGAGGCCCTGATTGGTCAAAGTTCAAATGGTTTAACTTTAAACGCACATTTAATGGCTGTACGTTTTGTAAACGAACTTAAACTTGCGTAGCTACACGTGAACGCCAAAGTTTTGAACGCAGAAGCCTGAAACGCGCCTTTAGACTAAGGTCACATATCACAAAATGCCACAGCTCAATGACAAATCCAAGTTTTTCAGCAAATTTGGCAGGTGTCCACATGGTAGACGTAATCGGCAGTCGCATTTTTACATGCCGCACGGCACATTTCAAGGTCACAGGATGGCAGTCCAGTCCAATGTCTCCAGACGGCCAAATCCATATCAAGCTAGAGGACCTAGCAACAGACAACAACATGCCGCCAACATGGCACCAGAGCATCATTGGCCAGAAGTCAATGACCGAAGTTCACACTCCTCCCCTAGAAAATGTCCGGAACCAGGTTAGGGCTAAGAATCTTCTAGTATAGATATGCAAATTCTGCTTCCCACTGAGCGCACAAAATTTCCACTTCCGGCTAATGATGTGTTTAATGATGTGTTTAATGATGTGTTTAATGATGTGTTTGGGTGCCATCTTGTCTACAACCTGGCCCCCCTCATATCACGTGCCACCGGTAGCCCAGCGGTACATAAAAGCGGGCCGTAGTCCACCCCTTAACAGCTGCCTGACTGCCGCCGTCTACGTTCATGACCACGCTAATGATTTTCATAAAAATCAGAAGGCAACATGAAATCTTGAGGATTTTGCCGATGTCTCCCCCTCGGACAGAGGCGGTGTATTAGCAACCGTAGCGTTATATTCATACACTTTTCATTGGAAGTGTTCACTTGATTGTGGCGTTGTGAACGCGGCGGTGTGAACGCGGTGTGGTGAACAACGCGGCGTCATGAACGCGGCTTTACTTGTCATAGTTAATAATTATTGTTTCATCAAAACAACAAGAAAAATGTGTGAACGGTTTTATGTTTGGTGATTTGTAGTTTGGTGATGATTTTTTTTAGTCTGCAGTGCTTCATTTGTCCACCCCCATATTCCTGCCATGTCCTGGTATTTGCTTTGGTCTTTCACCTCATTGCTCTTTCTGGACTCTCAGCACTGTGTTGGAAAATGTGACTCATGACAAACCCAATGATTACATGTGTGTGATTGAACTGCTTTAAAATATTCACCAATATGATGTGTGCAGATCAAATCAATGTCCTTTGAAGAGAAAAGCTTTTTTGAAAGATGTCAGCTTTAACAGGCTTCTAAAAAGCTACAGGGTCCATTATGTTCCGAGTTCAAGGTGATCCTCAGAGTTGCGTTCATTTCCTTCTGCTCCTCCGGACCAGGACATTGCCAACCAGAAGTCAGGGTCTCTGGACCACAGCCAGCATCCAGGATTGTGCTGGATAAGGTAGGACACGGCGCAGTGCTGAGGTGCAGCTAGAGCTTCTGTGCCGTAGCTCCAGCAAGTCTCCATTTCTCATCTGACCCACCGTCCATCATCGGAGCCCTTTTCATCAGCATCGCATTTTCTCATTCCAGTAGAGAAGCTTCTTTTCTTGGCTGATCTTTAATTTTGCGCCTACTTTGCTGAACTCTTAATGACCTCATTTTTTTGTGCAAGAAATGGTGTCGTTGAAGCCCACATTTTAGAGGATTAAACAAGCTCAGCTTGCTTTTTCTGTTTTCCGCATGCTACCTTGTGTAAAAGTGACTGTCAGAACAAAACTTGTATTTTTTGTTCAGTGTAAAACCTCATGTTGCTGCTGTCATCCTCTCTCAGACCACTTCACTTGATAAAGAGAAGCAAGTTTTCAGACGAAGACGCCACCAGGATGTAAAGCCAGCTCTCGGCCTCCCACAGGACATCGATGACCCTGTCCTGTCCCCTGCTGACTCTGAAGACTATTCCTTGAGTTCCGGTGACACTGTCCGTTCGCCCACTTCTCCGTTTTAACCCCTTTTCTGTCACCGCTGATCCAGGGAGGGCTGCGAGTGCACAAAAAGTAATCACACAAGTGGCACACTTTGTTAATTTGGACCTCGTGGCAAAAAAATAAGTGTTTTTCACAACTTGCACGACAACATTAAATGTATATTCAGCGTATTTATGTTGAAGCTCTGTTGACCGACATTAGTTTTGTCTTTCATATGCAGCCCCTCCTGTCAGCTTCTGTCAGAAACATGGTGTTTAGACTAGTCTTCAAATTGATGCTTATATTTAAATGTTAGAACTTGTTTGTCGGCAAGTGTGGTAAAACAACATTTTACTGTTTTGTTGTGACAACTTCTGATGGCTTATTTTCATTTAAAAAAAGCATGAAATACTCATTCTTTTCTGAAAAACACCCGTTGTTAGGCCTTATGTAGTAATCTGGCGACCTCTAGTGGCTAATCTGCAGTACTCCAAGAAAATGACATTTTAAATGACTACTTTGGTGCATTCTGCTTACAGTTTAAATAAACTTTTATGTCTGTATGGAGCCCCAAACTGTTCATAATAAAATTAATAAATATGATCTTGTGCTCTCAGACACTCAACAAATAAATATCTCATAAATATATTAAAAGATCATTAAATAGTGAAGAAAACTGCACACAGATATTCAATTAGTCATGACATTATTAAATATAATACATTCAGCTTCCAAACCTGCTCATTATTATATAAAAGCATTTTAAAATATATTTTTAATGTTGTTCAATATTACTATAATTTCATGCATTTTTTTCAGAAACTTGGATTTCATTTTTTTATATTTTTTCAAAGTTTTTTTTTTTTTTTTCACTTTTCCGTTTTGAGGCAGTTTGGGGCTCCATATCTATGATCTTGACTTGTAGTTAACATGTATGGGACACATAATTTTCAAAGATAGACGCAACAGAAAGACAAACGCCGCCACACAGGAATACTTTTTTCAAAGCAGATAATTTTTTTTTCCATGTTTGTGAGAATGGCTGTGATGGTGATTGTTTAATTCAATAAATGTCAGTGTAGTAGTTTGTAAATAATAATCTTGCCTTGGCACACATGGACTTTAAGTGCAATTAGGAGTTTTGTTCATTGAGGATTAGGGTCATCAAATGTGTCTTTGAAATGCATGACTGTGAAAGAGGTTACAATTAGAAATTTGCTGAAGTGACTGGTGGCACATTTACATTCTTCCATTAAAATGAGAATCTTAGTGTTCATTCAGCAGCGCTTCCAATCACTGTTATTATTTTCATGCCTGAGTGAGGAAATCAAGGTAACATTTTTCACTATAGACTGTTTAGCAGGCCAAATACTCACAATTTCCTTCAAATACTGTAACCTGCATGCTTCACAAAGAACACATCTGTTTTTAAATATGCTACTGTTGGATTCACACAAAATACCGTCGCCATTGTCCGCTCTGTCTTTAATGAATGTCAGTTCTGGTAAACAAGTGTGTTCCTGAAAGGAATGTGTGTGTTTGCCTTTGCTGTAATGTCATTTCCCATTGTTGTGTTGTAAAAGGGCTTTTTCTTTTATTTATTTTTTTCTTTTGATTAGGAAAGGAAACAAAAAGCACAAAGGAACGGAGTTGTAACATTAGAGATTGTTGCTGAAAAACCTCTGACAAAATGACTGAAAATGACACATTTTTTCTTACTTTTTTCATTCAATTTTTTTAAAATTTGTTTCAAATAACCTGGATGACTCAAAACAAAATATTCATGTTCTTAATTTGTAACATGTACTCTGCAAATAATAATAATAATAAAAAAAACTGAAACTAAAAGTCCGAGAGGATCCCCCTGCATTTTTTTAAGGGTTGTCCACCAGAGGGCAGTATACCCTAACATCCCAAGCTTACAAAACAAAAAAGTCCCGCTTTTCTTTGGCTACTTAAAGATTTAGTGCATTAGCGAGCGAGCAAAAATGTTTTCATTCTGTACTTAATTTCTAATTAAATCTCTGCTTAAATAAGACAAAAACTGATTGCATTTTATGATGCAGTTTATGCAAGCAGGTGGCAAATAAAATTTCAAATGAGAAATATAAACTGGATGAAAAGTGATTGCTAAATTCACAGTAAATGTGGTAAAACCAATCAATCCAGTGAAATAAATGCCTGTGGCATGGTTCTGCAACAACACTTTAGATTGGATTATTTATATATATATATACATACATACATATATGAAATAAGTAAATAATCTTTTTTAGATCCAAACAGAAAGCTTCTACATCTGTGTCTTTTATTAGCTTTAATCATTATACCTGAAATGCATCAGTTGAATAGGTTAGCAAAAACTTTTGCAACAAAGTGAAAATATTGCTTTTCAGATGACAAAAAGATTTTTTTGTTTTTTCTTTACAAATGTATCTGTGGTCAATCAAAAAACATTTAAAAAGACCCAGCAATCACACCGTCGTCAAATAATAATTACAGTTTTTACGACAACAGTTATTAACACACGACAATGCAACTCTAAATACATCTGTGGAAAACAAAGATGTCTTTTTTTTCTTTTACAGAAGCTTTCAGCATCTATTATCTTTCTTAATTTAATGTAAATATAGAAAAAAATGTAATTAATATTTCAGACATGTCAAAAACATTTTTGCAAAAAAGAAAGAACTTTGACTGAAGTACACACTCAGACTCTACAAATAATTCATGAACATTTTGCTATTTCAACAAACAGAATCTGTTCAGGAGGCTTTACAAGCGACAACATAACAACAAATATTTCATTGCAATAAAGACAATCTTAACATATTTATTTGTGGCTGTCAAAATAAAAGCTTATTTTTAGATTTCTTTTCAGCCTTTTAGATAAGAAACAGTTTGATATATATATATATATATATATATATATATATATATATATATTTTGGTATAAAATTGATTCTAAGTATCTAACGTACAAATGTAGAAATGTTCCTGGTAGAGGAATAAATTAGTTAGGCCTAATTTTTGCATTTAGGCATATAGCAGTCACTGTATTTTCATTGTGATCACAGCTTCAGTCATCCAGAATAACGATCTGAAGATTGCAGCTCACTTTGGCTGCTTTTCCTGAAAGCCAACAGAGTGGCCATCAGCACGCCATCAGCACGCCATCAGCACGCCATCAGCACGCCAAAGCACAACGGTCACCGAAAGCAGTGGAACGAATGTTAGGACGTCCATTTGTTCGTCTTTCTAGGTAGATCTCCTTCACTCTCTTTGCCTTTTCTTTTGCTACGTGTTCAGCCAGGCTTGGTAGATGTTCCTCTGACCCCTGACATTAGTACTCCGCCCGGCATGTTCATCTCGTCAGTACCCGTTTTGATGCTCATAGTGCCATCGGTTAAAATCGATGTTAAATGCCACAATGCTGCCAGAAGCCATGCCTGTGATCAAAGTCCTGAAAGGCAACAAAACCATCAAAGAGAGATAAAATTCCATCATCAGGACAAAAACAACCAACATTTGGAGGCTCGACTCGAAAGCAGTCTTCATTTATGAATATGTTCCTGTCATTTTTTCCAAGTTTAAACCCATTTCAAAGACTGTGAATGTTTCAACAGTAAATATTTAAAGGTTTAAATAAGTCAGCACTTCTCTGAAAACTCATTGGATTTCCTTTATAGCTTGTTAAAAAGAACTAGTAAAAGTTTCTTTTTTCCTATAATCTCTGTCTTTTATTGCAGCTCCAACTCTTTAAAACATTGATTTTCCTATTAAAAAGACAAGATTTTTATCATTTAAGTTCACCAAACAAACCCATAAAGTAGACACAGATCTGCTCTGTTGAATGAAACGTCATTGACTCTTTAGGCTCATTTATTTTGCTTCTACAACTCGTGAATGTTCCTTGTTCCTAAAATCTTTCCAAAGCAAAAGTTTAAACACTCCTTGGACTATCAGGAAAAGAACAAATCACCTTGAGGAATCAATTATTTTACTGTCAATTAACTTGGGTTTTTTTTCTCAGAAAACCCTCCATGTTATGAATAGTTGCCACATATCTTGTATCTTTACCCAGAATGCTTTTGCTTGTATGTTAATCCTGATTATAACGTTTGCCATTTCCCCCTACACCTTAAAGACCCACTCGAATGAAAGCCGCGTTTTTAACATGTTCTTGTAGCATTTTCCTCATGATGGATTAAAACTGCATTTCTGAGTACTTCTTATTTCAAATCGTAATTCAGGAGCAAATGATTGAGCAAACAATTCTAAATCCTCCACTTGAAGACAAATGGATCCATTGAAGTCTTCTTTTTCCTCGTCTGAGCTGCCATGTGGCTCAAAGCTATACCGCTGGACAGCTCGGATATTTGCTCTTAGCTTGGAGTTGTGAGGAGCTAAAACTTAGTGAGAGAGCGTGTAGGGATGCTGGGATATATTTGTAGGGTTACTTACAAGCCAACAATCCAGAGGTGAATTTCTAATGACTTCCTGGAGTTCTGCAGAAAAATGTCTTAAAAAACAACACAAGCTTTTTCATTTTGGCTAGAAACAGCACCATCATAAGGAAAAGACCACTGGGAATATTTTACAAGAGTAAAAATATAGTTAAAGAAGAACTTTAAGAATATGATAAGGAATACATAAACTAGACTCCTTGTCACTTCTAAGAATCTTGAGAATTGATGGTCTTAAAAGTAGGGGGCTTTGCAAAAATATTTGTACTTCTTCCTGTGTGCGCATCCATGTTTTTCTCTTCTAACTTCCTAAACTTTAGCTTTGAACTTGTTTTAAATGCATCATGTAAAACACAGACATCTGTACTGAATTATTCCCTTAAAGGTAACATATCAAAGTATAAAGTAAGTATCCATCCGTATGCGTAAATCTGATTTCTCTCTTTCAGACACGGAAAACAGCTTCACAAAACTGTGAACGTTTTTGTCTATGTAGATTGTTGAAGGTCGTTGAATGACAATTCTATTTCTTGCTCATTTGAATTTTTAGAACATCAATCTCAATCTGTACAAAAATCTTTACAGTTAATAATCACTGATAAACAAATTAATTTGATTTTTCAAAGCTAGCCAAGAAAAGAAAATATCTGGGAGGGTATGAGGTTGACATTAGCCTCATTTACTTTCCTCATCTCTCAAATCCACAACCCGCTTGTGTGCACAAAAGCAGTGGATTTGACAGGGTCGCCTTTCCTGCTTGCACCCCAGGGCCCTAAATGCTGAAGCACAATGAACAGAGCTGCAGAACGCCACTCTGTTAAAGGACTGAAAGATTCAGCTCACTTGTAGTATTTAACCACAAACTATTGAGACAAGAAGTCCTAAATTTTCATTTCTCCGCCTCACAGGGTTTCAAAAAAACAAAACGGCTCTTCGTATTTACCAAGCACGCTTGCATTCAACTGATAAAAGGCTTTCTATGTGTCATCGGATGCTCAGTTAAAGCCGTGTCGTGAACTTCAGACCGTACAACCTCTTGACTGCTGGGGTCACATGATTACGTCAGGCTTTCATAGGTCAAAAGTGAACTTTGTCACCTCGGAGTTGCCCTCTAAAACTTTAAGACTTCCAATAATTCTTCGGTTATGGAACGGGGAAACCAAGCAACTGAATGGGCAGCAAACTGGTGCATCTTATCTCTGTCAGTAGACTCCAAATCTTTTCATGACTTCTCAATTTGTTCTCTAGCAATGCCTTTTTTTAACTTTTGAAGAAGCAGACTTTCTAAGACACATTCACAACATTAAAAACACATTATATACCAGCAGTTCACTGTATCAGAAATAGATTGCCACATTATCCTTCTCTATTGCAGGAGTGAGGATAATGACTTCCATATAGGTCTGAATCTGAGGAATAGGAAGCATTTGCACATGTTTGAGGAACCCCTTGTTCCCTCTCTCATTGCTTTGCCCAGCCCTCATTATTCCTGGCCAATGACTGAGGAGATCTTTAGTCACGTGCTTTTGTTTACAGACTTTAGTTCCAAACAGAAATCTCAGGTAAACACCAGTCTGGTAAAGACCAAATGCAAGACTCCCAGTCTGAAGACAGTCTTAGTATGTTAGTACCTTTGATCGTGTGAAAGGTCCATGGCTCGGACGCCCGCATCACAGCCTGGATAGACGTAAAGCTGTTTAAAGTCACAAGCCTGCCACACCTCCACCACGCCATTATCTCCTCCGGTCACCAGGTTGTGGCCATCGCTGCTCAGGAGGAGGGCCTTCAAAACGCAAAAGAGTCACCAATAAATTCAAAACGTTTGTTGTATTATTGACATTTTGAATTCAGCATTTTTCCTTTAGTGGTTTGGGTCAGTAAATAGGACGTGCTTTACATCACTTTGAGTAGAAGTGAAGAATAAGGTGAAGTAAAGACGTTCTCTGAAGTTCTGGTCAAGTTTGACATTTTATTTTATTCTAATAAAACAGCTGTAGTTCAGTCAATATTGATCTCAAACATTTATGAAGCTTTTTTGGTGAAAGTCATAGGATAATCCATTCCATACTGAGCAGCTCACAGATATGAATGCAGAACTGTGGGTATCAGGTAACAGGGCATCAACAATTAAAGTTTAAACATTAATATCTTTTGTGTTAAAAGTACTTTGAATATCAATTTGAATCAAGAAAATGTAAATAAATCATGCTTGTATAGACAGCGAGTAACAAGATTTAAGGGTAACTTTGATAGCTGATCTAAAATAGCTTAGTAGACGAGGAGGAAACAACCGTTGTTGGGCTTAAATAAAACTACCATTCTAATCCTATCAGAATAACCAACTAAGCTAAAGATTTTGTTTCTTTACTTATAGGTTTGTTCTTTACCTAAATAAGAAGGTTACATCCTGCAATTAGCATGTCCCCCCTAAAAAAAGAAGAAATACTCACCCCATCACTGTAAGAAAAGCAAGGGGTCACAATAAAATAAAAATTCTTCAGAGACCTGATGTGATTTAATGATTCAGAATGGTTAGAACCTGCTTAAAAAAAAATCTAAGCAAAAAGTCAGACTTTTGACATTTTTGATGTCAAAAGGAGAATGACTGTTTAATGTAAATGTTGTAGCCACAAAGGGGTCTAAGTCTGGGTAACCCTGTGCTGGTCCTTAGCTTGGATAAAACATAGGGTTGTGTCAGAAAGGACATCCAGCATATCCCTGACGGGATGTGCCAAAAGGTGAACAAACACTTAAATTAGTACGTATGATAAATTAATTAGTTTTTTTTTTTTATGTACAATGAACCATTTAAAACAATTATCACATGAAATTCAAATGTGGATCTAAAATGTCCATTTCTTTGCACTTTCCTCTTTCAGAGTGTATACTTATGTCATGTCTTCTTACCCTGGTGGAATCATTGATCTCCATCTGTGCCAGCAGTTTCCCATTAATGCTGAAGTTGCAGAAGTGCCCCCTCTCATAGTAAATAATACAGTGACCCTCACTGGACACTGAGATGAGGCGTGGGCTCAGACAGTGGTCTGGTCCCTCCAGAGCTCGCAGCAAGTCCCCTGTGATGGTGTGCACCAGACACGGCCCCTCTTTTCCAAAACAAAAGGTTTGTGTTACACAACCTCTGCCAGTCTAAAAATGTATTATAAGACTATTTGTGCACTTTGTTTTGTCCAGGCATAAAAAAGAGGAGACGTTGCATCTAAAAGGTATACTTACCTTTAGCTCCACTGATGACCAGGCCTAACTCTGCACAAACTGACACACACACAACTTCCTGGTCATGGCCAGTCAGAACCGCTCGTGGTGCTGGGTAATCACCTAGAGATGATGAAAAACAAAAGCATACAAATAAAGAATGTAAACAAAGAAACAAGCAAATAATAAAATGATACTGAATCTCTCTGCAACCTTTACCAACCACTGCAATGTAAAAACAAGAAACACACATCTGCCTGAAAGGAGATGCTCTTAAATTGTTATGTAAATGATGGGATGCCGTGACGCCAGCCAAGCCACTTGATTTCATTGCATGTGTCACATGATTGATGATATCTGGGGTAGAGGTTAGTGAGGGGTGTGTCGTGGCACCTGGAACCATCGACTCCAAATACGATGATATCAGAGAACTCCCTGAAAAATCGTAATCACCAATTAAAATGGGCAGACTAAGCTTTCTCAGCATTTTAATGAGTTCTTTGTGCATTTTTTTGACAAGAGTTTGGGGTAGAATAGCTATCCAATAAGTCTATATTATTTTTTACTTGTTATTTAGCAAGAAACAAAGTCAAATCACATCACAAGTCTCCTAGAAACGATGTCAGTGAAAAGATAAACTTCAAAACCTGTGGGAATGTACTGCATTCAAAAAAAATAACAAAAAAGGAGTTTTTTTTTTCTTTTTTTGTGTATTACAAAACAGCAGCAACAACAACAAAAAAAATGTTTTTTGTTCAAATGTTTTCTGTTTTTCCATTCTATTTTTTCAGTGTTTTTTGAAGAGCATTTTTGAAGAACTACAAAAGCAAAAAACTACAAACAGCCTAGGAACTAACCTCAAGATTACAACTGCTGTAGTTCTTAAAAAAATAGAAAGCAAAAAAATTATATCAAAAAACAGAAAAAAAATTATATCAAAAAACGGAAAGAAACAACACAACCCAACCCAACCCAACACAGCACAAAACAGAAAACAACACAGAACAGTTCATACTGGTCAATATTTGATACTTTTACAATAGAAATGTATTTTTTGGGATAAAGTACGTAGGAGGCACAGAAGAGACTGGCGATATCGTGACGAGCACAAGAACAAAACGGACACGGATCATGTCTACATCACGCACATTATGGCTTATCAACTTCTGATTGCAGGTCTTCTTCCATTCCACTGAACAGATCAGGTCAGTGCCCAGCCTGTTTGTAGGTGTTATTGCACATAAAGACAGAAAAAAATGAAAACAAAATTCCTCCTTTTTTTATTGAATGCTATACATTTTCATAAAAAAACCTAAATGTTACTTTTTTTTCTTATGAATGTACTCATAATTTAAGTTGTAAGCCATGTTTCCTAAAGTTATAGAAGTGTTCTGTTGTTTAAAACTTTGCAAACTAACATAGTAAACTTGCTAATCTAAATATATTTCACGAGGCTGTTGGTTTCCACATATGACTCAGGTTCAGCCAATTTAATGAAAAGTTTTTCTTGTTTTTAACCTCTATGACAGCATCATACTGAAGGAGCATAAAGACACATGTCAGACACCAGCAGCATCACCATGCTGTCCTCCTCCTCCAGCTTGTTGCCTGCATCCTTGAAGCAGTCCAGTGAGAGAGCTGGGCTGTGATCGATGCATGGCGGTCCCTCAGTGGCTAAGAACTCAGCTGCCCTGTCAATCCCAGCGCCCGCTGCTGAGGGGGCCCTGAATAGGACAAGTGTCAAAAAAAGCCTCGAGGGAGTAAAAGCGAGCTCACCTGCCTAACAAAAGATTCAATCACTCCTTCATCAAATCACCCCCGCCCCTGTGGTTGCCCCGTGGGACAAGCTGGACTCAGCCACCACAATTAACCTGGTGCTCATATCCCCTCAACATGGTGTGATGGGGCGAGAAGGCGGAGAAGTTATTTTAATGATTACACATTCAGTGGAGACATTCAGAGTTTGAGTGAAATCTGGTTTTCCCTGTTACCCTGGTGGGATGAAGAGTTTAGCTCTGGCAAACGGCTGCTAAAAACACCCAAAACCTTCACCTACAGAAAATAAGAAAACTAGAATCAATCCTAGAAAAAGACCATTGCAGAGAAGGCCATTAATAAAGAATTGACCACGTTAATGTAAACATTTCTTCTGTTTGCAATGACATGAATAAAATCACAGAGCCTGTACGCCGTCTCCTCATTTCAACTGATTCCATCTCAAACTTACTTCCTTTAGTTTCTCCTTTTGTCCACTGCAGAAAAGCATTGGGAAGTAGCAGCTTAAACACCAGGGGAATACTGTCTTCCTGCCGCAGTAACACAAGTGATGTTGCCCCTTGCTAATTGGAGGCATCCAAGCTGAAATTCTTAATTAACTGTCAAAGCTTCGGTGAAGTTAATTAGAGGACACTCGCTACTAATCCAAAGCACCCAGACTCTGACAATTGGAGACACGAGACTTTTTAAAACACACTTTATACTGTTACAAAAACACTATTACCATTTTTCTAGAGGCTCTTATTCTCTGTACCCTTCTTTATATCATTTACAGTAAAATACTTGTGTGGTTTGTTCTTGAAAACAGGTGATACTCAGCCAAGGAGTGTTACAATAAATCAATCAATCGATTTATATTCTTACGATCCAACCAAATCAAAGAGACAAAATGTTAATCGAATCGACTATTATAAACTGCTTTCAAAGTTAATTAAATTGATTAAATCGAAATTGGAAAATAGCATTTGGACTGAAGCATGGTAGATTTATTTTACTATAACAAGTGTCCTCACAGTGAACAACACATGTGATAGCATTCAAAAACGATCAAGTCATCATCAAAGTGCATTGTGTGGAAACGCTTGCAAGAATCACAAGGAACCTGGAAACCTTCACCTGCACAGTTCAGTACCCAGGCAATTATCTCTGAGTCACAGTGAATGTTTGGCTAAAGACAATTTTAGGTCAGTGAGTTGGATTATTCAAAATGAACCAACATCACCTGTGAATCGTATCGTCAACCACAAATTATGATAGGAGTTAAAATGAATTATTACTTCCTTTTTGAACCCAAGTAAGAATGAACAGAACAAACGCACACCGTGGGACTAGACACTTTTAGACATAGAGACCGACACTTAAGGTGTATTCAGACTGAAAAATCTTTATCAACAATAAGCTGAATTCATTGGAACAAGTCTTTTCTAAAGTAAAAACAACGGTGAAGTACAAATGTCCAAGTACTAGTATGGGACTTGCATCAGTTTACCCACCGTTATTAAGGTTGTCGCCAATAATATGATGCCGTCCACTCCAGTACCACAGCAGCAAGGTAGCATCTCTTGACCCAGAGACGATGTAGCAGTCCCCACCAATGTAGGACTCAGACCTGGCCAGACACGTCACCACGTCCCAGTGACCAAAAACTATCTGGGTCAGCTTACCTAAGAAAAAGAAAAGTTCCTTCTAAAATGTGGTCATCAAGACCATTAACGAATTGGTGTAGCTTATACTTTGTTGTAAAATGAAAGACATAGTGGCCAAGTTAGCAAAAGCATCCAAATGACAACAAAAAAAAAACAGACATCGCAAAATGTAAAAAGAAAAAAAATACCCACACAGTTTGTTATAATATTCTAATTGATTTATTTACACAGGAGGAGAGTTGCTCCATTTCTGTATGATTATTTTGTGACAACACAGGAGCACGCAGTCTTCCACGCATGGATGCACACCTCTATAGGATCTAGTTTACTCTCAAACCTGTCTCAGAGGAGTACACGCGGAAGCTCTTGTCCCAGAAGCTACACACCAGGATGTAGCGGTTGTCAGCTGTCACCACAAAACAATGTGTGGTGATTCGGATGCTTTGGTCCACTAAGTCAGTGATCTGATGCTTGTTGCTTCCACTATTGTTGGCTGGGGGTACAGAACAAGGAAAACTCAGGTACTACAAGGAAATTTGAAGTTATGAATAAAAGCTCACAAAGCTAAAACAATGACAAAGGTCAGCTTTTTTTTATTCTTTTTTGCTGACTCACCAATCACAGAATCCATCTCGATGGGAAGGTGATGGGCTTGGTCCAGAGAGTAGCCAGGTGCTCCTCGGAGGCCTGCATTGAGACAAATGGGAATGTTTTGGTCACCAAATGTGCACATTTATTCCTGTCTTAAATCACCTCACTGTCATGATTGCAAATCGATATCTAAACCAACAGCGACCAAATTCTTGGTCCTTGTTCAAAAAACAACAGGGGTATGGGTGCTGCAGCTGTGTTCATTAGGAGCAGGCACACACTGAACACTTTTTGGTCCCAAATTTTATGCTTCTCTGCAGTGACAGATGGGGATGTGTGAGGGGAATGCACTGCAGTTGTGGCCTAATTTCCTTCTAACCACTGGTCTGACCCTCTGACCCTGAGGTGATGCTGATTCTTGGGGAGGGGCACTCTGGGTAATGTTGTCCGTGTCTGAAAAAAGGAACACGTGGAAACACTCACGGTTGGCCTACCTGGTAGGTGTTAGCCAGTCTCTACCACAGCTGGCTACAGCCCTATTGTGACCATTGCTGTGGTAGGTACCAGATGCGATGCGGCACAAGCCTGAGTTCCAATGTTTCACCTCCAGTGTGGGACAGGAATCCACTCACCAACGGTGTTGTGCCATCGGTTGACAGCAAACAGGCGACTGCAGGTGACGGTAACCACAGCAGGTATTGTAAGATGGGGCAAAGTGTTGGCAGCGACGTGGGTTACTGGGGAATTGGATGGAAACTTCAACACCATGATGACGTCCTGCTGCATCTGGTCTTTGAACATGAGAGGACTCTGTGGAAGGAAACACTGTTAAGGGGAAAAGGGAAAAGACAAAGCGTGGGAACGGATGGATTGTTTTGACAAAATGGGATAAAATAATAAGAAAGAGTGACCAGGAATTGAGAAAATTAAAAGAGGGAGACAAATGTGAAAGAATTAGTGTAGATGCTGGAAGAAAATATAGAGACGGAGAAGAAAATCAAGTCCTCAGTACATAGCTGTAAGACAAGTCATCACCCTTTAAAGATCCATGCTGATGAAAATGGTGTTTTTGGTGCTTTTAACATGTTCTTTTGCAGTTTTTTGATGATTGGTGACATTTATAAATAAAATTAAGCTTAAAACTGCATCTCTGAGTATTTCTTTATTGAAATTGTTGTGAATCAGGAGCAGATGTAAAAATATTGTTGGAAACAGCTTGGGGATGTGACGCAGAAATGATTACACCAAGTCACAAGCTCACTGCTCTGCTACGTTCTGATGTATCCACTTATGGACAATTAGATCCATATACACTTTTGTTTTCCTCATCTTAGCTGGCCTCTGGCTCGAAACCGTACGTCTGGATAGCTTCAATATTGCTCACCATTTTTGTTGCAACAGTAATTTTAGGCTGAGGTTGTGAGGGGCTGTAAACTAGCAGGAGCGAGCGTAGACAGAAGAAAGTGGGGGCAGGCTTACTCCATGCCAACAGCACTGCCCACAACTAAGAAGCAAACTTCAGAAGAACTCTTGCTGCTCTGCAGAAACTGTGGAAAAAGACAGCTTTTTGGGCTGAAAACTGCATAATCCTAATTAAAAAGACCACTGGAAAGAATTTTAAAAAATAAATCAAAAGGGGATCGGCGTTATGAAACAGATTGTTCAAATGAGCTGAACACATTCACGTCACATAAAGTCAAAATATAGTCAGTTTCATGCTTTTCAAACTTCAACAAAATGCCTTGGATTGACACTGCACTTATGGCAGATATAAAAGTGTTGTTGAATTTGATTTATTTAAAAATATCAATTAAAGTTCTTGGTATTTTAACAGCAAAAGACAAAAATGATTTGTTTCTCAGTGTCTTGGATGGAGAGAAGCAGAGATGTATGGGAAACAAAATAGACGCAGTTGGTTTAAAACGTTTCCGGAGCAAAGAAAGGAGAGATCAGGCCAGTAGGGAGCACTGCTCTCTTTAAGCTTCATTAAGAAACAGATCCACATCAGCAACAACACCAGTTCCCAGAGTTAACCCTGTAAAGCCCACTGCATCAAGGAAATTACAGAAAAAGAAAATGTTTTAAAATTAAAATGTTTTAATAAATGTAGCAATATCATTTTTAATGAGATATAGATAGTAAATTAGGGTCTGTTGGGTGATTTGGCAAGTTTTTGTTTTAAAAGATGTCATGACATCATCACTCATGACATGAGTTCTCAGGTAAAAACAAAAAACAAAAAAACATCTCATTTATCCACTGTCTCAACTTTGATCCAGACATTTTCCACACCGTGTAACTTTTTTTAAAGAATTAATTATCAACACAGTTTGCATTTTTTTAACACAGCAAGTAGTCATTAAAAAAAAAGAACAGTAGATGAGTTATTCGCATTATAACGTTTTTAAATTAGCTAAAGTTTTCCCGCCAAAATTGTTTTTGATATTTCATGGAGGCGACCATTTTGCATTGAGCAGGAAAAGTCCCTCTACTGCCCCTAGTGGAGCAATAATGCACTACAGGGCAGAAAGCATGAACCATGTTTTATTCAATGGGTTTTGAATGAAAGTTTTGATCGCGCTAATGACATGGGGATCTCAAAAAATGTGTTTAGATATGATACAAATGTTATATAGGGTTAAAAAGAACAATCTTGGAATTATGTTCAAAAACCTCAATCTTGGTTTTCTGGACTAAATGTATGTTTAAAAAGAAATGTAAAGGTAAAAAAGTGGTTCATTTCTAGATCATCGTCTACCTTCAAACACATCGACCTAACACACATCTTTCTGAACAAACGGCACATCCAGAGGTGCAGGGAATTTTCCCAGCATACTCGCTGCTCTCACCAGGTGCATGGCAGAGCTGCGTGGAGGATGTGGCTCAATAAGCAACTGAGATGGCGTCTGTCCAAACCTCTGAATGTGCGCCTCTGTGGCCTGCAGGGGAGAGAGAGAGAGGCAGAGAGAGCGGCTGTCACAATCAATATGCATCAAAGTGATGGGTCAATGCGTTGCTTGACAATGCAAGCAAATCCTAACTCAGCCTTGCTTCTGAAGAAGGAGGGAAAGGGGTTCGCTCCCAATCCGCCTGGGTGCTCCCCCTTCCCCCTTAGCCTGCAGAGTCATCCAAGTGTTAGTATGGAAGAGACAAGCCTTTTCCTATTAGCATGCTTCAGTTAACCATCCCCATTTCCAGGAGCGGGGCCCCAACTGCAGAAACGTTAACCTGGAGTGACATCCAGCTAGAACTGCAGCGGGCTGGCATGCTCTTAGATGTTATTGTGCTTGAAACAAAGGGAAAAAGCATGTGCACACACACATGCACACGTACTCACACATACGCACAAACACATACGTACAGAACATCTCACAATCCGAACAGCAGTTTGTTTAAAGGTACAGTACCACATTAAAGGAGGATTTGCAGATTAAAACCTTTAACACTCCAGCGCCTACACTAACTGTTCTTATACGTAATTGACCAAGTTTTGTCTTTGCTTTGTCTTTACAAATGTCATTTTAAAGTTCAATAAAGTTAGACTGATATTTGTTGTCATAATTTTGGAGACAAATATTTTGATTTATGTTCTAAGAACATGTGCTAGTTTTTGGAGGGGCCAACTTGTACTTCTTATTTTGTTCATATCCCGTCCTAAAATACGTCATTTCAATTTATTACACCAGTTTTTTATTGCTGTGATAAAATGAACTGCAATTACAGTGAGGATCAAAAGTTTGGGCACCTCAGGTAAAATGTTAAATTATTGTGCAAAAAGAACCAAAGGAAAAATTGAAAAACCTCCTAAAAGCACCAGTTTACAGATGAGACATGTAAAAATAAAAATAAAAATCTGCTAATCATCTCTAAAACATGCTTTTTTGTCATGTCATTAGCGCGATCAAAACTTTCATTCAAAACCCATTGAATAAAACATGGTTCATGCTTTCTGCCCTGTAATGCATTATTGCTCCACTAGGGGCAGTAGAAGGACTTTTCCTGCTCAATGCAAAATGGCCGCCACCGTGAAATATCAAAAACAATTTTGGTGGGAAAACTTTAGCTAATTTAAAGACGTTATAATGCGAATAACTCATCTACTGTTCATTTTTTTTTAAATGACTTCTTGCTATTTTAAAAAAATGCAAACTGTGTTGATAATTAATTCTTTAAAAAAAAGTTACACGGTGTGGAGACCTCAAACAAGAATTGAGAAACTCTTGGCTGGCTACAAAAAGCGTTTACAAACTGTGATACTTGCCAAGAGGAGCAGTACAAAGTACTTTGCAGGGTGCTCAAACTTTTGTACACACCATTACTTTGTTTTCTGTTATTTGAAAAGGTAAATGATGGAAATAAAGCCTATTTTTTACATTTTAAAAGAAAGTCTCATCTGTAAACTGATATCTTTAGGAGGTTTTTTTTAATCTTTCCTTGGGTTCTTTATGCACAATAAATAACAATTTACCTGGGGTGCCGAAACTTTTGATGTTTACTGTAGATGCATAAAAACCAAAAAAAAAAAATACAAACTATTTAATCAGAAATAGCAAAAAATTATTAGTTGTTGAGATGTATAACACTCAGTTTGAAGTAATTCTATCTAACAGTTAGCTGTTTGAATGGTTGTGTGCAACCTCTTGTTAAAATGACTTGTATGGACAGACAATTTGACTACTTTTTTGTCATTTTCCTCTTCCGGTTTGTTTTCTTGTCCCATTTTCAGGCTACCTCTTTCTTGCAGTGCAGACAATTAAAATAGCAAAATAGAATTTTATTGTTTTTTAGAAGATTACAAAGAAATAAATCTTGCTGTGAGAGCTACCGAGCTTCAATGACAGCAGGGCATTCCGCAGCAGGAGTGATTGATAGGAGTGGAGCTGCTTCCACCATCAGAGGGGAGCTTGTAGGTGTCCGTCAATGCCACCGAGCACAAAGGAACATACATCGCTCAGCGTTCCGCCTGCCCTCCTGACTGCCTAGGCCACTAGCCCTCTTTTTCCTCCACCTGTACACACTATTCACTATCAAAAACACCCACTGGGTCACAAATGCCACAGTAGGAGATGTGGCGCATGAGGTGATACAGAATGAGGACAAGCCACCTGCCAGGCACAACCCCCCCCCCTTGATCAGTTTCCATTTTTCACATCAAAAAAAGGTTCTGCCCACACAGTCGAGAGTGCCGCGATGGATGCTTCATGAGAACGAGCACATTTGGGAACCATTAAGGGCTAGTCTTTACAATGCACTCTGTCAAGCAATAAGCAACTGACATTAGGGCTATTTAGGGTTAGCTTTAGGGTTGGGGGTCACAGTGTCTGTTCAAATACAGAAATCTGATACAAGGATCAGAAAGCTTGAAAGGGCCATGTGGAAAACATCACCATATTTCTTACTATGATTCTATTACCAGGAAACTGCTGCTGAATGAAGCCTTTTTGCAGACAAGAAATATTTCCTGAAAGCACAGCAGAGTGCTTTTTTTTTGTGGTATGTGTTAGGAAGGCGGTCCGACTCGTTGCAAGTTAACTTGTTTCACTAGATGATGAAAACACATCAACGTTTCTCGGTTGCTTGAACACTAATACGAGATGCACGTCAAATACTTATCTTCATCTCAGTCGAAGAAGAAAAGTAGTTAACAAGAAATTCATTAGTTTAATTCTCTTCAGGCTCTGCTTTCTGCATGATGTGACACTAACCCACCTGAATGATCTCCCCTTCAAGCTAAAAAACCACACCTTGCATGGCTGAGTACCAAACATCCTGAACGACACCAGCTACCTGTCTGTGCCACTTTCTTCACATCCAGTTTCAGAATCAGCTCTGAGGTGTTTGGCTGCAGCTCTCACTCTATCTACACTCTGACAGGGACTGAACTGAGGATGATCCCAGAGCAACACCCTCAAGTGCACTCAAGCAATGCTGCAACACAACTGTTCTGTCACGCAGATTGCAGACATGGCCTCACGTTGACCCAGTAAGCAGCGTGGGACCATGCTGAGTCACAAAGCTGGAGACCGATGACAAATACCAAATCATCTCGTTTAACCATTTGATTCATGTGAGAGATTACAAATGACCTCTGAGGATTCAAATGGAGTCAGGGGATGGCACTTTTATCCTTTACATGCCGATGGAAATGTATATGATCAGGGTTCTCATCCAGACAAGGAAACTGCAAAGATTTGGCCTGAGGGTCTTTCCTGAGTGGCAGCTTGGGAGCACACAGGTGAGCTATTGCAAAGAGGTAAAAATATCTTAAACAATATGTATGTGATCATCTCTAATCCAGTTATTATCCCAGATCATGGATAATAAGCATTCAAACTCTAACACAATGAGAATATCAGTGTGGGATCAGTTTAAATGATGACAGCAGCTTCAAAGCCCATCACTTTGTTGTCTTTGTTAAATCAGGAGGGGGGTGGCAGGAGGAGAAATAGAGTCCCACTGATGAATAATTTGTCTGTTTACTTCAGAGTGACACAGTGGGGTCTGAACCAAGCAGTTGCTGTCATGTTTTTCCATAAGGGAAGGCTGTCAGGAGAGGCATCCCAGTGAAGGACTGTTGTTCCGGCAGTGTGCCCAGCAGAGCTGTCACATCGTCCTCAACCACGCGGGCCGCAGGCCTGGCAGCATGTCAGGGGGTGTCATCATTTTTATCCGACACGCTAAGGGAAATCATCGCTCATGACCTCTAATTTCCCCGCAATTCCAACGTCTTAATTGTTGCGACTAATGCAAAGTCTGCAGTTTCACCTGTCAAGCCTGAAAGAAATCAATACCTCAGAGTCAATCACCACATTTGCCAGATCTGAATGAGGGTCGCTGGGGAAATTTCCATGCTCCACCTCTTTCAGGCCATCGTGACTGGTGCCACTGGCCTGTGTGGGTAACAGAGAAGCTACACATGTGAGAATATGAACACAAAACTTTTCACTAACCGAATATTCTTACAGCTGCAAAAACAGGGCGCTTATTAAAAGTCAGAAATCTGACCCCATTGGGAGATTTTTTTGAATAAATTTTAAAATCTGCCAGTATTAAATAATGGATAGTAAAGGATTTTACAAAGAATTCTTTTTTTAAGAAAAGAATTCTAGAAAGTGAGACATGTTTTCTTAAATTGAGATTACTACGTTATTTGAAAAACTTAATGGATAAAATTATTTTTCTCTCAAGACAGAAAATAAGACTTTTTTTTTTTACTTTTAGGATTTAGCTCGAAGTGAGTTAAATCAATAAGAAATGACAGCAGGTCAAATTCATCATATATCTATGTCTATCTGTCTATCTATATACACATACAAAATAAACAAGCAGGTACATTGTTATGCCTAACCAAAAAGAATTATTATTCCACACTAGGTTTTATTTTATTTCAGTACCAAATCTTAATGTAATTACTCAAATTCTTATTCATCTTTGATCACTGCGTCTCTTCCTCGTGTTTTATTACGTGCTGTGACTTGAATTCTAAAGACAGAGCAGTGGCATTCAGACATTTTTTTGTCTTCCAAACAAGCTCATAGTTTCAAGCGCTCGACATTAGAAAAACCTTTAGAAACCGGTGAGTAGAGGCTGCACAATAAATCAAATTACAAATAAAAACAAACATGTCTCTTTCCAGGTGTAAAAAGTAAAAAGCTGGGTTTCTATTATTCTATGCTACAAGTGGGAAACTTTTAAAAAGCTTTTTCGATAAACTGGCAAAAGACTCAACAAACATCTGCAGTTTTCCAAAAACAAAATGTCTTCAAGTGTGCTTTTTGTGCTGCAAAACAACCAAAAATAGCTTAAAATAAATTATTGAAAAATGTACAGAAAATGTTTAATATTGTCTTCATTTAAATGTTGTATTTTCTATCTTGTCTGAATTTTCATACATTCTGATGGAAATCTGTTTTTTTGTGAACATGTTCTTGTGGCTTTTATCTGATGATGGAGGACATTTATATATCTAGAAAATTGAGATTGCAATTTGTTTTCTGAGTATTCATTTGTTAAATACATAGTGATTCAGGAAAAATACATAGTGATTCTATCGGAAAAAGCTTGTAGCCGTGACGTAGAAACAGAGGGATGATGGGAAGGGGGATGGGCTTACTCAGCAGGGATAATCTCGGCCACAACTCAGAGGCACATTTTTGATGAACTACTGCAATTCTGCAGAAACTTTGCCCTAGAAAATAACAGTTTTTTTTTGGCTAAAAATGGCATAATCATAATTAAAAGATCACTGGGAATGTTTTTAAAATAGATCCAATGATGACTGGAGTGGGTCTTTAGAAAGTTAAACATTTTGAAATCTTGCAAATAAGCATTCCTATGAGCTTTTAAAACTGCAATTTGAATTGTGCCAGTTTTTTAGGTTACCGCTATGTTAAATATAAAATATTTTCTTTGCATTTCTGATGACTATTAAATGTGGCATCGGAAAACACAATACGACAAAACATAAAAAATTCTTACTCCAATAAGCATTAACCAAGTACAGTCAGAGGATGCCAATAGTGTCTTCCTATTCTGCGCCGACAGTACTGTCATATTTTAGCATGACTGGATGGGAAACGGCTTAAAAAACCCCCCCAAAAAACCAAGGTCCTAAACTCTTCTGAAATGTTGAAAACCAAACCTCTCACAATATGGTTTGGTAATTAGATCAGCCAAATCTTCTGCAGGTGATTTGCATAGTGGCCACTTGATAAATAAAGCCTCCCCTGGAAGTGACAGTATATAAATGACTTGTTTTGCAGACAGCAGATGGTGAATATCACAGGGAGAAAGAGCTCACCCTGCACAGTGCTACAATGCATGCCAGCTGCTGCCGCTGCTGCTCTCTGGTCCCCTTTCCGCTTGCAATCGTGCCATTCAACAGAAATACAATTACACTAGTAGTTATTTAAATTATTTAAGAACAAGAGGATTTACCCCTTCATCCATTGACTGATTGACCTCTGAGAATTGACAAAAAAGCTTAGTGAGGTCTATTGATCTGCTTATACAAAAGAGATTTGGTAGATTTAATGGAAAACGCAGGTTAATAGATCAAATGAAAGAATAGTGTAATTTTAGGCTTTCAAAAGATAACACATATTTTATAAAAAGCAGTCGAAGATGAGAAGTTTCTCCCAAGATTACAAACGGATCACATATTGGTGATAATTCACTGACACATGAATGTTGTGAAAGCCTTGATCTGCAGATCATGTCACAACAAATACTGACAGGAAGGTGTGGTCATGGTAAGTATGATGGTCGGGCTTGGTAACCCATGGCAACATGTTGGTCAGTTTGTGTTTACCTGTCTGAGCGACAGGTCACCAATACTGTCCAGGTTGACAGAGCCTTCATAAGTCAGGTGGTGGAAGACGTTGAGGGCACGCGCCGCCTCCGGGCCTCGCTGCTTGTAGCCAAAAATTAGGTCAATCCACTGATGCAGCTGACATGACACAAACTCGCTTTCCAGAGCCTGTCAGAGGAGTAAGGGGCAATTACACACAAAAAGACACACCCGCTAACACATGCAGCAACTTGGCTCAAAAGATCCAAACTGAAGTTAAACTGAGCAGCGAACAGAACAAAGCACAGATGGTGATAACTAGACACATGCATATACTATACAATTCTGGAGATATTTTACTTCAAAACAAATTCCATTTACTATTTAAAACATTAGATTTAAAAGAGAACATGAAAAGCAACACATTTAGTTAGGATAAAAATTAAAAAACAAACTTTCAAAGAACACAAAAGGGAGCAGAAATTATAAATGGTAAGGTCTATAAGGTATGGCATAGTTTTGCATGGACTGTTTGATGTTAAGTATGCATTGGGCTAAGAGCCCCCAAACAAAAACATTTTTAAATTCTTTGTTTAAATAACATTATTTTTTTTAAAGTGAGCAAATATTCCTCATTATTTTCATATTTTTTTAAAAAAGTTAACTAATTTATATTCAGTTAAAGTTCAAATCTCCATCAGAAACACACCTCCAAGAGCCCACTTCCAATGAAAAAATCAATGCAAGTGCATGTAAATGTGCGTTTCAAGCTTCTGTGTCTAAATCTGTCGTGTTTATGCATAGCTACGCAAGATTCTACTACAGTTTTTCAGCTCTGCAAACAAAATGCTTGGAAGTTGGGTTGCAAGTTAAACCAGTTCAATCATTGACCAATCAGGGACTAACATTTGATGGGGACATAGAGATGGTGGCCTTTTCAATTCAAGGAAGTGCCAACTGTTTGAAAACTGATCATGGAGAATTAATAACTGTGGTGTGTTCCTGATTATATGACACTAAGTCTTTCAATTGTGAGAATAGAGCGGTGAAAGAATAAGCAAGATTGGTGCCTCTTCAAAATTTCACACCAAGTCTTTTCCGACTGTAGGTGGCAGACATGTGCTAGTAAACACTAGAAAAAGAAGAAGCCCCTCCCTACTTGTCCAGTATGAACACAATGGTTTAAACATGCATTTAGCGTGTTCTTGAACACACGTCAAATGCTCAGTGTAGCTTTACAGTTAACCCCTTATATTGTGTACGGGTCAAAATTGACCCATTTTCACGCTTAAAAATGGGTCAATTTTAACCCAAACACAACAATAGAGTTATAGACAATAAAGTGTTTCATTTTTTCAAAGGTGTGCATGCCGACTTGGCAGCACCTCCATCAAATTCTGTAATCTTGCATCCCATAGGGGATAAATACTGTTATTCTGGATTCATTTACCTTACTTTTATTTAACAGAAGACAGATTGTGCCATTAATATATCTTAAACACAAACTTTCCATTATGTATAAATATATTTTTACATTAAATAGCATCTTTTCTCATAACATATCAGACACTAACAGAACAAGATTTAAGGCTCATTGTTGCAGCGATATGGCACCTATAGAAGTATGGTAATGTGGTGGCTGATGTTTCGTCTAAGAATGCGGTACAACATAATTCCCATGCATGCAGGGGTGAACAGCTTTCCTAGTGAAATTTACACTCCTCCCTTTGCGTCAGGAATAACAGCCATTACCAACAAAGCCTGCTCAAGCCCACAGAGGCAGCGTTTGCCACAGGGCATATCAACGCAATTGAAAGTGGCACATGCAAAGATGGGACGTGGGAGAAGGAGGGGGGGAGTGATAAGGGAAGGAAAAAAGTGAGAGAAAGGGGGAGGCAAGTCAGAGAGATTCACTGACAGAAATGAAATAAAAGAGGAAGTAAGGGTGTAGGCAGGGAACAAAAGGAAGAAGAAAATGGAGGCAGAAGACCGATTTCCTTGGTGTGTGAATGCATTGGTCTGCATGGCAACCCAGTGCATACATGCTGCTTCTGTGAGACGCAAAAAGATCTACATGTATCCTTTCCTTCTTTTGTTTTGGAAAAGTAGATATGCTTTTAAAATGATTTCATTCTTCTGTGTCTGCTGATGTAAAAGCTTGACTGAGCTCACCAAGTGGTGTGGGTAGAGGATGGGGAAAGGTCACCTGCATAAGACCAGCCAAGCTCTGTCACTCCAACTGAAAAGGTCAAGAGTGTTCCCACTACCTCTCTGTAACTCAGGCCCACAGAAAGGCTGTGGCCCCCTGACCCCACAAAACCGTGTTTTGTTCCAAAGAAATTACACAAGTTGCTCTGGTATTAGAGAGGATACCACTCATCAAACAAGAATTAGAAAACTTTTCAGATTATTTTTTCATCTTGCGAGACACAAATGAGTGAACCTCCCATATTAAAAAAACGTAAGAAATATAGTAAAAAATAATGAAAAGGGTTGAAAGTTAAAAGGAAAAATTGACTATAAAAAATCTGAAAAAAATGAAAAAGTCAAATTAAACCAAATATATTTTTTTATTTGTTAGAAAAATAGTTTTATTGATGCGTGCAGGTTAGTTTGTGCTTTAAATCATTCCAGATTAAAGGGAGAAAGGGTTCTTCTAAAGGTAACGAATGACCCAGATCTCATTTGCTGCTTCTGAATCCTGCTGGGAGTTGCACATGTAGATGGTCTTCACATGTATAAGACATCTACTGCCAGAACAGAAAGGAAAGATTCTGCACAAATATGCCCTCAGCCCAGTTTTTTTGTGACATTGCTGAGGTCAGAGGTAACAGCCCATATTCCAAACAATCATAGTTTTAGGAATAATACAAAAAGACACATCCGATGGAAAGATGAAAAGGTTAAAACAGAAAGGAGAAATAGCAAATGGATTTTTGAAAAACAATCGGTCAAAATAGTTCAGATTTTTATTACATATGAGAACATTTTATAAGGAGGGGCAGGAGGAGGGCAGAAAGCTTTGGAAGGGTGGAAGGCCACAAATGAAAGACCAAAAATAATAAAGAAGCTTGTGTGAAGGATTTCTTAATCTTAATCAAGGCTGAAAGATTAGGGAGCGAGTGGGGGGCTAAGAATTATGTTGGGGTAGAATTATAATAAGATGCAGGGGCAGAGCTATTGGGGTAATGTTTTTTTTTACTTAATTCATTTAATGTTATTTAAGGAATTAAATTCTAAAAGATTAGGTTATTGCCATATAAAAGGTATATTTACCAGTGACTGCGTAGCAAAATTAGCTGAATACTTGCTATTTCAATACCAAAGCAGTCAACTTTGACTTGTGCTTTGCTTTTTAAAACTAAAAGATGGATAATATTTACATCAATATTGGGTTTACTGGGTTATCCAAATGTATCTATTTGTTTTATGTTATTTTCATTTTTTAAATTAATCAGGTATGTCTATTAAAATACAACAGCAAAAATGATGTCCTTCGCAAAAATCAAAGCACACTTACATTTTATTTTATTAAGTATACTTATATATACTTGTATAAGTTGCAAGCTCTTGAGATGTGATTCCCCATCCTAGAACATCTTCCTGAGTCAGTTTTTGTCAAAGGAGAAGTTCAATCCAAGAGGTTAAAAAAACAATTTTATTTGAGGATAGAGACGATCTGGAGACTGTCTTCTCTTTCAATCCTCCCACATGGTCTCCAGATCTACTCCATCTTCAAATAAAATTGGTTAATCTGACCTCTTAGATTGTGCTTCTCTTTTGACAAAAACAAACCTGGGGAGATGTTCTAGGATGGGGAATCACGTCTCAACAATTGGGGGCTCGTCTGGGATTTCAAGAAGAAGAAGAAAGAGGTAGGCTGTCCAACTTTTCTGATAGACCGGGTACAAAGACACCTTAAAAAACGTTTGAAATATGTGATTGAACGTCCTAAATTTGATAAGACACAGAAGGGCAGCCTGTAAAACAGATTTCCTGAATTTTGGGAGACGGGATCTAGTCTCAACAAAGTATACTATAGACCATGTACATGTAGTGTGGGAAAGATACTATTTAAACACTTCTTCAGAATAAATTACAAATAACATTAAATATACTTTTCTTATATCGACTATTTTTGCCAAGGGGATCTAAAACCATTGACTGACCGAAAAAGGAAGGAACACACCTGGATTTTCAATTGAATTTTAATTCAATTGAATTTTCAACATTGAAAATATTTTGACATGCCGGAAGCTTACCATCCTGTTGATCCGAACAAAATCTTCAGGCTTCTTGGCCCATGATGGAAGCTCTACATCAGAAACCATGCTCCCGTCCTCCCTTGTTCCCAGATGGTAGTTGCTGCTGTTCACAAACATCTCTGGGAGATAGAAGAACTCAGGAATCAGCTCCTGTGTGGATGGAAAGTTTTTGTTTTAAAAATGATCAAGAAGGTTTCAAATCCAGCTGTGCAATTTTCCCACATCCCAGCAAAGCAGAAAATATCTTATACCAGAACAAAGTCACCCCCCTGAGATAAGGTGAGAATTCACGGGTAAAGGTAAGACAAACAAACTGAGCAGCAGGCCATGAGCAGGCGGTGAGAGGTGCTAGTCCAGTTATTTCAGGCAGTGTTAGATGTGTTAAATGACACTGGAACCGAGCAGGGTTTTCTCTTCCCTATAATCTCTGGGCTCTTGTGATGGGGTCAGGACCTTGCAGTAGAATGGAAGTCAGCTTGGTAAAGGAGCCCCAAATGTAAAGCTAGGTCTGATCCCTTACATGCAGGCAAAGGGCAAATATTTACCCTCATTCTGGCTCTAAAAGACCTTTCTCATGTGTTGGTTCACAAAGGAATGTCTCTGTTTTCCGGCACAGAAAATGTATTAGGATAGTAATGGGATCAATAAATGGTGTTTATTGACATTTTTGTTAAATATATAGTTTCAAAGGCTTTACATTGTTTTTAACATTGCTCAGTTATTAACTTTTACTTTTGATTTAAGAAAATAAATATGTTGGAGATGTTATGAACTTGGATTAAACACCTGCAGTTCTTGATTACCTAACATGTTTTATGTAAATACTAAATGCTAAAATAGTATTACCATGAGTAAGATTCTTCAAAATCTTCTCAACCTAATCACTTGTCCTCTTAAACTTAAAAATAATCAAGCATGTGCTCACAAGGAACATAAACCCTTTATTATTATAAAAAAAGAACAAGGTAAATGTTTACGCTCATAAAAAATTGAAGACACAAATGAGAATTAGAATTTTTCCTTTTACAAATGTAGTGTTTCTCAGACTTGGTGGTATTGTAAAGTTTTATTTTTCCAATGGGAAACATAACCTTCAGAGCAGTTCTGCTTTCATAAATCACTAGGTTTTGAAAGAAGGAGTTAAGACGACATTGAACAGGCCAATAACACTACTGGCCTGTTGTTGGTTACATTTCACCCTGTGCACACGACAGGGCAGCGAGTGAAGAAACCCTTCCTGTCCGTTTCCCTCCGTCTCCACACATACACAGACACACGCACCGCCACACTTTCCCTCCTTTTTCGGCAGTAAACATCCTGCCGTAACTCACCGCCAAGCCGTTAAAACTGCCAGCTCCGTTTTCAAGCCACCCTCCCATGGCAGCCATTAATTCTGCAACAGCATCGTAATGGGCTAACAAGTCAATCACACAAGGCTCCATTGCTTTACACTGTGTCACCTTAATGACATGTTCGTCAAAATCTGTCAGCAGCAGAGTGCTGCTGGATACCTTCAGACAACATTGTGACAGCTTTTGTGAGTGTGCACGCCCACATGTGTGGATGTGTGCCCACTACTTCCAAGAAAATTCTGTTTCTCTTTGCCGATGGGCAGCTGTTGCAGCATAGCCACGATAATTGTGTGCATGCAGAAACAAATCAGAGGTAAGGAGAGAATTTAACTTTAATAACAGATGGTTTTATGGTCAGAGTGTAGTTGTTTCCATTTGACTTGCTTTTTTTGGAGGTCATCTCCATCAGATCTTAGCCTCTGTTGGTGTTGTCGTCATCACCGCAGCAGGAGACTAAGGTTAATGAAAGTGAGACCCTGGTAGGAACAAGCTCTGTTTAAAGCGGAGGTCCAGAAGTGACCCTCGTCTTACATCAGCTGTGAGGGCTGCGTTTTATGTTCAGTCCATCACTGAGCTGAACTGCTAGGTCTTTGCCTATAATTTTAATTGGACAAGTTTGAGTTGATTTTTTCCCCCACACAAAACCAAGACCAAATGGGGGGCAATGCCACTCTAAATGCCGTGACTGCCCCCCCTCCCTTCCACGTCATGGTCACAAAAATCCACAATTTAAAGAAATAAAAATGACAGCAACGCCTACAAAAACACCTAACAAAAAAAGTGCAAAGCTCGCTAAATGCAGAAGATAGTGTCAGTAAGAGCGTTCAACATAAAATGTATAAGACAAATCAAATAGATCAAAGGAAAACATCCACAGTAACTATATGAATGGATTAATGTATACAATGCATGGGTTTCTCAGCATTTGATGATTCTACAAACTCCCAGCACACCCAGATGCGCACTCTCTGATATTCTAGCTGCCCCTCCCAGTTTGGGTGGCTAAATCCAGGCCTGCACAAAACATGTGACACTAAGGAGAATCATTCAGAACGATGGAATTTCCCTCAACAGCTCAGTCTTCTGCATGATCAATATAGATATGTAGCCCTGAAAGTGCAAATCACATCAACACATCACTAAAAAATATTAAAAATCACAACGGCAATTACAAAAAGCAAAACAAATGATAATAATGAAAAAAATACCATTATATTTTAGAAAGAAAAAAAGCAAAGTTCCAGGAACCAAGACGTGAGAGCCACTTAAGGACGACTAGATCCACGCACGCCTTCGTTTTCCTCATCAGTGCTGGCATCTGGCTTATAATTGAATGGCTGGATGGCTCCAATATTGCTCCCCACTTTTGTTGCACCGATAATGTTAAGTTGGGATTGAGAGAGGCTGTAAGCTAGCGGGTGAAAATGTTAGCAGAGGGATGACGGGACGTGGGAGCAGAGTTACTCTTCTCCAACTCAACCCACAACTCAGAAGCGAATTTCTATTAACTTTCTGGGGCTTTGAAGAAACTATGTCCTAGAAATCGAGACAGGTGTTTTGATTTTGGCCAAATATGTCATAATCAAACTGAAAAGACCACAGAACGTTTTTGAAATAATCCAAATAAATAATCAAAAGACGATCGGAGTGAGACTTTACAGTGGCCACACCCACTGCAGAAATGTGGTGATTGCTTAATGAACTTTACCAAAGTTTGGGCAAAATATCCTGAATCTTCTTTCCCTGTTCTTCAAAACTCCAACGTCATCATTCAATCAGTGATGTCTCATTCTTATTCCAATTCTCTAATGCTTTTCATTTTTTTCACATTTTAAATTAATGGCAGGAATTTTTTTTCCAAAATGTTTTTTTTTTTCCATTTTGGCATCTTGAATTTTGTTTTGATTTCTAAAATGCATTTTTTAAATGATTTGTTTTGTTTTTAATGTTGTGATCTTTAACATCTCATGACGTTATTTGTTATTTTGAGTTATTTGTTAATTTGCACTTCAGGGCCACCGTACAAATTCAGATTTAATAAAAAGTTTTTCCAAAAAAAGAACTGATCTGGTTTGCAAATCTACATAGAAAGAATATTTAAAGAAAGGAAACAGGATGTAATCATCTATCACTGGCACAAACTGCTGCCCATGGAGCTCCACCAGTAATTCCTGCTCTAATACATTATGAAATACTGTTAGCAAGCTTGCTTTACCCTGCACTGTGCAGTGCTTCTTCTAATAGATAGCAGCCTCCTTCGTGTGTAAAAACAAATGCATGCAGACATACACGTAGTAGAAAGATGGTGTTATTTGTTAACAGGGTGGTGTTTGACTGTTCTGGTTGTTCACTGGTTTGTAGCGTTCCAGCTCTCCCTCACATGGATTGTTGGCTGCTTTTCCACAGATCCTGCCGAGTAAAAGCCCTGTCTGTACATAAAAGACTACATTTTAAATAGCTTTTGTCATTAATGCTTTATCAATTGCCTGGGGCAACACTACCCAACGCAGGGTGTGCTGGAAATATATGACACTTTGAGGTCACCCTCTATTCCTGCTGTGTGTTATGCAGTGGGCAAAATGGAGGCAAATCAGCAGGGTTCAGCAATTTCGGTGAAGGGTGGGTGCATCCGCAGAGAGACGGCTTTGTTCTTCTCTCAAACGCTGGCTTTGTGAAAGATCAGTCTATCTTTGAAACTGTTTGCTTTTTACACCAGATGAACCTACTATGCACTGGGTATTTAGGAACAGTGTGGTTTATTTCCTGTTTCAGATCAGGCTATTTTTTGCTTTTTGGAAACTCAGAGGAAAATAAAGGAGAATTTGCATTTTTAGTAAAAAAAACTCCTGTAAATGTTAAGCAAACTGTAAAGAATGTACCTACACATAAACTCAGCGGCGGAGGTAGAACATCAGAAGACATCAGAAGACTTTGGAAGGGTGGCAAATGAGAACAGCAGTGGAAAGCCAGTACAAATGAAGGGATCAAAAATATAGACTTATACACGCAAAAAAAAAAACAAAAAACACTTGAAACACGTCATTTGGGAGGCTTAAGATTTCATTTTAAAATGTTGCTTTAGTTAATTTTGTAATGTTTAAAGAAGCTTGCATTGATGATTTCTTATTTGTCAATAATAAAAGTAATATTGACTCCAAAATTGAAGGCCAAAGCTTTTTGTTGGAGGGCACCGGCCCCTGTTAGCCCCCCTGTAGCTCCGCCCCTGAATAAACTGTGCTTTAAATATTTGTTTATGAACATAGATATATTTCACATACAACTTCTGTCCTGGAACAATCAGGTCAAATGCTTTGAATTAACAAATTACAAAAAAAAGGTAAATATTTTGCACCGTTTGGTACATCTCACCTTTACATCTAGGGGGTCCCTCTGGCAGCTCCTCCAGGAGCGAGCAATCGAAGAAAATGTGCGATCCGGATGGTCAAACTTGTTTTTATTGGAACAAAGGTAGAATGTGGTGAAAGGCTCCTATAAAAATATATATACAAAATATAAATAACCCAAATAAAAAGAGACAATGAACCAGTTAAGTCTAAAAAGTTTAAAAGGAGGATTTGTTCACATTTGAGTTGCAATCATTGTAAGAACCAATTTTTAAGCACCCAATAATGTTTAGCATTTTATCCTCAGCGTTCATTTTTCCCAGACCAAGGAATATCTGGATTGATTATTCCTATACTGGGTCCAGAGGGAGAATCAATTAGTGCTCTGGAGTACGTATAGCTACAACAATAATTGGTTTAAACTTGGTTTTCTGGGCCTGTGATAGAAAGCTCCTGCCTCGGAGCTTGTATATCATTCATCAGAAGAAGAAAGGAATTGTGGGAAAGACCTATTGAGACCAGTCTAATGGTTGTCAAGGAGCTCCCCTCACTTCATCAGCTCCATTTTAGAAATAATGAAGAGGGGTATAATAAACATGCACTAAAGCTGCTTCAATTTTGCTGCAAAAACAGTTATAAAAGCAAAAATATTTCATGTACTTTCAGAAGCTCTCAAGGATTTAAGTGCTTTGTTACAGAAACAGTCTGTAAGAGTGTGTGTGTCTGCATTCTTCTCCACAGTAAATGAGGACAGTGCTCAGTAACCTTGATGGACATGTCTCCAGCGCTCACCGGGTTGCCTGAAACACATAAACCTGTCACAGCAGCCCCTGTAAATCATTACCCAGCCACTCTTTATTTAGTTCACATATGCTGGTTTACTGGCCTGTGAAATGTGTTTTCTGAGCGCCATTGGTCTAACTCAGCCACAATCAAATTGAAATGTTGAGCTGCTTCCTCTGCAGAAGCCGACAGACCTCAAAGTAACAGGATCATCAAGTCTGACAAGTGACAATCAACCAATGCAGGCAAAAAAAAAAAAAAGGAAAGCTTTTCTGGAGTCTCAGTTTGACTCTATTCCTGTTCACACACTGGACTATTTCAGGAGTTTTAAAGAAAGTACAACGCCCCATCAAGGGTTTTAAGATCTGATTTTACTCACTATTCTGACAAGCCAGTGCAGGGTGGTGGAAGTGCTGGAGTAATGGGAGGTGTAATGACAAGATGGTGTCTGGTCGTCCTCCCATGTTCCATATCGTTCACCATAAAATGCAGCTCGCTTTGGATTCAACGCACCCACAGGCTGAAACAAAAAATGTATACACATACAAGAAAAATGCATTAATTATGTAATTTATGCAATTAAATAGTCTTTTTCTTAACAATGCAACTTAAAAACATCTTCAGATTAAAAACTTAGAGAGTTGATTTGATCAACATACAGTCAGGACAGGCTAAAGCAAAAACAAGGGTGTGTTAGTTATAAGTTTAGTAGTGTTAGTGATGTTAGTCGGATGCTAAGAAGGTAGGGATGCAATAATTAATCGATTTCTATTCCTACGATCCAACCAGATCAATCTGTCTGAGTCAAGTTGTACATTTAATCTGGAAAACTTCCCTTGCACTATGTTCAGTACTAGATTATCTCTGAGTCACACTGGTTGAGGTTTTGGCTGAAGATGTCCTGGATCCATTTTAGGTCAGTGAATCAGATCCAATATTACTAGAAATCATATTGCAACTGCAAATGATGATATGAATCAAATTGTAAAAACAAATCGCTAAACCCCGATATGAAGGTTTGTTATTTGAATGAACATAAATAAGCAAGTAATTCCAACAAGCAACTAATGTCTTCAATTTTCTTCAAGCAAGAAGGATGAGGGATTTTCCAGCATATATTTAGTGCTGTATCGTGCTGTTTATAACACACTGCTGCTCAGGCATGGCAACTTAAACTGCACCAGTTTCATATGACACGTTTCTGAAACCCAAACCTTTCTTAAGGTAAACAGCCTGACTTTTACTACACTTATGTTTAAATTTAACCATACTTCAACACTGAGGAAATAAACTGAGGAGTACCACCTTATATGTTTATATTGCATGCATTTGTACTTTTACCATTGACTAGAAGATCAGTAGAAGCAAGAGCAACATAATGTTCTTTTTCTTTGCATATGCTGTCTTTCCCCAGAAAACTATTATTATTTTGATCATCAGGTTACAATTCTCTAAACATTTGATAACACATTTAAAAACGCCCAACACCAAATGCAAGAGGAAGAATACCTATATAGTACTTATGTGGTACTTTATTGTGTTTTTCATGGTAGTTACTATGAATGAGAACAGAGTAAGTACACAAAAAGTACCATTTATTGTGTGTAAATTTTACATGTTCAGTTATAGTGTGTTTTGTGGTACAGTCCAATGACACCTTACTTAAGAGGTAAATACCAAGTAATACAAGGAACACACCCAGAATTTATTACTGCAAGTACCTGGTAGTAGAGTTGAAATAGTGATGATTTTCTTTTACAGTTCAGCTTCATTTACTTAAAAGGTAGTTTATGTGTAACTATTCTCTCCTCTTAAATAGTAATACAAACTATAACTAAACATGTAAAATTCACATATAATAAATGGTACTTTATTATAGGTTTATTTTATGTCACATACATTTATTGGGTAAGACAAGTAAATTCAGGGTCCTCCTTCACAGTACTTCAAAGGTAGTTGCTGTTTCCCTACCATCTTGTTGTACATGATAAATACCATGAAACATACAATAAGTTAAGAAGTAAATTTTTGTGGTACTTACCCCATTCTTACATGCGGTAAGTACCACAAAAGACACACTAACACAACACATAAATACCCAGTAGGTACCACATAGGTATGAAGCAAATAGTATCTCATAAATACACAGCAAGTGCCATGTAAATACCAAGTAGGTACCCAAAAAGTACCAGATAAATACCACTTATCTACCCTGTAACTATTGTTCTGTAAAATGAAGCTTTATCAACAAGTGCAGATGTTTTATTTCGCATTTAGTTAATTTAGCAGAGAGCAGTCAGATGAATGATATCAGCCATCAGCAGCCTTTTCTATACAATTCAGTAGAAGGCAAATTTATGGACAATATTAACAAGAAGATATTTGAGTGTATTTGTTGATTATATCATCAAACATACATCAGTGGACATTAAAAAATACTGTTTTCAGAATCCCAACTGAGGTCAAGTTTTCTATGAGCCCAGAACAACCACAACTGTGGTCGCATTTCCAGACCTTTCAACAATCTGCATGTTAACTTGAAGGCATTTTTGACGTATGGAAAATGTGCCGGTGAGCAAATCAGAGAGCAAAACCTAAATATAAGGATCTCTTAGTGGTCCCAAAAGAGTGTTTTCATAGAAAGTACCAGTTTAGAATCAACACTTTTCATAAAACGTATCTTTTTTAAATTTTCTTCAGTATTTGAGACAAAAAAAAAAAAAAACGATATTTACTTGTTACCATTACATAATTTGTGCTAGGGAAGAATCAGAACTGGATTTAACTAATGTGCTGAAAGTCTGAGTAGCAGAGAAGTTGATGGGGAGTTGGCTGCAGACGTGCAGCTTTACTCTGGGATTTCTCTGTCAGACCCCATTATTCATGGAGACCTTAAAAGGTCCGGCTAAACTGTGTTTTGTTTGAAATTTAAAGGGGGGTGAAGGCATAGGTGACCAGGAAGGCGCGTTGTGGATGGAGGGAGGAGATGTGAGCGTCTACTGCTAAATGTTGTTGGTAATCCGTGTGGATTAACCCTGGCTGACCTGATTTACACTCAACGCACACACATGAGGACAAACACTTAACTCAGCAGTCTTTCTGCTTTCTGTGTTCAGAGAGATTGTCTGCTCCTGAGTACTGCAGACGGAAGCTGCAAGTATCTATGCAGTGCAGTAAATGCACACATTTGTGTTTTTATAACACAAAACTATTAAAAATCTGTTTAAAGAACTCTGACAAACAGAAAGTGTGCAGATAACCAATCCAAAAAAACAAAGAAGAACTTAAATTTTGCATAAATGTATCAAAGTCCAAGACTGAAAATTAACAAAGGCTTTACCCATAAAGTAAAAATAGTGCTATTTTTATTTGCTATCCATGCAATTATTTTCGAGTTATCTGGGATTATAAGTAGTATCCTTATTGGGCCACAGCCTCACAGTAATAACTTCAATATTACAGAGACAGCATCACTAGGTTTCTGCCCTTTGGCAGTCCTCCCATTTTTATGTGCCTTAAAAGAAACACAATTATTTGTTATTAAGTATACATTTGCTGGTTAATATATTGCTTTTTTGGGTTTTAAATCATTCTATTCAATATTAGAGCCTCAAAGGAATATTGGAAGTCAATGCTAATACTCTATACATTTGCATTAGGAGCACAGGGAGAAAGGGGGTGCTGTTAAAGTCATCAATGAAAGCGTAACTACCCGACAGCTGAAGAAAAATGTCTGATAACTAAAAAAACAAGCAATGTTCCAAAAAATGTTTTAAAGAAATGTCATTCTCTTTAGTGTAAACTTAGTTATGATTTAGCCTAAATGTGATTAATTGCTGTTCCTTGTAAAATTACCGCATTATTTGTGAGAAACAGTGCTCATTCCAAAAGTAGCTGAAGTTCCACTGCAACTAAATATTTTTCTTTTGTAAAACCATTCCCAGAGGTAAAATATCAAAAATCCTGTGTCGTTTTTTTAAGACATGTATTCTGCAGCGCAGCCGGAGCTCATTAGAAATTCAGTTCTGCTTTTGAGACCACTGGCTGTAGAAGAGAACTGGACATAGCAGCCCCTCCCTCTTTGAGTTCTATATGGGAAGTACCTGCTGGCTCCAACAAGCCAAAATCCCATACATTTCTATTAAGAAATAAATCGCTACTCCTCAGTCAGTATATTTGTCAGAATAATCATTCTTGCTTTAAAATCTTTTTTTTTTTATAACATCTTCTTGTTAATCTTTTTTTTTTTCATAAAACTTTATCACAAGTTATTCCAGTCATAAACTGACAAATGAGGTCCCTCAGTAAAAGCATGTAGTTTCCCCACATCGAACGTTTGATTGACAGATTTTCCTGAGCCGCTTTCACTGGAAAGAGTGTGGACATTGAACAAGCCTACTCATGATTGGTGACAGTAGTTGCCCTGGAAACATTCACTCAGTCCGACTCCGACCAAATATTTGCTCTTAATCGCTGCAACCGTTTTGCGGAAAAATGGCGCCTAATTGGCTTCATTTCCCTGGAGGTGGAGGTAAGACTGTAAAGTGAATGGCTGGTGTTAAAGTCAGCTGTGCTAATTTCCCAGCATTCTATTGTTTTCAATCTCTTCTGCTAACTTGCAGCACCTCACAAGCCCAAGCCAACTATAACGTAGCAGGAAAAAAAATGGCGAGTAATATCTGAGTTATCCAGTCGTACAGTTTAGAGCCAGAAGGCAGCTAGGTCGAGGAAAACTAAGACGTTAATGGATCTATTTGCCTGCAGGTGGACGCTACAGTGGAGTGACGTGGAGGAGGCAGACTTTGGTCTGACCATGGGAGTTGCTGCTTCACAAAACCTGCTTCTTATCCAACATCATTTAAATACAGACATACTTAGAAATGCAGTGCTAATCTTAAATTATTTGTACATGTCCTTTATTATAAAGAAAATACTTCAAAAACATGTTAAAAACACCAAAAAACACCATTTTAACTTAAAACTAAGCTCTTATTTTCATCCTTTCTCAAAATGTAATGATGGTCCACATCAGTGTTAGCACAAAAGCAGAGACTGAAAGAGAAGTTTATTGAGATCTACATAGATTTATGGGGTGGTAATAGCTTTTCATATGACGTCTTAGACCAGCTGGGTTGGGGCGAAAGCCACGAAATGTCTCACACTCTGTAAAACCGCTGCTAGAGACCAGAATCACTTGAGCTGTATGAAAAAACTTCCAGGAAATGAATGTGACAAGCGTGGCAAAAGGGCAGAAAAGGACAACTGCAAGTAACACTCAGGTTTAAAGAACTAGAATGAAACAATAATCATGTTCGACTGGGACAAACAACAGCTTTGAGATTAAAACAAAAAACATTTGGCAAGAAGATAAAATAATCCCATGCAAAGGTTTTGGAGTTTTTTTTCTGAGCTTATTATGTTAGTGGGGAAAAGATTAAGAGTTTGACAATTTTACAATAAAAACTTAACTTACTTACTCCAGTAAAAATGCATAAAAAAATTGATTATACTTAACGAAAAATTGTATCGATGTTACCTACATTCATTTTGCTTGCCTGTGGAAAAATGTGCAACAAAGACATTTATATGAACTCAAAGTGTTATCAGACACACACTAAGTTGTGTAATAAAGTTTTAATGAATGACCAAAACTGTCCAGCTGGTTGTGACTTTTGTAATCAAGGTGTCATAACTTTTGCATTTAACAAGAAAAGCTACAGCTGCTCTGCAAAAACTTATTAAACCAGTGAGCCCATTATAATTTTCAGTTGACCTTTTGCAGTGAACAGTGTTCTATTTAAAATGCCTTTGCCACTCTGCATCAGAATAATAATTCTGAGTGTAACTGTTACCATTAAATGTAGGTCTAACTGCAGCCACAGAAACTGAGAGGAAGGTATGTTTCATTTTATCTGCAGTAAAATTAGCAAAAGAAATCCTTTTTGCACCTCAACTATGCCAAAACCAGCCTGTGAGGACATGGAAACTCCTGCACAACTGACTAGTTAGTACAGTTTATCTCAACACAACTAAACTGCCCTTGTATGGGTAGATAAACACTAATTATGGCGAATATTGTTCACTCACTGACCACTTTATTAGATACATCTGTCCAACTGGTCATTCATTATTATTTTTAATCAGCTAATCACAGCGCAGCAACTCAATCCTTTTAAGCATGTAGTTATGGTCAACTGATGCTGCAGTTCAAACTGAGCATGAGAATGGAGAAGAAATGGGGTTTAAGTGACGTTGAACCAGTGACATGAAGCCAGGTGAGGCAGGTGAGGCTGTGTCTCATCTGCAAAACATAGCTTAAAAATAGATAAATCAAATAAGATGAATGTTCTTTATATTATGAAACATAAAAAACAAATACTATTTTTAGACATATCTATTCTGTTATTTATTTATTTATTTTCTGTTAGGGTTTTCAATATGCATTGCTGAAAAAAAGGATTGGTTTTTCACATTTCCTGTTGAAATAGACGAGAAAGCTGCAGGTGAGGCACCAGCCGCTCGTACACACTGACAGTGTGCAGTGTTGACACAAGCCCTTTACTGTTTTAGTCTTTCTATCGTCAAAAGACACTTTATCTTTAATACTTCATTTTTCTATGTCTTGACAAATGTCTGATAACATTGGTACCTATTTGGGACTCATTTAGTCTTTTTTAACTGATCTTAGTTCGCATTAAAAAATACACTAGGTGAGGCCTGCAGTACATGTGCCTCAAGGCAGAGGGCGCTGGCGAGTCCAGAGAACGTGACATGCAAAAGAAAAACAACATTTGTGGTAACAAGTCAATGCAGAAAAACTGAAGAAAGAAAAGGAACCCTTCTGCAAACCATGTTATCCATGTTTCTTCAGAAGGAGCGGCGCGCTGACTTCATTTAAAAGTAAAAGTAAGTCAATAATAACAATTTTGGTGATTTTTTTCTATATTACTGTTTGTAAATGGAAGAAAAATGTTAAAAAGTTAATTTAAACAACTCATTTTAACTGTTACCAGTCAAATGGTGAATAAGCTAATCTGTAGAGTTCATGTTGTAAATCCAGCTGATGACGCCAGTACCTCAATAGCTGGGAACCTCACGGCACGCCATTGCTTTGAATGTGACATGGTTGTTGGTGCCAGACAGGCTGGTCTGAGTCATAAACTGCTGATCTACTGGGATTTTCACCCACAACCATCTCCAGGGTTTACAGAAAATGGTCCAAAAAAGAGAACATAAGTTATCCAGTGAGCGTCAGTTCTGTGCAAAGAAATGTCTTGTTGATGCCAGAGGTCACAGAATTGTCTAATGTCAGCTAATGTCCTTAGTACCAACTGAGCATGGTTCCAACACCACAGCCTACCTGAGTATTGTTGCTGACCATGCCATCCCTTTATGATCACAGTGAACACATCTTCTGATGGCTTCTTCCAGCAGGATAACACGCCATGTCATAAAGCTGGAATCATCTCAGACTGGTTTCTTGAACATGACAATGAGTTCACTGGACACAAATAACCTCCACAGTCACCAGATCTCAACCAACAGAGAACCTTTAGGATGTGGTGGAACGGCAGATTAGCATCATGAATGTGCAGCTGACAAATCTGCAGCAAATGTTTGATGCTATCATGTCAACATGGACCAAACTCTCTGAGGAAAGTTTCCAGAACCTTTTTGAATCTATGCTACCAAGGATTAAGGCAGTTCTGAAGGCAAAAGGGGTCTAACCCGGTACTAACGAGGTGTACCTGATAAAGTAGCTGGTGAGTGTGTATTGCAATCTTATTTTTGGTCAAACAAATGTCTTTAAAGTTTTGTCTGAAAAAAATTTGCAACTTCGATATTAAAAGCAAAGTGAAAAGACGTTTATTTTTAGAATGTAATAAACATTTTATTTGCCCTTTATTACTTCTAACACTGATGTGCTTTTCCTTTGCTGATGAACCTAAATCATGTTTATTTTTAAATCAGCAAAAAATAAACTTTCTTTTTTGTACCTCAGCACTCAGATCTCACATGTAAAACCATGGAAATAACAGCAGACAACACTGCCAAACCTCTTTTTTTTTTTTTTTTTTACAGCAAGTTCATTCTGGAATAACACCTGACCCAGTGAAATGCGTCAACACAACTAAGAACAGCATGATCAAGCTTAGACTGGGTTCAGATTCAGTCAGCATCACTGCTGGTGACACACTGCGGGAAACAGTGAGGCTACTGGTGAGTGAAAGTGTCTCCTTTTGTTTGGATATATCTAGGCTATCTCCAAAAGGGACGCAAACTCATTTATATTTCAGAAGAAATTACATTACAGTGTGTTGCTACAGTGCTCTGTCAGAAGAAGTCACAGTCATTTTGTTTCTCTTGTCAGAAAGCAGAGCTGCATGGAGCTGCAGTCTAATGCAATCAGGTTGCTCCAACTCATGAGGCGGCAGAAGTGCTTCCAAACATCCTGACTGTCTTGCTCAGGGTGAAGAATGATCCAGTTTGAAAATGTGGAGCATCCAGGCTTGGTCTGTGTTGCGGAAAAAGTCTGTTGATCAGCGATGCTCATCTTACCGAGCAGCAGCAAAAACGAGATGAAATGAGGAAAAACGAAAGGATTGCCTGTGTGCACTAATTATTTAAGTGATGTGAAACTTAAAGTAATGTAATTGGTCTAAAAAATGTCCCTTATAGGTATCAGCTATCCTACAAGAGTGTGCAAATGCACAGTTGTTGAATCACATATGCTTCTTATGCCTGCTTTTCAATTAGACACCCATTAAAATAGTTACGAAGAAGACAGGTTTTCCTCCATCTATCATCTGCTTGTCCTTCAATCAAGAAATAATCGTTAGAATCTAATGAAACACTTTGCTGCACAAATCTACCTGACATCCAAATATGCAGAAGTCTAGCCTAGAGGTAAAGTCACGCATAACTGACGAAGTGTTTCCAGCTCAATGACTGCCCAACCAGCAGGTAATTGCAGGCAGGAACAAATATGACTGAATATTATTTGACAGATCAGACCTGGAGCATTTTAAACAGTGCTGTCCATCAAGTGACAGTCACAAACAATTTAGAACAGGTCTCTGGTACGACTCATCTGTGGGAAAAAAAAGTCTTGAGCAATGGTTGCGTGACATAAAGTGAGAATGATTCAGTTTCGAGTTACGCTTCGACATAATTAACCTGTACAGATATGTGAGAGAAATTCAGGAAGGAGAATGTGGTTTTCCAAAAGGATTCAATTTGTTGCCTCTGGAAAAAAAGGTTTCTATTTTCTATGCTAAGTTTGAAGGGTCTCACCATGTCTGAGCGGGTTGTTCCACAAACATAAATGGTACAATGGTAAATGGCATATACTTATATATGGCCTTCTTAAACAGGCCCAAAGCGCTCTACAGTCATAGTCACATTCACCCATGCACACATACATTCACACACTGATGGCAGCTCCACTGCTGAACCCCGGCACCAACCTTCCACCAGAGGCAATGTGGGATTCACTGTCTTGCCCAAGGACACTTCGACACACAGCTGGGAACCAAACCTGTGAACTTCCGATCAAGTCACCATGGGCCGCCCCACATATAGAATATGTCCATTAAATTCAATTATGCGTCAGAGTTGATTGGTGGTAAAAGTATGAGTTTGCTTTAGATTAGGAGTCCCCAAATCTAGACCCCAAGGGCCGGAGTCCTACATGCTTTTCAACCAACCTTCCAATAGAAGCTCCTTTTGGCTAAACACACCTGATCCAGGTAATCAACAGCAGATGAGACAGAGGTTCTGGAAAACCAACTGGAGGCCGGCCCTCAAGGTCTGAGTTTGGGCACCCCTGCTCTAGATGCACACATATTTTGTGTCATAAGATTGACAGATTCCATTCTGCCTCAAAACCCTAATCACAATCATAAAAAAATTAACAATAACACCAAACAAACATGTAAAAAACAAACTTTAAGAAACCATACCTTAGACAGAAAGAAAAATACTATTGTTGTTGCTGGGAACTACTTTTATTCAATAAAATTTACTATTTGTTTTATTTACACTCTCATTTTAATATATTTAGAGCTCAAAGATGCACATTTTTAGTGTGGTTTCTGAATTGCAGATTGGTTGAACCACTGGGTTTACTAAATTTGGGGTCCATTTGTTGAACCCAACTGAGCTTTAAACTTGGTATTGTCCCAATTGTCATTTTTAGAATTCATTTTCATTATGCATACCCCTGTACTGTACCAGGATGGCTATGATTGACAAGTCATCAAAAGCATTTGCACAATTTGCTCTACTCAAGTCAAATATTTCAAAAACAGAGAGAGATAATGGGTAAATGCAAATCTTTAAACTTCAAGACATGTAGCTACTGAATGACATTATAGCAAATACATTTAGCTTTATAAAAACAGCCAGTACAATGTTACCCAGTTTTGTTATATTAGTCTTTTTGTTTAACCTTTTAAAGCTACGTTCACATCACCCTCGGCAAACGCGCATTGAAGCGATGACTTCCAATAAAAAGTCTATGTAAAGTGTATGTATTCTGGCCCTGAGCTTTCAAAACTCTCACATTCACGCATTGCTATGCAAGTTTCTACGACCGTGTTCGGGCTCTACGTTCAAAAGGAGCGGCCATTATACGCACCTTGACAGTTAAACAAGGTCAAGCTTTGACCTATCAGGGACTTGATTTGTTAGTGATGTGTATAGATGGCGTCCCTTTTAATTTACGGAAGTGTCAACCATTTGAAAATTGATCATGGTGGAGAAATTCACAACTTTATCTGTGTGGAATAATGACACCAAGTCAGTCATACGTTGAAATAGAGCTCCAGAAAATGCCTGCAGCAAGATTTGTGAGATATGCACCACTTAGACCTTTTGGACCAAGTCTCTTCCAACTGTAGGTGGCAGGAATGTTCTAGTAAACAGTAGAAAAATGAAAGAAAAAAAAAAAACATCCATCTCTGCTTGTCCAGTGTGAACAGCATGGGCTACACGCATGTGCAAGAACAAGCTCAATGCGTCGTCTTGAACGTGTATCACATGCCTGGTGTGAACGTAGTGTGACATCAAAGATGTCGCCAGCGACACCTGAATAACTCATGCTCTTTGACGTTCTGTACCATAACTCTTTGAACGTTCTTGTGATCAACATGAATCAGCTGATTCTGACGGGGAGAAAAGCTACATTGCAAATACATATGTTTACGGAACACTTTGCTAACGTAAAGTGTTGCATATGGGCGCAAAGTCACTTTTCTCCGTGACAGAATCCTCTCACTTACATTAATGTGAAAGCATTTCACAATAGTAAAGTGAAGCGAAAAGATGTTTCTCTACACAGAATCTGATGGAGTTACGTTAATTGTGTCAACGGTTGAAGAGTTACAGTAGTCGATAGAATGTCATCACTGGAGCTAAAGCTCCACTGATAAAAGGTTAAAACAGGCTAATCTGCTTTCAAAATCAAGTGACACAAATCCTTCCACACACTCAAACATCTTTGTTGTCTTTGTCAATTCTTGTTTGGATGTTTTTCATTTTGCTTAGCCTTTCACATAAAACCAGTGATGATTTAATTTTATTGAGGAGCTTATTCAACAATTTAAAACATGCCATTAGAATTCAAAATCCCCATTACCATAAGTATAAAGAATAAAAACAACAGAACATCACTCTGGGCATTGTCCTAAGAAAGACACTCAAGCCAGCTATACAATAAACATGCTTCCAGACTCTTTGCTACTACCTCTAATCTATAATTGAACAAAAGAGCAGACCAAGCAGAGAGGAAAAGTGTGGAAGCGTGTTTCCCTCTCCGCTACACTGCAGTGAACTTTTGGAGGAAAAAGCCCCAGGGTTCCAAGGACAACTGTCAGGAGACACAGGCTGTGAACTTGCGCTAATGAAGGCAGCTCAGCCCTGTAAACAGAATGGGAGGATGTCACAGGAATACATTACAATACATAACTGTCTCCCTTGGACAGCAGGGTTGCATGAGGCTCAGCCCTGATCAACCACCCTCAACACCCATAGACACACATCCTGTCCACCTGGACACCCTGCAGGTAAAGCAATAATTGCTGAAATGACACAGGCAAGGCATATCGGAGCTGTTAAATGAGGTGTTGAAGAGCTCTTCCAAATCTTACACGTCTATCAATCATCAATTCTCAAAGAACGCTCCACACTATTTATGATTTTCAGATTTGCTGAAAACTGACAGGAATGGTTGAAAAAGGAGCAAAGTGGAACTCATCATAAATATTGGTGCTTTAGGAGAAACAAGGGGGAATGACGGAGACAGTGAAAGCTCAAAAAGGAATGCAGCCGTTTTCAGGTCAGTGAGCAGCAGTGGGTAGAAAAGAGAAGGGGGTGGGTGATAGACCAAGTAAACGAGGCCACGGTTTGTGGTAGACCGATCTCCTGCCTTTATCCGTGAAGTCAGACAAACAAAAAGTTGAATTTTATCCATTTAATGATGTAGGAAATAAAAATCTTTGTAATCAAATACCTACTAAATTATATATTGATCTCTAACTTTGAAGCTTTAAAGTCATTCATTTAGTAGACACTTCTTTTTTAACCACTACGCTTAGTTTATTCATCACTGAAGTATTGTATTTTCTGAACTACAGGACGCATTTAATTGTAAGGTGATAAATTGTCTTTTTTTTGGACTTATGTCATATGGCGCCCTAACTATAAGCCGCATTACACAAAACGTAAGAATCAGAGATAAGTCTGTGAGTCAGACTTTATAAACTGTGTTCACAATAACTCTAGAACTTGTTTGTAACATGCTACACTTTAGCTGTGTCAGCTTATTCAGAATACCTGTAATTTTGCATGCAACACAGACATTACATGGGACTATGCTAGCTCCCGACCTTGTTTGTAACCTGTAAAAAAATAAAACTTTTCGATAACGCTACATGTTAACGTATTTAAAATAACTCCCCACCTTGCAACGCGTACAAAAAAAAGCAGTCTGACACTACAAGACAAGTTGGCCGTAGTTTAATTACAATAATACCTAATCTTGTTTGCAACTAGTGGAAAAAAAACAGACATTATGACAGAGTGTACCTCTCAAAATCGCTTCAACATCAGTAAAACAGCTAGAATTAATCCATTAATAAGGCGCTCCAGATTATGAGGAGCATTTGTCATTTATATGGTATAATTCTGAAAATATGGTATCTATCACTCTTAAGATCATTTGCTCTTTCATGGGTCTTTTGGCTTCAATAAATGCATTATTGATCACAGTCTAAATTTTCTTTGTTTCAAGTTGTATTGATGGACAGTGACCTGTTTTGCTTTTACTTGTCAGCATGCATAAACACTGCTCTTAAAAAGACAAAAAAAAGCAATGTTTGAAATCCTATAGTCAGGTATCGATCTGAGAAATTAAATAAAAATAAAGAGAAACTATAGCCTTTTAAATAACATAAGGACTAAAGTTTTAAAGCTAAATTGTCTCGGTGGCTAAAGCAAATACACAATGTCATGAGATCAAAGACCAGTTTCACCTGAGTCTGAGATGATAAAAATCAAGTGTTTTTGGTTTGCAGTGGGTTAAGAAAGGACATATGTCTCTGATAAAGAAACCATAAGGCAATTTTGGGACGCAAAGCCATACAATATGGCATCAAAAAATGGAGAGTAAACTTACATTAGATATATGGGTGCAATTCAGGATTTTACAATCTACTTTACTTTCTGCATTCCACCTCAAGAGCTGAGACTGCTCATGGTTCCTTTTGACAGCACATGCCATACTGTTTTACAATCCAGCCCTAAATAAGGAAATCCCCAGTCATTAAATACATTTGTCCCTCAGTTGGCCCCTCTTCTACTCCACATTTTGGGGTTAATGGCCAAAAGGCATCTGTACCTTTGAGAGATCTCTGAAGTTCCTTGGTAAGGTCAGGTCCAGCTCCTCAGAGTCATAGTTGGTGAGGACCCAGGGAAAGACTGGGTACTGGTTCAGGTCATTGTATGTCCTCCCTGGACACATAAAGCAGACAAAAATCTGAGTGATGAAGGGTTAGAAAGGAACGGAGGGGAGTGACAGCGGGGCAGGATACATTTAAGGCTTTGGTTATTTTTGGGGATCAGCATGAAGCATTTCAACAAGTACTGGTCTCAAATCTCTCCATTAGAGTAACTTCCTCTGTGTTTCCATATGGGTTCTGCTGAAGAAATATACACTTGGAGTGGTGGGAATGTTTTCTGTTGGTCCCTTGACATGGTTATTCCTGCTGTGCGTTCCTTGCTAATCCAGTGTGGGAGTCACAGGATGTAGGTTTTCAAATTTACAGAAACCATAATAGTATCTTTTTGTACAGAGAAACGAATGTAATACCAGCGATTGAAAATATTCTGTGCTTGTGATACCAAAAAGGTTTGAACCATACTTTTCCTTATGTGCCTGAAAGGTAAAATTATCTGAAGACGGAAAATCAAATGTGGATGAAATCCATGGGAAAAGCAAAAAGAGCATTCAGTGTTTTCAGTGATACTTTTCCTTTGAAGATGGTACAGATGCAGTCAGAAGGTCAGACAAGAGTAACAGCCTTACCAGAACGCTGTTGATCATGTTGGAAGTTCTGCTACTGGCCAGAAATCTGGCAGAATATTGCAGAAATACTACCTGACCAATAACATAAAAGATTAACAGAAATGTTTACAACGTATGGTCAACAATTAAGCCAAAAAATGCTTGTTTTCTCAATTAAACACTTTTTTTATATCTACATGACCATGAAGTTACACTGACAAAGTTTTATCAAGAAAGTCTTTTCACAATCCCATTCTTCCAGTCCAGTTTTCCTGGGAAATAGCTTTTATCCATTCCTAACATGGGGAAAGCAGTTTTGTTTGTTTGTTCAAGTTAGCTCTTCTGAGTTATGCAAGTCTTGGTTTGCTTGCAAATGAACTCTGGTGTGATTCACTTCAGTTTAGAAGACTATGGAGTGGAAGTGAACCCGTATAGAACCCTAGCAGTGACATGACGCACGCGCCGTTGACCGCCATTTTGGGACTCAAGCACATTGTTTTGATACAACCGATGGGTAAAATTGTTGACTTTGGTGTAGAGCAGGAGTGACCAAATGCAGGCTTCAAGGGTCGGCCAAATAACATACCCTATCTGCTGTTGATTATGTGCACCAGGTGAGTTTAGCCAATAAGGAGCTTCAATAGCAGGTTGGAAAACATGTAGGACACCGGCCCTCGAGGCCTAAATTTGGACACCCCTGGTGTAGGGAAATAGCCACTAACGCTCATTATGGCACAGATGCTTTGTGGTTGGTTTTCACAACAAAACTCCAAATGCAATTTCTTTTCACAGATTTCCGCAGAATGAAGACAGAAAATGATGAAGCGCTGCAGTCAAACAAAAAAAGGCGGCTTTAAAAAAAATCAACATGCGGCAATTTATTTTGACCACAGTAATTTACAGTGATTTTTGTAGAGCATACAGGGGTTGGCCAAATTAATTGGAATTGTTACATTTAGAGAAACTTTATTTAATATGGAGTTGGACCCCCTTCAGTCTTCAATACAGCTTCAACACATCTCGGAATGGAATCATAAAGCTTCTTAACGTCTTCCAGTGGAATTTTTAGCCACTCTCCCATCAAAACCTGCTCCAGCTCCTCCAAATGGGAGACTTGTCCCTCCAGTATACTCCACAAATGCTCAATGATATTGAGATCCGGAGATTGAGGGGGCCATTCCATGTGTTCCAGATCAGTTTCATGCTCGTCATACCAATTTTAATGATATGGGCAGTGTGGATCTGAGCATTAAAAAGTGTAGTTTTATTTTGTCCAAAAAATGTATTTCAGATATTTATTTTGCATCTTAAAGGATAGAAAAGAGGAATTTAATTTGGTTAATTATGAATAATCTGTCTGTATTTTAGGGATATGGTTCATATTTTTGGGGAGTTGATAAGTGTTACTTTTACCAGGGAAGTTGTTTCCACTATTTTCCAAGGATTTTAATAAATAAATGCAGCATATCATCATTCTGGGCCACAGCAGATGGATTTTTTTGGAAAGGGTTAGAAAAGGCATCTCATTCTAAACAAGTGTTCTTGAAAGGTTTAGAAGGCTGGGTATGAGGGTGGCAAGAGAGCATAATTATCCAGGTTAAAGGAACACACTTGAAAAGAAACGTTGGGCTGAGCAAAGAAAATGAGTCCTGAGCTGGTGTGTAGCTACCAGTGCTAAGGCCTTGGTTGGGGTGGCGCGATGTTAATAACAGTGGAATAGTGCTTAATTAGAAGACCACTTCCCATTCACGCCTCTTCCCAGCACCTCACCCCCCTCGCCTGTCTCCATCTCAACACTATTCTGACATCCCTGGCAGCTCAGGTCATTACCAGGGATTTTTAATGAATTTTGGGCATGTTTTTCTGTCTGCCTTACATCTAATTAGCTGACAATAATGTATCGAACTCCAGAACGGGCTAAATATAAATATGCATGGATATGCAGCGAGAGTGCAGATGACACCTCTCTCAGCAGTGTACGCTTTTCTCGTTCCCTGTTAGTTGCAGTTCAGATCAGAGAGTCGACAACAGAACCTTTCAACTTTGCAGATATTCCTGCGAGTGTGTATGTGTGTGTGCATACGCTCACAAAGCCAGGCACTAATTATCTGGCAAAATCTGCTGTGCCTGCTCTTTCCTTCAAACAGCACAGTCCCATGAACAGTGAAGTTTACCATGTTGAGCATCGCTTAGAGCTCGCACACATTCTTAAACAAATACGACATACCTGAAGCCACTTAGAGCATGTTTTCCAGCACCACTGACACATAAAATTTATTGATCCTGATAGCTAACCCTAAAGTTATGAAACTCTAACTGTGAAAAGAAGCACATAGATAATACATGAAAACTTTAAAGTTTCAGTAGCTGTAAATTTTACCTGGAAAAGGAGGAAAACAAGTCAGAATCTATCAGTTTAACTGATGGCTGTGGGCAAAAAGTACAATATTTCCATACTTTCAAGTTTTCAAGCACAGAATTCCAAAAAGAAATGAGATAATTGCATTGCAATCAACCCTTACCAGCAATGGTGTTGAGGAACATGAGATACTCAAAGTTGGAGATTTCCCGGCGCTGCCAGCGTTGGGTCATGTTGGAAGACTTAAAAAGTTGCCGAGGGGTTGCGAGAGAAATGCGCCTGAATAAAAAGAAAAACAATACCAGCTGGAAAAAATACTTGCAAAGGCAAACACATATGGAGCCAAAGTCTTTTTCAACCAAAGAAATCAACATTCACATACTCACATACAGCTGTGACGTTTCACTTTATTTTTCTTTCTAATAAAAAAGCGTTCAAAGATGTGATCTTAAAGCATCATACAAAAACAATTAGTTTCTTTTCAACGGTATGGAGTGGAGAGTTAGATCGTCAGCAATAGAAATAAAAGGATGATTAGCACTGTGAAAGTCTAAAGGGAGTCTAAGTGTTTGTTTCTTTTATCCCAGTGGTCTTTGGCCTTGCTGTAGTTCCGTTTCTGTCAGAGAATTAGGTCAGTTCAGTCGGGGTCAGTGCACATCCACTTCAATGAGTGGAGCTTGGGGACCTCAAATAAACTCTGCTTCAGGCCAGGCTGAACAGATGCACCACAACACAGAAGATGCAGCACTTGCAGTTCCACAAACAACAAACTTTTAAGCTTTGTTCACATTGGGCATGTGACGTGCTAAATGCCATTCTTGAACGCGTTTTTAGCCCATGGTGTTCACAAACAGGGAAGTAGTTTGAACATGGATTATTAAGCAAAGACGGAAAGGAGTGCGTATCTCTAGGAAAATGATCGGCATGAAAGTGAAGAGGATTTTTGATTCCAAGTTGATGATGTTTCAAAGAGAAAAGAAACGTTCACAGCCAGTGCTAATCAGAACAGAAATCAGTGCTCTCATCATTTTAATGAATCCTGCTGAGTCCATCTGCTGTTGTTGTCTACATTTTGTGACTGAATTTCAAAGCAAAATAAACGCAAAAAATTCAGCAGCCGGATAGGCTGCCGGACAGCCTTTCCAGCTGCCAAATTTTCGGAATAAACGCCGGGGCTACTTTGGAAGATACACGGCACGCACCTTTAAATAGACTTTTCTCTGAAAGGGGTCACTTGAAGCTCAGTGTAAACATGACTTTAAGATTTTTTTTTTTTACTATGCTGCTGATTTGTCAATATTTTGACCCACCTGGCTTGAGGAAGTCCATAGCTGGTGCCCACTCCTACTCGAGGAAGACTGTAGACGACTTTCTTCACTGTGGCCTGGTCAGGAAAGTTAAACATCACGGAGGCTGTAAGCAATGACAGGTGTGATTTAATTATCAACCAATTTCACTTTTTGGTCAACATTTCTTGACAGTATTATTGCTTACTTCTGTTGGCCATAAAGACTTCCAGAGCAGTATTCTGCAGAAGGTAGCACCTGGAAAAGACCGCTCTGATCTCACTAAACATCCACTTCCCATGTAAACCCTCAGTGTAGGCCAAGACCTGAAAAAGACAGAAAACTGAAAAATCTCTCAAGAATAAAAACCACTGGCAGAATTTAAAACCAAGATAACAAACCATTGTCTTTTTCAGAATGCTTGGTGTGGAACTATTATTTTAAAGGCAAAATAATAAAGTTATTAATTATATATAGGTGACAGTAGCAGAGTGAATCCACTTTGACATAAACATTTTTATAAGCGTATTTACCTTTTAAATCTCACAGAAATCAGATTAAAACATTTTATGCTCAAAGCAGGAAACAAGAACTATTATTTTGCAGGAAAAATATTTCTAAGCTTCAAGTTTACGTCTAGAACAAAAGTAAAGCATAAAAAAACACCAAATCATTGGGACACAAATAATGATATAAAGCATTGTCCAAAAAAAAAGATGGAGCAGACAAAGAATCTGTAGGCTATGCAGTACTACTGGGATTAAAGGGACACACACACACACACACACACACACACACACGCACAAATCGAGACAGTTGTTCTGACAAGTGAGAATGATCCACTCACACACCTTTCCTCCCCCTTTTCATCTCACTGAGCAATTTTGTTCAACAGAACGAGCGAGGGGGAGACGCGTCATCAGCAGCTCCTGGGGTTACGATCACACATAGGTGCAGTGGAGAAACAGCGTTTGAGACAATAAAGATATAACAGGGCAGCAGAGGAGTGAGGCGCTGCAGCACTGCTGAGAGGAGGGTGTGTGATTAAGGTGGAGTGGGCAGTGAGCTGGGTTAGGTCTGATGCTAATGCTCATTTAAAATCGTGACAGGCTGGAAGAGTGCAGCATGAGCTGGGCTGCCTTAATTTCTCAGTGGAATAGCTCATGCCCGACCTCTGCGCCACATCCAAAATCTCTTGAGCTCAATTAAAATTGGATTAGGTGGAGATGCTGGATGTGCAGTGCAGCATCTCTGGTGCTCCTCTACCAGTAATGCCCCTGCTTGACACCTCTGCAACCCCCTACTCAAACAGTTGTCATAGAGACAGTACAGCCCCGAGGAGGCAGCTTGCAGACTGAAGGAGAGAGGAAGGGAGGTGAGAAGGAGCTGCATGAACACTGCTGAGGGCCGGCAGCAGCTAACAAGGAGGAAGTGTCGGCTTTTCCCTGCTTTCACCCTGCAACCAGATGTTCTGGAAACAGTTTTGTGAACATCCGAAAAGAAAGGAGCACAGATGTGCATCAGGCAAAATAAAGACTTATGAATGTTGAAGTACACCAGGCTTGACGTAGACGGACTCGTTTCAGGTATTATCATGTAATGTAAGGGGCTGTTCCCCCACTTTCATATGTATAAACCCAGTCTTCTTGTGGATTGGGAGGGGCTGGTGCTCAGATCACAGGTTTTTAGAGGAATGCGAGGTGTTTTGTCAGGAGGAATTAACCTCATAATACACTTAAAAGCTCAAAAAAGTTAATTTTGCATGATATAGGGCCTTTCAGCATTTGTAAAAAGAGCCCTTTTATAAGTTATGTGTTGTGAAAATGTTTTAAAATGATAAAGGTTCTAAAACTAATCAAAATTGGATTTTAATTTATTATATTTTTTGGGCTCTTTCGAACCGAAACAGCATTCATATTTTGAGTCTTAAGTTAGTGTGGATGTTTTCACAGCGGCTGTTTGTTTCTTTAGGGAGTTTTCTGCTGTGACAAAGTGCAGGCCAAAAGGCTACCTGTCAACAAAAGAGAGGCTAAAGAGGAGAGAAAAAGCTGATTTCAAACGTCTCAGATAAAAAAAAAAAAAAAATTGTCATAACAACAAAGCTTTGGTCTAAACCAACATGCAGGGGCCCCCAAAGACTTGAAGATTTGACAAAGCCCAGCCCTCATTTTTGGAGGCCCAGCTGTAAAAAAATGCCATTTAATGAACCTGTCTGCTGAAGCTGTCCCCTGCCTGTCAGAGGTGTCAGCCAGTGACAAGCACTGGGGACGGCCGCCTCCAGTCACAGACAGGCCTGCCAGCTGGAGACTTCGGCCCCAATCTAATCACGCCACCAGGAAGGGACCGGCGCTCTGCTCTTGGTCTGTCACGCTCAGTGCTGGGGGTAACGTCGACAGGGCGGGTGAAGGGTTCTGGTGTGGACTACTAGCAGAGCCTTTTGTTTCCACACAAGTCCCTCAATGCAGGCTCATTAGGAGGCCTGAGCGCATGCGCCGCTCCTGCAGCTGCAGAAGACTACACCTCTCTAGCATAATGTCATTTAACATCTCTGTCCTGTCTCTGCGCGTTTTTTATTTTCTTAATGCGATTTAAAACAGGTAAATGGTGGCTGCAGAACTCTATAGGAAACAATGACAAACGTGTGACAGGTGGGGATGAAGAGAAGCACAGGTGATGGCTGTGTTTAGTACGAAACTCACACGTCATCATGTGGAGATACTCAAGTGGAGCACATAATGCTTCTGAGCCATAGGAAGCCACTTCATGCATAAAGAAGACTAGAAATATATTTGATTTTCAATTACTTCATCATCTGAGACGCACTAACGGATGTTATTAATAAATCTAACGAAGCATTCTTAACAAAAAACGGACGCAATTTTTTCAAAACAATAGTCACCCCCCACATTCACTGCATTCATACTCAAATAAAAAAAATAATACATTTCATCGAGTCCTTCAAGCTAGCATGACTGATATATTTATATTGGACTGTTGAGCACTTTGACAAACTGCTATCAGAGCATCTGTGCTGCATTCTTCTCAGATTTGTCTAATAGGCTTCCATTATAAAGCCTCATGACTGTGTGATCCCAGGAAGCCAAAGAGGAACCAAGACACCCTCCGAGCGGTTTCATTTTGACTGATACCAGTGCTCCCCCAAGAGAAATGGGATGGATTTCACACAAGGCAATTTGGAGGATCAGAACTGCCACGCTTGACTTTATTCAATGACGGATCCTGGGCAATGTGGGCTGAATCTGTGAGGAGATAAAGCTTTTTTGGGAAACTAATAAGAAAACATAAAACATTTAAGAGCTGAATAGTTCTGAGTGTTGAGGAGTGGCTACAGGCTTTTTTATATAGAGGACGTCGATGTTCCAGATGTTCAACAGCACCACTGGGCTTCAATGCAAAACTAAAGCACACTCACTCAACTTTCCATTTCCATTTAGGGAAAACTCACAGCAAACTTTTCTTTAAATTTTAATCCCTTTTATAGCAAATTTAAAATGCACGCATGCACATCAAAGCATGTGTCTCATCTGGTTTCCCTTAATGTGACAACTGTGGTGAAGGACGTTTAAAAGAAATGTTTTTTTTTTTAAAGATTTCCCCAGATTTCTACTCTGAGAGCCTCATATCTGAGCTCCCATAACGTCTCAGGCTCTTAGTGCAGGTATTGGGGGGAAAACAAGATACAGATTTGCATAATCAGTGTCACTATACATTTGGGTGGTAGCTGGAGTGTGGCAAGATGACACAGCTCGAGTGCTCTGGCAAGACCAGTGGGATAAAGGAGATGAATATGCATTAAACATGTTGGCAGCTCACTGCCCCAAATGTCCAGCCAGGTTTGTCAATAACGTTCATGTCAGGGATAGTATTTCACGCACATTAGCGAGCCTGGCAGCGCTGTCATCAACGCTGCCATGGCGGGACAGGTGGGAGGGGCTCTCCTCCTGGTATGCAATTACAATGTACAGAGTAAAGGTTCCGTTGATGCTAAAATACAAGTCTCCACAAAATGGAGGGGGAAATATGGCAAATAGCAATTTAGAAATAGCTGGTTTTCTCCAACGGTGGTTTAAACTCCTTCCTGTATGAGGTCAGAGTATGCTGGCAGACTATGTCCAAAAGGTTTAGACCCTCGTCTCATTTTTATCTATTTTTGATGAAAAACTAGTGGAATGTATGAATTTTTGTTGCAAGTGAAACACAAGTATCCAATATGGTGCAACTTCACACAAAGATTTTAATGTTCATGTTCCTGTTGTTGGCCTTCAGGTGTGCGTTCATTCTGATCCTGTCATACTGTTCCATTCCTGTGAGCGGTCCTTTTCATAATGCATTCCTTCATCCAAACTAGAAGGCCAGTCTATTTCTGTCACTGTCATGTGTGATGGTAAGGGACTGACTGCAGAAATGGGATCTCAACAATGGCAGATGAATTCACTTCAGAGCCTTCTTGCTAGCTTATAAACATTTCCTCGTCCAATTTCCAGAATGCAAACAGAATGTTGGATCAACTGCAGCAGTTTGCATGGACTGCCTGCTTTGCATAAGCAATAAATCTCATCAATCTGTGCACAAGAGTTTTGTTGTTTTTTATTAAAAGAAAAGAGCACATCCCTTATCTGAAGGTAAAAACATTTTCATCTGTCAACCATCGTTCTGTGTCTCTGAGTATGTATCCATCTTTTAAGTAGTCAACTGTTATTTTGTATTTTTTTTTACATGTAAAGATTGAACATAGATGGTAAGCATACAGATGTATTAACATACAAATAATTTTCTGAGCAGATAAAACCTCAGAAATGGATGACTTGGCAAATGATTCATTCTGTGTCATCAAGGACTGAACAGTGGAAGATCTTTTTGGGAAGGTTGTCATAGAGCATAAGATGATTTCACATACTGTGTCTAATATTTCCCATTAGTTATTTTCAAAGAAAACATCATCAGAAAGCTACGCCTGAGATGCTGCTCCATCCCATTTCATGTCTGTGTCTCTAAGAGAATGCAAGACTTTACCATGTGAAACCAGCATTTAAAAACATGCATTTTCTTTTCTCAATATTTGAAAGTTTTAAGACTATACACAAATATAAGCCTTTGTACATCCTTTCTTAATGTATGAAGAAATGTTTTGCTGTGCGTGTTAACCCTATATAACTATTCATATCAGATTGTATAAATCTATTTCTGAGACCCTGATCTTATAAGGATTTTTTTTTCCTTTCTTTTTTCCAAATTTTCCTTAAAAACCCTTTATGTGGACGTTGATAGGTTTTCTGTCCTGTAGTTCATCATCATTCCACTAGAGGCAGTAGAAGGGCTTTCCCTACTCATTTCAAAATGGCTGCTTTCATAAAATCTCAAAAGCACTTTTGGCGGGAAAAGTTTAGCTAATTTTCAGAACTTTAGGGTGAGGATAACTCCTCTATTATTGTTCTTATACTTAAATGTCACTTGCTGCATTAAAGGAGGGCAACATTGGTTGATCATTCATTCTTTATCTCAGAGTTACACCATGTTAAAATTGTGTCGATTAGATTTGAGCCAGTGGGTAAATAAGCATTATTAGCGCTGAGAATTTGAGTTTTGAGTTGTTGAGCGCTGGGTTTTGCAAAGAATGTGTCAAAATATGCAAATAAATAGTAAAAAATATACATAATTATTTTCTATAAGCAATAAGAAACTTTGAGGACTTTCGTTTTTCTAAAATAAGTGAGTTAATATGCTTATTCGTTTTAAATGTTAAGATTCCTTTTGGAAATGTATTTACACAGTACATTATGTATAAAGCCTTTTTAGGCAATTCTAACTTAAGTGTTAATAAAGATTCCTATTCTAATAAAAACGTGGGTAGTTAATTACCAGTAATAGCTTTGTGTATTTACATCACAGCTTGTGTAAAATGGGGTGACACAGATCATCAGCATATCGCTTGTCGTTTACTGAAAATTGTGTTTTCTGTGTTTTTCATTTATTCTTGTCTTATTTTTCTCATGAAGGTGGACATTTAGAAAAGAATTTTGGCATTAAAACTTCATTTGTGAGTGTTTCTTTATTCAAATTGTGATGGATCAGGGGCAGATAAAAACCTGTAACTGGCTCTTGTAAAATTGTAGTTAAGTACTTTTATGACCTTATTCACGCTTTTTTCCGTGTTGTTAAGTTCATTGTTAGCCTTAATTCAATTGTATATCTCTTCACGTGTTTTTATGCCAAAGAAGAAAACCTGAAATGGAGAAACTGAAACCAATACTTTAAGCGGTGAACTTTTCTTGTCTTGGTTGTCATTCAGAACAACAGTTCAACTCAAGTCAGAAGTCAGTTCATGACTGACAGCGGGGCAAAGCGTGGCTCGATAAAATAGCTACCAGCAGATCCGGCATCAGCATGCCGCCTTGCACTTTAGACGGAACACTCGGAAAAGATCCAGACACCGGGAAAAAACATCAGGGAGGCCAGCAAACACCGGGAATAACCTCAGTGTTTGACTTTAGGTAAAAACAGCAAAAACTCGTTTCAAACAGCATGAACTGTAACTGTAACTAAGAATTACATAGAAACAACTGCTGAATGAAAATATAGAATTCACCTTTGGATACTAGATGAACCTTACATTTTCATTTCATCAAGTTTATCTCTTTGGAAAATTGACAACAACAAACCACAGCAAAAAAACATTAAAGCCACTGGGCTTCTTTTAGTGGTACACAACTCTATTCCTATATCATCCTGTCACCATGGTAACATACATGCAACTGAATGTCTCCCTATTGTACAGTCAAAGACAATTATAAGCAGGTTTTAAACCAGGGAGGGACAAAAAAAAAAAAAAAAAAAAGAGTTGCAAGGGGGTTGAATCACATGACAAAAGTGCATATGAATGTTTATATATATATATATATATATATATATATATATAAAATATTAAAAAAACTCCTTTTGTAGGCAACACAACAAAAACCTTTTTGAAAAGTAATAAAATCAGTGTTGACATAGAATAACACTTTATTTTTGTTTTTTGCTTAATAGAGTACCTTTGTTTCACCTGTAAGGGGAGATTTTCCATTTTTCTACATGCATGGAAAGATATGTTACACTTTCAGACTCAAAGAGGCCGTAATTTTAGTAGTTGTTTTTTTTAACGTACTCTTTGAGAACAGTCAAAGAGTCCCACACCCAAAGCCAAATCCACAAACTTACATAAACACACGAGTCAGCACTTCATCGAGATAAACAGCTTGAGGGTGTTTTCACTAAGATCTTGAAGGAAGGATCGCTGTCATTCGGTATTGGGTCTTTAAGGGAAGCTTTTCCTAATTGGACTTTTTAAAAGACTTGTCAGACTTAGGATGACTGAAATCTTCTTGGCTTGGGTTACAGCTTCCTTCTACAGCTGATCACTTAAAAAACATGTTTTTGGCTCTTTCCCAGATTTTTTCTCTACTATTTCTCTAATTTTGATATTATGAGGATTTAGAGTGAGGAAGGAAAGGAAAGATGAAGAGAACAAGGATAGAGGAGTTGAGAGACGGATGGTCAGACAGACAGGAAGAGAAAATGGTCGGACACGGACGCCTGATGAGCATTGAGAGCCTCATTCGTATTTAATTAATCTTGTCTCTGTACCTTTGCTTTGCTGCTTCCCTTGAAACCGAGGTAGTAATGACACCCTCATCCATTATCCTTTTATCCTTGTTATTCAGAGGGAATTGCTTAATAATATGTTACAGATTCGTCCTCCTACATATAATTCTTTCTGTCATTTGCAGTATATCATCTGGAAAACACACAGCCCCCTTTTATACCGGCCGCTGTTTGAGGATTATTGTGGGTGACAACTTCGGGACGCAGCCAGAATCTGGAGCATCATTTTTCAGGCATGTGGAACTACCCCGACTTATCTGTCATTGCCAAAAGCACAACAGCTATTCAGGGCCAAAGGAAAGGTGGAACAGGTTCTTATCGGCTTCTCTGAATGAGAGGGCTTGTAAATTTATGCTAATGAGAGCCTTTTGTCATCTTGGCTCACCCTTTGGGGCTGGGTTTGTGCTGTATGATAATCTGTCTGTTGAGTGCACCAGATAATTTGTACTTTATCCTCATGTAATTATATAGTTTAAATCTTTTCACTAGTGCTAATCCCACCAAAGTGTCTTAACTGTTGTCTGTGCTTCTTAGTAGCACAAGTGTGCCTCTGACTTTCATATAAAATCATGTAGGAGGAGTGACATCATTATTCTGACTTTCTTTAGTCTTCATCCACCTTCACAAGCAGGCTAGAAGCCAAGCTGGTAGTAGCCTCCAGGTTCGAGAGACAAAGCAGAAAAAAGGTGAAAACATTGACTCAAAGAGTTCGGAAGATTTTATTTTGGAAAATAAAAGGATGGTATACAGAAAAAGACAAAAAACACACTGAAGAGGGTATGAAAGAAGTACCCCGACAGTCCAGTGGGACTTCAGGCCATCTCTATCTGACAGACAGCCTCTTGCAATCTGCTTTGCATGCTGTAATTTGACTAATTATGCTAGATTAAAATAAGACTTTTTCTCCTGGGTCAGTGACCGGCCCATTGCTCCCTTTTTTACATTAACTAAATCAAAATATATATCAAAAATTAGATCTTTTTTTCCCAATTAGGCTGGTGACTAAAAAAAAAAGAAAGAAAAACGGCTGTATCCTGTAAAAACTAGATAAACTAACTATAAAGTATTTATTTTGATTATATGGAGGAGATATTTCAAAAAAAGACAAATTATTCAAATTAAAATCTAAAACAGAATGACAAAGGAGAGGTTTCAGGCTACGTTTCAGATTTTCATGCCAATGTTTTCATGTGATTTATTGGTTTATTTGAAGCATTCAATGTAATAATGCTGTTAAATCAAATCAAATAAGACATTTTATCTCCTTTCAAGGAATAACAAGGAAATCAGAAACAATACATAATACTTTCAAAAAAATAGGGAAAAGAGGGGTGGATGGAATTTTTCTATGATTCGCTTTTGCAAAAAATCAAAAAGGTAAGATAGGAAATTAGTCATAGAATATGTGTTTGCATCAATGTGAATTTCACACAATTGAGAGGCAGCTTGGATGTTTGTATGTGTAATCCTGCCTTGAACACTGAGCAACAATAATCTTAAGCGTTATCGAGAAAGAATACCAAAGAGGCTTATTGCCTTAGTTTCATGAAACATTTAGGCAAAAGTTCCAAGAGCTGAAGATGATGAAAGAAGGTAAGCCTGAAAATGGGCTTCTGGGATCCAGAGCCCTTATTGTACAGAAGTCACATCAAATTAATAGTGAGGGCCATTTGCAGCCTTTCTTCTCCTCAGCTTTTCAGAACGGATTAAGCTATGAAAACTCAAAAATGACTAAAGCACCTATTAGGCTTTATGCTCCCCCTTTCTTTGCTTTTTCTTTTCAAAATTCATTCATTGTGCTCCACTTCCTTCATTTCAAGAACTTAAAAGCTTCACACATAGAATATTGGTGATTTATGATATTATGCAAATCAAAACTGAATATATTTGTAAAGTTTATTCCAAATCACTTTGAGCTGTTTCATGGAAGTTGTATTTTACCATGTTGATTTTGATGACAGCTAGTTAGGAAACTCTCAAAATGCATTTTGAAAGGATTGTCGGGAGTTCATGAATTCTAATTAAGGCTCCTAACAAGATTCAAGAACGATAGACCTTGAGAACCAGGTCGTGTGGAGCTAAACGCTTGTCAAAAGCCTCTTTTAGGATTCTGACACTTCTAGAAAGATGATCAATAAACCACTTTCAAATTTAGCTGCTGTGCATTTTCAGGGTTACAGCTTTTCGTTTGTAACAGAGAATCTAAAAACAAATGAAAAGAAGTTGCATAATTTCAATTTGCATAAATTATTCTAGTGTTGAAAGGAATAATGCGAAGCAGATGCATAAATAAGACTTTTGCACAGCTGCCTGTGAAAGGAAAGCAGGCTCGTGTGAGCGATCAGGTAATTGGTACCATCTGAGAAACCAATGTGGCCACAGTGTCAAGTTTATCCTTCAACCTGGCCTCCGAAACTATGAAAAAGAGTATCTGTGCTCCCCAAACAGTTTCAATGACTCACTGGGGCTCGAGACCCCTCGACACACATTAAAGACACCAGTCAGGACCTTCACAAGATTCAGTCCCAGTCCCCCCCCAAAAGAAACTGACCTGCAGCGTGAAGTCCCTATGCTTGACCCTTACGAAACTCCTAATTGGATTGAGAGCCACTAAAGGGAAAAAATTCAACATTTGTCATTCAGCTGAAATTTTTCTTTACACATTCTTCCAGTAGTTTGCGTCCACAACAATAACATTCAAACTTATGCCACTGAAGACTTTTATTTCTTATGAAAAAGACTTTTTTTTAAAAGGGGGGTACGGCAAAGCCTTTTTCATTTAAGCAAAAGCGCTATTTGGTTTTCACAGGGTGCGTGTGACAGGCCGAAGCGCAGCTCGGAGTGGACTATTGTAAAGCTTTCACCGTTGTAATGGTCTTAAAATGGCTACAAGCAGGGTCCTATTCAGCGGTGACCAGGCTGCTTAGTTCTGCTCCTCTTATCCAAGACAAACTGTTCTCCAAGCGGGAACTCCCGAGGTCAGATGACGAGTGAATGAAGAATTGAGATCAGTCATGAGCAAAAGCTTTGGACTATCTGAGCCGCTGGAAGTTTCCAACACATTTGCAGTCATTACAGAAAATAAATGGTTTCATAACAACAAAATCCATCAAGTTAATTATGAAAAACAGCACAATAACAATAATTACAATAATATCTCATTAAGCGAAAGAATAAGAGACAGGGGAGAATTAATAGCAGACAGGTGTACAACACACCGCAATTATGGAACCTGAAATTAGTTCTTTGCCTCAAGGCAAACAGAGGAAAAGGGGAAGGTGGTGTGTGTGTGTGTGTGTGTGTGTTTCTGTGTAAGTGGGGGTGGTTTTTGGTCTGGGAGTGGGACTGATACGAGGAGGCTCACTGACTAAAAAGGAATTGCAAATAAGCAAACAAAAATGTCTTAAAAGTGTAAATTAGAGAGAAAAAATAAGAGCGAAAAGCAGCTTTTCCCTGCAGGCCGGTGCTTTAAATGAGAAGGGAGCAGCGAAACGTGATCAAGGGGAGCTGTGGAGCGCTGCGGCAGGCGTCAAGATGAGCACTCAGCCAGCGAGTGGCAGCCTCTTCTTTTCCAGTCAATCATTCATTACAGAGCCAAGTGCTGTGGAGGAGTGCCTCCTCTTTTTGACCTATCATATTACTGCCTCTGTAAACTCCTAATCCTCTCTTCGTTAGATAGTGTCAACAGTCGACATGCTTTCACCCCGCCGCCAAACTCCTCGCTCAGACGCTTCCAAAGCCCTGCCAAGACCACAGAGTTGACACTAATAAAATCATTCAAAATTTAACAAGGTAGAACAGCAAAACTTCATCTGTTTTTTTTTCTTTTTGGTTTGGTACCTACATCCACCTTTTGACAGGTTTGCTTTAATCATGAGGGCGAAATAGAGAAAATCCACTCACTAATAAGCAAACTTTTATCCTTTTAAGTCTCGCTGTAGTTGCAGGTTTAAATCTCTTTACAGTATGCAGCGAGGAAAGTCGTGACTCTCACCCTTCTGTCTCTCATTGGCTGGTCCAGGAGGCCTGCTTTTGTGCCTGCAGGCTGTTCTTGAGCAGGTGAAAGCCCGGAGGCAGGAGTCTGCACATCAGAACTTCTTCCAACGTGATGACTCTTTCCTCCATCTCCTGAGTTTCTCTAACAGAGCCCATCGAGATGGCAGCCGTAATGAGCCCAACGGCTGAAAGCCCAGCATAATTCAGACCCATTGGGGTACCAGTCTGGACTCACGGAGTAATTGTTGCTATTTAGGCAAATGAAAGGAAAAGATCCAAAGTGGAGAAGCTAGATGAGTGTTTTGGCAGAACTTCAAAACGGACTTTTAGAACGGTTTGAAATGCGCTGTTGGTCTTCTACAACAACAAAACAAACAAACCAAAGAACACAGGCGTTCATGCAGACATCCCACTAATGTTACGTTTGCACTGGTCATGTGACGCGAGGTCAACAACCTCTGCGCGTTCTCGAAGACGCATTTAGCCCGTGGTGTTCACACTGGACAAGAAGGGAGGGGCTACTTCATTTCTTTTTCTTCTGTTTACAAGTATGTGTCTGCCACCAACAGTTGAAAGAGGCTTGGTGGAGATGTCAAAGCAATGCAAACTTCTGAGTCCCTGAAATTCAACTGGTTTAAATTTTTATTGCATGTTTAACGGCCACTTTTTTTATACGCAGAGCCTGAAAATTGAGGTAAAATCTTGCGGAGAGATGCATGAACGCGAGAGGTTTGAACTTGGAAGCCTGATACACGGATACACATTCGTTTACAACCGACTTTTCATTGGAAGTGGCTGCTTGAACATGCGATTCTGAGCCCAGTGTGAACGTAGCACAACATGAGCATTGATATCAGTTATAACAACTGGCACTTCTGAAAAGGACACCATATGTCCATATACGTCACTATGAAGTCCAAGTCCCTGAAGTCGATGTTCAGCCTGGTTCAACTTTCAATGTGCGTTCAATGGCCGCACATTTTCTACACAGAACCCAAACACCATTGCATCAACTTGAGTCGCGAGTACTGACCACGCAAGCTCGAAACGCACATTTACATTGACATTTTATTGTAAGTGGCTGGTTGAATGCACATTGCCAAGGGCAGTGTGAATGTGGCTTTACACAGGTTACCCTTCAAACACACAAAGATGATAGATTTTGGTCGGGTCCCCATTTCAGCTGACATATAGCAGATAGTAAGAAATGACAGCTGTGAATAAGCATGGCTCTGACTTTAATTAAATGGGACACTGTCATAACAAAACCACTGTAGGTGATTGAAGTAAAGTTCATACATTTTATTTCCTAGTGACACACAACACAAGTCTTTGTAGTCAAAATAAATCCTAAAATATCTCACATTAATGGGAATAAATATGTAAATGTGTGTGATAAAGTTTGTCACACGCACCACAAAACATGGTCTCAGGGATTTTGATTACCATATAAAATAAGCAACTGGCATCCTGCCCCATATGTCCCACTTTTTTTGGTTAGGAAGATGGAAATGAGGTGGGCCAGATTTGATTGTGAGTTTCTCTCCGTCTGTGCTCGACAATATGTGGCGCTGCTGGTAAAAGGGTAATATGCAGCACAGCTCACCGCCACCAGAACTAATGGAAGCAGACAAAATGTCTCTGGTGCCATCTTTGTCTAGCATCCGCTCGGGGTGAGCCGCCCTTCTTTCCCTCCTCTCTTTTTCCCCAGCCCTCTTTCCTCTTATCCTCAAGGGGAGGGGGCAGCAGCAGAAAACGGTGGTAAGCAAATGTGCCTTCCATGTGGCAGCAGGGGTGGGGGGCTGATAGGCCAGGCTGAGGCCATCAGTGTGTAGCTGCAGCTTTGAGAAAGCCGGATGGTCGCCATCGGGAGATCAGGGCCAAGCTGATGAGGCACCAGTGGTTACAAACAAAAGCAGCTCAATATCAAACACAAAAAACCTGCAAAACCCGACAGGCAGCGAACAGCTATTTGATAATAGAAACTGTATATTTGTATTCTTCAATCAGATTTTAAGTTCTACAACAATCTGAGAAACTGAGAAACAGAGTTCTAGAGGTCAAAACTTACTGTTCTTTTTGCACCATAAGGATTCAAAAAACAACAGTGTGGCTTGTTATTGTGTGCAGCATTCACACTATAGCGATTCTTCTGCTCTCTTCCGTACCTTTTCGGCTTCATACATTCAAAAACTCCATACTAACTTCATACTTTCAGTGGTTTCAGCAATCTTTGTTCCTGCTTCTTCATGACATTCCTGCTTGTACTTTTGTTGTTCGTATACTTTGTAGTTTTTTAAATATTGAGAGAAATATGCCTGATAGGAAATGAAAGAGAAATTCTTCAAAAACTTTGTGCACTTTGAATCCTATGAACTTCTATTTGCTTTCAGCTAAAATACCATTCAAACTTAAAAATGTTCAGCAAAGATTGAGAAATTACAGAGTATCTTTTTAAAACACCTTATGGTTTTAATGCAAATAGGGTTTAAGTTTTATGCAAATTTTAGGACATTCCTCAATTTTCAATGTAACTCAATGGACAGAATTTTCTGGATCCAGAGTGGATGATGTCACAGCTAGAGTGCAGCAGTTCAACTTTTTAAGATGAACATTTTCCTGACAAACTGACATTACTCGAACAACAGAATATCTCTCAAACATTATCCGAAGAAAAACGTTAAAGCTGGCAGGACATGTATTTAAAGACAACATTTCTCCAGCACACAAGCTAGTTACCGGGGTTTAAAAACATGGAACTTCTGCAAGAGGTTGACCAACTGGAACATTTATAGACACATCACTACGTGACACGTGTCTCAAAGACACCAATGAGCTTGAGAATTGCTTGGGGGACCGGCATTTTTGGCAGCAGTTTTCGTCATATCGTCTAAATGACGATGAATGCTTGTTCTTGAGGTATTCATACATTTTGTGGTTTTTAAAATTTTGGAGATCTTTGAATAAATTATTTAAATTATTTGTGCGCTTTGAAACCTATGCAATATTGGTTCAGCACGTGCATGGCATTATTCAGCAATTAAAGTAAATTGCTTAAGTATCTTCAGTAAACAGCTTCAGCATCTTCAGTGACCGCATTCAGGAAAAAGCGTTCACACGAGCATTACCGGAGGTCATTTCTAGTTATATATATTCATTCTGGTTGTGGTGCTTACTGATGTTGAAGTGATTTCAAGATGTACACGATCCTCTGTCAAAATGTTTTGTTAGGTATAACATGTGAATACCCTAACGTAACTGATGGGTAGTGGTGTGAAACTGTGTGCTTTTGTATGTGTTACCAACAAGCTTCGGAGTTAGCGTAGTCACAGTAACGCTTGTTTTAGTAGTATGAGCCTGTTTTTTTTTTTTTAAAGGTTGTAAACAAGGTTAGGAGTTACATTTTTGGAATATTGGTGTGCTAACATGGCTGTCACAGGTAGTGTTTTTTTTTTAATTGTTACCAACAAGCTTGGGAGTTAGCATTTATAGTAACATTTCTTTTAGCAGTAGTGGGTCTGTTTTTTTAAAGTTACGCTGATGCAGCTAATGTGTAGAGTGCCAGACTCTGCTTTTGTTTATGTGTTGATAATAAGGTTTGTGGTACCAGTGGTATCAGTCTCTTCCTTATAAGCTGCAAGCAAGGTTGGTAGTTACAGGTATGGTGAATACGCTAAAGTGGCTAATATGTAGCATGACAGACGTGTTTATTTTTATGTAATACTAACAAGGTTAGGAGTTATTGTGGTCACAGTAAAGTTTGTTTTAGCTGAATTCTTCTGTTTTTTTTACGTTGTAAACAAGGTTGGGAGTTACAAATGTTGTGAATATGTTAACGCGGCTAACGGGTAGCGTGTCAGACTGTTATTTTTTTGTTTTTTTTACGTGTTAACAATAAGGTTTGGAGTCAGTGTAGTCACAGTAACATTTGTTTTAGCGGTAACAGTCTGGTTTTTTTACATGTTGCAAACAACTTTAGGAGTTACAGGTATTGTGAAATACGCTAATGCAGCTTTTCTTACGTGGTTAGCGTGTCACAAACATGTTCTAGAATTACTGTGAACCAGTTAATAACGAGTGCTAATGGACTTTTCTCTCACTCTTTGGTCTCACTCAATGTACCTTGTAGTTTGGTGCGCCTTATGACATAAGTTTGAAAACAGACCATTCATTGACAGCCTGCCTTGGAATACAGCGCGCCCTATTGTGTGGTAAATACGGTAAACTATATATTCTTTGGGACTTCCAACGTTCACCCAAAATGTGACATACAGATTATAGAGGGTGGATGAAGCTTCACAAAGGTCCCTAATGAAGCAAACTCCCTCCATGCATTTATTAAAGGCTGAGTCATTCAGGGGGATGTTAGTTCAGCCTGGATGATGAGGCCAAGGCATAAATCACAGAGTGAAACAAGGCAGACTCCTCCGATTCATTAATGGAAATGATCTGTCAATATGCTGGAGTCAATTCACACGTGTCAGCTGGGCTCGGCTCACAATAGGCCAGCCAACTTATGAACTCCCTGCACCACTTCAGCGAGTCCATAAAACAACTGGCAACGCCGCTGGGGAGCACCCTGAGACGCCACCCTCCTGCACAGACCACCAGATGACACAGATGGGGCGAAACCAAACAAAGACGAGACTCCCTTTGTACAAAGAGGGACCCCTTTGAAAAGCCATTCATGCAACAAATTGGGGAAAGCTGGCCATGCAGCACTCTAGGTTTGCTCTTTTATTAGCATGAACTCTATGTCACAGTAAGTGAAATCAGATTTATGGCGCTCCACACAAAGGTAGTTAAAGTCATGCACACTTTAAGGAAATAAATGTTAACCAACAACAGTTTAGCTGAGTTAAGCAGAAATAGATCTTTTCATGTGACCCACCTAAAAACATTCTGCAACAGCAACAGACTTTCTATACATATATATAAATTAGTCTGCTAATTTAGAAAAAAACACTTTCAGTGGAAAAAAGACTTAACAGATTAAAAATTACTCATTTAGTTTTACCAGTTCTTTACAAAAAAAAGTCCAAAAAAAAGGGGGGGGGGGGTTGTAACAAAAACAAATGTTCAGATTGGAGAATCAGAAAGCAACTTTTAATTGAGGATTCTTTTTCTCCAGTAAAACCTAATGAGTGCACACAGTCTTTCTCAAGTTGGGGGCCTCTGCGTGTTTCTTTTCTACCATCTCAGCTGCATACTGGTGCTGCTGCAGCAATCTACATACAGAGACATTTGTCATCATTAGCCCCACTCTGACAGTTGGCACCCTGCACCTTAGATCTCCAAGAACGGCAATTATGAACTCTTCATCCCTTATTTAGGCAGCGTCACCTAATTTTATCACAAGTCTTTCCCTAAAGCCTTTGATTACCATCAGGCACAAACTAACAATATGCCCTCAATTTACTCCTCCTGCTGCCTCAGAGTGTGCTTCCTCCTAAAATCACATAACGTGGGACAGAACAGTGTTCAGTCAGTCTCAGGTATGAAATTATTTATCAGAAACAAGAGCTGAGGAGAAGACTGTAAATGAGTATCATGGGGTCAGTGGGCAGGTGATTACTGTGTCTACTTAAAAATGGTAGACGGATCTCTGAAAAATCAAGATTGATCACTTTGCTGTCCCTCAACGTTTGTTAGAAAAACAGAAAACAACAGCAAACAATGGCATGAAGATTCATTTGAAATTAGGAAAGAAAGAAAAACAATTCATACAAAACTGGTAAAGGAAAAAGAAAAAAGCCGTCCTTAAATTAAAATATAGAATTAAAAATGCATTAGTAAACTATCCTAGAATTGATAGATTAATTCAGAAAAAACAAAACGCGTACATGAAAAAGGCCTTTATGGCACATAAGCACTTAATTTCCCTTTTGTGAAAATCCAGAAATTTCCTGGTTTGTTAGTTTGCTCAACAAAACTAACTTGTATTTATGCTAAATTCATGCAAATTCATGCATGTAATCTATCACCAAGTCTGACAAGCGTACCATATTGCAGAGGGGAGGGATGAAGGGCCAAATGAAGCTGAGACAATCAATTAGCTGTCATCATTTACACTTTTCTTTATTTCCTTTTTTTACTTTAAATCCAAAACATACAACATATTCAGTGATTATTTTGTGAAGCAGGCAGACTTTTCAGGGGAGGAAGCCCATCAAGGTGAACACTAAGGGTCTGGGGCCTGGAGCCATGTGGTCATGACTTATCCGGATGATTGTGCTAATACACTGGTGGAAAATGAAATAAATGATTGGCTAGAATCCGAAGGGGGTCCACAGAGAGGCTCAAGGCCCAAAACATTAACTGGCATCCTACAGAGACACCATATTGTGTAGAATAATAACACTCCATTATTAAAAATCCCAATGACAATTTCATTTTATGGCTAACAAATTTTAAAAAATGCGTCAAAGTGAGTGGTTATCCCATGAGTATATTATTTCTCACAGACTGAGAGCCAAAGATGTCAAAGTGACACAGCTTTTAATCTGATCCATACAGACACATGTCATCCCAGTAAGTCCACTTGGACTAATCTGCCCATTAACTTGGGAGCTAGCTGGTGAATTCCTTTGGCAAACGGCTTTAGAATCCCTTATTTCAAAGTAAATAACAAAAGAATTCAATAAAAAAAGGCATCTGGTTGATGAAATAATAAAACATGCTCCATGATTCCACTGCCAGTTAAGATGGCTGGCAACAATTTATATGAACCAGTTTATAAATCAGCCCTAATGCCACAGCTGCAAAACATTATTGACTGTTTTTACGGAGTCACAGAGGAAACTGAGACTTAAAAACAACTAGCATGATATTTACAATAGCATATTGTTTACATCATTTGGTTAAAACCAGAGCCGCACAACCCAATTGTAGAAAATTCATATTTATCACTGCAGATCAGAAGGCTTTCATGGTTATTCTTGCACATTCTTAATGAGTTTGGTTACAGATGGCAGAATTCAACGTGCAAGAGGTCACCATCAAAGGGCAATTGTACCATCAGACACGTACCATTGAACTTCTGCATATCTATGCTAAAAGGATGATCAGTCATGTTTAAAAAAAAGGAGGAAAAAAATGAATAAGGGTAGAGGAATGTTATGGAAACAAAGAGGCCTTCAAAACAGAGTCACATGCTCGTGCAAAATTAGGGGAAGTGGAAGTCATTTTATTGATTTACACAATCAAGCAAGCATTTTGCTGGGCCCAAAACAGGCATGTGCTAAAATCACCGACCTCATATATCACTCTGATGGGCTTCCAGGATGGAGCCCAAAGCAAAACAAAAAAAACAAAAAAAACCAATGCCGCATTAAAAAGAGGACCGGATTGTCCCAAAGCTAAACCTGCTGGAGTCATGGGACTGAGCTGCAGGTTGAGTTACAGTGGGATCTGTGCAGCCACATGTTTTAGATTAAGAGGTGATAATCTAAATGAAAATGCCCCCCCCACCCACCCCCGTTCTATAATGCACAGTGATGGCCAAAGGCCGCAGCAGAAACTTAAGAGTTGCAACTGGACTCTGAGGTAAATCCAACTCGGAGCACGATAGTCTGGAAAGTGCAGGCTGGCCTGGTTTTAATAAAAGTCAAGTACCTGCTGAGCTATAGACTGTGGAATTGTGAGAGAAAATACTGCCAAAGCCTGGAAGGGGAGGAGGCTTTTAGCTACCTCTCACCACATGAAAAACCCCAATAACTAAATCCATATCCTCAGTTTATATGCCTATTCATGTCAATAAAACTAAAAATGTCTGGTTGTGAAATAAACTTGAAGCAAATGTGACATATTAAGGGCAAAATTGTCATTTCTAAGAAAAGCAAAAAACTACATGTATTTTTTTCAGGTTTAAAAATGGTTAATAAAAGTGTTAAAATATCCCCAGAACAAGCAGCTGCTGGAGTGTTTTCATGACAAGCTGAGATGATAATGGGAGTCACCGATCTATCAAGGTTCTCTCTGCAAACACCACCCCTCCTCACGCAGCCATGCGCGGAGAGCCGGTGCGGAGGTGCAGCGGTTTGCCCCAATAACGTCTGGACGCATACAGCTCCGACTCGGGCAGAGAGGAGTGTAAACGCCTTTATCTGATCTGTTCAGATTCATCCTTTTGAAGTTGTCTTCAAAGCGCGCACGGTACCATGGGAGAGGAGTGACAGCACGATGATGAGAGCCAGAGAAGGTTCAGTGCAACTGCACCATTTATTGGGATTTTCCCCTCCTAAATAGTCAAAAGATGTAGTGTTTTGCAACATTTTCTTTCATTATCTTTTATTTTCAAATATTGCTTTTTTAATATTGCTTTGTGACAAATCTTCAGCCAATCTTAAGAAATATTTCATTTGTTATTTTAAAGAATAAAATATACGGAAGAGCAAGCTTATAAAAAAATAAAAATAAAAACAATGGATCGCGACTCTTCTTTTTTATTCGCAAAGAAAATGAAAGCATATTCCAAAACATAACAATAATTCTCTTTTTCTAGACAAGGGTGTTTATAAATGTATACAAAACGTGTCTAAAATACTGGTTTGATGAGCTACAGCAATAGCAAGGATTTATTCACTAAAAAGCAACAGGATCCGGGAATATAATGCGACATAGAACGAAAGACACGTTTTGGTAAAAATTCTATGCATATTATATAGGTCATAGCATGAAAAGAATTATGTTAAACTTTTATTGTTATACATATTTATACGTGTGTATATATATATATATAGGAATCACACCAAAAAGCCTGACAGGTTTTCTAACAACAGCCATGCCAGTAAATCTATTCATCGTGGGCGGATTGAGGATCATCCATATGTCCTTAAAAGCGCGTTTTTAGCCTTTAAACATTTTACACACCGCGCAATAAGTGCTCAACGAAACTAAACCACAAGAATTGTGTTAATTTTAAAACATTTTCAACTACAATAATTTGAACTATACAGGCTGAATGTAGCTTTAAATAAAACAGTGCACAAAATCCGTGCGTAATTTGGACTTCTGTTCCATCTTTGACATTATGGATCTGCTTGAGTATAATTTAGATTAATTAAAAATACATTTTGACACACTTTTTTTCAAATAAGGAAAACATATTTAACCCACCTATTGCTTAAAATAAGAATAAAAAAATCAAACTAAAAAAAGAAGGTAAAATCCCACAGGAAAAACAAACAACCAAAAAAAAAAAAAAAACAGTAAAAATGAGGAAAAATAAGGCGGAAGGTTTTTGAAATGGTGTCGTTCTGCGGGTGTACTTCCGCTCCTCGATACAGTACCTGTACTTTCTGCTTGTATATAACACCCGGGGATTCATTTGTTGTCAATAAACAGCGGTGACGCTGCGAGCAGCGATTGGACAGCTCGCCTTCAACTCCTCCCTTATAATAAAGAGTGTGCGTGTCCCAGTTGGAAAAGATAGCAACACCGGGCGCCTGCGTCGGGAGGGCGCACTTCATCCTGCACAATTACGCGGAACCGAACAGCAAAGAAAAAACAAAACACTTTTTTTCTTCTTCGCGGCGCAAATGGACTTTTAACGATCATTTCGAGGACTTTCTTTGATCACTTCGATGCTGTTTACGCACAGCATTCCATGTTCTAATTATTGCGCATGTGCTTTAAGCACGTGATTGTTTTATAAATATATCTTTTTTCTATTTAGATTGCTCCTCTTCTTCTCTAAAATTGGCTCCCGTACAAACAGCCGCGTTGGATCCCTCGGCTTACTGCGAGACTCCGGTGTATAACCCGGATCTCTGCCCTAATATGATAGCCGCGCAGGCAAAGTTGGTGTATCACCTCAACAAATACTACAACGAGAAATGCCAGTCTCGGAAAGCAGCCATCTCCAAGACCATACGAGAGGTGTGCAAGGTTGTCTCGGATGTCCTGAAGGAGGTGGAGGTGCAGGAGCCCCGCTTCATCAGCTCCCTCAGCGAGATGGATAACCGCTTCGAGGGGCTGGAGGTCATTTCCCCCACAGAGTTCGAGGTGGTTCTCTATCTGAACCAGATGGGGGTTTTCAACTTTGTGGATGACGGCTCACTCCCCGGCTGCGCCGTCCTCAAGCTGAGCGACGGCCGCAAGAGGAGCATGTCCTTGTGGGTCGAGTTCATCACCGCCTCCGGTTACCTCTCGGCGCGCAAGATCCGCTCCCGGTTCCAGACGCTGGTGGCCCAGGCGGTCGACAAATGCAGCTACAGAGATGTTGTCAAGATGGTGGCGGACACCAGTGAAGTCAAGTTGCGCATTCGAGACAGATACGTAGTGCAAATCACGCCGGCTTTCAAGTGCACAGGGATCTGGCCGCGGAGCGCTGCGCACTGGCCCCTGCCGCACATCCCCTGGCCCGGACCAAACCGGGTGGCGGAGGTGAAAGCAGAGGGCTTCAACCTTTTATCCAAAGAGTGCTACTCCCTGAACGGCAAGCAGAGCTCGGCGGAGAGCGACGCCTGGGTGTTGCAGTTCGCCGAAGCCGAGAACCGGCTCCTGCTGGGCGGGTGCAGGAAGAAGTGCTTGTCGGTGCTGAAGGCGCTGCGCGACCGTCACCTGGAACTGCCCGGACAGCCCCTGAACAACTACCACATGAAAACTTTGGTTTCCTACGAGTGTGAGAAACACCCGAGGGAGTCGGACTGGGATGAGAACTGCCTGGGCGACCGCCTGAACGGGATACTATTGCAGCTTATTTCGTGTTTGCAGTGCAGGAGGTGCCCGCATTATTTCCTCCCTAATTTAGACCTGTTCCAAGGAAAACCTCACTCTGCGCTAGAGAACGCAGCCAAACAGACTTGGCGACTGGCAAGAGAAATACTGACCAACCCCAAAAGCTTGGAGAAACTCTGAGGTAAAATTCCAAAAATAAAATACCGGTCGTCTTAGAGGCCTAACGGGCTCATAGGAGGACAAAGAATAACCAATTTGCAAGTCTTATTGTGAACTGTGTCTTTTATTGTGAAATACGTTTTGACAAAACCTGTTTTGGGAAATTTTATTTTTGAAATTTCACAAGTTCTTTGCAACAATCCTCTTGCACCTTTCGGTGGCTATTTAGGAGCAAATTTAAATTATTGGCAATTTATTAAAATAAATAAATAAATAAAGGCCATCTCAGCAGTTTGAATATTTTTAAAATAAGTCCCCATCTTTCAAAAAAAAAAAAAAAACACAAAGAAAGCGCGCATCTTCCATGTTTATACTGTAAATACATTCATCGATTGTGATTCAAGTGGTCTGGATTTGTGAATGTTGTTCTGTGACACGTAATCCACTTGTTTAAAATCCACGTCAGAACTTTCCCCTTTATCTGATAGACACGTTATTAATTTATACTTGCATCAGTGGTAGTCAGACTCACCTGTTTCAATTGACGTTTTTATTTTTATTTTATCATTTTGATGGTAGACGTACCACATTTGTCCCATCTTAAACATTCAATCAGTTTACTTGAATTATTTAAAATACTGCAACAACATTTGTTTGTTTTTTTTCCTTAGGCTTACATGACAAAAAAAGAAAGAAAATGATATCCTATATATAGTATATATATATATTACAGTTTTAATTGGAAAAAAAATGCACTTGAAATACACTGGATTTTAACGTCTGTGATCTGATTTTTTTTTTTTTTTGTCCTTGATCTAATTTAAAAGAGTTAATAAAACGAGCTGTTTTATATACTTGTGTCTAAGTTATGGATTTCTTAAATGTGAACTGGAATTATTAAAGTAGACGTAATACGAGGAAGTGATATCAGAATTAAATGTTTGGGGGTTTTTTTGCGGAATGATCTGCATCAGGAGGAAAAATGGTTCAGGAATTAAAATAAATAAATATATAAAAGGGCTTAGAAATTCACTGAAACTGGATGCAGAGTTGATGGTCGCTGTCACTGCCTTAAAAAGAAGGAACACAAAAGGGCCAAAAAGTTGATGCCTAATGTTTATTTCACATCATTCAATCGATGCGTAAAACAAAAATCAACGAAGTAACCAAAAGATCAATTTGGAAAATTCTCCAGATCAGGACGCGCACTAATTCTTCCAGGTCACTTACCTTGGGATCGACCTTCCTGAAGTCCGGGTCATCTTCGTTCACCTCGAAGTAGATTTCAGAGGCGGTGATGGACAGGGTACCGCGCGCAGCCAGAACCGGGGCAACCAACTGGGCCGAGCTGCTCAGGACCAACGGGCCTACAGGACATACAGTGGGGGTGGGGCACGTGTTGCATCAATAATATGCAAATAAATAACAACCAAAAAAACGACATTTGAAAGAAAAAGAAATCTATGCGTAAAATTACGCACAATGACATTTAGTGCTCGTGCGCCTTCCATCATTATATAGCGTACCCTAAACAATTTTCAACTGACATTTTTATTCTGTTTTAAAAAGTTTAACTTGTTTTTCCGGATGCAAAAAAAGCAGTGGATTTGCTGGGTAAAAAAAAAGAAATAAATATTTTTAAATTCCTTTTGTTGTTCCGGTTTTTTCTTTAAACGTGGTTTGAACATTTTGCTGCTTTTATGTTGCTGGTTTTTGTAGCCTTCCTGCTGCATTTAAAAGGACGTGGGTGAATTGAAATTGCAGAAAAGCTCCAGAGGAAATAAAACATCAACTTTTCAACCACTGGCTTGTTTCCTATCGTGCAAATAATCGTCCATTAAGGTTTAACTTCAGCTGATGGCGATCACATCTTTATTTCAGTCCCTCTCTTCCTCCATGTTCTCAGATCACTGTCGCTGCGACGCGCCGTGCCAGTGATTTGTCTGCTCTCAAACAAAAGCTCTCGAAATCGGGGATATTTATCGATCCCTTCAAGTCCAAAGAGCCACATTAATGTCTCATCAATCTTAATCTGCGTTCTTCAGCCAATTACGGCTGATAGTGTTACAGGAATACAAGATTTGGGTCTGAACTCCCAGAGCGCCCCATCATCGCTCTTGTCGGCTGCGCAGTTAAACCTTCCTCCCTGATTCCCCCTCCCCGCTCCTCTCGTTTCTCTCCAGCGACTCTCGGGTCCATTAACAATGATCTTATCTGCTGATCCTATCAGCCCGGACACTACACGTCCTTTACAAGCTTTTTAGAAGAAACACAGCCTGTTAACCTGCATTTCTGACAAACTAAGATATCAGTTTCAAAGAAAAAGAAAAGCTCCACTGCAAGTATTTACAGTCAATAACAATTATCGACAAAATAATTGTAAATAAAAAAAATAAATAAATAAAAAAAAAAAAGGGGGGGGGTTCCCACAATACTCCAACCACTAAAGGATAATCCAGTAAAGCATCTAAACTACTGTTATATCCAGGGGTTAAACCAGTTTGTTCGTGTGACACATGGGGGGAAACGGCTCTGGCCTTGAGCACTGAACAGCTATTGCTCATGGGCAGAAAGAGGATTATATAATAAACCCTTCAGGGATCTCTCAATAATTACCATATTACAATGTTTACATGGGAATAATGAAATTAAGGACACGTTGCAGGATGAGTGGTGTGTAAAAGATAAAGCTCCCATGCTCTTGGGTCTTTTTTTAATGAAAATGCTAATGTTTCTGAAATGACGGAGCCAATTTAATCCACTGATGAGAAGTTCTTTACTTTTGAGTAGATCGGGTGTTTTCTAAGGGTGAACGGATGGGTTTTGCAATGTATTGGACTGGAGGAGGGATGGGGGGGTCATCAATGCTTTTTGGTGTTACAGAATTAGAAGAGCATTATCTGAAGACCCACTCCAATAAAAATCCTGAGTTTGATGTCTCGTTCTTGTGGTATTTTTCTCATGATAAAGGATATATACAAAGAAATTTGAGCTTGAAATTGTATTTCAGAGGGTTTTTTTCTAATTCAAATCGATCCGTGAACGTCTTTGTTTTCCTAATCTAAGATGGCATCCATCTTAAAACTGCATGGCTGATTAGCTCTAATATTGCCCAACATTTTTGTTGCACCGGTAATGTTAGGTTGGGACTGTGAGCTAGCAAGAGTATATAAACAGATGAATGATGGGAAATATGGGTTGGCTTACACCACACCAACTTCTCATGAACTGCTGACACTCTGCAGAAAATATGTCCTACAGAATGACAGCTGCTTTTTTTTGGGCTAAAAACGGCATAATCATGATTAAAAGACCACTGGGAACATTTTTACAATAGTCCAAAAAATGATTGGAGTGGGACTTTAAGTGGTGCAATATAGTTTTGTTTTACAAAATCTATTTGAGGGAGAAAACTGCTCATAAAACCAAACTTCTGAATGAAAAACAAAAGTGGGATCCTCCCAAAAGCAGAAAAATCCTACTCGTTTGGGGATGACAGATTAAGAATGGCTGTGTTCGTTTTAGTCTGTCGCAAATATGTCACCACTTCAGCCATCACAATTCTGAAAGGGAGTCAAAATTAATACAAAAAAGATCTCAAACAAAGGAAAGCTAAACGGTCGTGGCTACAAAGTGCCACTACAAGGTATATTAACATGCTGTGGTTCTGCTGGTAGAACTGTTGAAGCTGCTGCTTGATCCCTTATCTCCCTTTAACACATATTTGGTCATAATGTAAGCATAAAAATTGAATACACACGCAGGACTTGCAGTGTTTGTGGGGGAGTCACACTAATCATAGGTTCAGTAACCACAAGTGCCTGAGCCCATGAGCGCAGACACTGCCCCTTGGCAGGAGGAGAAGCAGCAGGCACTGATCGAGTGCCTGGCAGAAGGAGAGCTGTTGTTGACGGGGATCTGGTCCCAGATCTCTCATTAAAGGTTCTCATGCTTGAGATTGTATGTGGGGGAAACTCGGCCAGTGCATGGTGCTGAAATACAAACCCAGTGTTGCATTGCGAGCGAGCTCCCCTGTTGGCAAAAATGTGAAAACTTACTCGTCAAATAAAGAAACACCCCATCTCTTTAAAGTCAGTGTCACATGTTAGCATTTTGTTCAGTTCACATTTCATACTTCTGCTGCCACAACCAAGCCTCACATTTCTGTTTCAAGCAAATGAGTCATCTTAGGAGAAAACGTCGTGTTTGTATCCAGTCTTTTCCTTTTTTTGCTCTTACGATTGGCCAGTGAACACTTCATCTGACAGACATGGGGCATTTGGCTGTCTGCTGGCCCCGGGACAGTGGGAGGGGTTACTCTCCTCCTGTGAGATTCATCTGTGGGATCTTAAAAGGGATTTTAGAGCCTCGGTTCAGACTGAGCTTCACACGCTAAGCCGTTGCAACTGAGCACTTCATCACTATGCGACTGAGACGTCTTACATGTTTGGTAACGGAGATTTAGCTCTTGAGTTTTCTTCAGACATTCCACAATTGGAGCTAAAGGATACTTGAGTTGTTGTAATTAAATTTAAAATCATTTTTTGATTAACTTTGCATTACTATCTGTGTCTAAAATTTATGGACAGACTCTAAAAAAAATACATTGTTTTAACACTTATGTTACAAGTCACATATGAGTTTGATTACAAGTGATGTCTTGTTTTAACTGGATCAAACACTGACTGGCCTTTGTAGGATTGACCATCAACCTCTTCTAGAATCAAATCTGATTACTCATCACTAGAAGAAACTTGTAAATGAACAGTGGCACATCTTGGCTCATCGATTAGGGGCTGCTGGGTGAACTTTAGATTTGCCCCAGGAGATAAGGACTTAAAGAAGAGGCGAGCAGAATGGTTGGTTTCCCATCTTATCAAAAATGCAAGCAGAGCAGATGAGAAAAAGTTCCAGAATAAAAAGAATCAAACTCAGGAAGTCTGTACAATGCACATTTGTTTAAAAAAAATGGTCACACATCACTTCAAATGATAACAACTGAGACACTGAAGAGAATCAAGGTCGACTAAAACACAGGTGATGAGGTGGGGGGGATGCTCATTGGCTGCCATGAAGAAATGCTGGTGGGCTGACATACCACCCAAGTTGTCAACCTCCTTCTCCTGCAGCAGGCTGACGTTATCGTCCTCTCCATCCAGGACGATCTCCATCTCAGGGTTCTGAATGGGCACAGCTGGGCTCCGGAAAACCATCTTGGACTTGACCCCCTCATCCTCCTTTAAAGCTGAAGATATGACATTGAAGATTCTTAAAATTTGCATTTACTTTTCAAAAGTCAGATAAATATGGGGTATTGGTCAATGATGGTCAAAGAGCAAAGTCTAGAACGTGAAGAGGTATGGGACTCCAGATTGACCTGGCTGGTGCGCTAAGCTGCTGTTTCCTCCATGACCAGCAGAGTGAAAGCCTTTGCACCCCAATCTAAGTTGCAAATAAGTTTTGATTTTATTATTTACGAAAATTGAATTCACTTTCGTTCATCCATTTCTTACCACCACAGTGGATGAAGACCTTTTGGCCTTCCAGCAGAAACACCCCTCTCTGAGGTCAGCTAATCAACAGTCTTTATAATTGACTTCAAAAATGACATAGCGGCTGGGTGGCTCAGTTGGCTGCATGCAGGACTGGTGCACGGGGAATCAGGGTAAGATTCCCAGGGGGCGCAATGGGCATATCCTGTGGATCCTGAGGCAAGACTCTTCACTCTACTGTCTACTTATGTAGCAACTTATGTAGCAACCAGCCTATATGTCTTCTTTTGGACGCCCAATCAAAGGTAAGATATTTATTATGTTTTAAAATCCCAAACCTTTCCAACACTACTGAAAATTGGATACTTTGGGGAAAAAATAGATTTAGAATTGTATTTGGCCTGTATTTGAGGAGATACTAATGGTTTGCTACCAGCAGCTTTTGCTACTATAATTAAATAAATCTGTAGAACTTCTGTTCATGGACTAAAACTTGCCAAGAGTTTTCTAGTTTCAAGACAGACTTTTATTGAATAATAACCTTTTAGGGAATTCAAGCTAAATGCATGTAGAAGTAATGTGGAGGAAATAATCACATGATAAGTTTGACAAAATACAATCTTAAAACCACAGTTTTCAGCATTTGATTTCCAATGACTGGTAAACAAAAAGTCTGAGCCTGGTTACTGTCGGTACAGCTACTGGCGACACTGAAGTACTGACCCAGTAACACTGACCCAGAGACGTGTGTTTCTGTGTAGTTGATGAATAACACAAAGAGCAATACTATGAGACAGAAGCAAATGTTTCATTCTGTACGGTTAGGCTCATGGTATATGGAAGGTTGTAATTACAATTATAAAATCATTAATGCTAAGTCAACACCGACCTCAGCAACACGCATTCAAGCGACCACTTCCAATGAAAACTCCCGAACATGCTGAAAAAGCCTGTCCATGCACGTCTCGCTTCAGCGTTCACTCATAGCTACACAGGTTTTTAAGACCATTTTTTGAGTTCTACGTACAAACCGCGCGACAACTGAAGGCACACTGAAAGTTAAACAAGGTTCAACTCTAACCAATCAGGGACTCTGATTGGGTAACGATGTCCCCTTCCATTTATAGATGTGCAAAGCATTTAAAAAGTGATCATGGTGGCAAAAATGTGTGTTCAAGAACACACGTTTGAGACATCTACAGGAAATAACTGCACAACGTTGCTTTAGACTTTGTCATGTGACTCTTGTTTTGCCTTTAGTGGCCTTGTGGGTGGAAGACGGTCTGCTTTGAGACTGGAAGGTTGTTAGTTCAAATCCACTTTGTATTGACTTTACCCCAGTTATATGCTGGTTATATGCTGGCTAGATTCCATTATGGAGTGAAAAGTAACATTCAAACTAGCCGTCGAATCATTTTTAGTGAAGAAGCACCAGAAACTCCTACAGTCAGAGAAAGAAAAAACAATATAATGAAACAAACATTTCTGTCTTTTCAAAATATGATTTCCATTAAAAAATAGTTGAATGATAAACTAAGAGACAAAACATTTTTACATTTTATAGAATGGATAACACCAATAAAAATAGGAGAGCATATAAACATAAAGCACAAGAAAAACATGATAAGAGATGCATGATAATGTACCTGCCATAGCATATGAAAGAATGTCAGGGATTTGCGCAAATCTGTTCAAGCAATGTATTTTTAATAGTTGAACATCACAGGAGCTTCAGCTTTTATTTTTAGACAAGGTCAACAATGAAACTCAACGTGTATCTTATAAGACCAACAGCTAAATCGGGGAATATTTCAGCTCATTGTAGATTAGAGATATCATTTGGCTCCTTTGGAGCTGTGACAAGTGAGAGGAGAACAGCAAACACAATTAGAAAGGCTGCTTATAGCCAGACTTCATCATATGGCTATAGTGAAACATGCTTATTGAATAAGATATGTTCACACATCTTGAAAAACAAAGAGGTCTCACAAGGCATTAACCAGCATGAATCAGCCCATCTCCAAGCTGCCATGGAGCCGCTTAAAACATTTAAGTGAATTTGTCTTCCTGAAGGCCAATGTAGGCAATAACCGCAGAAAAAAAATGCGTGAATAAAAGGAAGAACACATATCAAAGGTAAAGGAGGTGGCTGACACCCGTGTGACATGTTTCTTTTCAGCACAGTTCTTAATTCTCCTTTCCCTCCCCTGAGGAACATGTACCTTGTCTTGAAGAGGTCACATTTGACTGTTGTCAACAGGGCTGTTGAGGAAAGAAAAAAAGCAAAAAGCCTGCTTCCTGTTCTGTCTCATATCTGCTGTGCTTTTCCTCAGACGAGGGGAAGACGTTGAAGCAGTCCAGGAAGGAATTCTGTGCTACGTTGAAGGCAAAAGCCAGCCAGCGGTCAAAAATCAAAGCAACGAGGGTGAAACTTAAAACTAATTCTGTAAACCGTCATGATGCTCCAAGATAATGAGGACACACTTAGCTGAATGGCTAACAGCCTGATTGTTAAGTTGAAAAACAGCCAATCAGACCAAATAAACTGCAGATTTCACCATGCAAAGGCATAACTGCAACAAGTGTGTGTGCATTTGTGTGATGACATGAGTGTTGGGCTGCTAAAAGCAACAATGTACAATAGTCTCCAGCCACAGCTCAAACAGAATCTATATAAAATACGGAGTTATAGTTTGTTTTAGTCACATTTGTGACTGTTTTATTAGTTTGTTTTTTTTTAATAATTATGTTAATCAGCAATTCAAAAGTGATGGCTGATTTTGATTATTTAATTTTCAATAATTTTTTATTTATTGTTACTTTTGTAATTTTCTAGTGATTTCAGTGAGAATTGTGGGTTTTTCCTTCTTTAACTGAGGGGTACCAACAATTTTGTGTGTGTGTATATATATATATATTCTATCATGATGAAACTGCCACAAGAACATGTTAAAACACCAATAATACATTATTTATCGGAGTAACACAAATAAAAGCTAAACCAATAGATTCTCTTTATAACGATAGTTTCTACTACATGGGGAATGTATAATCCATGTTTGCTTTTAGGCTTTTTAGGAGGAGTGGTTGAAGAAGCCAGCAATCACCAGTCTCCTGGGTCCTAATGTTCAAATCACTGAGCTGAAACTGCCTCAGAGTGCACTAATTACACTCCGTGAAGAAAGCTGCAGAGCTTTTGCGGCTGTCACCAACAGAGGATGCCTATAAAGATCTCATCACCAGGGTTTTGTCCAGGATCCACAGTTCTGAGTTCAGTCTGGGGCATCTAAAAATGCCTCCTCTTTGAAGATTCTCCTGACAATTAGGCGTAAGTGATTGACATAATGTTTCATATTTATAGTTTTGGTGACACATTTTTTGGATTAGCTTCAGTTTGGGTTTGACTTGGGAAAGCTCAAACTGAAGTACTGTACAGCAGAAAAGTACAAGTACTTTTAAAAATAGAAATAAGCCCAGAAAATATTTGATGTTGAATTCTGAATAAAGCTGGAGTTTGTGCCAATTGTTTTCATTTTAAAAAGCGAAAAGCCAAATGGAAATCACATTGAAAAACATGCCAAATATGGCAGATTGGGCAAGAGAAAAAGAAATAAGAGTTTTATTGAGTCCAATAATGATCCATCCACTAGCCAAACAAAAAAAGATTCCCATAACGCATGGATCAAAGTTCGGACATTCCCTCCTCCGAGTAGCTGGCATTGACAAAAATGTCAAAGATGTTTTTGAGTCCAGGCTGTATTAGAGTAAAATCTGTTTTTATTTTTACAATTTAGTTAATCTTTTAACACCAAAGCTTTAGCTCCAGTGTTGACATTCTTTCGTAGAGAAAAAGCAGCTTTGAGTCGTTTTGCAACCCTTTCCAACAGTTATACGTTGCGTATCGATGCAAAGCTGATATGAAAAGTCTCTTTTTCCCCTGTCAGAATTAGCTGTTGATCACGTGACCACACATATATATATATATATATATATATATATATAGCGTGGTAGCTTTTGCTGGTGACATCTTGACTGTTCAAGGGTTCAAAGGAAACAGTTAACTTACTTTCTGACACCTGCCTCCAGTGGTCATGTTAGGAACAAGAACATTTCTAAAATTTGCTACTTCCAGACTGCCTCTAAATTTGGGAAGGTGGAGACTTGATCAATCCATTTTTAACTTAAGATGATCTCACCTCACAAAAAGAAAATAACTGTCAAAGAAATATGGGAAGCTCTTTGTAAAGTAGCTTCCCTGCTTTTTGGAAGCAATCATTTATGAAAAGCTTTCATCAGGTCTTTATATTTTTTTACTCATTCTGTTCAATGTCAGTTTAATATTTTCATGGGTGACCTATTTTTTATCCAATTCCTAATCCTGTCAAATTGCTTCACATTACTTAAAAAAAGAAAAAAATCAAAAGCAATACAAAACTAGGTTAGCAAAACAAAAGCACAAATCAACACTTCATTCTCTAACACCATCCTTGACAGCTGGGATGATGTGTTTCTGCTCATTTTAGTTTGCATCAAACATGTATGTGGTTATTCCAGGCAGAGATGTCAGCTTTGGTCCCATTGGTTCAAAGGGCATTCTTTCATGGTTTGTGTGGTTTGTTTAAATGGAACTTTGTTAACCACTGGTATGTTGCTGTACCATTTTCTGAAAAAAACCCAAAGACTTTACTGTTACTGAACTTACAGCACATGCAACATTTCCTCTTTATGCATTGGACTTACAATGTTACACTCAACACACCAATTTACACCTGCAGAGTTTAGGTCCTGTTTTCAAATTCAGATCCCACTCTCTGATCTTGGGATACAGAGAAAAGCAGCAACTTCCAGCTAAAATAGGCATTTCTATCCCTGTTACATGTGCTCCATACCATTGACTAAGCCAAGTTTCGAGTTGCTATGGCGAGGAGACGTTCTCAGCCACGTGCGTCTAACGGTGGTGGCTTGATGTGGTCAAGAGAACAAGCAGTTTGGTTCAGTCAAACTAGTGTGTTAAACAGTTCAGCTTCCTTGTTTTCTTTAGATTACAATGTTTCTCTTAAACCGTTCTGAGGCATTACTTTGCTCATCCACAGACACACACTCAAATACACAATAATGAATTTGACCTGTTCATTATTGTTTTTATGTTCATGCTAATCTCATAATAAATATCAATCATGTAATTGTTATCCAGCTTGTTTTTAATTTGTGATTCTCAGAAAAGAATTTCCTTCCTGAAGTATTCAGATCAGTGATGAAAATTACTCTTAATTATTGTTAAAGTAAAATGGATAAATTCTCATAAATGCGTAGTTTTTCCTTCCCATAGGGAAGGCGGAGCCCCTTTATGAGACAAAGTCACCCATCGATAATGACTTGCTTTCTACTCAAACCAAATGAAGTCAGTTCAGTTGCTGTTTTTTCGCGATACGAACGCCGCCATGTTGGACCCATGAAACGTCACTAACTAGTGATTGGTCCGAGTCTGTCTGAGTTCCTGTTTCTATGGCAACCACTCTCTCCAATCAGGAGAAATCAGAAGTGTCCTTGAAAGCGAGCTGGAGTGAATCTGTTAATCAAATGTTCAATGTAAAACCAAATGCTTTTATTGAGGCAACTGATTGGCCAGTTTATTACTTAAATAACTTGTACTACCAAAAAAAAGTATTAAGATTATCGAGAAAATTTTAAATAAAAAAATATCAGAGCAAGAATGGTTATTCTGACAAATGACTGCGAGACAGCTGTTGATTTCTGTATAGAAGTCTGGGATTTTGACTTCCTGAAGCCAGCGGGTACTTCCTGTTTGAAATGCGGGGGAGGGGGTGTTGTTAGTCCAGCTCTCAAACACAATCAATGATCTCAATTAACTTTCATTCAGCAAAGTTTATGATGTCACAACCCTTTTTTTAGGGTGTTATTTATCCAATAACCTGAAAAAGTACAAGACACTGCACACAAGCAGATTTAAATCACAGTTTAGTATTCTTGATTATAAATCTGGAGATGGTTAATAACACATCAGCCTCCAAGTCTGGTTTAGTAAAAAGCTATAAAGATCTCTGTCTGGTGCAATAAGCTCTAAGAGAAGTTGTTCAGTTCAAATGAGACAGCAAGGACACTCAGAGGTAAAACACCCCGTTAAACATTTGGATCAATATTAACGTGACTTCCATTTCATGCTTGCCCAATTCCAATCACCTAACAATATAGTCTGATACGGGGCGGAGGCCAGCTGCAACACGGCAGGTTATTACAGGCAAAAGGGCAAAGGCAGAAAGTGCTGGCTAAGCTGTCAGTGCTGCTAATAGACAATGAGGCAGAGTTTAACCTCCCATCACTGCACACGCTGTGGCACGCACACGCACGCGCGCACGTACGCACACATACATACATATCACAGAAGCATGAATAAATAAAAGTGATTAGAATTTAAAGAAATTATAAACAGTTTAGCTTTATATCCATTTTAATAAGCTGTGTGTGATTCATTCTGTTTAGAACTGGACTCTGATAGTAAGAAACAACTATTTTGTTGGCTCAAAGGAAGTCAAACTTATCAACACTGGTCTTAAAAAAAATCAAAACTAACAGATGAGTGATTTAGACCTAACATTTCTCAGAAATGCTCCTTATAAACAACTTAATTCAGCTTCTAAAATTGGAAACAAAACAGCTTTGTTCCTTTTATCAAAGAAAAAGTAAGAAGGTCTTGATGTTTTAAAAACATGACACGAGACACTCATTGAGTTGTTTGTGAAAATGTGCCACAATTCTTTCATTTTACCCAACAAGTCCGTTTAAAGGACTGTCAGTGACTGACTGCTAAATAGTTCCAATTTAAAGGGTTTAACTGATTAGTTCGGACTGAAAAGCATCATAATGTTTGTCATATGTAGACCCGTATCCTGATTTTTTTTAAAGCCTTAATTTTTAAACACAGGTAAAGTATAGCCTGAGACCTGCTGAAAGGTTGCAGAGCATCCTGTCAGAGAACATATTTACATGTTACGACGGTAAACCGACTTTTAAGCCATTTTAACAAGGTTATCTGCAAAAAAAAAAAAAGAGATCAATGAAAAAACAAACGTCATGTTCTAAATAGCGCGATAATTAAAAACGCCACACTACTTTTAAAACTGCCAACTGCCAGTGCCAACAAATTCTACTGAAATTCCAGCGAAGAACAAAAAGATGATTTTCATTTTAACTCCAAATGAAACCTGGCCTCTGCTGTGCGATCACATCAAAGCCTGCCGGAAAAAAGCCTGAAGAAGCTGCTCACCTTTTTTCAAAGAGCTTTTCAACTGCAGGCAATCTCTTTCACTTGTCAGGTTTATACATTATTCTGCTCATTAAAACTACCTCATGCCAGCAGGACCTCAACAAGTTTTCAGTCAACCACACTAACAATTTAGTGCCAGACAGCAGCAAAAAAAAGAAAAAAGACTCAAGACTGAAAATCATTCAGGTGAATCGAGGAAATCTGTCATAATAGCTAAAATAATCATAATAGATAATATATCACACAAACAACATTTGGAGAAACTGTGCAGCACATTAATTGAATGTATAATCCTCACACACACACTTGGAGTTGTAAGAAAAGGACACAGACGTGCCACGTATCATCACATTGTCATTTTCTAAGATTTTTATGAGGCAGTTTTATCTAAAAACATTACTTTCATTCATGAGACTGTTTTTAAGAAAAAAAAGCAATGATTTTAAGGGTTAAATAACCACAATTTGAAAGTTTTTATGATTAAAATGAATGGTTAATCCTCTAGAAGACAAGAAAAAAGGATTTACATTTGTCAGCATATAGCTTTACTTGCTTTCCAACATCGATAGATTGGATTAGAAATAATACAAAAACAAGACAACAGACATTTGTATCTACGCTATACAAAGACATATCAAACATGGAATAATTAGTCTTAAAAATTGATTAGAAAATGTGCATATGTCCACATACACCAGTAAATAATTCAATTATTACTCTTAATCATAAATAAACATATTAGTTGTTTTGCATGTAGTTCATGACACAATGAAACTATTGAGACAGTCCAACAGATTGCTTAAAAGGGAGTGGGAGAAAGCAAATTTATGTATTCCCACGCCTGCTTTGCTTTACTTAACCTTATTATTATTTTAATCTTCTTTACCTAAATTATTATTATCCAGTTCTTCACTTCTTATCAGATATTTATACTTTACAAACTTAGATTCACGTAAATAGGCAAAGCATTATTTCGAAAGTCATCGTAACATATGCACGTCAGTAATCAACAATATGTGCAGAATCTTTGTTCTGAGAAAAATATATTTTAAATGGGATCATTAAAAAAAGGATTTTTACAAATGACATTTGATAATCAGGTATCATTCTTTTAAATCAAATGTTGGAAAACAAAGTAGAGAAATATGACGAGAAACTACTTACTTTAATCATCTTCAATAAATGACATATTTTTAAAAATATGTTTTTATTTTTTTATTTATTTATCAAGCTCAGTATCCTTGTCACAGATGAACCAAATTACAAGTGTGGGAATGATGTCCAATAAAAAGGTCATGTTCTTTCCATTGTCCGAGGTTGGTATTTCTTCTTCTGCTGTCTGATTGCCAGCCATCCTCCTGGTCTGAACAGTTTATGAGTTCTCTTTGCTGTAATGACCGCAGACAGTGTTTGTCAGGGTCCTTGTCCTTCTGCAGATGTTTTCAGTGTAGCTGAATAAGTTGAGGTCAAGTTCTCTGCAGGTCAGAACTTCCTGCTGAAAATCAGGGTCATGGTCGACTTTTAGAGATAGTGATAGATTCCAGGTTCCATGATTTCTTTAAATTAAACGCGACTCTTCTGTTTATTACTGCATTTGTTTGCTCAGACCTCAGTGATCAAACACACAAGATCAATGTCTTTCATGTTGTTGACCACAAGAACCTTGGACCGGTTCGTGCTTTAACGAAGATTCTGCCTTTTTTTTTCATGTGTGTTTTGAATTTTGATGCTTAAAAAAACGACCATGTTTGGTAATTTCAGCATTCCTTCTGGACGGATGGTTATTCAGATAAAACAGCAGATCCTTTCAGATTTTTCCGTTGCTTCATCTGAACTAGTTTGTGTTTTTGATTCACAAACCTCATGATGGCCGCTGCTTTACCATTCCCCCTTTTTCCTAGGAAGTGAGTGGCCGGTCTCAATGGTATTTAAATCCAGGGAAATCTCTTTAAACTTGAAAAAGGTTCCACTTGATGTGGAACAGTCTCACCATCACTTTCACCAGGAAAAGAAGGATTGCTAGCTTGGTTACCTCTAGCTGCTTTTGCCTTTTCCTGGGGTTAGATCTGTAATCGAGTAGTGATCACGTTGATCATCTTGGAGTGTCGCTCCACCTCATCCACTCGTATCTCCAGAATGTCGACCCTGCTGTCTCATTGTTTCATTCTGGTCTGGAAGTCTTCTGATCTCTTCAGCTAGTTCTAAAGGCAAGTTTAGCTTTCATTACTGTCACGCACAAAGTCAGATCTTCAAGCTCTTTTCGGATGTCTTTACGGTCACATTTCTTCTGGTTTTTCTTCAGGGTCATGGTCCGCTCTATTTTTTGCAGTAATTCTGTGATGAATCAAGTTTTAAGACGCTTTCAGACAGTGCTAGCTTCAGAAAGGTGTAAATGTGTATGAATATCCTCTGTGCCACTAACTGCAACATTTACAACCTTGAGTTAGTCATCTCAAAACACAGAAAATATAGCTAGGAATACTTTTAGCTTCAGGAGCTGAAAGGAGGTCAAGGGTAACAATTTGCTGCACTTTTAAAACAGTCAATACACTAAAAAGGGTTTTCTTTCATTTGCCTATAAAGCTCTTATTTCAATAAATTAGATGGATCTAATTATTTCTCCCCCGCTAGTGAAATGGGAAGTTAAAGTCAGGCACAGAATACTGCAAGAGTGGGAGGAGAATTTTCCACTGATGTTTTGATCTGTTTTAGAGGTTTACTGGCATTTATTCTCTGACAGGCAGCGTTGATGCAATGCAATGCAATTTCTTCCCCCAAGATGCTCAACTTTGCAAAGACTTACTTTTTATTTATTTATTTATTTTCTTCAACACGTCAAAGCTTCTGAAATCACATTTTCAGAATTTACAATACAACAAACACATCTAATGTTTGCAAAAACAAAATGCAATCTAAACTAAAAAAGAGGTAAAAGGTGTGGCCCCCATTTATACATTTTTAAGTTTGCAGCACCACAACAAATCTTTTTGTTAGATTTTTTTTCCAGATGTTGAAATAAAATTTAAAAAAAGGATTTTGGGGTTTTCTTTTATTAAAACTCTTTAAAATTATTTCACAGTTAAGTGTTTTTCTAAAACAAAAAATAAATAAAACCTCAAATTCAGGTCAAAGTACTATTTCACTGCTTCCTAATGATCTAAAAGTAAGGAAATTGTATGTAATTGTTACTAAACATTAACACCAAATAAACAAATGACCACTGATTAAATTACACTATAAAAACAGTTAATGTTTGGATTGTTTGATTTTCTGGTGTATTATAAAGGGGAAAAAACACTAATAATTTATATTAGTAAAGTAATTCTAAAGACAGTAAGATTTATTTATGCCAAATAAAAACTTTGAATCTGCAGCCAAATCACACTTTTTTCTTTTTAAACCTTGAATGGAAAGATGAGATGGAATTACTGTTGGTTAAGTATTTGTGTCTACATTCATGTTTTCTGCAAAAACTCAACTAAAACCAAAAGTTTAACAGTTTCACATTAACAACCATTTAATTATTATTTAATTATAATTATTATATTGACAGATTTGAGGTTTTTTTCTTCATTTTGCATTGAGTCATGGTTGAACAGTCACTTGTTAAACTATGATCTGAAAGGGATACACAGACATACTGAAAGAATTGTATTGATTTGTGGTCCATGTATGGAGATGTGTATCGAATCGTGTGAGAGGGAAAGATACACAACCCTACTATGATCCTATCTGAATGGCTAGTTTCTGGTGTAGCCCAGGGCTGCCCTGTATTGGTCGTCAGCTTCTGTTTCCAGCCTTTCTTGCTGCTGATCACTTGGATCAGGAGTGATCAGCCAGTCAGAATGTAAAACACTTCAGTCAGTTAACCAGCAATAAAGACAAAAAGGGAGAACTGGGAAATAGATAAAGTGGTAGATCTCAAGAACCATGGTTGGGCAGTCCTGTGTAGGCAGATGGTCAAATGCAGATCTCAGCAAAAATACCCAAAAACCTTGATGTAATTAAACGAAAAAATTCCCAAGAAATGGGTGAGATTTATTAAACCTCTACTTTGACCTTTTGCCTTTAAAAGTCAAGCTCCTAGGAACAAAATCCAGAAGATATTTCATTTTCTGTATGGTTTTTGGCTTCATTTTGTAAAATATCAGCTATAAAAGATGTATTTTGCAGATTTTGTTATTGAACTATTCAGTTGTTTTTGTGATGTTTTAAAACTCAACAAAACAATGGGTGTAAATACTTTTGCAACTGGTATATAGCACTCACCATACTCCTGCAGGGATTTGCATGTGACATCTAAGTGGGTGGAGCCAAATGGGTTTCTGACAAATCTTCTCCGCCGCCGCAGGTCATCTTCCCAATAATCGAGACGCCAGAAATCTTGCAGCTGACTGCGAAAAAGACAAAGGAAATAGACGGGTTAGACAAAGCCGATTTCCCTTTAGCTACTTTCTGATTGGAGACGGAAAATCAGGCCACAGATAGCAGACATTAGCAAGTAGAGAACGGGAATGCTCCGGAGAGGCCCCAGTAATGTTGGCTCCGCTGAAGCCCAGGCATTAGAACAGCGGGGAGAAGCAGCAACCGCTGCACCCATAAATCACAGGCACCCCCATTTACAAATACAGCTTCAAATTACAAGTATAAATGGCACAGCTTGCCTCCTTTTTTTACAATGTTTTTTAACAAGTCTTGTAAATCAAAGGTAAGAACCTCGATGCAGACAGCGTGGAGTTTAATGATCGGGGTCTTGGGGCGGTTGAGGCATGAGCCTATAAAACAAAGCCCCCTCCCATTGCTGCATATGTGCAACCATGATTAAAATAATGTGCTGAAATATTCATTGAAATGATTCCCAAGGCCCTGGAGCAATCCAATTGAAAATTGCATTTTTATTCATTATTAATAACAGTGAATTAGGGCTGTAAAAGAGAAGAAAGAAAAAGAAAATAAAGGCTTCTCCAGCATGTGGTAACCATCTTTGTAAATGATTATTCCAACATAAGTGAGGACCTGGAATAATTCTATTGCTAGCAGCAAATGCAAACCATTTAGCAAAGAGACAAGTGCTTCTGTCTCTAACTGTGCACAGACCTTTGTTGCCTCTGCAAGGTATGAAAAAAAAAAGTCTTATTGACTGCTTGATGCCTATTGATATAAATATGCACCGAAACACTTCGGCTCAAAAACGACCTTAATTTTTGGGAAAACAGAGTGAGAAGCAATGCGTATCATGTTCAAAGTTGTTTTAATGAGCCTGCATTCATCCAACCACATTTTAATGAGTTGCTGTGTCTCATCATTGCTCGTTTGTCCACTGCTCTCTCTTTACCGGCTACGGTGGCCGTTTTGGTTCAGTTGTTTCGCTTCAAGCACAGAGTCTATTCAGACTGAGGAAACTCAGAGCTCAGTCCTATTGGAAACAAACCAAGACCACCTCAAAAGATGGGTCGAGAGCGGTTCCTGATCCCAGACCAGGGTCCACTTGGGTATATTCAGACTGAAAATTTGTTCCGTACTATCAAGGGAAACAAACTCTGATTCACTTTAAGCAAACTAAATGTGTCCAGCCTGAATACACCCTGAAAAAAAAATAACAGCTGAAATTCATTACCCAAAAAGCAGTTCTCCTCAGTTATTATTTAATATGTTATTTTTACCTTTTACAATAAAAACACTGGATTTGAACCTGCGCTCCAAACCCTCACAATAAAACCTTGGATCGTTCTCGTGTTTTCAAATCCAAGTGGAAATTTTGCAGCATGGTTACAGTAAGTCTTTGGCAGGCAGCCATCACTTTCACTGTTATAGTTTCTGCCCCCTTTCCTGCCACAGCACCAAAGCAGTCTAAACAGATTAAAGTGTTACAGAGGATCACATCTCAAAATACATCCTGCTTCTTGCTTGAATAGAATATCTAGCGTTGTCAGAAATCAAGAGGCTCAGGAGACTTAGCTGGGCTCTGACAGCAACAAGAGCTCAGTTTCAGTTAAGTATCAATCAAAAGTGAACATGTGTGAGCGTGTGCGTTCAAGTGTGTATGTGTTGTATCCACGCAGTATTATGAGTATGCAAAGCGAGGCTGAATGCCTTGAGCTTGTCCCCTGCCAATCTTGCCCCAAAGCTTAAGTGAGATGAAGAGAGATGTCAGTGGGTGGAAGAGAGACACCCACCTAAATGATAATGTAAATGCAAGATTACACAGTGTGAAAAAAATGCAAATCCACCGGCCGCAACCGGCCGATTATTGCCGAAGATTACGTCCCTTTAATTCTTAGCCCAAGTAAGAGGGCAGATGCCAGTGGATGGTACATTTTTTTTGAGGATTTACATGGCCTAGCGTTGCTCTAGGGTTGCTCATTTAAAGACTCACGTGAATGAAAATGGTGTTTTTGATGTTTTTAGCCCATTCTTGTAGCATTTATCTCATGATGGAGGATATATTTAAGGAAAATTAACCTTAAAACCGCATTTTTGAGGTTTTCGTCAATTGTCGTGAATCAGGAGCAGATGAAAAAAATGCAGCTGGACGTAGGTTGTACAGTCATCGAGTCAAACGCTTCTTGCCTCGCTCCATTTTGATGCATCTACTTGCAGACAAATAGTTCCATGTAGGTCTTTGTAGATGTTGGATAACTCCAATGTTGCTCTCCATTTTTGTTGCACTGATGATGTTAGGTTGGTGTTGTGCAGAGCTGTAAGCCCGCAGGAGAGAGTGTAAACAAAGGGATGACGGGAAATGAGCCAAGGCTTACTTTGCGCCAACAGTTTTCTAATGAACTACACTACAGCTCTGCAGAAACAATATCTTCAAGTTTTTTGTTTTTTAATTTGGCTAAAAATAGCATTCTCATCATTAAAAGACCACTGAAAATGCTTTTAAAAAGATGAAAAAAAAAAAAGGTTGGAGTGGAACTTTGAGACGAGTTAAAGCCAAGTTGTCTTTGAGAGCAAATGAACAACATGCAAGACTTCAGGTTACAAAGACTGATTAATGGCTCGGAGGGCAATACTCTGATGTCCTGTGGAATTGGCTTTTGTAACAATCCATTTTGCTGTTTGAGCAGGATCTGTGAAAAGTGAAACTAGAAGCTCAGCACAAGACTGGAAGGAACTACTTCTTCAGGGTGGTCCAAAGCTACTCAGAAGGATTGATGGAGATGTAGAGGAGGAGATGTGTGATCCTGAACTCCCAGCCACAGATTGTGATAATGGCAGCGGCCCAACAAAGAACATCTCAGTGATTTATAACCACGATTGGGAAAAAGACAAAAAAAAAAAAGGACAATTTTAGCAAAGATTTTCCATGGACAGAGTGGCACAAAGCTTTAAATGTCCAAAATGAACTATTATTGAACTTAGCAAACAAATGCTTACCTTTCTGCAATATAATTCATCGTGAAGTCTTCCAGACATGTGATTCTTCAATTATATACAGGCTTAGATGATCAGTTTTTAATAAAAGCAATAAAAGACAAATCTTGCCTCAGAAACCATAATAGAAAGATAGCAAGCAGCCTGTACTGCCGGTGTAACAAATTGCCTATGCAATAGGATTCATTAGGCAGAGTTGGTTTGAGACCTCCCTATTTCACACATCGAATGTGTCTGGCTTCATGACAACCATAAAAAATTGCTCTAAGCCGGCCCTCTAGAAACTGGCAAAATTTATTAGCTCCATCACCCATCAATCCTGCAAATGGATTTCAAACCGCATTTTAAAAGCTAATTTTCCAGCACTGATAACCTACAGGAAACAGCAGAACCATCATTCATGGAAGCTTTCAGACTTGCTAAGTGCAGGAGGATAAATGTGCAAAGGATGTGTCGTCTATTCTCTTCTCATTCAAATAGACATTTAAAGCACATCGTCCCTCAAGAAGCCAGAATGGAAGGTGTTTTTTTGTCTAGGTTTGCTGGGTCTAACACACAACCATACCAAAAGAACTGAGTTTTGTTTAATAAAAAAGCTGAGACAAAGCTGACAGGTGCATTTCAAAATAAGATTGAAAAGGGAACAAAATTTTTGATTTAGAAAAACTATGTCATTTTAGAAAAAAAAGTGCCAAGGCTGCAACATTGGAATGTGATATAGTCAGTGCATTTCAATCATTTGGTCTCTTTCCTTCTCTAAAGTTTTAGTTTCAATCATTTTGAAAACAGTATTAAAGTATTGAAAGGATCCAACACGTTAAATATTAAGAAACACACTTAATAATGATAATACTAATAATAATATAGTAATAATAATAATAATAATGATGATGAAATAATTTTACTGAATAGCTAGTCAAGTCAATTTAGAAGTGACTTTTAAAGATATAAGCATACAAGCAAATTAGATTTATGTCACCACAAGAAGAGTTTATCATTGAACTTATTTTATTTTGAAATTTGAAACCAGAACAGGTGACAAAAGAGTGGATCACTAGGACTGAAAGAAGTTCTTGTCATGAAAGATTCTTTTTTTCCTTGTTCTATTTATGGTTAATGGGGATTGTGTGAGGCGGCCACCAGGAAGGACAGGGACAAGCTGATTCAATAAAACCTATCAAACTTCTATTCAAAGCTACTTCTGGTGCCATGAGTAAGGGCTAATTATAATAAATGCCTATAATCAGTGACAAAAGCCTAGTGACTGGCTTGTGTCAAACCAATACACTGAGGACATCCGTTTTAAATCACAGTCTGAGGACAAGTGGTCTATTCTTTTTTATTTTTTTTTTTACCAAGACGTCAGACCAACTTTCAGCTCCTTATTGGAGGCAAAAATGAACTTGATGGAGACCCTTGGACGACTCCATTTCAAATCATTTTTAAAAAATGCAGTTTGATGAGCAGTCAAAGATTTGAAAATCTTTTACGATCATTTTGCTTCAGTTTTAGTCCATTTGTTATTTTTAGAGAAATTTGCTCTTTATAGCAACTAAATCTAAGTGTCAAAGTGTAACAGAGGTGTGCTCAAGGGACCCTAACAATAGATGTTTTATGAAATATACGGCACAGAAACGTTGGTTTACCCCTGTTTAAACTTGACATGATAAATCATAGATGAAGAAAATGTGGCTTAGGCACAGGAATTGAAGAAAAAAAAAGCCAAAGTAAAACCTTCAAAGGTCTTCAGATATCCATGCAAACAACAAGAGAATTTCCTGAAGTTTGGCTGCTTGGACATAAATAAAAAAGAAATATGAGTGGTACAGGAATTTAAACAGCATTGCACGTCTTTTCCTAATAATAGGAACATTAAACATGAAAAGTTTTTGTCAGCACAAATTTCAACCAAAGACATATGAAAACATTTTCTGCCAGCTCAAGCATTTTCTTTGCATTAGTCTTTCTGGTATGATACCCCACCAGACAAAAAAATAATAATAATGATAATATGTACCATCACATGAGACTGGCAGCCACATGGTGATGCACCAGTTTTGTTCAAAGCAACCTATTAAGTGCAATTTCCTCAATAAAAACACATCATGTTTGATCATTCCTGTTGGGTTCCAAATGTTTAAGTGCTTATTAGGACAGTATTGTGGATATATTATCACAAAGGGCTAAAAATGGTATAAAAGACTTTCATCCTTAACTTTTCATCACTACTTTCAACACTGCTGCAGACCAAAAGTCACAAAACTAAGATCCAAATGGAACTTGTGACTTTAATGTCGTTAAAAAGATAGCGAAGGGACACAGAAAAAGAGTGCTGGAAGGAGACAAAAGAGAATCAACACAGCGGCATCCACATTAACTCCAGGTCATCTGGCGTAATGAAGAAAGACATACGGCCTCAGACGAAGGATAGAGAGCCACACTGGACTGTGGGTGAACTCCTTTGAATCACAAGCTCAGCAGGGCCAATTGTTCATGGGAAATGTGGCAGAGTCGAGCAATGCCCAGCTCAATTTCACCACCCAGTGAAATTAATGATTATGTGAACGGGCCTCTTTCCAAAGATAATTAGCACAATGTACAAGGTTAGGGGAGCCCTGAGGGATTAGGTCAAGAACAAAAGTGAGCAGTGAATATTTTAGAGAGATGGAACAAAGAAGAAATAAAGATCATTTAAAAGCAGGCTAACAAACACACACAACACTGGTGAATAGGAAACAGGTTCAGTAGTCCATCTATAAACCAAATGTCTTTAGATGTGAAGATATATTCTATAGAGACACACAGACAGAAACAGAAAGACTAAATAAAAAAATGTGTATATATTTATGTTTAAACAAATTAAACTAATCATACTTCCTAAATTCTTAAAGAGGATATAAACAGTATTACGTTTTCTTCTAAGCAAATATATCTGAAGGAACTTTCAATGCCCTACAAATTATTGCATTTACCCCAAGAACATGTTAAATGACATAATGAGCTCAGGTTTATGTCGCTATTAAATTCTCACAAAGCTGTTTATTATTGTTTATCTTGTCAAATTCAGAGACAATAACCTTTGTGTTGTCCCCCAGAAGGGGATTTCAGACATAAAGGCTGTACATCTCTCTGAAGGTGCCCACTCCCACTTCTATTACAATTGATACCCCTTTCAGGCAAGAAAAATACTCTGGGCACAGAGTGAATAAAAAGGTTCATTTCATCACAAAGTTATTATCCACAGGCAGACCGTTACCATTCCTCACGTGCAAGAGATGAAACTCACTGTTAGTCAAGGGAAACGGCTGTTTCACTGCCTTACCACAGGATCAATACATGCCTCCATTTTCTGTCCTCTCCTTGGCCACAAAAAAGTAATTATACAGACGAAATGTTGACAATCAATAGAGCAGTCAGGTAGGGTTAAGGTTTGCTGTGGATGCTCGCAGAGACTCCTCTGTCAGCTGTCAATGATGCTGCCGTCCTCATAGGGGTAACGGAGGTCACGTGCTTCAGCACTTTGTCTGTCTTAGGTTGCTTTGAAAAGATGAAGAAAGGTTAGAAGTGTTGAAGAATATTTAAAAATACTAACTTATTTTTCACAATGATAGTGCAAATCGTACTTTTTTTCTTTCTGCTGCAGAATGCAACCATAAAAGTTCCACTCCGATTATCTTTTGATTATTTGGTCTTTTAATTATTAATATTATGTCATTTTTTACAAAAAAAAAAAAAACCTGTTGTTTTCTAGGACACAGTTTCTGCAGGAGTTCATTACAAATTTGCCGAATCCAAATTCTCCCCTTACCCCTATATTTAGTTCATCTACGTTAGTGCGTGGCTGTCACCACACAGAAAACCTTAGAAAATATTAGTTTTCTAACTTTGAAAAGTCACGCTAAAACAAAAGTCATTCCTTACAGTTAAATGTAAACTTCTGTGTAAACTTCAGAGTACACTGACGTGAAGAAAAGAGTTTCTCCTCCACTGCACAGCGCCATCACCTTAGCAGTGGTGGGCTCAGTATCCCTCCGCCGCATTGGCTACCTTCTGAAAACAAGTTTTTTCGGACACTCAAATGCCCTTACAATTGGAGGGGTAGGAAGAAGCCAGAGGGGTAAAGGGGAGGATTCGGCCCTAATGGGGAGTATGCCTACCTCCATTTCCCATCATCCATATGTTAATGTGCTTTCTTGCTAGCTTCCTCAAACCCAGAACCACAAGTTACCGGTTCAACAAAAATGACAAGCAATATCGAAGCTTCCACTAGCAGTTTTGAGCCAGATGCCAGATAGGACGAGGAGAATGAAGCGGAGCAGGGAGCTTGTGGGTCGCCATAGTAACATGCGTCACAGTTACAAGCTTTTTTCCAATGGCATTTTTTATCTGCACCTGACTCACAATGATTTGCATAAATGGATATATACATTTGTATAAATAAATATAAATAGTGCAATTTTAAGGTCAACTTTATTTATCTATGTCTCTCATCCTTAAAAAAAATGGCACAAGAAGACATTAAAACACCAAAAACAGGATTTCATCAGTGTAGGTCTTTACATTGTCTTTTGCTGGAAAAAAAAGCTGTTTATGTCAGCCTTCAGTGCATTCATCAGTCTCCCCTTGACATCTACTTTCACTTTGGACGAGCCTGAACTTTATAATCCTGTGGCAGGGTGCAGAGGTCAACAGCAGAGGGGACCAGAGGGCAGGGAAAATCACTCTCTTGCTGGAAAGAACTCTGACATCCAATTTTCAAGTTGATTTATCAGTGTAAAGCTAAAATTGATAGTGTGTCATTACTGAGCAGAGAGCTGTCTTGGAGAGATGTATCAAAGTGTCCTCATTTTGATTTAGCACAGTGGATCAATACAACCCTATACTGTTTCAATTTGAGGGCTATTGATTTTTCTATGCTAACTCCATACAGGGGGACATTCATCATCAAGCAAGCATATAGTATGATTCAATTCAATTCAGTTTGATTTATATAGCCCAATTTCACAACCATAGCCGTCTCAATGGGCTCCACACCGGTATTTATGCAAAGAACATAAAGTCAGTCATAAAAATATAAACAATAGCTGGTTGCTAAAGTAAACTGACATCCCTGCCCTTAGACTCTCCTTCTCTGTGAGGAAAACTCAAAAAGAAAACCCTGATCAAAGCAGCCTTGCGGGGTCTTATCTGCTTATTCCTTGGTCAGATCACATGACTGTGAAGCAGCTGGTTTCCAGGCTTGCACAGATTGTGACCTTGCAGCCGCCTGTTGTCATACCTGCTGCAACACCATCTCCTAATGTCATTTACTACAATTGGAACAGCAGCGTATAATAAGGCGGCTCTCAGAGATGAAAGCGACTTGAGACGAGAGAAGCAGATTTTATCCAATAAAAACATTTTGTATTAGCCCAAAATACAACAAAATGATGTTAGTTTCTGTAAAATACCTTTCCAAAAATAATTTGGTTATATACACTAATGACAAATAACCTTTGGCGTGTCTCCAGGCAGAACTCAAGATTTAAAGGTAAAGCAATTTCTGTGCATGAGGGTAAAAACAAACACTTCAAGCTAAAAAACCTTCTGCCCCCTCACACACACACACACACACACACACACACACACACACACGACATAACAGTCACCTTAAAATGCCTCAGGGTTTTATATTTTACAAGAGCAGCATAAATGGGAAAGTTAATGTAGCAGTGAATAAGACTAAGCTGCTGAACTGCAACCTTGCCTCAAGCTTATGAGCATATTGCATCATTTTTCTTCACCAGCAGGTTACCATTAAATTTGAATTTGTTGGAAGTTTTCTGCTATCATTTACATTACAGCCAGGCTCACTATCCTTTTGTTTCAATGCAAATGCTATGCCTCCGAGAGGGACTTCATAAATATTTGAACAAGAGCCTTGAATTCAACCCGCTGCATTTTTACATGTTGTTAAGACTCAGTCAGTTTTAGGAAAATGTGTTCTTGGATGTCAAAGCCCTCTCATTGGTATTAGGATAACACAAAACAGATTTTTTCCCCTCTTCTCTTTGTTTAGGCGTATGCGAGTTCCAGTCATTTGAAATGGATTTAAAAAGTCTTCAAAATATAAATTGACATTAACGTGCATGCTAATGTATGTCAACTAGAATTAAATTGAGACAGATTGTTCATTTTTAATCCAAAAACTGATTAAAGGAAGCAAAACAAAACAAGTTTTGACATCTGCAGTTTTAGGTGGAAACTAGTGCTTTCAATCGATTTTCAATCGAAAATTAATCAGATTAATTAAACTTTTGCATTGTGATTAATCACGATTAATCACAATATATTACGAGGTAAATTTTATACGATCATTTGCAGCTTTGGAACAAAAAAAAGGGCAGAGAGAACATTTCCCCCCCATTTTTATTGTTCAAAATGTTTCAATTTGTAAAGTATTAACTCAGAAATTCCAGAAATGTAATTTGTGCGCACAAAACACATCAACAGTAAGATAAACAGATCTCTACAGACTTTTATGTCTGCAGTTTTACTCCAAGAAAACAAAGATACTGATATACAGCCATAAGAAAATAACATTGTGTTTCTGCACTTTAAGTTGTCCGGGTGAATGCTAAAATCTGATTGGCTGCTGGTGTTACTACGCATCTAAAAAAGAAGTTTCTACATCACTGCGCAGGCTTCTTTAAAACAAACTTTTTGCCTGATCTTCTTGGCGAAGACAATCAGTAAGAGGTGAACTTTCGCGAACTGATATTTAAGAATTACATTGAAAATCACTTTGTTTACAAATAATCTTAAATTTTGTTTCAATTAAGAATCAAAGCCATTTTCAGCAACAAGCCGGCCGTCTGTAGTGCATCTTCGTTTCTTGCAAAAACAAAGCTATTTTCAGTAAAGGGACACGCTTCGGAACATCAGTTAATTTAGGTTTGAGTCACTTTTATAGTCCCTTTAAGGCTTAGCACTAACTTTGGAGAAACTATTCTATGTTAAACTTTGTTCTTTTAATGTAAATTTTAAATGGATTCTAGTGGCAATGCGTGAAATTAGATATAGTTTTAGAATTTATTACACAACAATTCCCCAATGAATCTGAAATTGTACAAAAAACTCAATTCTGAATGTTAAATGATGTTTTTTGTTTAATGCAAAAAGTACAAAAACAGCTTTCATGGTACATAACAAAGATTAGTTATGTAGAGACGAGATAAATACAAAACGAAAATCCACAAATAATGCAAAGACAAAGCAAGGTGAAAACTGTCAAAAAAAAAAAACATGCAAATGTTCCAGGGATTTATTCTAAGGGGTATCCTGAGTATATTTCACAACTCCTATGTTGGATTTAAACCCCAAATTTGAAAGCTAAAAACTTTTTGAGACCTTTATGTTCAATTTTTAATGAACACTATACTAATTGGGGATTACACCGTTGTAAACAGTTGATGTGACTGGCGAACTACTCAGAGTTAATGTATGGTATGTTGTGTAAAGACAAATTAAAGACAAATCTAATCTAAATACTCTTTTGAAAAGCTTGCATCACTGGAGCTCTACAGTTGTTGTGTTTTTCAAACACCTCTATAGTATCTACGTAGCTCCACCACACTGGACCCCATCAATCAGGCTGTGAATTCAAACGAGTTACTTGGCAGAGGAGCAGGAGAGCCGCTTGTTTCTTCAGCATGCCCATGGGGAGAGCTGGAACTACCACCAGGTGCTGTGCAGTTCTACTGAAAGGGTCACTGAACGCCTGGACAATGCTGCAGTAACACCCCCACCCCCCCAGAATGTGCTATGACCGGCCAATCAACTGTCCCTGGGGATTAAGCCAATCCGCACCATAATTGCGTTTGCTGACCCGATGGCTGACCCCACCGGATCCTGGGAAAATAACATTAAACTGCTGGTCTCTCTTGCTGAAGATTACTGTGAACAGGTAACTTTTGTCCTGCAGGTTTGGACCCAACAATGCATGGTTCATGTGTAAGACAGAACATGGCCCACACTGATCTAGAATTGAACTCCATCTTTTTTTAGGGACTTACCTGTGACCAGACATACCCCAGGCACCATGTTTGTTGGTGAGGATGTTGACAATCTTCTGCTTTAACTGGTTGGCTGTGACATGGTCTCTGCGTTTGGCAGCAGTGATCAGGTGGTCACACATCTTCTCTTCCTCTTTTCTATCCGCAGCATACTGGGTACAATTGGACTGAAAAGAAAAAACAAAAAAATATCCATACATTTGTGGATTTAGGTAAAGTATCCACTGACAAAAGCAATGCCAGACTAATTGCATGGGATTTTTGTCCTTGAATCAAGTCAAAATAAAATCTATTTGTCCTGGTTGAGCATTCGTCACGCTGAGGAACGTTACAGTTTCAGTCAACATGCTTGAGTGCGTAAAGATATTAGTGGACAACTGAGAGATGTATTCCAGCTCCCTTAGAGGAGTGTACTAAATCACGGTAAACGCGTGAAGGCAGCACACTCACTAACTGCAGACAGATGAGGCTCCCCGCTAGGTGGACATGGAAGGTGTTACAGCGAATAGAAAGAAATGATTCAATAGTTCAGCAAAGAATGAAGTCCATAAATGTTTACAACCCTACACAACGGTTTTATCACAAACACTTACATATTTTACTGTGTAGAAAATGAGGATTTGAAGCCGTTTTCAATTAATTGAAAAGAAGATAGAAAATATATTCAGTTCACTTTTTGTTTTGGATCCATTTCCAGAAGCGAGTGTCAAAGTTTTCCAGGTAGACGAAAGCAATCTAAAAGGCGCGCATGGACTTCTTTGCTGCTCAAACAAGATCGTCTTACTTCTCCACCCTGGGGAACTCTTGCTAATATTCACAATCTAATTTGCAAACAGAGGCTGGGAGTTAATTGAATTCCCAGCTTTAAATTTGAATCCTGTCAGATATTATACTTCAACATATTCCTCATAAAGTAGATAACTCAATCTCTGCCTGTCACCTCGCATTACCACGTGTGCTGTGACAAATATCAAACATTATTTATCGCTTTAAAGCGTATGACGCCTCTCCCTGACACCAACTTAATTGTAAAAATGTCTTATCTGCGTCCTGAATCTTCAATCTTGGAGAGTGGGTAATAAAGTAACGTCAGGCCGAGATGAAAAGTGTAGTCTGTCTAGAGTTGGCAGACAGAATAGATGGGGCCAGGTACACTTCCCCCTTCCCTTGACATTGCATATCTAGCCGTCTCTTCCAGTTTATCTAGCAGGTCAAGGATCCTCAGAAACTGTATATCAAGCAGCTGTTTGAGGATGGCTGCGCTTCCCAGATAAGAAACTCATCACTCGTCACATGTGCAGGCTGTTAGAGGTGGCAGTAGCATGCGGATTTGTTTGTTCAGTTTGGTAGGGTTAATAAATAATTCTGATATATCAATCCTGCAAACAACAGATAGACTATAAATAGCCCATAAAAACATCATGTTTTCATTGTTTAACACTCCACACGTTTTTCTCCAATTAGAGAAAAAGTAACACTAACAGCGTGTTTCAACTTTTTAAGGAGAGTTGAAAGGCTTAGTTTTAAAAGTGTAGGATAATTAAATTGGTTTTAAAAGCTTATAGCAATGTCCTAAATTAATATTTTGAATATTACTTGGAAGCTGGTAATTACACGGCTTTACAATAATTTTAGGAGGGAGCGGTTCACTTCAGGACACATGGGGGCACGATTACAAAGAACATTAAGCTGAATAGCTGAATTATCGTAAGAGGATTTGTTGAGAGCTCTTTAGAAGATCCACCATTGCATTTCCCATGAGGGAGAACATTTTTTTATTTGAGAAAACTAGTATTTTACAAATCCAGTTCCCATTTAAGAATATTTTAGAACTGTTTCCTCTTTTTCTCTTTTATTTAAAGACCTTTTCCAATGAAAATTGTTGGGATTTTTCTGATGAAAATAATTTAGGATTAAATACTGCATTCTGAGTATTTATTCAAATGGAAGTAAACCAGGAACAGATGAAAAAGCTTCTAGCCTGATGCATTCACAGGCAGACAAATAATTCAGGTATGTTTCCTCGTCTGAGCTGGTATGTGGCTCAAAACTGTACAGCTGAATAGCTCTGATATTTGCTCGCCATTTTTGTTGTGCTGGTAATGATAGTTGAGGTCGTGAGGGCTGTAAGTTAGCGGTGAGCATGTAAACAAAGGTATGATGGAAAATGAGGGCAGGCTTACTCCACGTCAACAGTCCTGCCCACAAGTCAGACGCAAATTTCGGATGAAACTACTGCCACTCTGCAGAAAAACATGTCTAGAAAACGACAGAGGTTTTGGATTTGGCTAAAAACGGCTTTGTCATAATGAAAACACTTGGAATGCTTTGACAATAAATCAAAAGGTGACTGAAATGACACATTGACTATGAGGTCTTAGTTGTGACACATTTAGATACCTCAAACTCTACATGTTGTGACGTCCTCCGCTCGCTGCCTGTTCAGAATGAACTCCGCCTCGTGGCAACCCGAACAACGTGGTCCTTCATGGCATGGCAGAGCAACCTTTGACATGAAGAAAAGACTGAATCAGCAGCCACTTTGTTTCTCAAAACATAGACACGACAAGGAGCTATCATTGTCAATAATATTGACAGTAATATTATTGACGTTCTTAAACAGCATCACTTGGTTGTGTTGCAAAGCTTCAGGTCCCTAACAGGACCCTTTGCTGCATTTGGAGGGACCAAAGTGTCACTATCAGGGATACTTCTGACCAACAGTTATATGACCAGAAAATCAACCTGGAGTTCATTTTGCTCAGAAGTTTGACTTAATATGCCTTCCGTTTTCATCTGATTCTTGCATTTTTCAAAACTGGAGCACTCTGGATATTCTCTGTAGATTAAATACAATTTACACACCATTAGGCTAGCTTTGTTTAATTAAAAGAGCCACAGTTCCTCTCCAGTGCGTGATGCAGATTGTAATTTATCCCTCGTGTTCCAAAGGAATCTGTAATCCAGATGCTGCACTCGCCTCTTTAAATTGTGACAAGTATTCAATGACAGACAGAAGTTCACAGTTCAAAAACACAGGCTGACAAGCTCTGCTTCAAAACTAAGAATAGATTAACAAAAAAAAGTTGACAAATCATGAAGATGCAAGAAGAGACACAGATGCTATCTACGGCACATATGTTCATGTGTCATTCCCATAAACACCAACTATTAGGTCCAAGCAATCCAGAGACCAAAAAGAAAGGTTCTTTTTTTTTTTTTTTACCTTTTGCCCATAGACAACTGCACCAACATCACTAGATGTTTAAATAATATTAGAAGTGCTATTTCTTATTTATTTTACTTCATAAAGGCAGAATACATTCTTTTTTTTAATTCAAAAACTATAATAGTAACTACCATACAAGTTAGAAACGCAAAGCTTTTAAATACCTTTTGTTGCTGTTTTCTTATCATGAAATACTGCTTACAAACTCAAAGCATAATTTTGGATTAAATATTAATTTTAACCTCCAAGTTAAACACAAAGTGTTTGACACCAGCTGCACAATTCGAAGTTTGTCTAAAACAACCATTTTATACACTGGGTGTCTTGACACCACAAATGCATTGCTCCATGTTAGCTACACTTTGCAAGTAGAATATTAACCTCCAGATTTGTCAACTGAAGCAGAGTAGGTGTACAGTTACTCAAGACTGGAAAATGATGTGTGTGTCTGTCAGCAGCACCGCGGACAGCGCCTTGTGGCCCCACTGATTCAAACTCTTTGTTCTCGGGCCAGCGGGGACTTGCTGAGAAACCTGGCTGGGGCTGGAGCGAGAAACTGGGCAGGCAGGAGGCAAGGCCAGATGGGTCAGCAGATGGCAAGCAGGCTGAGCTGCCCCTGATCTGCTCTACGCAAAGTCTGGCCACACCCAAATGAGAAGAAGGAGGGAGGTAGACAATGGGAGTCTCTGGTGCTGATATTCTTACAATTAGCTGCAACAGTCTTATTACCTTTAACCACAACAGAGCGTGTAGGAGGTTTAGAACTAATCTGCACACTTTTTCTACAACCTCTTTTATGGATGCATTTCATAAAATTATAATCTCTTACAAAGCAAATTGCTTTAGTGTAAAATACATTACCTTCCTTCATTAATGAGTTCTATAAAAGCCAGGCCAGAATTCTTCTGAATGGAGTTCTGCCACTCCTGAAAAGAAAGATACATTACACTGTGATACATAACTCCTCCAGTTCCGCTTTGCTGAGGTGCAGATGATTGATGAAGTGATGAAAAAAACAACTCCACGTTTATTACCAGGATTATTGCAGATGTGGTTACAGTAAAAGACATCAAGACAATATTTTACCCTGAAACACAACAATGGTAGTAAAAACAACAAATAAAATAACTGTAAAACCATACTAAAGCTTGAATTAAAACTTCAAATACTTTTTGGACCAACTGTGCAGCAAAATCTTTTCTTTAAGACATGAAAGAGAGCCACATTTCACCAAGCAAATTGCACATTTCAACTGTGATTTAGATTACATTTCATAGTTTGTAGCTCAAGTTGGTAAAGAAAGCATTTAGTTCACATAACCTTCCAGAAGAAAAAGGGATTCTGATTTAGAAAAAAAAGTAAACCCTGAAATTCAGCACCGCATGTGAGACTATCCTTTCTTTCCTCTGTGAAAAGATCTGTAAACACAGGAGAGATGTAATTGTGGGATGAAACTGTATCCTCTCGCTTAAAAACAGCCATTTCCTCTGTCCCTTACAGTGACAGATTACTGAGCACGCTCACTGAGTCCTGGAGTGTGCGCCTGGAAGGGATCCGAGTCATGGGCCAGAGTGCCAGCGTTTGCTGTCTCACAACATGCTCTGGAAATGATTAAAAAGCAGTTTGAGTGCGCGCCTTGCACTGTGGGAAATTCGGCTCTCCTGCAACCTCACAGAGGTGCAAATGGAAAGAGAAACAGAAGACCACAGTTCAAAATAGGTACAGCATAAATTAAAAAAGGTTTTTTTTTAAATTTATGCTCAAATTTAAAACCTTTAGTGTGCTTTAGTTACTTATAATTCAGCATAATAGTAATATAAACCCATTTCAGGGGCCTCATGGTGATACAATATGCTAAACTCAGAGCTATAATTCTCTGAACCCAGAGAGTTCTCTGCACACCAGAGAAAAACTGACACTGACATTATTATGTATGGGTAAATGTTTCATGCTAGCTGTCGGGACTGACACATACAGGTTCACACAAGACTACACAGTCTGACCCTCCGTTGCTTTAAGTCGAGGAGATAGTGCTGACAAACTGCTGAGCATCTGGTCTCCAAATGTTCCCCATGACCCCCTTTCCTCAGCTACAGTATCTGCCTGGGATAGGCTGTTGTTGACTTGGACAGGGTTCATGTTCAGCCAGCTCGCCAACGCTCCACTCTCACCACGCTCACGTGACAAAAATAAATAGGAAAACCAATGCAGATGTTACTTTTGGGCAGTGTCAGGAAAGTGGCAGCAGGTCAGTGGAGGTATGGCATGAACCAGTCAAACTGGCTGTCCTGTCTGAGGAGCGCTTGTTGACAACTCAGATAGCACTTCAGCGGCTCTCTGCTTCTTTCCTTTTCTTTTTTTTTTTTGGAGATCACAACTCCCAGTGGGGACTGCCTTTGACGGCCAAGATTTAAAAAGTCCTTTGCTGCTGTTTGAAGGGAAATAGGCCTGACGTGCACCTCCTTAAGAAAAGAGATGTGATCCTTGATGTTAATGTACACCGTGGCCACAATCCTGCACCTTTGGATTGTAGGAGTTGATTTAGTTGCACATTTATAAAAAGCCGCATCCACCGAGCATTTGATTTTTGCTTGCAAACAAATACTTTCACAAAAAAATTAAACCTATAATATTCAGGAAAAGTATCAAACAGGGGCAGACCAACGGGGGGGACAACTGCCCCTCCCATGCTGCCCAAGTTTTTGACCCAATATTAGTGTCATCAATGACAAAGTTTAAGAAATGATCAATACAAGCTTCTTTAAGCATAGCAAAAACAACAAAAGCAACATTTGAAATGACATCTAGCCCCTGCACTGTGTATGCTGAACCATCGGGGCCGTTCGCACGCTGACCGCAGTCACAATGGACACACGCCGTCTCCATTCTATGGCAAAAACAATTCCAATGTAATCTTATAACTATTTAAGTAGGAAGTAGTAATAAGTAACCTAAACTATGAATGAAGATCAAGAAATCTAGATATTCCCTGTATTCAAAGAAAAGTGCAAAAGCACTGGATTAGACATCTTTGTGAATAGTTTGCTGCACAATACAACAACCGTCACCTCAAAGTCTCTTGAAAAGAAGTTATGCATTGTATTTGTGGCTTTTAAATCAGCACAAGGAGATTTGAATAATCAGACTTTCTGTTGTTCTTGAACTTTATATTGGAGATAAATATTGGAATTTATATATTTAAAAAAACATTTTGGAGAATGTTTGGACACTGTTAAAAATATTTTGTTCTTGTTTTGAAGGCTCAGTGTGTGGCTATATTTGATCGTTGTGTCTGGTTGTGTCTGAATTCCTTTCACATTCACTTCATAGTGCAATAGTGTTGTCACCATTTTGTAGAGCTGTCTAAATCTATAATTCCAAAATCAAGTGCCCTAGAAATCTCCCAGAAGTCTCTGTGAAAAACTTGTCAATGACAAGTCAAGACTGGGGAATATAGATCAATAAATACAAATAATACAAATAACACAACGGTTTGAAATATGTATTTTTTGATCCTTTCATTTGCCACCCTTCTGAAGTCTTCTGCCCCCCCCCTCCTATAAAATGTCGAGCTCCGCCACCACTTTCTAACTCCTTACAATATTGTGGGAAGAATTGTGTTCTTTTCTACCTTTGGAAAATGAAAAATTAAAATCACCTTTTCATTTTGCTGAACTCCCAGCCCAGTGAACAGTCTCGAGTCTTCAGAGTAATCACTCTCCTCCCACTTTCATCTTCTTGAAATTCAGCAGGGTACTAAGTTTTTGTGGTGTTTCAATCCAACCTGTCAGTGCGCAGGAGCCTTTGCTTTTATCTGCTTGGCTTTGCCGTTGTGCTCTCCACATCTGGAGGCCTTCCATCAGTAAATCTCTCTGGCTCCACTACTAGACCCCCCCCCTATATGTTTAAGCTGTTACAAGAAACAGAGCTGCTTGACCTTTTTATACAGCTGCCCAGGCTGAGGAGAGACGCACATGCAGGGCCCGCAGGCCGGGCCAGCCACACGATCACTGCTGGGATTAGCATGCACGTACAAGAAAAGGCAGATCATTAGTGCTAATTTATGCAAAAAACTGGCAGGTCACAAAACAGAAGGACTAAAAGGTCAACTAAATGCCTTCTTAGCTGTCTTAAAACATTAAAGCTGAATTAGGTCAAAGTATGAATGTCAGGTTTTTCATGTTCACTGGAACGTCAGAGAACTTTATGAAAACTGCGATGATCTCCATATTATCGGCATTAAAATACAGAATAACAGAATAATTATTGATCAGGACTTTTTTTTTAAATCTTATTAGCTGGTAATAGTTGATTGATTGTGGAAAATACGGAAGTAGGAGCAAACGTAATGGCTCATGTTTGTTTGAAAAGCTGTAGATTTCATGCTGCATAGTCATTTTCAAGGTCTTATGGCCTGATCAATATCTCAGCCTGGGTTTCATCCCCAGAGCCCCTAATGGCAGAAACCTCTGGAGCCTCAGTAATGCTATCAGTGGGCGGTGGGGGAGGACTTAAGACAGCATGCTGACACTCATCTGCTATAAATCCTAGAACTGGAAAGAAAAAAATATAACTTCTTACAGACTCTTCAGAGGGGAAAAAAGCATCACAAGAACAACAATAAGTCACTGCTGGCTGCCCCGTTTATGACCATTTTTAGAGAGAAGCCTCTGAATAATGAGCTCTGTGTAATACAGGCTGAGCTCCCTGCTGAAGAGCGTTCTGGACAGAGGATACCACACAGTGGCAATCCACCTCTTCAAGTCTTTGGCCCTGCAGACTGGATTCACAAAGAGGCACCAAGTAATGGCTTCCTTATGGGCTTCTGACGCAAGACTGATGGGCTGACAGAAGGTATGTTAAATATCTCCTGTTCTAACTGCTACATTGGGGCTCTGACCTTCTCTAAAACATGGACTTAACAAGGGATTCAGAGGGTCAGCTTAGAGGTGATCAGTCACTAGCAGGACTGCATGAGGTGGGGCTTGATCTCTGGAAGAAGGCTTGGGATTAAACCTGTTGGGTGTAGCAAGAAAGCCACTGAATTCTTCAAGCTCCTTTTGGGCAGTTCGTTAGCCATAGATTTTGCAACGAGGAAATGCACAGATGGGACAATCCCTGACAGAATCAGATAATGATGTTAAAAAACAACATCTTTTTAAAAAATAATTATAAATATATCTTTTTATTAATCAGAGAGACTTACCTGAGAACAAAGTAGCATGACGAGCTCCACCACAGAGGTGCTTGACTTCATGCACACTAAACCTTAAGAGAAAAAGCAAGAAATCGAAGGTCAGTTCTGCTTCAAAATGTATTTATTGTTATTAATATCATTTATTGAACCAGTTCTGAGAAAAATAAAACACTAAATGCATGAAAGGTGAAATATGAACAGTAAAATGCAAATACAGTATTTCAATTTGTGACCATATTGTGCAATAAAACTGCAGAGCAAAAGAAACATAACAAAAACTACAAAATACACTTTAGCATCTGTCACCACTCCTACTTTTTTGCAACTTCCATATACTCACAAAAGATTTTCACAGGTTCTGTCCAACCTGCATTTTGGAGAGTGGAAGATATCAAAGTCGACAACTCTCTAATGAAACATGGGCAGGTGTGAAAAGCTCATTTGTAGAAACAAAGACTGAAACTGCTCTTATATTCTACACCTTCCTGCTGCACCTAGTGAAAAATGTGAGAGGTGCAATCAGCAGCGAAAGTGACTCTGTAGGACTAATTACAGGCTGCAGGAGCGAAGCTCGATGCCACACAGCTGCTAACGTTTCATGAATGACAGGGTGTCAATCAGGGGCGAGAAAAACTTTTCCAGTTTTAAACAAGATTCTTTTTTCTGGAAACAACTTCTGCTCTAATTTAGGGAAAGCGAGAGTGGCCATGGCTGATAATAAATGCTTTCAGGTTATTTTCTCAAGATAGCGAGCTGAAAAATAAAATATTTTAGACATGGCCAATCTGTTCTTCAGTAATATTTGCATATGAAATAATCAAATAAAAAAAATACACAAAAACATTTAAAAAAAACATCTTAACTACTATTATAGGGAAGAATATATTGCATTACATCGTCTGTTTTGTTCTTAATTTATCCACAAACATTACAGAGCAAAACATTGGGGAAGTCGACCAGTATGAACTGTTTATTTTTGTTTGCGTTACCCCCTAGCAGAAAATTGGACCGGAAGCAGAAAATTGGACCGGAAGCAGCAAAGGGAACCTGCGGGACGCTCACGTTGAGGGTGTGGTCAACTTCGTGGCATGTAGGCTCTTTTTGTATATCTTTTTTCAATTACTTTTGATTTAATTTTTTTTTTGTTTGAAGTAATTCTAACTTTTCAATATTTTTTCGTTTTTTCGTTTTATTTTTTAGATTGTGTTTATTTTTTGAGATATTTTTTTTCCTGTTTTTCTTGTTTTTCGGCTTCTCAGCCGAGAAGATAAGAGCACGTCTGCAACTTGCATGACTCGAATATGCGGGTTCACTTTAAGAGAAAGTGTAATATTGTGGATTTCTGGGGAGTTTGTTTTAAAGAGTACTCCTGAGTACTTTTTGAGATTGTTTTACTAGCAAGTTATTGAGAAACTGATATGTCTGGGGTTTTTCGTGTACTTTATCTACAGTCCTTGCCTGCCTGTGACAAACAACACAAATCTTAAAGCTTAGACCAGGCGGATCCTATTTATTGAAAAACTGACTGTAACTTGCTTTCTGCAGCACCACAAACAAAAATAAACAGTTCATACTGGACAATATTTAAAACTTTCCCGACATTTTGCTCTGTAATGATTGTGAATAAAGTAAGTAGGAAGAACAAAACAGACTGGCAATCTCATAACGAACACATGAAGAAAACGGGTGTGTCTATAACATGGACAAGTAGTGATTTTTCAACTTTTAATTGTAGCTCTTTTTCCAGTTTTCATGAGCAGATGAGGTTAGTGCGCTGCCTAACAGGAGTTCTTTGCTTTTGTTGTTTTTATAAAAACAAAAAACTACTACAACAAAGAACAAAAAACAAAAAGTACAAAGAATTAGAGCAAAAAACATGTTTTTATAAACGAAAATCATTGAATGTAGATCACCCTCTTTTAAATTAAGCACAATACACTTCATACTACATATTCTACATATATATTTATTTATCCTAATCTATTTCAACACTATGATGTAGGAAACTCAATTAGGTTTGGGTTAAGAGTGTAAAGGACCAAACATGAAATAACTGAAAATTGCTACAAGATTATTCAGATTTTAATGCAATAGTTTCTCAAAAAGTTGGCATAAATTAAAAAAAACGATTTAAATAAATGTTCTCGAATGAACCACAGTGGAAAAAATAATCATTTTTTAAGATGCAAGAAGAAAAACATTTCCGATTACTTTGCTGTGCTGTTCTTTCTGTTTATGAGCAGAGAGAGTCCTCTGGAACATTTAAATACTTGGGGAGGATGTGACCCCTCTCTTGTTCACAGAGTGCCACTATTGACCCCTTGTTATAGCAGTGACATGCAGAGCCATGAGTCAGTTCAGTGGGACACAGGAGTCAGGTGGCCGCCTGACCCTGGTCTTGTGCTCGAAGACAAACTAGATGCATTTCCGTTTAAACACAGCCTGCCAGGGCGGGCCTGTAAACAGTGCCTGGTTGAGGTGCAGGTGAATGTGGCATTGTAGGATGATGTGGCAGCAGGCTGGGCCACTTGGGGGACAGTGAGGAGCCGGCAGCGGCCATCACAACGGCAGCAGTGTTCACTAGCAGCACTCACCCACCAACTCCAAGAGTGAAGCTCAGTGCACTCAACATAATTGCTGCAATGACCACATGCCATAGAAGGGGTTGAAGGAACGGGGTGAGGGAAAGGGGCACACGGGGCACAAGAGGGCTTGACCCCGGGCAATCTAAGGGGTGATGGATGGCTGGTAATTACTGGTAAATGGAGCGCCTTTGCACTGCTGCACAGTATTTCAACTGTGTGCCTAGAAAGTGCTGGGAAGCAAGACAGAGAGAGGAACAGGAGACCAAAAGAAGCTGTAGAAATAAAAAAAAACCTGTAGAAATAAAAAACACACATAATCTGAAGTGGCCAACTAAAGCTTTACATTCTACAAAAGCCAAAAAGTAGATCTGTGTGCTTGGACTCCTTACAAATCTTGTGTACAGTCAGTGTCAGGGAGCACATTTTACAAACCCAGACAAGGTTAAGCATGTCTGGTGAAGAGCTCTGAGGATCCAGCTGTCTATCTGTGACCTTGTTTGTGAGGTTACAGTCTGCAGCTCCACATCAGCTGGGTTGTCAGCTTGGTCAGTCCACTGACAGACACTGAGTGAAAGGGTAACAGACATATTCACACTTGTCAAGGGCAATGTACCTGATTTTTTTCCACCTCAATCTTGACATTTAAGCAGGTTTCCACAGGCACATCACCAAGCTTACACATTACATGCAGTTAATCTAGAAAGAAAACTGTTGAAACACAAATGCAATCAAAGATACAAATTTGTCTTTTTGGGAAGATTGATACATTAAATGTCCCCCGTGCACATAAACACACACTCTCCACTCATTTTTTTATATTTGTAAAAGTTTATATATATATATTAGATTTAGATTTGAATAAAAGCCACCTTTTACTTCCAAACACAGCAACTGCTGTTAAAACTAAACTGTGAATCATTTGTTTGCTAATGCTTCCAAAAGTGGTAGACTTCATTCCATTTGTTGGAAAAGCCCATGACAAAAAGACAAAGAAAATACTTTTTTTCTTGATCCCTTCCCACAGTATGAAATGACTGCACAGACTTTGCATACTGCAAGTGGTTGAGCTTACTTTTAGATGAAATACTTTGGCAACGAGAGAAAGCAAAAATAGCATTTTGCTTGCCAGACAAGACGCTTGAGGCCACACGCTTCCATTTGCACCGAAGACAAGCAGAGAACGAGTCGTGCATATGGGCTGCAGTGACAGTCTGCTCGTGTGAAAATAACCCAATGCAAGTGTATGGGATGAAGGAAGGAGGACACAAAGGCAGACATGGAGTCCTTGAGGTTATGCACAAGTACGTCTACAAGATGCTGCCAACATGAGCAAACCTTCACACAGTCGCAGGAAATGGGTCTACAGACTAGAACTGAGTGCAGCAGCATTGCACACATTTGCAGAAGCATTGCTAAAGCAGTCAGCTTTTTTAAATAATTGATTTATGTAATGCTGCACCTAAGGAAATAACTGCCACAGAGCTTTATTATCAGCCATGGCCACTCTCGTCTTCTCTGAAATAGAGAAGAACTTGTTTCTAAAAGTCACAGAAAACAAAGAAATCCACCATTTTTTAACAGATCCATTTTCCTTAAGTTACATTGCAAAGCCACAGCTGTATTGCTACTCTGACTGTATTATTTTTGTAGGTCTTTAGCTATTTTTATTTAAGCACAGATAATTGGAGTTGCTAATTATTTTTATCAGATATTTTTTACTGCCTTTGGATTTATCAAGCAGCCAGCCAGTGACATGCATGGAATACCGATGAAGATGCATGCAAGGTTTCAAAGATGAATTTCACAATCAAAGAACATCTGTACCTTCTATAAGTAACTCTTGTCCATGGCTGCCCAGCAAAGTGCGAGACAGAAAAGGTGCAAAGTCCACGAAGATTTCCCTCAGAAGCGGCGCCACTTTCTCCAAGGCCCTTTCTAGCTTTGTAGTTATACTGTCAAAGAGAATGCATTAAAATAAAAGTCACAGCAAGTTAAAGCTTTAGAAGATAACATTTGACAGCAAACGGCAGATGGTTCACAGCCCGGTTGGTTAACATGTCCTAATCACTGCTGAAGGTGACCAAGACTTACAGGTGTAAACCAAGAGAGTCGTCCACGCTGCTGCACCACAATGTCAGCAACAGAAAATGTAGAGTTGTTCAAAGCTTTGTGAAAAACTCTCAGCAGCTGCTTGCATGTTGGTGCAATATGTTACCAGAACTGCAGGTGAGATTACAGTTGTTCAGAGGATGCTCCATATCTCCTACATGCCTGACACTATCAAAGCGTCTCAGGAAAAGACAGGCATTCAACTCAAGACTTGAATATCAACAGAGATACAGTTCAAGCTGCAGTGTATCTTTGGGAACACACAGAGATAAAAAAAAGAAAAGAAAATGGCAACATGTGGAGAAGTGTTCCTTGTTTTTCCTGCTGCGATGGACAGAAAGCAGGAGGAAAGAGAAAAGCCAAGGGACGAGTGGAAGGTATGAAACAGGATTTTGCATCAAAGAGTAGTAATATGCCTTGCAGCAACACAAGGAGCAGAGGCATGGCAGAATAGCTTAAAATAAAAAGCAGAATGCACTTCTATGCGACTAACACAGACGTCCTTGCCTAAGACACTGGCCTGCATCTCTGGAGACTGCCGGAGAGCTAAAGGGTTTGACTTCAGGAGGTGTCAGTCTGTTATGCAATGGACTGAGGTCTGTTTCACAAAAGGCACTGAAATGAAAAGAAAAACCAAAAGAAAAACAACTTAACAGTCTACTTGAGCAGCTAGAAACCTAAAATCATAAGACAACATAATATTTATAGAGCAATTTTAAGTCAAGTGAAACCCAGCCCTAGACTAAATATAAGTTTAACTTCAGTCAGCACTGCAATGAGAAACAACCATCATACCCTTTACACTGACACAAAATGATGTCAGTTACCGCTGCCATAGCAACCAAATCTGTAGCTCTGTCGCTACGCACACTGGTGTTCTTAGAAAAAGAGACAGCCGAGATCAGAGAAAGACCAAAGAGTCGGCATAAAGGCACGCGCCACAAACTATTAAACCAGCACAGGGAGATGAGATCTGACCTACATGCACATAGAAACAATGTCCATTGCACTTTGGACTGCCGCATGCTTATTTATTTTCCTAATCCATACATTTAGGGATGTGCCAAATCCCTAACAAAGATGATTAAAAATAAAACAAGTATTTTTATGAGTATCATCGCATAAAAATGTATTTTAGAGACTTTGTATGTAAGTATTGTCTAAAGGAGCTCAGTAAATAAGGTGGTTGGCACGTTGTACCTCATGCTCTCCTCCGTGTCCTCAGGCATGGGGGCCACCTTTTGCACGGCTGGAAGGTTTTTACTGGTCGCTCCAGTGACAAAACTGGAGGAAGAGGAGGAGGAAGCAGAGGTCGCCTCGGTGACTCCTGCGGAAAGACAAAGAGTAGAATAATAATGAATGCAGACAAATGTTTAAAATGTATGGAAATAAGAAAATAATTGATTACATCTAAAAATGTAAACTTCTTTAGGACAGTTGGTTACATTAAAGAAGTCTGGAAAAAAAACATTTTAATTTGGGGAAATTAAGACAGATTCCAAACTGGTACAATGTGTGAAAATGTAAGATTATTGAATCATCTTATATTTTTTATATGTGCCTTGTCACTTTTCCGGTAGTAGAAGTTGTCTTTAAAGTTAACCACTTCCCTCTTGACTTTATTCCCAACCTTGAAAAAAAAGAAAATTCACTTATGTTTTAGCTTTCATGCAGAAGCTGAATTAAGGTCATTTTAGAGTTAGGTTTAAGGCTCGATGCATATTTTCATCAATGTGCATTAAAAGGTTAATAAAAATGCATTTTAGCATCACTGAGTAAGATATCAAGCAAAAAAAAGCTTTTTGTGGTAAAATTAAATAATAAAACAACAAAAATAAGTGCTGATTCAGTATTTTTTTAAATGTTTTTGTTGAGTCAAACAATGCATTTAAAATCTGTATATTCTTGTGTGTGCTGGAACCTAGAAGGCAAGTGCATCATCCGGTATATAAAATCAACAGTTTGCTTTTTGGCTATTTTCCAGGTTTTGCTCTATGTATTAAAGCTAAACTTTGGATGTTCTAAAAAAATCTTTTTTTGGTATTAAAAATGACTGACTGTCCTCGTGAGAAGTTAAAAGCGGTCAGAATGAGATCATGGGGTCTGGCTGAAAGCCCGAGGTGTCAGCTGAAAGCACACTTACTTGCACACATTTCTCACATTCCTACTCGAGAGTTCACAGAAGAGAACAAACGTTTCTCCAACACCACACATTCACAAGGTGCTGGACCTTCTTACAGCTCTTGGTGTTAAGTAGGTTCTTTTAGAGGCCAAGAATACATGAGCCCTCGGGTGAAATCACCTCCACACAGTGGAGCTGTGGGAAAAGTAGCATGGCAGTCTGGGGTGAAGGAGGTCATGCAGTCAGACCGGTATTTAAGACAAAACACAGAAAAGCAGCATTTGCAAATTGATTCTCAAATTTAGAAAGGCATTTTCCAGCATACAGACAGACTTCACAAGAAAGAAAGCAGTTTTTTTTCTTGTGACGAGAATGTAGGTTGATTTTGAACTAAGAGTAAAGAGAGCCATCTAGTGGTAGCCAAAAGAACCTGCAAACTAACACGGTTTCAAACAGGCAAACTGATTTGTTCCATTCTTGGAATGAAATCAACAAAATACATTGAAATGACTAACATTAGTCACTTGAAAAAGGAAAAATCCAAAGATCATGACTGCAATAGTGTTGTTTTGACAGAAATAAGCCTTAGTTGGAGCTACCAGTTGTGTTGATCATGCTTTTGGGGGTTGCAGAGGCAGCTGCAAAGATGTTGGGGGTGCTGCAAGCTGTGAACCCTGGAGAGGTGTTGCCGCTGGTTCCCAGTGTGTTAACTGCTAAACCTCCAGGGGACGTTTTCTTCACCGGCACCACCACACTCCTGCAGAAAGCACACAGGGAGCATTTAGTTGACATTTCCACAAAAGTGAAAACATTTTAACTTGAATTTTGCCAACGTTAAAAATCAGCTTTAGTCTAAAAGGTTGGTCCACATACACTGTACACTAAGAAGAAGAACTAAAGACTGACAAGAACTAAATATTCAAAACACATCGAGGAGGTATTTGTGACGCAGTGAAAGCTGGCCTAAAAAGAAAGACCTGAGGTGAAAGCAGAATTACAACAAGAAACACATCTACATAAAAAAAAAGCTGTGTTTTTAACCAGTTTTGTGGCATTTTTTTCATGATAGATGACACATTTGGAAAATTCAGCTGAAAATTGCATTTCTGAGTATTTCTTTATTCAAATAAATGTGAAACTGGAGCAGACGAAACGATGCCTTTACAAAAAACGTGTAGCTCTGACATAGATGCTAGTTAGCCACAAGCCCCCCACTCTGCTCAATTCTGATACGTCCATCTGTAGACTCGATCTAAGTACGTCGTTCATCTGGCTCAAAAACTGTACGGCTGGGTAGCTCCAACACTTTTGCCATTTTGATGCACCACTAAGTTAGGTTGGGGTTGTGAAAGCCTGTAAGTTAGTGGGAGAGTGTGGACAAACAGATGATGGGAAAGGAGGACAGGCATACTCTGTGCCAACAGTCCACCCCCCACAGAAATAATAATAAATAATAAACTCCTGTCCGTCCTAGAAAATGACAGGATTTGGGTTATGGTTAGATTATAATTAAAAGTCCGTTGGGAACACCTTGAAAATTGATCAAAAGATGATTGATGTGGGGAATGTTTTTTATTTTCAAATTCTTAACTTTTTAATTTACTTGTTTAAAACAGCTTCCTTAAAAATCCAAACTTTCATGGCCGAAAACAGAGGAAACTGGAAACGTCCTTTCTGTCCGTCCCCCCTCCACTCCATGCTAGAACGTGCCAGCTCATTAGTCTGCAGCCGAAGATAAACATCCGTACTTGTAACTCCATCTCTCAATGTCACGTATCAAAGCCAAACATACACACAAACACAGATTTAAGCAAGACACAAAGAAATAAACACAAAAGCCAGCATTTCTGCTTCTACACTTTCCCTTAGATCCGCTCTGCTATCCTCCCGTCTGTCTCCACTCTACTGTGAGAGGTCGTTACAGACATATTTGCATAACTGATGCATCTAATCAAAGAACACAAAAAGTTACAGGAAGCCAAAAGTACTTTGCTTCCTCTTTATGTTGACAGATTTTTTTTCCCTCCAAATATACGAACAAAAAATAAATACATTTAAAAAAACTGCAAGTTAAGGACTGCAGCTGAAGCACGTGTCTTATTTTTTCCTTCAGGAAGATTTTCTAAGAATAGAAAAAAAAGTAGAAATAAAAATAGAAATAAAAAGGTTAATATCTGCATAAATGATCAAACCACAGAAGAAAAAAAATCAAAGGAAAAAATTAAAAAGATAAAAAAGGAGCGTGCCAAAGTGTGTTCATTCTGATTAATCTAGTCAGTAAATCTAAGACGAGCCTATTTGCCATAAACAAACTCCAAATGTATCAAAAACGTGGAAAACTCGATAAAACAAATTGAGAACATGTATTATAACTTTTGATCTTAGTGTAAAATGTTTACCAGATAATAAGACTTAAGCAAACAATCTAACACTCTGTGATGACTGTAAGGAAAGAAATACATTTTCTTTCTTTGTTTTCTTATAAGTTAAGCAGCTATAAACATTCGTGATTGTAAAACAATATTTAAAGATATTTTTGTGGGGGCTCACAGTTCAAAAAAACCTCTAGTGACCTTAAGTCATGGCCACACGATGCAAAAAAGCAGAAACAACCGCCAAGCCACTAATATCCCTCAGATATAAAGTCTGACTTTCCAAAGGTAAAGATGCTAAACTGAACTTGGACCTGTCAGACTAAAAGCTGGTTCTTGTTCATCTGCTGTTGCAATAGCTTGCTTGGTAATGTCTTGTCCAGTTTCCCCCAGAGCTGCTGCAGGTGACAAAGGCCAGACTTTTGCTTTGTCACGGGCTAAGCCTATTGTCGTCTGAGGCAAATCCCCAGATAGCGTTCTGGTTTAAAACAACAGACTTTTACTGCTGTCTGTTGCTGCTGTTTTATATCTGCAGCCCATCTCATCCATCAAATGAAAACACGCTACGAGAAACAAAGCTCACACGGCGGGGAGGAATAACCGGCAGTTTGGCAGTTCATCGTAAATATTTCAGTGTATGAATGATTTCTCCTAATATATAAAAAAAACTATTATGTTTTATTTAAAAGCAACAGATCTATAGGTTTTCATCAATAAATAAGACATACAAACATAAATAATGTTGCTAGCTGAGTGACAGGGCTGTGTAGTGGACAATCCTGTCAATCAGAACTATGTTTGGTATTAAAAGACAACACATAAGATCACAAACAGTACAAAATTTTGAAACTAAGATTGAAATTACACATGAGTATGAGAGACTGCAGAAAAAGTCGAGAGAGCTTTCTGAAATATTAATGTAAATAGGGATACAGCTGTGCGGTATGATTTATTTAGCTGCTCCGCACAGTCATCCTTTGTGAAATTACACTGACTCCGCTCAGAACATCAATACTGTGCTTTAAATGTAGGAAGAGGAATCTAATCATAGAGGATTCTATTTCTCCACAGCAGAAGCCTCCACTTCCTTTCGCATGGTCAGGACATTACATTAAATTTACAAGATGTTGATAAAACACAGGACCTTTATGATGAATAATTCAGTAGCCAAGTGCTCATGAATCATGTATAGATTATCTAGTGCATATTTTATTAATAGGATTGTCTTAATTGAGTAGCAGAGAATAAAGCAGGGATTAATGTTAGATGAATATTAATATGGTGTGGGGCCGAGGGAGACTTCTGCTGTGTTAACTGTAACTGATAAAAGGTTAAAACGCAGTTCAGAAACACAAGAGAAAACTTTTAAATGTGTAAATAGTCATTCAAATATTTTATTAAACTAGGTTAAAAATATGTTGGAAAAAGAACAGGAGATTTGTATTTAGTGTGTTTCTCTTTGGTGAATCTGAATTATAAGCAGACTTGCTCCTCCCCTTCTAGACCCAGTCCAATGAAATGGTGTTTCCAATGTTTTCATATGTTCTTTGAAGCATTTTTGTCATAATGGAGATTACTTATAAAATTAAGAAATATATTACTGTGTTTCTGAGTATTTCTCTGCACTATTCGCGTTGGATCAGGAGCGGGTGAAAAAGCTCGGGTTTGTGATGCAACTGCCACGAACGGGACCAACATTCCCCTTCTCCACTACACTTCATTTTCCTCGCCTGAGCTCCATCTTGCTCTTAGTTGCACAGCTGGATAGCTTTGATGCTGTTTGCTGTAAGCAGTAGCAGTAACAGTATGTAAGCTAACAGGAGAGAGTGTAAACCAAAGGAATGCTGGGATATTAGCGCAGCTAACTTCCGCGTCAATAGTGCCGCCCACAAACCCGAATAGAATTTCTAATGAGCTCTTGCTCCTCTACAAAAAATGTCTTAAAAAAACAACATAAGTGTTTTGATTTAGGCTAAAAACTGCATTATCATAATTAAAAAACCACTAGGAACAATTTTACAATAAAAGAATTTGAGTTGGAATGGAACTTTAAATAATTTCCTGCTATTTTTTTTATGTTGTCACTTCCAATCCCTTTTTTCCAAACTGCCAAATGAATAGCCTTACCTCTCTGGCAGCTCATTTCCCTGGCAGGTGGCAAACAATTAGACACAGAAAATGGCAGGAGTGCTTTGAAAAGCATGAAGCAAAGTTGTAAATGTGGTCAGGAGGCTCGTGTGAAAGCATTTCAAAAATAATACACTTTGCTGTGGCGACTCATTTCAGCCTGCCACTTCCCATTATGGATGGGAGTGGTGAGAGGGATGGCTGGCTATAGTGCGGCGGCGCGGCCACTTCTGTTCAGTCTGTCATCAACACTCAGGAGACCCCCACCCTGTCAGCTGTCCCCTCTCCATACACTGCCCCATCTTTTCTCCTATTCATCAGACTCTGCTGCAGAAAGCGTTTAGGGGGTTCAGGAGCACATTGTTGTTTTCAACTGTCCTCTGCTGGACCCACGTTCAATCAACCATCCTCAAAAACGTTTCTGCCAGTTTAATTTAAATGAATACAAATATGAAATAGAAAGGGTCAGATGGGAATAAAGCTTTATAAAAAACGCAGAAGCAGCTTTGGAAACATCCAAATCCAAAAAGATCTTTGTGAGGTTTCATATAATCCAGGAATCTAAACAAGCTGCAGTCGCTCAACAGTTCTTCAAAGATCCTTTCAAACAGAGTTTTCTTTGCTGAAGGAACAGATAATAATACTAAAGTGAGTCGTTATGAATAATGTTTTGCGTACAGCTAAAAGGAAAAAAAAAAAAAACAGTTGTGCACAGGATGAGCCACATAAACAGAATTCTTTGGCCAGCTGACATTGAAGAAAACACAAAACGTTTCATCATTTTAAATGTTCATGAATTTTGCAGATGTATGTCAATCCTGCATTAAAATGAAGATGACTGTGCAGTCTCAAATTAAAGAAATAAGCATTTCTTTTTTGCTAAAACCTTAGAAATGAGGCCATCAAAGTAACATTTGAGATAAATGTAAATGTCATGGAAACAACACATCATGAATCTTCCAGAGAAAATGAAAATTCCTCTTAAATTCAGACAGAAAAGTAAGAGCTCTACATCCAAGCATAAGCTAACACATCACACATTTCAACTAATCAATGAGCAAGACTTATGAAATCCCCATAATAGTGGAGCCGGTTACTGAAATAATTGTGCAATTTGGCATGGATGTACCATAGGATCCCCTCTTTCAGAAAAGCATGTTAGTCACGAGAAAATCCAAGATTTGGATTTTTCCCATCAGTTTTTCTCAAAGAAAAACTTTTGAAAAACTTTCTGTCAACTTTGGTGCTTGTACCACAACATGCATGTTATGTCTGAAATATCATCCCAACCAGCTCCACTAACAAATGAACTTGATTTAGACTGAAAATAAAGTAGAAATTTAAGACCTGAGCCCCACTTCCTCATACCTAGTCAACCATTAACTGTTCAACCATTAACTGTTTAGTGGTTTTGTCAAAAACAAAAGTGGTCTGGACAAAAGAAACAAGCACAAAACCTGACTAAAATGCTTGTATTGATTTCTGAAGATGTAAAGAATCTGTGAAAAAATTATCAGGTCTTTTAGAAGTGCATTGTTATTTTTACACTTTTTTTTACTTTAAAAAAATATATATTTTAGCTTTCGTTCTTTTATAAATGTCTATTTGGAAGTTTATTTACATTAAAATTATTTATTGCGTAATTGTAAAGATATATATTTTGACAACATTTGGGGGACTAAAATGTGCTATAAAACTGTGGTATACCTTTAGAAAAACCAGGTCAAGTTCTACTTTTACCTACCTGGCTGCAAGCTGATCAAACTTCCTCCATCATACCAAAAAAACCTCTGTTTTACCTGCTTTGTCATTTGGAGGCACTCTTAGCATTGGATGACGATGTTTAAGTGAGCTCCATGAATGTGAAAAAATAAATCAAGTTGTATTATTTATTCACAAGATTTAATCGTGTCTTTTTTCCTCACCTGTCAAAGGAGTGAAACTGGACAGGCAGGATGGGCTGGGCTTTAGCAGCAGCATCTGAATAAAGCAAAGGATCCAGTCCTGCCTCCGTGCCCTCCACTGGAGCTGCTACCAGGCTCTTCAGGATCTCCTTGATGTTAACGTTCTTGTTGAGCTGACCAATTTCAACGCTGGATGAGTGTGGTTTGACCATCTCCACAGTGGACGGTTCAGAAAGACTCTCCTGAGACTTCTTCACCCCTAAGGACAGCGTGGATATGAGCGCGCTCACTGCGCCGGGACCTTCCTCTCTGTGATCCAGGTCTGACCCATTTATGACACTGGCAACCTGCTCGTCACCAATCCCTGAGTCTGTGTGGTGAAGAGAGTTTTCCACGCTTCTGTCTTCTGATGAAACCAAATGGGCCTTACTGCTTTGAAATGATGCTGGGGTTTCTGAAGAAAAAACACCAAGACGAGACAGAAAAGTATAAATCTTACATTTAACTCAACTCAACTTTATTTATAAAGCACTTTCAACCAACAGGATGCTAAAACAAAGTGCTGTACGCACACAAGATAAAAACAAGATAAAAGACAATAAAAAACAAATAAAATAATAAGAGCAATACATTTACATTTAAGGACATAGAATACTAATAAAATGAAAACAAATTCAAAAATGAACATTTTCCATTAGGAATGGAAAAAAAATGTATTAAACATGTTTTTTTTTTATCTGGTCCTAAATTAATAAGCCAACATATGGACTCACTGACCACTTTCTCAGGCTCACCAGTACAACTGTTCATTAAAGCAAATTTCTAATCAGCCGTTCTCAGGGCAGCAAGTCAATGCATTTAGGCATGTGGGATCAGAATGGGGAGGAAAGACGATTGACTTTGAACGTAGCATGGTTATGCCAGACGGGCCAGTCTGAGTCTTCCAGAAACTGCTGATCTAGTGAGATTTTCATGCACAACCGTATCTAGGGTCTCCAGATCTCAACACATTAGAGCACATTTGGGTTGTAGTGGAACGGGAGATTGACATCGTGGAAGTGCAGCTGACAAATCTGCAGCAACTGTGTGATACTGTCGTGTCAACATGGACCAAACTCTGAAGAATGTTTCCAGTACTTTGTTAGATCTATGCTACCGAGGATAAAAGCAGGTCTGTATGCAATAGGGGGTCCAACCAAGTACGAGCAAGGTGTACCAAAGAAAGTGACCAGTGAGTGTGGATAGAGCCTCATGCCAGAACATAATCTTCAAGTTCTGATTCTCCAGAGATATCAGCTCATAGTTGTGGTCCTGATGTAAATGTCTCTATAGCTTCTAAGGGCAAAGCTACATTTACTGCCTTTATTATTCTGAAATGTAATGTTCCACATCATATTTTCAAAAGTCTAACCAGCGTTACCCTGTGTTACGACTGAATTTACCAAAGAACTGCAGAAGTACCTCTTGAAGTCTGATTCCTGTTCGACTTGACCCAGCAGTAACCTAGATGCAAGGGCAGCCATATTAATATTCATCCCACGCCCCCCAACAAGGTCAGTGGGGCCTGATTTAGCCAGAAAGTTGTCTGGCTTCCGGATCCATCAGACAACCGTGTGCCACTTTCTGTCTGGAAAATGTCCCTATTTTCTGGTGAAATTTATGAAGGCAGCAGCGTGCCTCTCTTCTCCCAGGAACCCCTATGATCCCATTCTCCTCTGGTGGATTGCTTGCCTAATAGGCACTGACAGATGGGGCTGAAAATAGTGAGCCTGGCTTCACTGCCCCAAAAGCTCATAGTGGATGGGCAGCGAGATACTGCTTTCTCTTTTTTTTTTTTGTTTCTCTGCTTCTCACACATTATCTTCTCTTTGTTTTGTGGTGTTTGCTCTCAGTTCTTTAAATTACACTTCCACATTCTGTTCAGCTGCTCCCCTATTCCTCCTTTAACTTGTTCTCTGAATGAAAGTTGATAAAGCACACTAACCTGAGCTTTGCAAATGGATGTTGGTGCTGCAGCAGATACTCCACTGTGCAGGCAGCCAATAATTTCCTTTCAAATGATTAAATGTATGATTTATGACTTGAGGCACTTACTACCTTCATTTCAGAGCAAATCTCGATGCCTATTCAAGTTCATAACCACCATCCCCAGGACCAGTCCATTTTCCTCCTCGTCTAATTCTGTGGAGTAATTAGTAACACTCATGAATGAATCATAGAGGCGGCGTTGGATTGCCAGCAGGCCACCCCTTTCTTTTTCCCCTTTTTCTTTATACGGAATGAACTCTCAGCTCTTAAAAGTGGAGGCCATGGGTAAGAAAAAAGGACTGTTGATGTTTGATCACACAAAGCACAATCACCCCAAGCTAAAGTTACGTAAGCTTCACAGTGGATGTGCGAGGGGCAGGACACGGTAGACAACACCTGCTCTGGTCAGGGGGGTGATTTCCTGAGGCATGCTGGGACCCAAATGGCTGCTTATCTTGGCAGGCTGGCGTTGAGGTTCAAGGATGTCACGGTATTTGGAGACCATGAGGACAGAGATGAAGTACACCACGGCTAAAGCCAAGAACTGCCCTTGCTTACTGTCGTCCTGTAGAGAGAAATCAGAAAACGGTCTATTTAGAGGACATGTCGTTTTGCAGATTTTCTTTTTTTTTTGTTTCTTTTGTTAAGGGTAGATCTGGTCAAAAACTACTACTGCGTTATTTAAATGCCCAGAAAAGTGTTATTATCTAAAGCTGCACTTCACAACATGTTGCCTGCTGCAATGACAAGTTTGATCCCCACCATCAATACAAGTCTGTGACAAAAACATGGATGGATTCCACTACAAAGCTTTATTGCTCACCACGTCACGAAACACTACAGCTCGAAGTCGATTGATGTCCTCATCCTGCAGAAGGCGGTCAGGGTTCTTGATTGGAGACAGGTTGTTAGGGAGTCTCTCTATCGATGGCTGAAGTGAACAAAACACTTCATTCAAGCTAATTTTCCACAACTTTGTTTTTATAAAGTATTAAAAAAAGAACATAAATTTTGCTTCCTAAAATTAAAACAAAAAAAATCTAGTTTTAAATGTTGTGTAGATGATGTGTAAGGGAGAGCAAAGAGAAAGAAAAATACTGTTTGTAGCATTTAACTTTATGGTTTAATCTGCATTCAAATCAAAGAACTCATAGAGCAGAGTGTGATTAGTTTAACAGGGGATATGCAACCTGATGACCCACTTTGCTGAAAGTGGCAGCTTTTGGCTTTTGCGGGAGTTCCTGAGTCTGGTTGCTGTGTCTCTGCCTGCACTCCAGACAGTTCCTCACAGCCACACAGCACACTGTGAACACAGAAAGCACACTTTTAAATCCCTGTTTTTACATGGTGCCTTAAAATGAGCACAGCTGTAGATTCAAAACGCAAACTTTAAAAAACAATTAAAAGGATACAATTATTTTTAATAGTTGCATGGTAAAATCTAGGAGTAAAATAGTTACAGTAAAAAAAAACGTTTTATTGAATGTTTCTTGATTTTCTTAAAATAAGCAACAAAGCTGCCAATGGAGTAAAAGAAAAGGGTCTTTCCAAAAATTTCTTTTTAAAAAATCGAGTTAAGACATATTTTGTTAAACAACTATTATTTTGCTGTTAGTGTATTTTTTCTTGCAAGACAGAAAATAAGACAGTTGTTCTTGAAACAGAAGTATTTTTACGTTTTAAATATTGTGTTTTTGTGGTGTTGAGCAGAGTTCCATGCCAAATGAGTTTAACTTTTTTTTTTAATGGACAGTGAGAATGAAGGCTCAAGGATCAGTGGTAATGCATTCTGCAACTTTGTTACACAGACTGAAAAGGTCGATCCTCTATGAGCTTCCTTTTTGAACCTCAGTAACTCTTAAGACATATGAGCACTGCAAACAATTTGATACTTGCAAAGATTTAAAAACTTGTTTTTAGACATTCAAGACATATTACCAGGTTTGAAGTTGTTTTCACTTTTCTTTGCTCTACATCTTTCCAAACTTTTCTCAGAATTTCAGAAGTTATTGTCTTATTAAGAGCTAGAATTTAGAAAGAGGGACAGGTCAAAATCGTTTTTGTTTTATACTCTTGACAAAAGAAAAACTCGATTTAAGACAAAAAAAACCCAACAAATTGTGATGAAATTTTGGTTCAATTTTAATGCTGTTTTCACAGCGGATGCAGAGCAACTGCTAACAAACTTCTTTGTTGACCACATCATGGAAAACATGGATGATGTTGAGCACGGAGCTTGTGTTTTGGAGAGCTCTACAGAGGCCTGGCAAGCCCGTTGCAGAGTCTGGGTTCACCAGTCTCTGTCGATGCAGTGCTGCCCTCCTGCAGCAGAGCTGCGCCTGATGGCCGTTTTGCAGGACGGGAATGTTATTTTAAACTTCCACAAATGTGGATACGTGAAAGAGGAATTTAATGTCATCATCTTGGAAACAATTTAGTTTTATGCTCTAAGAATAAATGCTGGTTTTAGATTTTTATTTTAACAGTCAGCTTTATTTTTAGCATATGTTTCCCTTTTTGAATGCTTGTGTGGAACTCCTTGTTTCTAGATTTTGAAATCTTGTACGATTTTTGTAAAATGAATACGTCTTGCTACATGGACAGAATGTTACTACTTTACAGTGATTTTCCTCTTAAGATCAGTGTTCATTTCCTATTTTTGGGCAACCTCTTTTTAACCACCGAGATAATTTGGCAGTCCAGTTCATCAACGTCCATTTTAAAACCCAAATTTGACAGATTGTTTAGGATGTGGCGCCAGGGGACCCTGATCAACTGTGGACTGAGCTAAACATAAATTACATGTTGACGGCATGCATGACTTCCTCAAACCTAATCATTTCTTTCTGATGAGTTTTTGTTTCAGGCTGACAGTAGAAGTAGAGCAGGGGTAAAATCTGCAGCCAGACTGATTTCACACTCAGCCAGTGATGAGAAATCTTATGAAGGGAACAATGGCACCGAACTTTCAAGGGCCATTTCTCATTCTGCCCACTGCAGGGACAAGTCAACATTCAGTGCAAATCAGCAAATGCATCAAACCTCCGACACAAAGAGGTGAGAGAAAAAAATGTCAGATTTCAACTTTCAGCACATTTACAATTATCGTGCAAATGTTATGGTTTTATGATTTTTCTAAATACTCGGTGCAGAGCATCTATTTTATATATTAATGAACAAACCTCCTATAGAGGACAGTTTTGTTTTTTGTTTAAATAAAACCCTTAAAATGCACTGTTCCACAACAGAATTCCACAAAATGCATAGATTCTAAAGAAGTGAAAATGGTCATTTGTTAAATTTGCTGCATTAGGAGGTCATATTTACTGAAATCAAAAGCTATTCCAATAAAAAAAAACATCTTAATAGGTCAAGTTACCGTACATTTGATCAAAGGATCCTTTATTTTGTAGCAGCTCAACAATTCTTGCATCCATTGAGTTTTTTGAAAAGTTTCTGCTAAATTTCTTTACAGGATGTCAGAATAGCCTCCTAGAGTTGCCGTTTCCAAACAGCAGCTCTGGGAGAAATGCTTCCCACCCTCAGAGAAATTTTGGATGCTCCAAAGGTTCTCAGTAGGATTGAGGTCAGGGAGAATGGCGGCTGCACCATCAGTTCATCTCCTTTAATGCTTCTATAGCAGCCAATGATGCAGAGGTATTTCTGCATTGAGACGGTGCATTGTCATGGATGAAGATTTTGTTCATCCATGCTTTTGTTTACAGAAAGCACAGTTCTTTTTACACCAGGGAAGAAGTGGCCGATCAGAAACTTCGAATTTTCTTTGTTTTTGTTTTTTTTTTTTTTTTTTTTTTTTTTTTTTTGGGGGGGGGGGGGGGGGGGGGGGTCATAGAGGATTAACATGACACATGACATTAACGTGACACTGCAGGCTTCTGAAGGATCCTACACCTTGATGTTGGTGAGACGCCAGCAGCTTCAAATAAGTGCTTGCTGCTTTGTAATGGGATTTTAGCAGCTGCTCTCTTAATCTGATGTATTTGTCAGGCAGAAACCTTCCTCATTCTGCATTTATCTGCACCAACCAGTGTGTGGTTTGAATCAGCCACAAATCTCTTAATAGTACAATGATCACACTTAAGCTTTCATTAAATATCTAAGGTCTTCACAATTTGTCCAATGCACTTAACTGTTTAGCGCTTTTCAGCAGCAGAGATCCTTTTTCATTCTCATATTGACTGCAAATGTTAGTCAGCTCAATAATGTGGAACATTCTTAGTTTTCCTTTATTGGGCTCACCTGCAAATTAATTATCACAGGTGTCTGAGATTGATTCCAGTGATCAAAAGTGCCTTGAGACACAATATCATCCATGAGTTTATTGAAAAGCAAACAATTGTATCTTGTTGGCGCTTAAAATCAATTTGCATTATAATTTGGAACGCACTTGAATCATGTATTTTCGCTAATTTTCAATTGATTCAAGTAGGTCACTGTCTCCCATTATACTCTAGAGTAAAACAAACAGCCCAAAAGGAGGAAAGAAAAGTACAGTTGCATAAAACTCACTATTCAGAAACAAAAAAAAGGAAACGATTTAGAGGAATATTCTTTTAATGCAGCAAATCAACCTCTGCTCATCACAAATTTGAAAAGGATGTGTTCCTTTAGAGCAAAAAGCAGCAAAATCTGGTTCATTCATTAATTTATTTCATGACTGGTACAAATTCTTGTAAGAATTAGTTGAGCTGTTGTTCAAACAGAGGATTACTTTGGATTAGAGGAATTATTCAAAATGACTTAAATGAATAGTGCTGTAAAAAATGACTATTTATACAAGGAACATTATGTGAAGGAATTTTTCAACGAGACGTGACGTAGAAGCTTTTGGCTGTAGTTTAATACAGCAAAATAACCAAAGACAAGCAGGTCTTACCCAGTCTGAGGCACTGGCGCATCAGGCCACCAGATGACATGTTCTTCTCAGCTTCAATCTCACTAAAGTTCAGGGAGCTTGAGAAGACCAAGACGTCTACCATAACCATGAAACGGGACAGAAAGGTGATGGCGGTGTCCGAGGACATGCCCTGCGTTGCCTCCATGTTTTCCATCTCATTCTAAGATGAAGAAAAAAAAACAGAATTAAAGCACAAGAGGATTTTTTTTCTTTTTTCTGACAAGTTCTCTATCTGACTTCTAGAGGTTTATTTCTAATAGAAATAACCAATGTTAAACCTTAGTTAAAGTGCAGTGAAAAGAATGTGACATTTTAGTAAATCACAGAAAGAAATGTCAGGTAATCATTTATATGGAACAAAAACATTGAGTAACTGGTATTATGAGTTTAAGTTCCACTCCAATCATCTTTTGATCTATTGTAAAAGTGTTCCCAGTGATCTTAATGATGCCGTTTTTAGTGCATTTTTTTAGGACATAATTTCTATAGAGCGACTGTAGTTTATTAGAAATATGCCTCTGTGGGCAGAACCGTGGGTGTGGAGTAAGCCTGCCCTTACTTCCCGTCATCCATCTGTTTACACTCTCTCCTGCTAGTTTACAGCCCCTCACAATTCTAACCTGACATTAACGGTGTAACAAAAATGGGAAGAAATGTTGGAGCTGTCCAGCTGTACAGCTTTGAGCCACATACCAGCTCAGATGAGGAAAATGGATCTATGCAAGTGGATACCGATTGTTGCACCTATGTAGCCATTTCCAACAACATATCTGCTCCTGAATCAGATTTGAATAAAGAAATACCCAGAAAGGTAAATTAGATTTTAATTTTCTCCATCATCAGAAAATGCCACAAAAACATGGTAAAAACCCCTAAAACACAAATTTGGCTTGGTCCTTAAGATGGCTTTTAGATTCTAATGAAAGTGATCCATTGGGTTTTGGAAAACTATGTGTTCTAGATTTTCCATTGGTACTAACAGAAAACTGTCTGTACATACAATGATGGAAAGAAGCAAAAGAAAAAAAAAGACTACAGCTGTATGAAAATAAAAATCATTACTGATACAGAGAACAGGAGAACAGGAGAACTGAACATGAGCTTGTGCACCAAAAAGCAAGTTGAATATAAATAGCTGATGCTAACCCCATTCAATAAGAATGAATGAGCCATTTTATGAATAGATACAGCATAGCCAACCACCACTAGATGGCAATATTCCCCTTTACTGACATGACAGGGAACTCACAGACGGAGACGTTGCTGCTGAGAGAAGCGGTAAAATCCCTCCACAAGCAATAATGATGTTGTCCACCATTTGTGAGATGAGATGGATGGTGTTGTGGACAAAGATGATGTTTTCATTACTGTTAACAAAGTCCATGACTGATTTGGTGGACTGGCTGCAAAGAAACGAGGAGAAGAGGCAAAATTATAGTCAGGGTTGAGGATTACCTTTATATTTTAATTCCAACTGTTTGATTCTATTAAATGCCCATTGAAATAAATGAACGCACCTCCGCCATGAATGGACGTCACTCTCCAGTGCAAACAGCAGGTCAGTGAGCAGTCTCTGGTGCATGGATGACCATTTGAACTCAGGGATGCGAAACATTGTTGTGCGTGGGCCAGGGCTGAACTGACGCTGCCGCTCCTCTGTTGTGGCCATCCCCTGAAATCCCAGGACTTCACGCATGTCCCTTTCCGCCTGAGAAACCAAGCGTCCATGAACGTTCTGAGGGGAGGCACATTAACAAATAAAACAAGTGAATTTCCAGAATGCAAACTGAATGATCAACCTCATGATGAGGAAGAGCGTGTTAATTGTGACATAAAATGCATGGAACATATATATACATATATACATACATATATATACGTATATATATATATATACACATACATATCAATCAATCAATCAATCAATCTTTATTTGTATAGCACTTTTCATATAAAACATAACACAAAGTGCTTTACACAAAATAAAAATAAATAAAACAAAATAATGGTACTAAATGAGCAAATAAAAACAAACAATAATATAAAAATAAGTATAAATTAACATTAAGTCCCCTCCCTCAGATCTGTACACAACCCCCACCCCTTTCAGTCCTCCTACCCCCTAACTGATGGAGATTGGCAATGAGAAACAGGCTGAGCATGACAGTTTTTTTTTTTGAAACTCAAATAGTTGGGACCTCTCTCTCTGTGAGTAGCGGCACAGCCAACCAAATGCAGCGACACAAGCAGGGACCCGCCTCACCACAGCTAGGGAGCGATGCAGTTCCCCATCCAGAGCCGCCGCAGCTGAACTTCAGCCGACCCATAGAGAGAGAGAACCCAACTGAGGAAGCACTGGAAACAAAATAAAATTAAATTAAAAACTAAACATATTGCTAAAAGCTAAAAAACCAACAATAAAACATTATGAGGAATTTAAAATAAATTAATAGTTTATTGTAAATTTATAAAACATTATAAAATAGATAATAGATAAATAGGTAAAAGATACAAAGTAAAAATTATTTAAACGCCAGGTTAAAAAGGTGGGTCTTGAGCCTTTTCTTAAAAACATCTATGCTCTCTGCAGCTCTTAGATCCTCTGGCAGACCGTTCCACAAACGAGGGCCATAATACTGAAAGGATGCCTCTCCATAAGTTTTGGTTTTTACTGCTGGAATGGTTAGAAGACGAGTGCCAGAGGATCTCAGGGTCCGCGAGGGTTCATATTTAACTAAAAGGTCAGACAGATAAGAAGGCGCAAGACCGTTAAGACATTTAAAAACCATTAAAAGTATCTTAAAATCAATCCTGAAGCTTATGGGGAGCCAATGCAGGGATTTTAAAATTGGAGTGATATGGGCCTGTCGCCTGGTCTTAGTAAGAAGTCTTGCAGCAGAATTTTGGAGAAGCTGAAGATTCTTAAGGTTAGTCTTTGGAAGACCGGCAAGCAGGGCATTACAATAATCAATTCTACTTGTGATAAAAGCATGCATCAGCATCTCCATGTTAGCGAGAGAGAGTAGTGGGCGGACTCTAGCCAAGTTTCTAAGATGATAAAAACACGTTTTAACCACATGTTTAATATGTGGGATGAAAGTTAGCTTAGAGTCAAAAATAACGCCAAGGTTTCTTACCGTTTCTGAATAATCTAATGAAAGTTCTTTTAACTTCAAAAACTGTTTCTCTCTCTTAGCTTCAGGACCAATAATTAAAATTTCAGTTTTCTCCTGGTTGAGCTGCAGAAAATTATTTGCCATCCATGATTTTACCTCTAAAATACAGTTAAAAAGTGCTTCTATTGGCCCTGTGTCATCAGGAGACATAGCTATGTACAGCTGGGTATCATCAGCATAGCTATGAAAGCTGATGTTGTGCCTCCTGATGACATTCCCTAGAGGAAGCATATAGATGTTAAAAAGTAAGGGGCCAAGTATGGAGCCTTGAGGCACACCACATTTAGTTTTGTGGATCCTAGAAAAGTAAGTGTCCATATTTACCATAAAGTATCTCTCCGTGAGATAGGATTTGAACCACTTGAGAACCGTCCCTGATATGCCAAGACTTTTGAGTCTGTTCAACAGGATCAGGTGATCAACAGTATCAAAAGCAGCACTTAGATCTAGTAGGACTAATACTGAGATCTGACCTGAATCCAAGGCACACCTGATGTCATTAACTATCTTTAACAGGGCTGTTTCAGTGCTGTGGTTTGTTCTAAATCCAGACTGGTTTGTCTCAAAGATGGTGTTTTGTACGAGAAACTCATTCAGTTGAATAAAAACAAGTTTTTCTAAAACCTTGCTTAAAAATGGTAAGTTAGACACAGGTCTGTAGTTATTAAAAACTGAGGGGTCTAAGTTATTTTTCTTAAGTCGTGGTTTTACAACGGCAGTTTTAAAGGCAGCTGGGAAAATTCCCGTCTGAAGAGAGTAGTTCATTATATTTAAAATCTCACTCTCAAAAGACCCATAAAATGTTTTAAAAAGGGATGTGGGGATGGGATCTAGAAAGCAGGTTGTTGGGTTAACTTGGGAGAAAACTCGACCAAGTGTTGCTGCTTCAACCAGGTCAAAACTGTCCAGTGCTTCCCCGTGTAATATCAAGCCATCATTTTCAGTAAAAAGGCTTTTTTGTTCATTTAAGATACTGGATCTGACAGAATCTATTTTGCTCCTGAAGTGGTCAACAAACTCTTCACACAATGACATGGTAGCTGGCATTGTGTTTGTATTTAGGTCAGGGTTGATCAAAGATTCAATTGTGGAGAAGAGGACTCTGGGATTGTTTTTATTCTCAGAGATGATCTTTGCAAAGTATGCGTTCCTGGTTTGTTTCACGGATTGATTATATAGTTTCAGTTGATTTTGGTATAATTGGTAGTTTATTTCAAGTTTCTGTTTTCTCCAACGTCTTTCAGCGGATCTACATTGTCTCTTCAATTGTTTCATTCCTTCAGTTCTCCATGGGGGTGTGGGTTTAATTCTTATCTTTTTAGACTTAAGTGGAGCAACTGAATCAAGACTGGATTTTAATTTGCTGTTAAAACTTTCTACGATTAGGTCACAGGGGGCTGGTAAGACGAGTGGAGCGTTAATACAAACAGTTGAAATAAATTTTTCGCCCACTTCAGGAGTTAAGTAGCGCTTCTTCACCGTTCTCACAGAGGTCTGTTGTTTTATAAAACCAGTGATGTTAAAAAGCACACAGTAATGATCAGATACAGCCAGATCCACAACAGTGGACACACTTGTTGACAAACCATGACTGATGACCAGGTCAAGAGTGTGCCCCCTGTTGTGAGTTGGCTGCATGACATGTTGTTGAAAATCCAGAGAAGCAAGTAATTCCATAAACTGAGTAGCGCAATGGTCCGACTCCTTGTCTACATGCAGGTTAAAATCACCAGTTATTAAAATCATGTTAAAGGAAATGTGGACAGACGCAAGGAACTCAGAAAACTCCTCAATAAAACCAGTGTTTGGTTTTGGTGGTCTATATACTGTGATGCATAAAACTGGAGGGCTGTTAAAAACAAGGGCATGGTGTTCAAAGCTGGGGTACTGATCTAAAGTAATTTGCTTTACTGCAAAGGAGTTGGATATAATGGATGCAGTACCACCACCCTTTTTTCCCTCCCTGGTTGAAAAAACAAAACTAAAATTTGGTGGGGAGGCCTCTGTGAGAACAGTGGATGCGTCTGTGCTCAGCCATGTTTCAGTTAAAAAGAGAGCATCAATGTCATAATCTAAAATAAAATCATTCATAATAAAAGTCTTGTTGGACAAGGACCGAGCATTAAAAAGTGCCATGTTAAAAGATGGTGGTGGATTGTTTATTGTTGAAACTGCTTCTTCCTTTAGTGGGCAGAGGCAGCGCATGTTTGGTTTCCTCCCAACGCGTCCTCTCATGGCGGACCTGTCTGTAATAATGGTCTCAATGGTATAGAGCACCGGGACAGCAGGTCTTTGACAGGAAGCACCGAGAAAGGTTGGAGCAGTTATGTGTTGGAGATTGTGGGAGGAATGTACAGAATCCAGTCAGTCACTTCCACACACGGATGTTTGTGCAGATGAAGATGTGGTTTGGACTGGTGTGGTCATGATGAGGGCAGGTGATGTCTGGACAGAGTGTCTGATGTTGGCAGCTAAGACATTACTGCCCAGTGGACTAGGGTGGATTCCATCAGTTTTGTAAAAAGAGTTTCTGTTCCAGAACAGATTAAAATTGTCAATAAAAACAAATCCGTTCTGACTGGAAGCAGAATGGAGCCAGGAGCTCAGACTCAGCAGCCTGCTGAACCGGCCCTGGCCGCGGGAGAGGGAGGGAAGGGGCCCAGAAATAAAAACAGTCAATGGACAGGACTTTAAAAAATTAAAAAGTTTGTTAAAAGCTTTTTTAGTCGTTTCAGACTCTCTATAAGATGTATCATTAAAACCGACATGTAAAATCAGTCTCCTAACAGTGGAAGGGAAAGAGCGCAACAGTTCTGGGAGTTTCTCCATGATGTCCAGAACTGTGGCTCCAGGAAAACAGTGAGTTACCGCGTTAAAGAAGCGGACCTTCCTTATTATGGAGTCACCGATGATTGCTGTCGTCGGGGCAAACAGTGGAGGAGGAGACGCGGGCGCAGGTGAAGCGCAGACCGGTGAGGCGACAGCGGAGCGTCCCTGTGTGACGGCGGCGGCCTCACCATGTAGCCGGCGGCTACATGGTGATATGTATATATATATATATACGTATATATATATATATACATATACATATATATACGTATATATATACATATACGTATATATATATATATATATATACGTATATACATACGTATATATATATACATATATATACGTATATACATACATATATATATACGTATATACGTATATACATACATATATATACATATATATACGTATATATACATATACATATACATATACATATATATATACATATACATATATATATACATATATATATATACATATACATATATATATATACATATACATATATATATATATATATATATATATATATATATACATACATATACATATACATATACATATACATATATACATATACATATACATATATATATATACATATATATATACATATACATATACATATACATATATATATATATTATATATATATATTTTTTTTTTTCAGTACGGCGTCCTTATAACAGTTTTAACGTGACATGAATGATTCTGTTAAAAATTGTAAAAAATATATATTTTTAAAAGCCACAGCAGTGGACCCCCATCCTCATCAAACAGGCTTCACTTCATGAAAGGAGCAGAGGAGCTGAGCAATGAAGAAATCCCAGGTGATTTTTGAACAATGCTTTGTGTCCTCTCTGCCCTCCTGATCCCTCAGCTAACGATTCCAGCAGCCCCGTTTTCGGGGTCTCAGGGGGAGGATGCCTGAAGTGCACCAGGCCTCCCTGTCCCAATTACAAACACAGTAAGGGGAAATTAATGATCTTGGTGGTTCTGTTAATTTGGAGCTGTTCACTGAGGACGAGCATGTCCTGAAAATGACCCTCATCTTCCTTTAATGGTTTTGCTTGGGCTTTGCTCCAGCATTTCAGAAATTACATGATCACCTCATCTCTTCCATTAAAGAACTTTTAATGATATTTTTATCATTAAAAGATGTTGAGAAATCTCGACCCGACGTTTTTTTCTCATTTCTTATGAATATGTATCATCCTTTGGTTTATTACCACTGAATGTAAAAGAGAACTGAACTGAGTGAGTGTAATGACTTGCTTCCAGTTCCAACCAAATGAATTTGAATTCTGTTGCCATTTTTATTTTTTGGTGAGATACGGACATGCCATGTTTGAGCCAGACCATCCCAGTAAGCAGTGATTGGTCTGAGCCGGTCTGAGTCGTCGTTCCTATGGAAATCACTCTTGCCAATCAGGAATGTGTTTGTTGGAAGTCCAAAACCCTACTCCTACTTCGAACGTTCAACATATGGGCCAGCTAGCACCACATTTATTGAAGCAGGAAATTGGTCAATTTGTAACTTGACTAACTGGCAACAAAGAAAAAGGATTAGGCCCTAATAGCTGTTTATTTCTCTATTGAGATAAATGGAATCTTGGACTTCCTGTTGGCATCACAGGGGGAGGGGTTACTCATTTCAGTTCACTAAAACTGCGTTCACACCATTGACAGTATATGAAAACTGGACTGAGTGACCATTTCCCCCTCGCATTCGTGCTGGCTCCAAGAAGCCAAAATCCCATAGACTTCTATTGAGAAGTAAACAGCTAATCCTATTTTTTTCTTAGTTTATTTTTCCTTTATCACAAGTTATTTAAGTTATAAACTGACCAATCAGTTGCCTCAATAAAAGCATGTGGTGCCTGCTGGCCCCCATCTTGAACATTTGATTGACAGATTCTCCCGGGTGTGGAGTTCGAACAAACTTACTCATGATTGGCGACAGCAGTTGCCATTGAAATGTTGACCAATCACTGTGATGCACCAATCACTTCATTTTGCAGGAGGTAAGGCATTTTCTATGAGTGACCTCACAGCGGATCTGTCCATCTATTTACAGTCTATGGTAGTGACATGCGGTGAGGTTCATGGCTGATGAGGCAATAACGTCAGTCAGATTTACAAACATGTGACCCTTACAGAGTAGCTTATTCACCATTTGATTGGCAGCAGTTAAAGTGTGTTGTTTAAAATTTCATTTAAATTTTTATTTTTCCGTTTACAAAGAAATTGTTATTATTTACTTACTTATAAATGAAGTTCATATGTTGCTCGCTTGTTTTATGTCTATGGTCGCTCCTTCTGAAGAAACGCATTAATAACCTGTTTGCAGAAGTCTTCCTTTTCTTTCTTCAGCTTTAAAAGTCCTTCTGTCTCAGTGAAGATCACTACCAGTGAAGTTTCTAATCGAATTCTTGAGTTTGGGGGTTCAAAAGCATGTTCCTCATTTAGAAAATTATGCTAAACAATATTAAAGAATAACTGGACGGCTGCACTTGACTTGCTACCGTTGTTATTCTTCAGCCGCGGTCTCCGGTGCACCAGAGCCCTCTGCCTTGAGCCATGTGTACTGATTGCCTCACCAAGTATATTTCTAAAGCAGATAGAAATACTAAACAAGTTACAAACTGGCAATAATGTAATCACACAGTTTAGGCAAGAAAAAAGGAAAAAATTAGGCCAATTTAAAATAATGCGTCTTTTATGATGATAACAAGGCAGAATTAGTAAAGCACATTTGTCAGCTGCAGCTTCAGTCAGTGTGTGCTGCGCTGGGGAGGCAGGGGCTGCTGCTGCCTCACCTGCCGCTGTGCTAATGCGTCAGCTCCAGCTTCAGTCAGTGTGTGCTGGACTGGGGAGGCAGGGGCTGCTGCTGCCTCACCCGCCACTGTGCGCATGCGTCAGCTGCAGCTTCAGTCAGTGTGTGTGGCGCTGGGGAGGCAGGGGCTGCTGCTGCCTCACCCGCCGCTGTGCTAATGCGTCAGCTGCAGCTTCAGTCAGTGTGTGCTGCGCTGGGGAGGCAGGGGCTGCTGCTGCCTCACCCGCCGCTGTGCTAATGCATCAGCTGCAGCTTCAGTCAGTGTGTGTGGCGCTGGGGAGGCAGGGGCTGCTGCTGCCTCACCTGCCGCTGTGCTAATGCGTCAGCTGCAGCTTCAGTCAGTGTGTGTGGCGCTGGGGAGGCAGGGGCTGCTGCTGCCTCACCCACCGCTGTGCTAATGCGTCAGCTGCAGCTTCAGTCAGTGTGTGTGGCGCAGGGGAGGCAGGGACTGCTGCTGCCTCACCCGCCGCTGTGCTAATGCGTCAGCTGCAGCTTCAGTCAGTGTGTGCTGCGCTGGGGAGGCAGGGGCTGCTGCTGCCTCACCCGCCGCTGTGCTAATGCATCAGCTGCAGCTTCAGTCAGTGTGTGTGGCGCTGGGGAGGCAGGGGCTGCTGCTGCCTCACCCGCCGCTGTGCTAATGCGTCAGCTGCAGCTTCAGTCAGTGTGTGTGGCGCAGGGGAGGCAGGGACTGCTGCTGCCTCACCCGCCGCTGTGCTCATGCGTCAGCTGCAGCTTCAGTCAGTGTGTGTGGCGCAGGGGAGGCAGAATAAACAGAAGAAAAAAAAAAAAGAAGCCCCTACTTACTTGTCCAATCTATAGACCATATGCTGTTTGAAAATGTGCATTTAGCTTCACATACGCGGTGAGAACAAAGCAATACACAAACAAAGTTTCATACTAACCTTTGTGGTGGCTGTTGTTAGAATTTTCTTCTCCTTTTCTTTGCCATTTTCCAATTTTCCTGAGTCAGAAGTGTTGATTGTTGGATTTAATCCACTGCTAGTGTTGTCAGTCAACCGGTTCACTTCTGGTGCAACCTCTGGGACTTTGGATAGGTTATTGGGTTCGGTTGCAGTCAAAAAGCTAATACCTTCAAGGAGTGTCTGTTTTTCACCCTTCACTGTGACATCGGGTAAAGTGCTGTTTGTCACATTAGATAAAAGATTGAGTTCATTATCTGGCCTTGAGTGAGCAGGCATTTCTGGACTCTGAAGAATTAGAGCGTCGTCTGAACTGAGATCAGGTATCAGCTTGTCCTCCGTGCTGCCTTTAGCTTTAGGGAACAGGAAGTTATTGCTGTGCGGGACGCTTTCCCCCTCCTCCAGTGAGATAAGAGGTGTTGCATTTTCGTCCATACTGCTCTTTGGCAACAACATGCAGCGGACATTATTGTTGAGCTTTTCCACTGTAGTGCAATAAACATTATCCAACAAAGCATCAACCTCTACTAGAGCTCCATCTTCAGGTATTCCCAAAGTTTCACAGGGAAAGTCTGCATCGTCCAACTTTACCTCTGTGGCTTCCACCTTTTCAGCCTTGATGTCCACCAGAAGGTCATGAACTTCAACCCTGACTCCACCTACTGAGCCATTTGGTCCTTTGAAACTCTCCTCAGGCCCCTTCCTGTCTAACAGCAGGTTGCGAGAGTTGGCACTCTCATATTCCGCCTCACTTTCAGGTGTCTGGGAGTTGTCGTTTATTTCACTTATCTCAATGACACTCTTAATGCCGGAAGTCTGAGCAGACAGACCCGAGATGGTGCTGACCAAACCTTTCTTCCCTTTCTTAATATTCTCCTCCTCCTGGCGCTGATACTCTTCGTACATCGTAGCCAAGTACTCTTTATGTGCCTCATATGTCACCTACAAAACACAATTCATCATATTATAAACTGAAAAGCTTGTCAAAATAAAATTTGCAGGAGGAATGTCTCCCTCAGCAGCAGAGGTCAGTGTTTCTCTTTGTTGTGTAATGCCCACCTTAGAGTGGGCTATGGAGAGTGTGTCCACCCACACACGCCATCCACCCCATTCATACTTAATGGCGTGGTAGAGGAGAATACGGAAGATGTTGTACACCATGTCAGAGATTTTCTGCTCCTCTGAGTTTTTAGGATTGATGTAACAAAGAGAAAACATCCAGTCCTGCCAAACGGAGCACTGCAGCAGACACCTGCAACAGACACATACCCCAAAATCAGGAGCAAACACTTATTGTTCAAAAGCTGATCCTTTTATGGTCAAAAGTGTGCACTTAAACAGCCCCTTTTCTATGTTCTGTAAAGGCCCAAAGCAGTTATGGTCATTGGTCCCAGTCCACCCATTCACAAACCAATGGCATTTATGCCATCAATGCCATTTAAATGCATAAGCTAACCAGGCAGGGACTACAGTCTCTAAACTTGATTTTCTGATCCTCCGATAAGAGGATGAGCCTGTGCGCTCCCGACACTTTATTGTTAATAATGGAGCAACTGATAAATTAAACGCATCTGTCGCAGTATGTATAGATCCTTCTTCAGATTATTTTTTTTAAAGAAATTACTGGTAAAGTTGCATTGCTTATTAAAAACAAGACTGTTACCATTTGTTGCACATTTACACAGCCAAGACTTGAGATGATGCCATGAGTGCTAAATTGTTTCTTAGCATTTTAAACATTTAAACGTATCCACTAGTTTAAGAATTTAGCACAACAAATAAAAGAATGCAATAAGCATTTTCAGCGGTGTTGAAATAAATGTTAATTACAATTTTGGTCCAGTAACTAAGTAAAGTAATCCATTACTTTGTAGAAGTAATTTACCCAACTCTGATAATTACTACTATCAGTGGGTAGAAAGTGATTCAACTCTGCTCACCGTCTGTTCTCGCGGCTGCTGCTGAAGAGCTTGATCATGTCTGAAAGAAAGAGGCGTCGAACGTCCATCAGCTCGGAGCTCGGAGCGCAATTCTTCAATAAGGTTGCAACCACCTTGAGAATCACTGGCACAACATGTGTGTAGACAGAAACAAGCCCACTTTGTCAGTTTTAATGAAATAACTCACATTTATGAACAAAGAAGGAAACTGTTAGAAAAGCATACTTGGATTCTGAATCTTCACAGTGGAATCGGGTTCAAGATGAGGTTTATGAACCACCTGGGTGCATACCTGTTCTGTCAGAATCTAGAGCAAGATACAGAAAGAACATGTGGAATGTTTTGCACATAACGCCTATATTAAAGTATTGTCAAAGCTTCTGAAAGTTGATTATGTTCTTACCTCATAAAGAGTGTTGTATATAGTGACAGACAAAGTGTTGGTGTGCATCATGAGCTTCTCACCCAGAAGAGTAAAAAGGCTGTGCGTATGCATGATCTCTACTTTCCTTCTGTGGACACACAAATAATTGAAATGGTGTAATAGCTTGTCTGGAGCTTGAAAACAATCAAGTGTCATCAGCTTGCTTCCCTGGTTTTCACCCAGCTAGGTGCTAGATTTAAAAAAGTCAGAAAATCTCTGCTGTCACAGATGGGGTGTAATTGCTGGACGTGTATTGGATAATGAAGTCAGTCTGTCAAGAATGGCTCCAGGACACAAAGGCATAACAACGCTGAATAGGTTCAACAGTTACAAACTGCACCTGTAAGCAACACCGTTACGGTGCAAACAGCTGTTAATGGCCAAGGATTTCAACTTCACCTCAACTTTCCAACACTTTTCAAAGGTAGGAAAAGTGAACATGTTGGCATAAGAAGCTTCCCCCCCCCCATATGTATGTGAACACATGGAAGGTTTAGAAAAGAAAAACGGATGAAATACAAAGCAAATATGTTCAAAACAAGCCCAATTCACTTTGTCAAACAGGGAAATGTCATTCTCCTTTTGTCTGTGTGTATTTTTAATAAATAGAATTGAGAAAATAAATACAATACTGTTGTAGAGACGTAGTGAGAGGCACACATACTTCATTCTAAAACTACTAATCCAAAATCATTTAGAAGTATTCTGTTTTCGTGAGCTTTAGTCAGTATTTCAGTGCTACTTGTAAAATCAAGCCAATCCTTACTGTAAAACTGAAGCATTAAGATTGATTCGGTGAAATGAAAAATGGGCAAATTTCTATGGGCTACGCAGGAGGTCTGCACAAAAATGTTTAAATAGTATCAACCATTGTTAGAATTTTGCATGACATGGTTTTCCTTTTTTTCCTTTGTAATAATGATGATCATTTTTAGATAACTACGCTTCATCTTAGCGCATTTGCTTTTTTAAACACTTCAAAGAATTGCTGTCTGCTTGGTAACTTTCTGTTGATGAAACACTTTCACATGAGCAGCCTCTTGCCAGTTTCAGTAATTTGGTTATTTTTATGTCAAAGTTAAATATTATGGGTATGAAAATTATTTTAAATATATATATTTATTTTATTTGGGGCCCCCAACACCTTCGATTCCCCACCATTGCCTAATGGTAAGTCCGCCCCTGGATACTATATCACCGGTATGTCATAACTTCAGTAACTTGCATTATCCTTACAATAACTTCACAAGACACTTACCACACAAAGGTCAATGGTACATCCCGTTTTCATAAGGGCCACCCCTTAAGGTGGCAACACAGGCCTCAAGCGAACTGCAAGACACACTTGCGTACCTCTTAGGGTGTGGCTGCTCCTCTAAACAACCCTCTACGGCCCCGATAACCCAAAACCCAGAGACACCATTTAGGGTTAACCCCTGCATGGGTTCATGTGACTAAAGCATAAAACCGTGCCAGTTGTATTAAACCGGTCATACCATGATTTTAATAAGTCTTTCAGAGTAAACTATATCCATATGTATGATTATATATTAGCTTTGGAATAATAAAAATACATAATTTATGACATAAGAGTTACTTTTGTGGACTCTTTTCGTAGCCGTAAGTAAAACGACTTGATCTCTGAGGCGTTTTACAGATCACCGCTGGCTCCGCAGAGAAAGTGTGTGTGTGTGTTAGTCTGGGGGCGGTGCAGGCAGACTCTTCCTGAAAGGGGCCGTCCTCAACCTATGACATCAGCTCGTGAGAACTTGCTCTTTTCATGGGTAGGGGAGGGGCTGCTGCAGAGAGCACAGGTTTTTAGAGGATTACTCAAAATGCATGAACAGATCAAAATACTGCTTTAAGGTTAATCATAGTGAGGAATGAACTGACTTAAACACTAAAAATGTTGTTTTTTTTATAGTATGGCCAATTAAAAGCTGTAACTAAATAGAACTGTATTCAAACGCATTGGGTTCCCAGTTTGCCCTTTGACACCTTTAAAATTACACTCACTTTTTTCTTCCACTAGTGCCACAAGAGATGTGCACTCATTAAAACTTGAACATAACATTCCCTTTCATATACATTTTGATTATCTATAAAATGTTCAGGTCAGAATAATGATCTCTGCTCTTTAACACAAAGAAAAAAGGTGTTTTGCTGACATAGCAGTATATAGTTTGTTATTTATTTTGGTCTGTAGGACTCTGAGTTGACCTTCACCCACTATTCTCTAATGGGAATTAAAAGATTTAGGGCAAAACGCCAAGAGACGGATGTGTTCCACAAAGGAGAGCGTGGTAATATGCAGAAGTGGCGCCTTGTCAACCATCTTCTGATTACCGTGACACAGGAACAGATGACTCATCTCTATGAATTTAAAACTCTACGTATTCATTGTTTTTTTTACCTTTCTGAAATTGCTATGGTCGCTGCATTGGCGCTAAAGCTAAACATTAGAGGAGAAAAAAAGCTGTTTAGTTACATTTAGGGAACGGATTACTTACTTGTGTCCCAAGTGTTTCAGTAAGTAACCAAGGACTTTGAGGGACTGGACGCGAAGGTTTTCATTCTTGGAGGCCAGGAGCTTGTAGATCACCCTAAATCAAACACACATTAGCAAAATCTGACATCCCTGTCACTGAAAATGCCCAGAACCAGCAGGCTGACAACCTCCTTTAGAAAGAACACATTTGCATTAACACTCACTGTAAACTCAAATGAAAACAGGATTCTTGAAAATAGTGTGCATATCTGGATTTTTTTTTAAGATCACTCAGAGGAAGTTTGATTGTTCAATCTGTGAAACCAAAGTGCCAACATTGATGCTTTTCTATGTCACTTTCTCTTTCCTCAAATATGAAATATTCATGCATTACATGCGCATAGTGACAGCTAAAGAATTAAGTGTTTAGATTGATGTTAGAAAATCCCTGTTCATTTTGTGCCTGAACATCATGTCTTTCTCACCGTATGCCATTTCTCTGGTCAAAAGCAGGGATCATGGAAGCTGGATGCTCAGACATAAGCGCCACCACCAACTGCAACACATCATGCAGATTGTCATCCTGCAAGGCAAAGCCAGATAGGAAGATAATTACAGAGATGAAGGAGCACAAAAGGGAGCAGGCGAGGAGGGAGAATGCAGCTTGTTCACTGTGCAGTTTGTTCTATATTAAGACGTAATTTGTTGGACCTATTGTCAAGGGAGCAGGAGTACAAAAGGGAGCATAGATTGGAGCGAAGGTGTCCAGGCTTTCTTTTTTCAGAGTCGCTCATAAGACACTTCTTCCAGGTCAGGCAAGAAGTAACATTCCTGAAGCGAGTCTTTGGCTGCCCTATGGCAAACCTCTAGGTGAAGAATTAGTTGGTATCTTCCAATTCAGTGACAACTGACAAGCAAAGAACGTTGACTTCTCTTCATGAAGGCATGCTGTTGTGTAAGCTGCTGTTAGTGCTTCTTTGCAACTATAGGAATGAAAAAGCAGGTAAACAAACCCTCAGGGAGAGCTTTAATATGGAGAGAAATAAGTATCACTCCGATTTGTGCATACGTAATTCTTCATTTGTTTGTAACTTTAGGTTTGTGCGTACATAGTTCTTGATTTGTTCGTAACTTTGGATTTCTGTGTGTGTAATTCTTGACTTGTAACTCATACAATACATTTTGTGCAGAAGTACCAAAATTACAAAATTCAAAAAAAGGCTAAATACAATTTACGCATGCACAACTTAAAATGATAAAAGGCTTGAAAATAACACACACACATTTTAAAAAATTAGGCACGGATCGCTTGTTCGGCACAGACAAAACCACATTTACACAGAAATCTTATATGAGCCTCTTTTCACGTCTCCCAGATTTGTGTGTAAATGCTGCGTTTAAACGCTGCTGGGATGCTGGGTCATCAGAGTTTTCTTATCAGTTGCTCTGAACTTAGATTGTGAATAATTTCTGGTTAAACTTGACATTTCCCTGCTTTCTTAAACAGATATGCCAGCAAATTAATAGAAAAAAGTCTAAATAAGCATTTTCAAAACACTTGTCCCTTTAAAAATACTAATCTTTTCAGAATTGAACGTTTCCTCTCTGCAGCATGTGGGGAACCTGTGGAGGTGCTTTGAGTTTTAGTGGATGATTAGTCAGTGAAACTCAGTTCATGCCGTGCAAAATTTGGACAGATTTCTCTCATTTTTGAAATTCTGTTTTTGTGGGATCAATGAGCTAGAACCCCAATTTATGAAAAAATAAATAATTGAAATCAATGAAACAGTGAGCCCTGAATCTATATTCTATGAAAGTTTATTTTTTAATGTAATTATGGAAACGAATACACTTTTCCATGATATTCTAAATTTTTGAAAACGCCTGCATTTATTCTTCCTTTTTTCCTTACTTTTAATTAACTCTGTGCAAACAAACAGCAGTCCTGCTTTGACAACATATCCCTTTAACAATTAGCTAACACAGTAACAGGATCCCTTCTTTTCCAAACACCTTTGACAACTGCTCTTTGAGTTTGCCACACTAACTCTCATTAGATAAAATATGCAACATTTGACGTTGATCCATTCAGATTATAATATAGATAAAACACGTTTGAAGAAGTCAACGGAAAATTTGTATTCCCAACAACTGTCTTTTCAGCATTGCTTTTTAAGTAAAGAAAGGACCATTCCTTTTTGAATAGTTTGGTTTTGGATCTATCTCAATATTCATCAGATGTGAGAAATGCCTGATAGTTTATCAGCGGTTTCATACAAAGAGAAAATTCTTCCTATTGTCTAAATGTTGTTAAAACCTGATTGTGAGTAGTCGGTTAATGTCTTTGTTCTGTTATCTGAAAAAGTGAAAACATAACAGCTGCACAGTCCTCTAACACTCAAATTAACCTCTTAAGAGTCTTAAATAAAATAAAAAACCAAAAACATCTGTGCCCTTGAAGTTTAACTGTGAAATTGCCAAACTAAAAAAGTATGCAAGTTAAGTTGGAATATTAAAAAAACATGTACCTCATGCGTTGTAAGCAAATAGTTCAAGATGCCTTGCAGTTCGTCCTCCTTTACACCCCGGTCCTAAAAGAAAGCAAAATTAAAATGATTCCAAGCAATAAATGCAGTACAAATGAAACAGCTGAGAAAATGGAGTAAATAAAGATATGTTAACTTGGTAAACCTTTAGAAAATCAACATAGATACCAATCAATCAACATAAATGTTATATTTTACGATTTATTTATTTTTTAATAGTTGTGCTTGAACTATTAATTCATTAATTCTTATATCGCAAAAAACCAGACGCACAGCCAAAAAAAAAAGTCAAAATGCTTCTTCCTTCTTCCATCCCATTGGTTGCCAGTTACAAAATCTGACAGGATAATTATTATATGTTGAGACTTGGCATGCTGGGGAGGGGGGCAGCAACTTGTCAGTTTAAACTATGCAGCAAGAAGGCCCCAATTAATGTTTAATAAGTAGTCCAGTACTTTCTTTGTTCCTTTATTTAAGAGATGATCAGTTTTAGGACTGAAGAGTTCTCACTGTCTATGCCTGGCATCTGTCAACAAAGGAAAAGTTGCTCCTTCAGTCAAACCAATAACAAAAACAGAGACGAACAGCAATTAGTCTCATTTGTAACGCTGGAACAAACATGTTTGGCATCTTGACTGAAATGATGAAGTAATCACGTACCAAAATTAAACATTTATTTCTTCTCGAATAATCAAAGTTTTTATTAATATTTTATGGCACAGATGGTTTTCAGAATTTATTATAGAGCAGATTAGCAGAAGTTATTAAAGCGGGTAAAACTGGCACGATCTCTATTTCCCCCTGTGTCAAGTGTGAGACTGTGATGGATGGGTGAAATCTGCTGGAACAAACCTTTAAAATGAGCTGCTTGAGAAAAAGCAGAATGAACGCCCGCAGAGAAGTTACTTCCTTCTGTGTTGGTCTTGGACCATCTGTAATTTGAGAGAAGCTAATCAACACTTAGGAGGAAAAGACAACAACACCATCACACAACTGCAGGTTTGGTCACTGTGTGTGTGTGTGTGTGCGTGTGTGTGTGTGTGTGTGTGTGTGTGTGTGTGTGTGGGTGTGTGTGTGTGCATCAAATATGTTTCACCAGTTCTAAACAAACCTCCAGTACAACTTCACAAAATCTTTTACATACTAATCTTTTCCGCGCATATGACTTAAGTCAAGGTGAGGTCATTAGGTGCATCCACCCCATATTTATTTATCATTCATGCCACATTAAACTCACAGTGTCTCCAAGCAAGCCTTGGCCACAACAGAGTGGCAGGCAGCCAGCCCAAGGTCAACTTAGTCACAGCTGTCCATCACACCGGCCAACACCTCATTAAAACTACCCAGAATTCCTCTGTCAGTTTAAGGTCACTTTGAAACCCTTGAAGACCCCCCCACCTTTGATCTATTTGTCCTACAGACATTTTGCTGCATGAGATGAGCCAATTAGACATGTAGGTGTGCTTTTGTGTAAATAGAACAGTATCATGTTATTATCAGCACAGTAAGTATATGTTATCTGAGAGTTGATTGTGCACGAAGCGAGTAAAACACATTAATATATTTATGAAACTCAAAAGGGCCAGAGAATGTAGGAAGTAGTGTAACATTTTATGATAATTCATGTTTGAGCTCGGTAACACAAAGGCAAGACTTTGGTATGAAGTCCGAGTGTGTTAACTCATTTTGTATTTTTCCTGCTCAACAACCCAGGTGAAAAGCTACTCACAATATCTGCTCCAACTGCAGAGTTATTACACAGCAGTAACTAGGTCAAATAAAACCACAGAAGCAATTCAGAGAAAATTGGCCACTTTGCTCAGGGCTCCCTTTTCTTTCCAGTGCTGATAAACTCCAACCTTCACCTCGACTGAACACATGCTCCCTTGAAGTTATGACGGTGTTATGATGACAAATCAAATAGTAGCAGACAGCTGACCATCCTGATCCTTTCACCAGTGAAAGTAATAAAGGATGAATCTCCATGAGCTTGAAGGAGCAAAGCTAATGCTGAGGCATGATGGCGGTGATTAATAGCGAGAGAGCAGCAAACCCTGTACAGGGACAGCGCCTGACATGGAAGAGATGATTGGAACATTATTACCACAGTTATGCTCATGCAGGAGCTGGGCAAACTCTTGTTTATCATTCATAGATTGCATCATTTCCTGCATCTCCAGGGTGCAAAAATAAAAGGAACGTGAAAAACGCAATTTAGCCAGTGACCATAACAAACTTGAGACAGGAAGAATAAGGTTCATTTTCTGTTCCAACTCAAATCTTATAAAAGAAAAAAAAAAGCTCTATGATAGTTTATGGCTGTAGTTCAGTCCCACTAGCTGCCTTCTTAGCTTAGCCTAAATTTGGTTTAACCCTCTGATGCAAAAATTATGAAAGTGTTTTATACTTTCTCATAACATGAGCAAATGTTCAACTTTTGTTTTTCAAAAATATATATTTTTCTTAAAGTTACAAACATGTCAACTGCACTGAAAACACTTTTTTCAAAACTGCGGTTTTCTTGGTGGTTTATCTCAATAGCAATCATTTTATTCTTTGGTCACTTGGAGGTGAAAACAGGTCTGTACGATTATTCCAGAGGTTTTTTCTTCACCGTGCTTCCATTCCTAATATATTCATATCATATGTTCTATTGTTTTGTTCAGCCTAAGCAAGGAATTTATCAGTTAAACTTTCACAATATCCCGTGATAGATTAAAGTGATGGATCAAGTTCCCTAAAAGGAGGTCTATTCTGTAACAGGTACTAAAGGTGATTTTTAGGGAAAATTCACAATGGCGATCTATGGGGTCAAAGGTCAACACATTGTTGGTTTTAGTTGTAGACTTAACCTTGTCGCTTGTGTGCAAACTTCCCTGAAGATCGGTCAAAGAAAAATCTTCTCTTATTGTGTAGGAATTTGAAAATTGTAACATTTGGCCACAAAATGATCGCCAAGCCATAGGTTCTGTGGCCATCCCAAAGTAGTTTTAAAACTTTCTTTGGATATCGCTGACATGTGCGTTTTGGTTTCATTAGTTGTTTTTGAAATATATTTTTTAGATCATAAGATATTTTGGCCCCATTAATGATTTTTAGCATTTCATCCACTGTAATGTCATTATTTTTTGAGCAGATCATTAACTTTATCAAAAAGTCATTTTCACCAGGTGTGTGCAACTTTTCAGTATGTGGCGGGGGCAAAATTCTCACTCAAACACGCAGTATGACAGATGGACTGTGAACAGAAAATATTGTCATTGGAGTCCATGGCTGCTGCGGCCATAAAAACATAAATGTATCATAAATTAACAACCAAGTCTACGAAATAAAAAACACCCAAAGACAAACAGAAAAACCTAGATCTCAAGTCAAACATTTGCACACTCATTTAAACTTTAACTGATTTGAAAATCTGGCTCTGTTTCTTGTGTCACCAAGATTCCAATTATTCTTTTTTTATTTCACAGTCCAGACTGTAACTGAAAGGCCTCCATGTAGTAAAACCCCCGAATCAATAAAAGCAACCAATTCCTTGTTAATTAACTGGATATATTCTCCTGATATTTTGAGGGATAACAGTCTAAAGTCTTTGTGACTCCATTTTATAGTAAGGGCATATATCTTTGTGCAATTGTGTCCATCTCACTTATTTCTAGAAAGCAAAACAGAAACAGTGGAAAGACGGAGAGAGAAGTAAAAGAAGTGAATTCAAAGGAAATATTCTGCCAGCTGTGGGAACATGTTGCTGGATGCGGGAAGTTGACGGATGAGCACCTGTCTATGAATGATGGAAGCAATTCTGAGTTATAACCAAATGATACATGGCTTTAATTATATTTCATTTTCTATCAAGACCTGCAGGGAAAGAGGATGCTCTTTCAGATAAAAAACCAGTAGCTGGAGGAGATCTGTTTCAAATGCCCTTTCTGTCACATAATTCAACACTTCATTATTTGCTTGCCTCCCTTTCCTTCCCCCCCCTTTTGTGTTTGTGTCATTTCTCAGTTAAAGACAAGGAGAAAAAGTGTCCTGCCAAGTTAAATGATAAAATTCTTTACAGCAGGAATGTCATCCATTTTGGGAAGTCTTGCTAAAACCCCTAAAACCCTCACAGACTGGTGCCTGCAACCTTACGTTTCAGGAAAGCTCAGGTAGAAGGTGACTGAGAAGCTTGCTTACACATTTATAGTTAGATACAGTATTACCTTTTTCGTATGTTTAAAAAGCAACGACCAGACTTCCTCACGAGGATCTCCTCTCTGTGCCCACATTGTTCCCCTTCAGCACACATTTCTGATAAAGACTCTTTATCTGCATTTTCAATGAACTGAGTCAAGACGCTACAACCATGTGAAGGTTGGAGACAGAAGCTTACATCAAGTGTCCAAACCATGGAAGATTAAAATGATCACTGCACAAGTGTTGAACCCTTTTACACTGGAGCCTTAGCTCCATTGTTCACATTCTTTCAACTACCGTAGCTCTTCAACCATTTATGCAATTAAAGTAATTCCAGCGGCTTCCCACTGATATGCAACACTTTGCAGTAGTGAAACGCATACACAACCTACGTAAATCAGCTGATTCTGACACGGCGAAAGGCAACTTTATGCTGTAACTTAACGTCCGTGACAAGTTGCATAACAGTACAAACCCAACGTCAGAACCAGCTTATATATGGTGATGGCTAAAGTTACAACCGCATATGCCTAAATGCCACTACGTGGCAACCAAATGCAAGTTTTTCAGTAACTTCAGCCGGTGGCCGAGCGGCTGCTTTTTTTTCGAGATGTGGCAATCGCCTTTCGCATTACTCGTTGCGTGGTGGCTGGAAAGGTTTTGAAAAAAAGTTAACATTTTACGGCGTCCAAACGATTTATTTATTTATTTTTTAAAATTGCCATAATAGGCATTGGAAATCCAGCAACAATGATTTTATATACTGGGCAAATGGTGGCACTTGATATGGACCGCCACCTTCTGGAGACATTTACCCATCGTCCAATCAGAGCTGCTGCTGGCTGCCAATCCGGTGTCCACTGCCAGCTGTGGCGCAATTTTGTAACGGCGTTATCCTGCCTGGCTAATTGTCGCCTGACTGCCACTTTCTACATTCATGACCACGCAAATAATATTTTTTTTAAAATTGGGCGGCCTCATGAAATCTTGAAGACTCAGCTAATGTCTCCCCATAGCATAAACGGTTGAGAAATGACAGTATTTAAAAAAACGTGTTATTTAGCTATCACGGGCAACATCTCCAGTGATATAGGCTCAACAGCTTCTCTCAACGCCCATAGTCATAACCTTCCTCTTCCTTAAGACTGCATCAACACAATGACATATAAACAGGTCCTTAGACATGACTGAACCTCATCTCAATTCAAACTCTTGTGAAATACCACATTGTGTCTAAGCCACAGAAAGAAAGGGCTTTCAACCTCATCAAATCCCATTGAGACACCATCCTCAGTCTTGTATTATAGCATCAGCTCCCCACCTAATCCACAGATAATGTTCACATCCATCCATTTTCAGAACCCGCTTAATCCCTTTTGTGGTCACTGGGCTGCTGGAGGCAACCCAGCGACTGTTGGACATAGGTGGGGTACACCCTGAACATGTTTCTGAAGAGCCACACATACATGCACACCTACAGACACTATAGAGTCACCAATGAACCTGTGAAGGATGACTTTGGAGTGCGGGATGTAAGCCGGAGTGCCCGGATAAAATCCATGCAGAAAGGTCCCAGCTGGGGTTTCAACCAGAATCTTATTGCTGTGAGGCAAATCCACTAACCACTACTCCTACGTGCAGCCCAAATTTCACATCATTGCAGTTAAACTTCCCCAAAACTTAAAGTAACATTACAAAAAGCAATAAATGTTAGTACAAAACAAAATATGTATAATAAATAAAACATTTGACAACATTTGACTTTGAAAAGCAGGATGAAACCAGGTCAAATTTAGGAAAGGACACGAGCCAAAGTCAAGATATGTTGTTCAATGAGCCAATAATGTCCTTGATAAGTTCATCCAAGAAATCGCTATTAAGAAGGCGACCGATCCCAGTCCTCTATCAAGTTTAATGGTCCAAAGCAGAGCCTGTGAGTGACTTCTACAGTTTTAATAAATATCAAATATGAATGTATTTGATACATAAAAATGGCTACCAGAAAAATAGAGATTACTTTTGGATTAAATCCTTTCTGACAATCTGAAGAGAGCTGTGTCAACATCATTTAGAATTTCCCCTTCAGCAGGAACATTTTATTGAGCCTTGGCACAGTATAAACAGAGCTCTCTGGCCCAATATGAAACAACCTTACAACGCAGGTAGTTTCAAAAAAGAATAATGGATTGTAACAGGGAAATGACAGTTCAAGGACACGTTTTTTTTCCTCTGCTCAGTTTGCTTGGCAGCACTCTGTTTTACACTCCTGGGCGACGTTTCAGAGATGCAACACCCACACTGAGCACCCTGTTGGGATGACAATGTCGATATAGTGCGTCTCTTTCACTGTCATCTCCCAAGATGGCCAGGTCCCAACACCTCACAGACTTGTGTTTCTATGTGGAGAAGAGTCATCTCAAATGTGGGCGAGCCGCTGCCATTTCAAGGCACTTTGGTTTATGAATGAATTACTCCACAAAGAAATCATAAGCTTTTGGATGGAGGAAAAAAATAATAATATACCCAGCAACCCAAAAAAGCTATATTTCCTTGTAGAAAAGCAAGTACACAATAAAAAGGGAAGTTAGATATGCTCACCAATACCCTTTGGAGCTATTCCACTGCTGTCTGCTGGATTGGTGATCCAGTAATAGTACTTCAACATGTGCATGAGCTGAAGGACTGTCCCAACGCGGCGAATCGTGCTGTAAATGGTTGCTGTGCCAATGAATTCGGCAGAAAGGTACGTATATAAAGAGAGTTGAACCTGAGAAAAGGAAAAACAAAACTTATCACACTTCATAACTATACATTATCAGTGAATGTTCTCATTCATCCAGGTGACTTGGTATTAAAGTTGAGTCAGTGAGAAAGTGTGTGTGGTAGCCAGGGTGGTGCTGGCACTGCAGGCTCTTCCTGAAAGAGACTGTTCCTCACTTTGTGGGATAACAGTGTGAGAACCCACTCATTTTCATGAATTGGGAGGGTCTGGTGCTTAGAGCGAAGGGTTTTAGAGGAACACTCAGATGAGTGATTGGATCAAAAACCAGTTTTGGAGTGTTTAATATTACAATTCAATTAAAAGCTTTAAAAAGTTGATTTTTCATAATATAGGCCTTTAAAATTAAAACAAGTTTCACTTTTATACTGTATCCTAGTGGACCAATATCTGAATTAAAAACACTAAAAAGACTGTCACATGATAGGTTGTTTCTTTATGCATTTAAAATCACAAAACTTATAATGCTTAGATATAATTGTCACAGGAAAATACCTACAACAGCATGATTTATGATGTGGACACTTTAACTAATGCATTGTTTCAGCTTGCATGAATAATGCAGTAAGTTTAAAAAAAAAAGAAAATAACAACACCTGTACTTGCTGGTCACCTCATGAAAGAAGTCGGCTGTTCAAATTCACTTCAGCTAAAATGCTTCAAGTCATTTCTATTCCAAAGCCCTCTCTCATTTTCCACCTTATTAGTGAACATGGTCACAGGTTTGCTTCCAGACATGAACCCATTTACTGCTTTGCTTTCATTTCTTTGTGGTTTGTCCCCATGAAATGCATTGGCCACTTTGATAGCACATCTCATTTTTGATGCCTCATTTTTCAAATGAAAACCAAAAAACACAAAACAACAAAAAACATTTAAAAACAGTAAGGCAAATAGGATGCGTTTAATGTTGTCTACAATTTGTGAAATAAAAAACATTGGTTTTTTTCAGCTTGAGGCATTTTGTTCTTTATAATGTGCTTTGAACAAAAAAAAAAGAAAGAAAACCTTTTGCCAAGAATGTGAAAGCTCGAAAGGCCAGCAGCTCCTGCAGCAGCTGCATTGTTTGTCTGGATGGAACATTGTCACAGTAACGAAATGAACAATTGCATTTATGCCATTTGGAAGTTCCAGGCTATAAATCTCTTGTTACATTTTTGTTTTCTCTTACAAAAATGTCAAAAGTATTAATCGTGTCTTTATGAATGTTCCTTTTATTCACTACTGTCAGATAAAAGGCAGGAAATGCAGTGAGCTAGTATGGATTAGTGTAGTTGTTCACCTCCACAGAGAGAAGGACAGGCTGCACCTCATCTCAACTTAGCCAAGACAATGATAAGGCAAGACAATGTGGAAGACTATTTGTCTTCCACTGCTGCAGCTGATAAAACATCGAAAGCTCAGAAAACTCATCTCCAAACTCAGGTTTTAAGTTTTTGATGCGTTTATGAAAGCTGATGAATACAATGTTAAGAATCAAATAAGGAGAAAAAAAATGTCTAGTAAGATTACAGCTAATTTTATGTCCTTTTTTGTAACCATCTAAAATATAAAACCCCTTTGAATGTTTTTTTAATAATATGTCTTAAAATAAATAATCACAAAATGAATAAAAAGGGAGTCCACAAATTGTAGGCAGGGTTTGTGTTTCAGGCTTTGCTGCAATGTGCCTCAATAAAAAGACAAAAAAAAAAGAAAAGAAATATTTTAAATCCCGGTAAATTATTTGGAGAATCCCTCAAGTTACAGCAATGCATCAATATTTAAAAAGAGGTAAAAAATATGACTTTCAAATGTTTTGTCATGTATCATCCCCTTCAGCACATTCTTAGAACAATGTAAGACTAGAACATGCGCTCATCTCCAGGATCTGTTGACTCTGGAAGGTCCCATACCTGCAGGATGCTCACCTTGGCAGGGGTGTGAATCCAAATGGCAGCATTAAACAGGATGTGGTCACACAGCTGCTTCAGCATTGGAGCTCCCAGTGTCAAACTATCAAGGTATTTTGCAAAGGACAGGAACTGCTCCAGCACAGGGCGGGTGATGTGGACGCGGGAGGACTACAGAGACAGGCACAATTAAATAATGAGTATAACTAAGACCTATCCGCTGTAAGCATTTATGCATTTTCAGCCCCTATGGTAACTGTACAGAAACGTTGTTTCAAGTGGTTAAAACAAAACAAAAAAAAGGTACAATGTAAACAAAAAATGTATTTTCAACTAAACAGGATTTTTTTTTCAAGTTAAAATGTAAAATCTGAAGCTATTTAGCATTACAAAGAGAAAAAAATAGCCATAAGAAATTATAATATACAATATCAATCACACACTTTGTAAAAAGGAATAACATGTATTTTCTGTCAATGCAGTCCTTTATAGATTCTGATTGGTGATTACTAAATAATTAGTACTACCTAGTTTAGCCTTCAGTAAAAATAAAAAATGGTTTTGACGCTTAACCAAAATTAAAAAAAAAAAAAAAAAAATTCAATCCATGCATGTTGTCTTTTTTAAGACGATTCCTCTTTTGATGAGTAATGATTCTGTTCATGTCTGGCACTTGCTGGCAGGTCCAGATGGGGACGTTGTGAAAGCAGGGGAGAACGTAAAAATCAAGGCAGAGGAATGAGGGAAGGTGTGGTATAAACAGATCTTGAACAGATGGTGCAATATTTGAAAGTGTGAAAGCTGACAACAGGAGGGAAGGAAGCAGAAACGACAGCTCAGGTGTCTGGCTGTTGGTTTACGGCGTCTAAAAGCAGCAGGCAGGAAGGCAAGCTCCCATGTGACAAAGTAGAGTAATTTCTCAGAGAAGCAGGAGAGCCAGAACCCTCCGGAAGAAATAAATAAATAAAGAATGACATAAAATTGGTGGAGATGTTCCCTTTCTGGCTCTCTTGAGTTCAAAGACAGATCCAGGACCAGGAAACACAAAAGTGTTGCTTTGATTTTACACACATCAAGACAAGTGTGGGCTGAGAGGCAGGCAGGGTTTACAGCTTCAGATTCAGGCAGTGCTTGACAAAACTGCACACAGTGTTAGCCATACAACTATTCCTGCAGGCTCTTGAAACAAACAAACAAACAAAAAACCAATACAAGCATTGACAGATTTGCCTTCAGGTACAAATTTGTGGCATCATTTTTTTACAGAATTGTGAAGAAGAGACATTTGCTAAATTTTCAAAGAAACAGCTAAATTGTCTTCCTGAGTAAATAAAGAAAAAGACAGTTGGAAGATATTTATGGAGATATTACTTTACCTTTTCTAGCAGGTACCCGATTACCAAAAAGCCTTTTCCACCCAGCATCTGCTCCTGCATAACCACAGAGCTTTTAAGCAGCTCTACAAGAAAAGCGAGGAGGGTGGCACTGCAAAAATAAAAACAAACATTTTATACAGATTCAACTGTGTAAGACGGTTTGAGTTCGCTGTGAATGAGTTTTTGGGGCAAATGAATATATATTGAAGAAAAGACTTTGTTAACGGCATAAGGAGAGACTGTGGCAGAGGCAGAACCACAAGGTCATTTTCAGAGGATGTCAGCAATCGGAAGGGAATTCCAGCTCACCCTTTTCATCCATACTTCATTCAGGGGGAAAAAGATTCTTTTCCTGGGTTTTATAGGGGCAAAGGGTGGTCTTTGTGGTAAACGGGGTGGTGGAGCTGCGGTGGGGGTTCAAAGGTCCAAAGAAGTGTTGTGAATGCTTTCTTTTTCTTTGTTCTGTTGCCTTTCAGTTGAAGCCTGGTGGCTGAGTGACAGAGGCTTAGTGACAATACTTAATCACATCACGCTAGCGGTTTCCACTCCAGGGAAACTATAAACAAGACAATACTGTGCATATCATGTGCCGAATCATCTCCCCATACACTGAACCATACACCTTCAGCCATGTTGTGGTCCTGTAAGTCTGTTTACTTTGACGCTGCCGTATGTTATAACTAATGGAATCAGATAGAGCTGGGCAGTACTCAACTCCTGATCTGCCATGTTTGTCCCTCGATCCTTTACTCCAAGCACAAAATTCTTTCAATTTGGCAGAGCACAACTGACTGATACCACCCCTGCTTGGACTTAAACTTGGCAGCAACATCAGAAAAAAAATGAAAGAGATATTATAAAAATCCCTATCTGGGGGTGTCGTTCAAAGCAGAAAATTCTTAAGAAAAGTAGGGAGTTAATTGTCGCAGGAGCTTTGAACTTTAAAGCTCAACGAGCTTCAAAGAGGGATTTAATGGAAGCACAAAAACATATTTAGTAAAAGTGTATGGAAGATGCTAGCATGGAAGCGAGGGAGGAAGAGGCACACAGAGCTTCAGGCGTCCATCCATGTCATTAAACTAACAAGGGATTTGGGAAGAACTTACAGCCTGAAGCTTCAAACAGGCCAACTCTGGGAGATGGGAATGAAAAGGAATGGAAAAAGCAAGGCAATAAGATGACAAGTGGCCTGCAGCTTTACCAATGTTGTTACAGGATACAGAAAATCTCAGACACATTATTTGGTCCAAAAGATTTTCATATACCATAGAGAAGGAGTCCAGCTGGGTAAGTCTGGGCTCTCAAACAAGCCAAATAAAAGTTCTGCTTTGGATCAATATAGACAAGGGGTCTGCCACCTGAGGCTCCGGAGTCATGCGTGGCCCTTTCACCCCTTCATTGTGTATCTCTGGCTGAAGAAAAATTAAATAAGAGTCATTTTTAAAAGTAAGCATTACTATATGAGCACTGATTTAACTAGGATTGACTAACTCTATGCATTTATGGGTGAAATGACCCTAGAAGAAAAACTATGTAAAGGTTTTTACATCCCTGCTGACACAAAGAGGCCTTGTTCACTCTGCAAGAAACAGATTTGAAATTCCAACCAAAACTGGTAAAAAGTCTTATTGCTCCGTTTATCTCATGAACCAGAACACATATCTTACTCAGCACAACAATACTTAAAGCTATCCAGGTATGTTCAGGATAACAGCAGTAATGCTACGGTCGCAAATACAACTGCCATCACGCGATGGAGAGGCATCAGCAGAATCTGCCGCTGCCCGACTTTTTATTTTTTATTTTTGGCGTGGTCATGAACATAGACAGTGGGAGTCAGGCAGGCAGGCGGGAATGATATCATTAAAAAAAGTGGGCGCCACATGGCGGTTGCAACCGGATTGTCGGCCAACAGCAGCTCTGATTGTACGATGTGTACATGTCTCTGGACGGTGGCTGTCCATATCAAGTGCCAACAGATGCCCAGTAGCCTTGCGGTACATAAAAAGTGGACCATTCTGAATCACCGGTCATTCGCAACTCAGATTTTTAAGCACAGGTTATAATCTTATCAATTTACAAATTCATCCATTTTTAGACAACACGCTTCTCAAGAGAGCACAATGTTCTGTCTTCTGTTCAGCATCAACCACAACACATCAATACGCAAGTCTCTGAGTCGCAGTGGTGCTATCAACGCCATGATGAGTTTTATGCAGCATTAATGACGTCTCCCCATTTGGACCCACAGTGGTCACTGACCAGGCACTGAGCAATGTCAAAAAAAAACCAAAAAAAACATTTGGTGTCCGTAGAAATGTGACTTTTTCTTGAAACCTCTGCGATCGTCATGTACTAATGCAACTGCCGCCTCCCGATTACAAATGCAGCCGCGGGGCCACCTGCCGATTTTGATGAAAAACTTGCATTTGAGTCACCGTGTGGTGGTATTTGTAAATATGTGACAGTAATCCAAGTAGGAAAAAGAAAAATTGTTTCCGTCTTGCAGTGTTCAAAATCTTTCGTAGAACTACAGCAGCTGCATTGGGATGATCCTGTTTGGCACAGGATGTGTATGATTATGAAAGGAAGTCATACAAGCTTCTGTCAGAAGTCAAACAACTTTACATTTAGAGAAAAAGAACGTTTCTCTTCATATTTCTGTTTTTATTTATGCTGAAAAGAAAATATAATTCATATTTATTATTAAAAGGAACCAATGTCATGAATGCAAAGCAGTGTCAAATTTTCCTAACGGGTAAAATAAGAATCTTCCTAGATTTTGATCAGTAAAAAAACAGACCAAATGGGTCTTACACTGTTAAAGGTTGCAGATCCCTGAAATAGATCTACCCTTCAGAGACATTTTTATCTATTTCTCACTTGCACTCTGCTCTGTAGCGAATTGTCACACACTTTCAAAGGTGATAATAAGCGATGACAAAGCAAAGTAATAGTAGATGGATGTCAATGTTTTGTTCATGAAGCTCAACTTTTATTTTTCCTGATCGTACAGTCAGATCCAGAATGCAAAGAGTCAATGTTAGTATCATTATTGACAAAGATTCATTAAATCAATACAATATCAATACAAGCTTCTTTAAGTTATAGTAATAGAACCTTAACTAAAGGAACTGATCTTAATATTTATAACAATATTTATAACAATAATAAAACTGTTTTAAATATGCATTTTTGATCCTTTCATTTTCATTCCACTCTGCTCTGCTCATTTGCCACCCTTTCAAAGTCTTCTGCCCCCTCGCATAAATGTTCTAGTTCTGCCACTAGTGCTCTTTTAAAGTATGCATATTTTCGCCAAGATCCAAAAACATTTATGGAAAAAAATCTGAAATGCACTTTACAAAAGACTTGAAACCTTTGTGACATTTTTAGACTCAAACCACAATCTTTATTTTTGCTCCACTGTGCCAGAATGCAATAAAAATGATTCACTTCTTACCAGACAGTAGTTTCCACTTGGCCATCCCTCTGCTGCTGATAGTCCAGCTGAGCAAAAAGTGGAAAAAGCACCTGGATGCCACCAATGGAGTGGATAGCACTGTGGATGGAGTGAGTCACTATGGCTTTCACATCCTGTAAGGAAAATGTAAAACCCATCAGCACACATTTTTACAGACTGAGTGTTCAAAATATCTGGCCAGCATGAATGAATGAATGCATCAGTGCTTGTTGAAGAGTGCACAGAGTGAGGGCGAGGCAGTTGACCTGCAGCATAAGGGCGTGTGGAGAGTGCACAAAGATGGAGGCATTTTCTCGAGGGGAGGACTCCAGGCAAAGCTGGGCATCTGTGGCCTTGGCATTATAGGTGAAGGCAATGTAGCCCGCCAGTTTGCCGTCATACAACACCTGCTTGTGATGCTCAGCAAGATGGATATCACTCTCGGATTTGAACTTAAACGTACTCTGAAACGGACAAAAAAAAAGAGAGCAAGAAATGAAAGAAAGAGATAAAAAGATTGCAAATGACTAATTTAAGGTACATTCACACTGGACACGGCCGGCGTGGCGGGGGCGTCAAGTATCAACTAGATCAAGGAGTAGACAAATGAATTCAATATGGCCACACAATGCCAGGATTTATGTCCTGAACTTCCATCCATTTTCTTAACCCACTAGGGCCGCTGAGTTGCTGGAGACTGTCCGGTTGCTGTTGAAGGCGGGATACGCCCTGGACAGGTTGCCCGCCTGTCACAGAGCCCATGTGAAGCGAAAGAGCTGGTGATGCTAGCCAGCCGCCCGATGGAGAGCATAGCAAGCTCTGCCACACAAGGTCCGGCAGAGAAAGCGATCGTTGTCATGACAGCGAGGCAGAGCTAGCGAGACACTCTGCTGCTTGGCTCTGCCAGGGGAACTCGCTAGCTGCAAGCTATCCTTGCTATGGTGGACCGCGGAGAACAACCGCGCGTGTCGTTGTAGCAGGGGCGATTCCCCAAGCTCTATGGGCTTATGATGTTTTTCTTATTTTCACCAAGACAGTAATAAAAAGATCCTCCATTTTTATTTTTAATTTCCCCCTCCCGGGTTAGATGGAAGAACTGTTTCAAACGGCCATCAGGCGCAGCTCCGCTGCAGAAGAGCTGCACGCTGCTGCACTCTGCACCGGGAGAGACTCTGGTGAACTCAGACACAGCAGCGTGCTTGCCGTTGCCTCCATAGAGCTCTCCAACACATATAAACACAAGCTCCTCCCTCAACATCTTCCACGTTTCCCATGATGTGGTCAACGACTAAAGTTTGTCGGTGGTTGCTCCACAGCCAGGACGTCAAGGCTGTACATTTGATAAGTGTCAAAAGACAGGCGGTAGATGCGAATGTGTGGAGCATAACACTTCCTGCACAAGCACCATATCAGTGTCTCTTGGGTGTTATCTTTTAATTAAGACTTGATGAGAAAGTATCCATTTAAAAATGAAAACTGATCGACACCAAGTGTACCGCAATATGGCGTTTTTTTGGAAAAATTCCTCTCGATTTATCATCGTGGCCCTTCTCATTTGCTACAATCAACAAAAAAGAGCCAGTCAATTTGCTTTCTTTTAGTGATGCAGATCATTCTTGACACAGTTAATAACGAAGCAAGAAAATGGCAGAATTAAGCAGCAGTGTGGGGCTTCATTTCATCAAAAACGTGGCACAGAAAATGGGAGAGAAAGACAGAAAGCAACTGAAATTTCATTTAAAACTAATGAGACATGAAACTGGGCTGTTTTTATTTTACACTTATAAAAAAAAAGGATATGCATATCACTTTATGCATACGGCATCTCATGATTGTGTTCCGCTCATGTGGATTTCATAAAAAGACATTGGGTGCAGCTCTTTGCTCGGCTGCTTTCATTTTGTTTTACTTTGAGTCTTTGGGAGTCTTTCATTTCTTTTCACCAGTGGAACGTTCCTAATGACAATCTTCATCTTCTTCTGCAGAGCGCAGTGATTAAAAGGAACAGAGACTGATAAGAAAGATCAAAGTTGCTTTGATACTACGAATGATTGTTTACCTGCTTTAATTTAACCACGATTTATCTGAAAGATTTATGTGGAGCGATTTCAAATCAGACACTGCTGAATTCTCATGAAGACACATAGAAATGAAAAACATTTGAGAGCTATAATTACCACAAAGTGGGAATTTAATGGCTTATTGACTTTTTTCTCCCCTCAAAGATTTTGTTAAAAAAAGTATGACTTGAGCAGAACTACAAAATTAAGGGTTATGAACATAGCTGCTAAATTATAGCCGACTGAGCTATTAGGCTTTGAATGGGTGGTAATTTTATTGGGAGAAAAGCTGTAAATCAACAATAAAATATGGTTAAATAATAAGTCTTACAACATTTTTAACCCACATTTATTGTTAGTTGTTAATAAAAACTAAACTAAATGCACTTGCTTTTGTTCTACAACAGCATTGACCTTTCCCGAGAAGACTTTTTGAAAATTCATTACTGCTTTGGAAACATGTCTCAAGACATTGTAATGTTTGCAGTCTGTCAATAGTTCAAACGCACATTCATTATGGCTAAAATAACAAATTGCTTATCAATAACAGACTAATCCTAATTCACTCAATCAATTACCTGCTGACAGATGAGCTGAATTAATCTGTCAAAGCACTTTGAAATAAAACATGTTTAATACTGAAATCGATTCCTCTAATCAGATGCTCTGAATTATTAATGAAAGTGAGGAAATGTTTTCACTTTCCTCTGGTAAGCAGCGTGTGGTGATGAGAGGCTCAGAGGCCCCAAGTTACAGTGAAGAAACAGTAAGCCGGTCGCTGATAGACGCTTATGCAACACAACCAGAGTTCAAGCGCCTGCTTTCATGTTTTAAAATCGGGTAGGCTTGTCCCTAAAGGAGAGCAAATGTGCCTTTTGAAAAAGAAAAAAACTATAGCCAACTCAAGCTGTTGGTTAACAATGATGATAGAGCACTTATAAAGGTAATTGTTTCATTTACTTACAAGGAAAAAAGGGATCATGGGATATCAGAGCAGGCTTACTTCTGTGCTAACAGTCCCGCCGAGAACTCAGAGGCAATTTTTTAATGAACTCCTGGCTTTCTGCACAAACTTTGTTTAATTAAGAGACAACTGGGAACACGTTTAAAACAGATCAAAATATGACTTGAGTGGGACTTCAGATATGGAACAAAATTGCCAACAATTTAGTGGTGTACAACTCACATTTTTATTTTTCAACCCGGATCTGTTTCCCATTTTTTCAGCTGTTCCTTAGAAACTGAAGCGTCAATGGAATTCAAACAGAGCTCCTGCGCAAAGCCACAACGGGGTGATGTAAACATTAAATTGGTTAATGAACGTTCCATTTATCTGTGTCAACGCCATGAAACAGAGATGCACCACAGTGAAAACCATCCTTTACAGTCCAAAAACTGGGACAACCCCCAACATTATACAGTATTACCCTGTTTTAATGAAGTTCAGATGTGCATTGGATGTGCTGTTAGTAGAAATATACTCTGATAAGTGCATAGCTGCTCATCAACCAGCTAAGCGACTATGGTTTGGGTTGGGGTCGTTCTCTTACCACCTTCACTTCTACTTTGCGGGAGTGGTGAAGGTAGGAATGCTAACAAACCAATCCAGTGGGGGGGCCTTAAGTCTGTTCAGACTCCTCTCCTGGGGAACGCCTGTTTTCTTCAGACTCGTGCCTCTTGATTGCATCTTCCCATAACTTTTCCTAATACTTTATTCACAAGCACAGTTGACCCTTGCTGCAGGTTCTTGGGTTGTCTGAGCCTCTGGAGGGTCGTAGAGAGGACACTGTCCCTTAAGGGGACTTGTGTCTTGCTGTTCCCTTGAGGCTCATATGGCCACCTTAGTGAAAATGAAACGTACGACTGTCATGCATGTGGTTACATGTGCGCTTACATAGACTTCATTAAAAGTGGTTGCTCGTACCCACGTTGCAGAGGGCGTTGTGATTGCAGCTTTACAGTCTGAATGAGAAGTTGCAATATTTAGTAACTTCAAAAGTATGACACCTATAAATGAATATTTTAATATTGCTTGGTAGAGATGTTTAACTGGCAGTTTAGATAGTGGTAGCTGTTTAGTATTCTTGCTAAATAGTGGGATGAATTTAAACAGAACATAAAAAAATGAAACAATGATGATGCTTTCCCTCCAGCCTTTCACATTTTCTAGTGAATGTCCTGATGCCGAAGTTCCACTGATGGGTCAGACCATTATTTGACCCTAATGTGATCATCATCATTGTTATTATTGTCTGCATCGTCATCTAGGCCTGCTTTCACAGGCTTCTGTTCTTCAGAACTTCTAGATCCATATTTAAAGCCCAGTTGCCCTAAACAGCATTTGGCGCATTCATTTGAGGGCTTCCTATGTATAAAGCACTATGAATAATGTCATCCTTACTTTCTGGATGCTCTTCCATAAAAAGTACCTGTGGTATTTTGAGTAACTTACGGAATCATTGTCCAAAACCAGATTTAAAAACTGATTTTGAATAATTTCATTTACTGCATTTGATGTTAATAAGAATCTTTCCTGGTGTTTTCCTAGATGTTCATGTACTCTTTGGGCTCATTCTTCATCTCTGCATGTTGCCATGCTTAGCAGAGATGGAATAAAATAGTAAAATAAATAGCTATAAACCTCCCCAAGACTTCTCCCTTGCACTCTGCAGTGCTGACTGCAGAGCAAGGTTGGCACAATTTCAATAGGCTAATCTGCCACATGTAGCACACATATGGCACTGGTGATAGAAGGCACAGACAGAAATAACTATGAGCATCACATGAAAAAACATAAAGCCATTTCTTAATTGCTTTGACTAGCCAAATATATGACTAATACATTATGTGCAGTAAATCTGTCAGTGGATGCTTCTTTGATGGACAGCAGAGCTGGCAAGAAATAGGTAATTATCAAGAACAAGCCTGTAAATAATGTATTTTTAAAGCTCCTATTAATTATAGCTTTCAACCCTGTACATCGTCTGATATTTTAGTGCTTTTCTACTTTTTTTCTTAGCATTTTCCCTTTCATCCAAAGATTTCTGATAAACCAGTTGTGTCGCTTTGTAAAACAGCAGTGACAAATGACATGAAATATTAGAAAAATATGCTTCCTTCCTTAGTTTGCCTAAGTCTTTCTACCATCAATTCAAGCAATTTCTGAATAGCTCCAAATGTTTCATATCAGTCATAACACTGGGAATATAAAGTAAAAATTCTAAGTTGATGCTTTAAATGGAATAACCAGAAGTTCATTTATAATCAGCGCACAGTCCTGATCCTGCCTTTTGGAAAAGAGCCTGGGGGACAAGATTCTGCTAATAGATACGTCAGATACAGAACCATACATCACAACGAGCAGGAAAAATGGCTGGTCTTGGCAGCAATAATCTCTGCATTTAAACTAACTGCTTAAGTAAGAGTTTCTATTTAAAAAGACTGTGTGCACACAGTTTCATATGTTAAATATGAAACATTGATGACCAATCCTGCATTGAAATAGTAAACTATTAATCACTGTATAGCTTTAAATGTAGAGTAGCGTAAAGTGACTGTAGATGTTGACTGCTCTTAAACAGTTCTCCTTTAAAAAGAACAAGCTCCCGTTACTGTAACTGTAATATATATATATATATATAGATCTATATATCTATATATCTATATATATATATATAGATCTATATATCTATATATCTATATATATATATATAGATCTATATATCTATATATCTATATATATATATATAGATCTATATATCTATATATCTATATATATATATATAGATCTATATATAGATATATATATAGTCATAAGTACAAAAAGAGACCTTTCCTTGATGGTGCACTATACAGTCCCTCTTTATTGCGTAAAATATGGTACAAAAATATTATTTTTTGGATTAAAATATGCATAGTATCAAATCCCTTTCAAGCAAGTAATTATAGTTTTCAGATCTGCATTCGTGATTTGGTTTGTTTTGTTAGGAAGCTTAAGAATCCTGCACCTGCTGCAGCTGATATAGGTTGGCCCGGGACTTTATCTCCTCAGTCTTCCAGCTATATTCTTCTGTGTACTATTCCATTATTCACAGAGAGCTAGTAATTTACGAGGCCATTTTTCTGAGAGGAAAACCAGGACAAAGACACCAGGCTGAGGAACTACAGCAGAGGAGCGCTGCTCATTGATTTCACAGATGAATAGGCGATGCGGACTGCTTACACGTAATCTAATTTAGTCACCCTTGAGTACAAACCTTATAGCTTGGTCCGAGCTGATGAATTGCAAATATCTGTGCAGGATTGAGGGCTTCGCTGAACACGTAGACAGCTCCTAACTGCCCACAGAAAACTCTGTTAGCATCCGCCGTCTCCGAAGACCCAAGGAAGCACTTATCATAACTCTGCAGAAAGGCCACAGAGACACATTTTGGAGCTTTGGCACTTGGGAAAAAAACGGTTCTTCGGCAATTCGCAAAAAAAATAAAGCACATTTTTCTCTGCAACATGATTTTTTAAAAATACATTCTGGAGAAAAAAAATACAGTTGATGTGTTCAAAGCCAAATGATCATATTAAAAAGAATACACCAAAAAAGACACTTACCTAAAGTGGAAATCTATGCTACAACAACCAAAGATCTTATTAAGATTTAGTTTTGTCATTTGATGGCAAATATGTTTAGTTTGCAGCAATGTAGAATGACTCATGAAGTGTTTGACACCAAGATTCTAATAAGAAAGGCATGATTGAAATGTGCATATATATTTAATACAAATAAATGACCATTGTGCTCTAAAGAAAGCTATATGAGGACAGCATATTTCCAGCATCATCAAGTGATGCAGTTTTTGTCCAACAAAAAGCCAACATGCAGCTAACTGTGTTTCTTGTAAAAGGCAGCACGACTGTGAGAACTGTTAACATTTTATTTTATTGATTTATTGTAAAAGCATTACCAGTGGTCTTTTAATTATAATTACACCGTTTTTAGACATCGTTTCTGCAGAGCGGCAGTAGTTCCTTAGAAATTTGTCTGAGTTTTGGATGCAACTCTGCCCCTACTTCCCATCATCAGTTTACACTTTCTCCCGCTAGCTTTCAACCCCTCATGACCCTAAATTGACATAATTGGTGAAAAAAAGAAAAGATGAGCAAAATCTGAGCTATCCGTCCATACAGTTTGGAGCCAGCTGCCAACTTGGATGAAAATGTTTTTAATTTGCTCCTGATTCACAGCAATCAGAATAAAATAAGGCAGAATCCGAATTGCTTCCATACCCCTCTGGCTACTCCCTATTGTAGGGGTATTTTAAGCTGCAGTGGTGTCCGAGAGTGCTTTTTTTAAATGAAGAGTCATAGTGACCTAGGGCTGACCATCACCAGCACAAAAGTTTACTTTTAAATGTAAGTGGTGACTTCTTGTTTTTGGATGACTTTTAAAAGTTATAAAACCGATGTTCTGTGGTTTCCAAACGCTGGTAGCTACGTGCTAACGTAGATGAGCGGTGGCTATTGATGACGTCATTGAGGTGTAGTAACAGGCCAAATTTGAAGACAACTATTTTTTTTCTCATGTCTCTCTGATTGGAAGAATTAATGCAGATAAAGGGAGAAGCTGTAGAGGTAGGTAAACAATTTGGATTCAGTCAAATACTCAGAAAGGCCATTTTGAACTTAATTTGTATATGTCCTCCATCAGAAAACTGCCCCAAGAACATGTTTAAAACATCAAAAACACAATTTTCATCGGAGTTGGTCTTTAATTGCATCTCTAAACCCAAGGTGGAATCTTTTTAAAATATTTTTTTGTTATTTCAATAATAGTGAAGGCATTTTATTTTGAAATTTTGAATAGTTTCTTAATGTTGTACGGCATAAGTGCAAGAATCCCAGTCAGTATTGTACCTGAAAGGGTTTGATACTTACATCATTTGTGTTAACATGCCATGCCATGTCTCCGTAGGAAACCAGCTGTCCGTTTACATAGCATCTGATTTCACTGTTCCTCCAGCGGCTGTAGATGTGAACGATGCTGATCATGTACCACTGAGGGCAAAAAGGGAGTTAAACTCAAAGGTCTAGTTTGTGAGTAGCCTAATAATTGTGTTGCTTTATTTCATCAGAAAAATATAGAGGAGCCCAGTGCACAGAACATGTGAAAAGCAAAACCTCCCAGCGCATTATGTTTTCTTTAATTAATTAAGCCTTCATGGATATTTCAAAGCAGTGAGGTTCAGAACCCCTTTTATGTACATCAGCACACAGCGATTAGCAGCTACATTTTAAAGTAGTGCAAAGTGACAGACACAAAAAATTATTGTTATTAAGATCAGTCCTGAGAGGTGTCAGATTTAGTGGATAATATCAAAAGTACATTCGAAAAAAGGTAGAGAGTTAAGCAGTGATATTCAAATACAATTAGTTAGAATAAAAATGTAAAGAAAATGCATATTTCATTTACAAATACAATGACACTATCAGATTTGAATTGTGAGAGACAAACACTGATCTGTAGTAAAAGTAAAAGCCAAATTTCTTGTTTGAGAAAATGAGGAGAACTTTTTTTTTATAATTTGTTAAGCTGAAGCCACTGTTTAATGGTCCAACAAAACATTCAATAAAGGGAGCCTTGTGTGGGTTGATGCTGCAAAAAAAACTTGTCTTTTAACTTGAAATCAATAAAACTCAAAAACAAAGTAGAATAAAGGTAGAAAAACAGAAATCAGGAGGCATGAGAAAAACAAGAAGTGAAGCTGACACTGGATTCAATTCAAATCTGTGTAAATCCGTGTTACAAGGATTTTGTCTATAGTTATATGCAACTAAAATGAATATATTTAAGCCAAGATTTTCTGAGCAGCATAATTACAGAAGTCAACAGAAAAAGGTAGAACAGTAAAAAGAAGACTAGATTTAGAGAAAGAGTGTCAGTTGTCTGCAGGTAATTAGAAACAAACTTATCTACAGATGTCTGAATTCACAGCAAATCAAGAAGTTAATTTAGAGCACTTTATCTTTAAAGCGCTCCTACAAGATAACACTTGCACTGTGGCTTCTTCAGTGAGACAAACAAATGTTCCAGGGTTTTGTGTGAAGCCTGTAATTGTTTGACACGTTAGTTCATTTACTTGGGTGCACAAAGCTAAACTCATCTTAGTTTTCTCATCTACATTTACACCTGCAAGGCTACTTTCCAGGTTTAAATTCTTCAGCTGAAATTGTGTGAAGACAAATTAAATGTACCAAATGGTACCAGAAAAAGCACAGTTGGTAGCTGGAGACGGTTGTTACTCTTTAATTTAAAAAATGTCAATCATACCATGGAGACTAAATTTGACCAAAATCCATTCTTACCTTCCTGGGCTGAAAGTCATATTTCACACAATGCTGGAAACCTTTTCCTTTAGACTTCAGCGAAGTCACAATCAAACAATTCCCAACAAAATGTGCAGAGTAGCCAATGCCCTTGCTGGTACGAAAGCTGTAAACATGTGTAAAAGAGTATAACATGTTATACTTAAACTGATTACTTTCAAACCAAGTAGAATTTAAAATATTTTGTACAACATATTTTAAGAATAGTCCAAGGTTGTTCTTTCCCTGGAGCAACAAGAATCATTTAAAGTCCCACTTCGATCATCTTTTGATCAATTGTAAAAGAGATATTAACTATAAATATGCTGTTTTAGCCTAAAAAAAAAAAAAAAAATTGTCATTTAACAGGACATAGTTTCCATAGAGCAGCAGTAGGTCTTTCACGTGGAGTAAGCCCACCCCCACTTCCCATCACCCACATGTTTAAATTAATTATTTTTTCCCGCTACCTTACAGACTCGCACACTCCAAACCTAACATTACCCAACAAAAATGGCAAGTCAATTGAAGCCATACAGCTGAACAGTGTTGAGTCAAATATTAGCTCGGATGAGAAAAACTAAGATGGATCAAATTTGTCTGCAAGTGGAAGCATCAGAATGGAGCAGAGCAGAGACCTTGTGGCACGCTGATTTTAGCTTTTTCTTCACAGATATTTAGCTTTTTTTTTTTTTTTTTTTTAATACATGCCCTCCTTCATAGGAAAAAATGCCACAAGAACATGTTAGAAACACCAAAAACTGCATCTCCATAAGAGCAGGTCTTTAAATGAAGAAATTACTACAGTCTGAGATGTCAACACTGGTTCTTTACAAATGTGTTTTTTTCATGAACTAAGTAGAACCAATAACTTATCTTTCTAAAACCATTTCATTGCAGAAGCTGGATCCAGATACAGTGAAGAAAGCCGGCAGGCTATAAAAGATACATTTAAATTAGGAATCCCACCTTTTCACAAGCTCCAAATTCTCACTTTTTTTTTAATTCATTTCCACAGTTTTATTCTATTTTGCATTGTGTCAGTTATTTACTCCACTGGTTGCTCTCCATACAGAAAAAGCAGAAGCCAGGCATCACTGCACTTTTATGTTATTCATATTTTTTTGTTGCAATAATTACCCACGAGCCCCTGCAGGAACTGGTATGTGAGCCTTTTGTAGTACCAATTCAAATCTAAATTAACACCGCCATAGTGTCTCTTACTGCAGCAATCAGTGTTCCCGCCGCTGTAATTCATGCTTCCGTGAGTTTTAATCTCCGTAATCTCACCTAATTCCCGCTCTCTGCATTATAATTCATGGGTATTGACTGGAAAAATCAAGTCCTTTCACAATCCATATTTCATAAAAACGTTGCCAGCGTGAGAATAATAGCATTGCTAGAACGAGTTTAACCTTGAAAAACAAGTAACAGCCGTAATCTGCTTATGAGAAAATTATTGCAGGTCAGAGGGTATCTAACAGCAGGCCGCTATTGACAGTCAAGTTCTTCCAGCCTCTCTAGTACAAAACACAGAAGAGTTGTTTTAATAATACTGTGAAATAAAAGTGTAAAAAGTCTTGTGAATTGTGCGTCGGTGTAGACTCACCAATACAGATATGGCTTGTCTTTGTCAACATTGATATTATTCAGTGGATCCATTCTGAACCAGGTGTTAAATGTAAACCCATTCTGATAAGGCCACTTAGCAATAGGAGGTAACGCAATTCCCTAAAAAACACAAATACACAGCATGAGAAATGAATGCATGAATTAACAGCAAATGTAATGCTACCTAGACACTGGGCGTCTTATTTAACTTCAGAACATTGGTTTTTGTTCAATCAAGAAATGCTTGATGATTTGTCTAAGGCAATGTCCAAATGTTAGTCTTGAGGGCCGTAGTCCTGCTTGTTTTAGAGAAAACTGTGCTCTGCTGCTGCACTGGCTCGGTTGTTTGGAAAGCAGCAGGACAGGAATGTATTTAGCCACCCCCCTGTGAAAATACTGTTACAAACATATCATAATAGTAATTAAAACATATTATAATAGTAATAAAAACATATCATAATAGTAATTAAAACACATTATAATAGTAATAAAAAACATATCATAATAGTAATAAAAACATACATATCATAATAGTAATCAAAACATATTATAATAGTAATAAAAACATATCATAATAGTAATTAAAACACATTAAAATAGTAATAAAAAACATATCATAATAGTAATTAAAACACATTATAATAGTAATAAAAACATACATATCATAATAGTAATTAAAACATAACATAATAGTAATTAAAACATATAATAGTAATTAAAACATATTATAATAGTAATAAAAACATACATATCATAATAGTAATTAAAACATAACATAATAGTAATTAAAACATATTATAATAGTAATAAAAACATATTATAATAGTAATAAAAACATACATATCATAGTAATAAAAACATACATATCATAATAGTAATTAAAACATAACATAATAGTAATTAAAACATATTATAATAGTAATAAAAAACATATCATAATAGTAATAAAAACATACATATCATAATAGTAATCAAAACAAATCATAATAGTAATAAAAACATATCATAATAGTAATTAAAACACATTAAAATAGTAATAAAAAACATATCATAATAGTAATTAAAACACATTATAATAGTAATAAAAACATACATATCATAATAGTAATTAAAACATAACATAATAGTAATTAAAACATATAATAGTAATTAAAACATATTATAATAGTAATAAAAACATACATATCATAATAGTAATTAAAACATAACATAATAGTAATTAAAACATATTATAATAGTAATAAAAACATATTATAATAGTAATAAAAACATACATATCATAGTAATAAAAACATACATATCATAGTAATAAAAACAAATCATAATAGTAATAAAAACATATCATAATAGTAATTAAAACATATTATAATAAGTGGATGGATGGATGGATGGATGGATGGATGGATGGATGGATGGATGGATGGATGGATGGATGGATGGATGGATGGATGGATGGATGGATGGATGGATGGATGGATGGATATTTTATGTTCATCCAACAATATGCGACTTTTGAACAAAAAAAAATCGTCTAAAATGTTTAAATTTGTAAAGTGTTAACTCAGATATCCCAGAAATATAATTTCTGTGCACAAAAACACATCAACAGTAAAAAAAAGCAGAACTGTAAATTAACTTTAATGTCTGCAGGATTACTGCAAGAAAACAAAGATGCTGATATACAGCCATTAGAAAATAACCTTGTGTTTCTGCACTTTGAGTGGTCCGGGTAAATACTCTATCCTGATTGGCTGCTGGGTATTGATGCACAGCAAGAAAATACATTCTGGTCACATACCCTAAATGTTCTATATCACTGGCTATATCATCAGGCTTCTTCAAAAAAATCTTTTTGCTTTCAAACGAATGTATTATGTTGATTGTTGTGCAAACATATCTAAAGAAAACATACAACTCCGGCTTGTTGATTGAGTTGGAATGACTTACAGCTGCACTGCGACCAGGAAAGCTGAAGAAGGTGTCTGGACCATGTCTCTGAGGCATTTGATTCAACACGGACAGCATCTTAACAGCATGCCTGGGCTGCACGGATGGCAAAGATGGAAAATCATGAATATAAATCAAAACAGCCCATTCTTGCTTTGAAAATTGTCATTAATTACACTTTGCATTCATTTGTTTGTGTCCTCATTATTTAAATAGTCTCAAGCTGCTTTGCAACAGCAATTGGAGTGCCAGTGACAATTCTTAACTTTAACTTACCCAGAAGCCTCCTTCTCCTCGCAGCATGCTGAAGAGCAACTTTAATTCTTTGACTGTGATGCTGTAGCTGGCCAATACACCCAACATTTCCACCAGCAAGTCTATGAGAGCAAAGCACACATGCCATGAACACACAAAAGCAAGAAAACGAGGAGAGAGAACAAACTGCGTTAGGCATTAGCTGCATTTCACAGATATCCTGATTCATCCACATTGCAAATCCTCATGGGAATTTCTAAGAGTGCTCATTACCTGCAAAATACATTCACTTTAAGTCACAGTTCACTGCTGGTAAACCTCGATTGTAACCAATATAAAGCTATTTAGCTGCAATTACATGGATAGCATAGCAATTAAATGAATACCATACAGCCATCAGTGAAGCAAACGGTTTTATTTTAAATGAAACAGTGCTGCAGCATAACAGTAGACTTTTTCTTTCAAATACCTCCTTATTATGCAATCAGTGGGAAAATAAACAATAAGGAGCCACTTGTCATCATACCTGCAATCATGTCATCCACCAAATTCATTTTGAGCAGCACCTGTTTGATCAGACCCACTTCGGTGCTTGTTTGCAGGTTTCGAACGCTTTTTCGAAGCATGGCGATGAACATGCTCCAGATTTCTGCTTGGCAGTTGGTGTTGCAGTACTCCAACAGCTCCGCCATGCAGCTGATGCTTTCTGCATCCTGGATGATGAAGTTTGTCTCCAGATCAAACTCGCCACCAACTAGCTGCAAGGAAAAAGTGGGGCAGACAAACAGCAAAAAACTTGAAGTTTTGGTGCATATCAGCCAATAATTATTGCAAGTTTACAGCTATACCAATGGATGAAGGCAACATTTGATACACATGGACAGCATTTAAAAACAACCATTTTAGCACAGAAAGGGAACCAATGGTATTCATTTATAGATGTTCCAGTTCACTTCAGTGGGTACACAGCTATGTCTTTTAGAGGTACGCTTCATTTTCTCTTTTCCTGCAAGACTGTGACAAGAATGTAGCAATTCATGACAGTAAAGTCATCAAGTATTTGATGAAACAAAGGGGAAATTGATTCATATAGCTTCATTTAAATCATAAATAATAACCACTTTTAAGAAAAAAGAAAACAAGGATCAAGATCGCAGTTATTCAAGGCCAAAAAGCATGAAATTAGCTCTCTAAAGAAGTGTAAGGTGTCTATGGAGCAAACTCACAACAACTTGCTGGTGCGAATCAAAGCAAGAAGGGAAGAAATGGGTCTAAATCCCCACAGCACATTACTTTGACTGGCAGGTAATGGGAAGGAAAAAGAAAAGCAGAATAGAGAAGACTCTACTATAGCAGAGATGGGGGTCAAATGAAATCAACATTTCTTTCAACCACATCACCAGAGCTTAATGGTGGTGCAATGTAAGTGCAACAAAATATCACTCTATCCCAAATAATATGTTGATGTATCCTCAATTCAATGTCTTATCCCTGTCACATGAATGGTGTGATTGAAAGGGGAAGCAGCGAGAACAATGTTCTAAAGTCTCCAATATTTCTGGGAAAAAAAGGACAAGATGCATCCCTGGTCAACACTTGATGTAAAAAGATTACATCAAGAGCAGAAAAGTCTGGAAAAAGATGATAATTAGTCATTAAATTAGCAACACTACAGCATATTTACCAGACAGAAGACTAAGATCCGGGGGGCAGGTTGTTTAAACATTAAAAAACAAGTGAATGTTGGTGGAGAAATAGGACAGTGATTGCAGGTTCACACATGTCTGCTGGGGATGATTCATTAATTCACAGTATGTGTGCAGGGCTCCATAAGTAATTATGAGAGTGTTTTGATACAGTCTATGATGACACAGTATCATGCAGCTCTTCATTATTTTCTATGGATGCAAACATAATATATAACAGATGAATGTTGGTTTGGTTTTGATTATGTTTTAGGCTTTCCAAATCAAGTGAAATTGGTATTATACACACACTGACCACTTTAGGAAGAACATGTGTCCAGTAGCTCATTAACACAAGTTTCTAATCAGCCAATCAAATGGCAGCAACTCAATGCATTTAGGCATGTAGACATGATCAAGACCACCCGCTGAAGTCCAACTCAAGCATCAGAATGAGGAAGAAAGGAGCATTTCAGAAACTGCTAATCTAAAGGGATTTTCACCCACAGCCATCTGGGTTTCAATACCCAGTGAGCAGCAGTTCTGTGGGAAGAAAGGCCTCGTTGACGCCAGGGGTCAGAGCAGAATGACACAACTGGTTCCAGCTGATACAAAGGCAACAGTAACTCAAATAATTACTGCTTTTAACCGAGGTCTGCAGAAGAGCATTTCTGAACGCACATGTCTAATTTTGCAGATGGACTACAGCAGAGGAAGAACACACCGGTGCCACTCCTGTCAGCTAAGACCAGAAAACTGAGGCTACACTTCACACAGGATCACCAAAAGTGGACAATAGAAGGTTGGAAACACGTTGTACAGCCTGATGAGTCTTTTCTGTTGTGACATTCAGATGGTAGGGTCAGACTTTGGCATCAATAACATGAAAGCATGGATCCATCCATCCATCCTCGTATCAACAGTGGGCCCCTTTGTACCAGTTGAGCATTGCTACAACACCACAGCCTAACTGAGTATGGTTGCTTACCATGTCCATCCCTTTATGACCAGTGTACCATCTTCTGATGGCTTCTTCCAGCAGGACACTTTTTTTTTTTAAAGCAATTGTTTTAGAGATGTGTAGAGCAAAAATAGGTCAAAATTACAAAGAAGCTCTTCAATTATTTTCAAATTGTATTGTAATTTCTAGAAAAAAAAGCTGTTTTAGCAGTTGTAGATACTGTATGTTCTCCAACGATTCCGATTATGATAACACGTGTTGGTCCAAATGTTGGTTATACTTTTTACTCCCACCTCTAGGAAATGAATGAATTCAGTTTTACCTTTGTAATACTCTTAGGAGATGAATTTTTTTTAATAACATTCCCGGGGTTGACTTAACACAGTGAAAATATTTGGAAAAGAAACCTCAGCTGCATAGAGACTTATCAAACAAAGGAAGCACATCACTCTAAATTCTGTTGGTGTTCATTGTGAATCTTATCGTCTCTTGTGCCTAACTTCACATCATAAATCTGGATTGTCAATCTGTGTTGTGCCTTTGATGTTCACAGCTGTTATATGACCTGATCATTTCAAACGTGATCCAAATACTGAAAAAGAAATGATTGTTAGAAAGGAAAATATGTCAATCTTGTCTTGCAACATGATACATTAAAGTATTAAAAGATTTGTTGATTTATAATTCGATTTTAGAGAGAATCTCACCAAATAGTTTATTTGTCAATGTAAATGAAATGGATGGCCTGTGAATGCCCCAGGGAATTTCCCTGGAGGAGCTGGAGGACAAGGCTGGGGAGAGGAATATTGGAGTATCTTTCTTAGATTTCTGCCCTTCAAGACCAAGTCATGTATAAGTAAAGAAAATGACTGTAAGAATAGAAAAGAAAAAGAATCGTGTGAATTTGCAGATTACTTATATAAGTTTGAGCAATACATTGAGATGCAAGTTTTTGTATTAAATGTGCATCTAAACAGCAAGGCTGTTTCCTTTCAGATAAATTGCACTTCTCTGATAGTCTTCAGTAATATATGAAGGTTATGTGTGGTCTGGTCATTGGCCTTCATCAGTATCTAGATAGCAAATGTGTCAATGTGTAAATGTGTGAACAGAAAAACCACAAATTGTCCATTTCAGAGTAGTTTTAAAAAGTATAACTCAACACTTCACGCAAGTTTCTACAGCCGTTTTCGAGCTCTGGTACAAAATGGAGGTCAACTGAACGCACGTTGAAATTCAAACCAGGTGGAACGTTGACCAATGAGGGACTTGACACATGGATGTCCCTTTCAATTCATGGAAGATAATGATTGTGGTTTGTCCCTGTCCTGAATTACATGACACCCAAGTCTTTGGTGGTGAGAGCTGTAAAAGAAAAAGCCTGGAGAGAGATACGCACCACTTGGACATTTCACACCAAGTCTCTTCCAACTGTAAGTGGCGGACATGCGCTTGTATCGGGCTGCAATAGTCCAGTTTGAACACTATATGCTAAACCTGTGTTCTTCAGCGTGTGTTACATGACTGGTGTGAACACAATATAAGACGTGGCCATATCATCCCCAGACTTAAAACTGCCCCTTTAAGAAGCTTCCTAAAATCTACTTGACCATAAAAATCTGTCAAATAAATACATTTAAAATGAACTTTACAGGAATACAAATCTGGGGAAAACAAAGGATGATGAACAGTTATGCGTTTTGGGTTACTTTACTCTCTAAGTGGAAGCATTTTGTCTGAAGTCTTTCCTTTGCTTCCTCAAGTATTTATGGTCTCTGTTGATATTCTTGTAAAAGACAACTTCCAAGCCAGAATGTCAATTGTCAGCCAAGGCACTTATCATGGTCTTTGCACACACAACCAAATCTGCATTCATGCTGTCTTGCACCCAAACACAAATGGAATTGGGTCTTTTGACATTTCTCACTTTGAATGCAATGAAAGTCAACATCAAAGAAGCATGAAGGCTGTGGTGTCACTGTGTCGAACTAAACTGATACAAATGCATGTGCACCTCTGCAGGAGTTTCCTCACACAAGCCAAAGATTCAAGAGACTCATGGTGAAAATGGAATTACAAATGTACATCTACGCAGCCCAGGCAGGAAAGACATGCTTACCGACTGGGTAAAAAATGCTCTGGATTACGGCATGTTGACGAGGGAGAGGTATTACATCCTGATTTTCAAACTAAAAGCTCACAAATGGGATTTGATTTATAGCTTTACACAATCTCAGTCATTATCAATTTGTTTTCAGAAGCTTTTTATTTTTTTTTGGTAAAGACTTTTTTTTTCATCAAAATAATTACTGTAAACTCAACTAAGGTGGAACCCAGTGTCAGGGTGACAGGGTTGCTGGAGCCAACACAGCAACTGTTGGGCAAAGGTGGGGTAGACTCTGGACAGGCCGCCAATTTGTTACAGGTCCTAATGTGAAACTTTAATTGAAAAAAAAAAAAAGAGTGATTCTTCGATTAAAATAATATTTTTACAAGAACAATTACAAAAAGTAATCTACTTTGGAGAAGCCTTTTTTTCTAAAGGTCAAACTAGCTAAAAGCATGGGCAGCAACGCATGAATTGCATTTTATTTTTGATAAACCAGTAGAGAATCTCAAACACAAAATAACACACTGTAGTTTGTTGAAAACCACATTAAAGAAAGGCAGTTGTATTAGTAAAACCGCGCTTGTGGCGCGGAGTAAAAACATACTTCTTACTTGGGTATGCTCTGAAGCACAGAAGTTTACATTTAAATGTAAGTAATGAGTTTTTGTTTCTGCGTTTTAATGTTATAAAACTGATATGTATTTTCTGAGCGCTGGCAGCTGCGCACAAACATAAATGACCTATTGATGATGTCATCAAGAAGTAGTAACATCCAAATTTAAAGACACCATTTTTTTCTATATCTCTTTGCTCAGAGGGCTAAATGTAGGGGTGGGGAGAAGCCATAGGGGTGGGGAAACTATTCAGATTCAGCCGTGCAGTCAATTTAGAGACAGGAAGAAAAGACAGTATCCTTCATAACAGTACCCAAAGCTTAGCCACCAAATGAGATGAGAGGAAATGACCAATTTCTTCAATATAGAAATGAAAACAGCATGTTCGCTGCAGTAAAGGGTAGAATGCAGATGTGGAACCAAGAAAAATACTGATGGCCTCAAATGAAAAACTAAGTGTTTCCGGTTCAATGACACATGAAAGTTGTCTGCTAGACAGTAAATAAAAAAGATATTTTAAGCACAGTAAATGTCTAAAGGAGAACATCAGAGAATAGGAAAGACGTGACGTTCAGGGTTATTTATGAAGGTTTGAAATTAAAAATAGAAGCTACAAGCAAACATGCAAAGTGTAACTTGGTGGGCATTACTTGTAAAATGATTGTCAACAGCACGAGGATGTGAAGGAAACAAGTTCAAATACAGTCTGAAAAGTCTGCAGTCCTATGGTGTGGTTAAACTAGTAAACCAAAAGGGCAGAAAATGAAGAAGCAGAAAAAAATGACCCATCTGGAACCTTGTGCTTTGAAAAGTGAACGCCGTTCACACTTCAAATTTGCTTTGGCCGCCTCTTTTTCGACACACGCCAAATTTGCTTCCTGACATCTGTCTAAAAATGAGTTCATGAGCTTGATGTGTCCCAGATGCATGTGGGAGGAGCCAACGCCAAATGTTTTTAGCTTGATTGCTACATGGAGTGGTTTCTGAGTATATCTCATCACAATGCATGGAACACACATTGTTTGGAGTTTCACTCCTGCTCAGACGGCCGTTTGATGCAGTGTTCCGTGTCTCTGTGACCCAGTTTGAAGACTTGCTGTGCCGCATTAGTCCCAGAGTCTCAGTCAACTCTACCTGTTGGTTGGGTCACTGAAAACGTCAGGTGTCCAAAGCCAATTCCCTCATAGGTTGACGCGATGCATCGACCTTGCCAAAGTTCTGATTTCTCTCTGAACTCTGAACGCGCCCAACATGCTGCGACACTTAAAACGTGCTGCTGGAGCGACCATCTGTACATTGACTTAAGATTGAAACAAAACATCCTCGATGTGAAAATTGCGTTCCGTGTGAAGAGATGCGTTAAGAGCATCACAAAATAGTCCGATTTTCCAACTCTACTTGATCCTTCACTGTTACTAAAACAGGAGACAGTTAAAAAAATGTGTTACAGCTTTTCCTACACCTGTTCCATCTCTTTTAGAGCCACAGGACACTCAGATCTAATCAAAGCTTGATTCTGTCAAAACAGTGTCAAATTAAACTTTAAAAGCTTTAGTAAAGCATGCATATGTGAAACAATGTGGTCATTCTTCATTCTAGAAAACAAAGAAAATGTTACATTTGTTGCAAAAGCATGTGATGCTAGTATTTCAATCTCTATTTGAACTGCTGTAAAACTGTTTGAGGTTGGAACTGTTTCAAGTGAGAAGAACCTCACTAGTTGTGTCAGTGTTCTGAGAAGCTGTGATGTTGGCCATCATGATTCACTGCATACTCTCAAGACCGGAGTGCTGCGACTCGTGTATTCCACAGGTGAGATGCACACAGATCAATCCCTAATAAAAATTTACTGAAAAGCTCCTTGAAGCACCATAAAAAAGAGACATTATTTTCACTAACGCAGCTGCTGTCAACATTCTCCTCTTTGGCTAGTTCATTTGCAGGCATGTTTTCTTCCCTGGTGATTTGAGTTCAACCGCCATACCACAGCCTTGAAATAAGAAGGCTAAGAGCTTTCAAAAATGTTTCAAAGACTTTTGAATCTTTTTAAAATATTGATATCTGTTACAGTATCTTGATTTTCATCCTGCACAATAAACTTCTTGGTACCTCATCCCAAGCTAAAAAAATTAGGAAATTAGACAATTAGAGCGTAGTTTGTGTGGGCATTCTACAACTGTTTTATGGGGATTTGCGTATCCTGTGCACACCCTGTGCGTGCAGCATTTGTGCACGGTTAGTAACGAACCACTGCCACCTCATTAATGACCAGAGTGTGGTTAAGGGCACCAAACAACAGCATCACCTGTCTGTCAAGTGAATGCAGCTTACATTATCCTTACAGACACTTCACAATACCACACCCACCTCAATGGTACTTTCCATTTTCGCGATGTCCCTTGAGGTGGCCAAATGAGTCTCAAAGGAATAGCAAGACACACCTGCGCCCCCTTTGAGATGCAGCCGCACTTCTTCACAACCCTTTATGGGCCACGATAACCAAAATAAAAAAACACAGCTCCAGTTTGGGTGAATGTGACTAGGGCTTTAATCACACAGTACTAGCAAGTAAAACCATAAGCACTCTTAGCATACACTCTACCAAACTCCCATTCCAATAACTTCCTCCCTTCTGTGTGACATTTGGAATGCCTTCCCTCAGTCCCTGTCGCTGAGCTCAGCAGCTTCTCAGTCTCATTTTCTGGGGACTTTGACATCCAGTGTGGATTCACAGAAAGCCTTTGTTTGACCTCCACATGTCTGATGGTGGACACATTTCATTAGACTTGTGTTTTGACACTTCAGATAGCAATGTCAGAATGTCGGAGCAGGACTTACAACACAATTAAACTAAATGTAGAAATGAGAAAAAAAAAAAGGTGCATTTCATCTCCAACAGCAGCTCTCTCCACGTTATCCAAATATACAATGTAATCACAAAAACAGGACTGCACTTTTATAAAGACCTGGTGGTATAAATGAGGAAATATGAATCCAAAAAACAAAATATTTCAAGGAATATTACTGTACTAAATATAAAAGAAAAGACAAGAAAATCCAGAAAAATAAAATGTAATACTTGATTGATTTTACTGTTTGATGTCTGACAATAAGATGAAGTAAAAATAAAAGAATAAATTAACAAAAAGGAGGTTCTTCTTAAATTAAAAATGAACAGCCTAATTTTATTGCATTTTATTCATTTGGATCTACATCAAACCAAACCTAACCTGATTTAACTAACTAAATTTGTAAAACAAGACCAATAAGGATTTGGTAAACATGTTAAACGTTTCCAAAAAGTCAGAATTTACCAAGCACAAAGCAGTAGGACCTGAGGACCAGACTGTTGAATAATAAATCAGTACAGCATTTGATCAGCAGTTTAATGAGAAGCTGAAACCATATAATTAAAAATAAGGAAATTCCTAAGAAGTTTTCCAAAGAGATTTTTGGATTTGGTGACACACCGTATATGAAGACTTTTGTTACACATTTCTTCTATTTTATGAAAAAAACATGTAATATTTGCTTCTCTTAAAGTACAAGTATTAGGACAAAGCAACAACCTGTTATTTTACAGTGGACTATTCCTGAAAAAGAATCAAAAAGCCAGGGAAAGACAGGAAATGTTTGAGTGTGTAAGCTGCCAGAGTAAAAAAGATGGCTGCTCAAAAGATGATTATACAGTTGAAAACGATTACATTTAAAGCTTAACAATCCAGTCTGCTGAAAACTGGGTTTTTAACATGTTCTAGTGGTGTTTTTTCTGATGATAGAGGACAAATGTAAAGAAAACTAAGTTCAAAATTGCATTTCTGAACAGACAAAGAATGCCATTAGGAAAAGTTTGTAGCTGTGACGTAAAAGTTGCAATCAGCGGGTCACAAGCTCCACTCCATTCTGATTGATCCACTTGCAGACTACCATGTACGCCTTCGTTTTCCTCGTCTGAGCTGGCATCTGGCTCAAAACTGTACGGCTGGATAGCGCTAATTTGCTCATCATTTTTATTGTTAGGTTGGGGTGTGAGGGGCTGCAAGCTAGCAAGAGCTTGCTCTGCACCAACGGCTCCATCCACAATTTAGAGGCAAATTTCGAATGAACTACTGCCACTCTGAAAAAAACATTCTAGAGAACGACACAGGTGGTTTTGATTTTTTATTAAAAACTGCAGAATCATAATTAAATGGAAACGCTTTTACAATAGATCAAAAGATATTGGAGCGAGACTTTGATAACAGAAGTCTAACAGGGTTCACTGTTGTTGAGTCACAGTTGTTGTAGGAGGGTACGGACTAGCCAAATCGCAGTCAAACTTAATGTTACAAAGTAAAAAGATCAGCTCCTGAACCTCTATTTTATTGTTTTGGTTCATCACTTGCTTAATTCCTTTGTCCTAGATCCCAATCCCTAAAGAAACCATCAAACCTGCAAAGAGCAAATGCTGCATTTATGTTCTACATGCAGGAGACAGCACATCATCTCATCTCTCCCTGATCTGTGAAACTGACTACAGCCTGCATCACAGGGACCTTGTGCATCTCCGTGCTTTCACACGTACGGTATATTAACAGTCCTGCTCTCTGCTTTTCACCACAGTAAAAAAAAATATCTTCAAATTTATCCCAGAGATGAATGACTTTGATCCTCCTATAAACATCTGATTTATTCACCCAAAAAATAAGCATTAGTAACAAAAAAATAAACAAAATAAGCACCCCATTTATAAAAGCATGAAATAGTCTACAATTACAACACTTTCAAAGGTATTTTTTAAATGGTCATTGCTAACAATCATGCAGTGTTTATTAATGCAATCCATCTAAATGTTTTTAATGTTTAAGTTTTTAAACACAATAATGTAATTATCAGAAATCAAACATGACATTTTTTGTAGTGTAAATAGTTATGTTTCTTTCTGTAAATGCAATCGATTGGAAATTACGAATTGGGGTAAAGCCACTCTTATGAATCATATGTTTTAGGGTGTATTTAGACAGGAAAAGTATGTTGGTCCAGACCGACCTCAGACTCCCTCGGAAGACGCATCCAAGAGCGTTTCCTGGACCAGGGTCTGATTGTGTCTGTTCAGACTGAAAATTATTGGGGGAAATGAACTCTCATAGACTAAAAAAGCGGGAGAAAAAAGCATTTTGGTAAATTTTTATGAGGTGTGACAAGACTAGAATTGTGTGGATCACTTAGAGGTCTGGACATTATTCAGATCCTGAAAGCCACTGGCGTGAATAAGTTGACAAGTTTCAAGGAGAGCCTCAAGATCATTAAAACATAAGGGAACAATATTGGCTCAAAGTGCCAAGTGGAAAGCCCCACAAAGATTCTGAGTACCCGCAGGCAATGAAGTGACTGATTACTGCAGTGATAAAGAGGCAGTTGCACAGAGATCCCCAGAGCTTTCACCCCTTGGACCTGCTGTCTGTCTTTATTTCAGCAAAGGGGAAAGCTCCCTTTTTGTCGGGCCTAGTAGGGATCAGCACTAAACTTTTGACTCACCAGGTTACTTTTTGGAACATTGAAGGCTCAGTCTTTGTAGGTTTGTGAACTTGTCAAATGTTTTTATGCAGCTTCTTCATCATTTGTCCTGAGCTCCTCAGCTATTTGCCAAAACTTGTAACCCTGAGTATTCAGTGAACATGGAGATTAGAGCTTTCCTCTGTGGCCAATAAAAATGAAAGCAAAATGCCCAATAGAAACCAGCATAAAGCATAATAGAACCAGTGTTGCTCAAAACTAACCTAAAGTACTACACTTTACTTTGTTTTTACTCTAATTAATGACATGTACAAAAATTACACACACTGCTTTATCACCAACTACACTCCAGGCATGAACAGAGAAAGAGAAAGCCTCCCTACAATCCTCTCTCATATTCACTGCTTTGTTTTCACAATGAAAATACGTCTGTTTACTATTCTGGTGGATTGTATCAACTGTTTCTCCTCTAATCCTCTCAAAAGCTTTAAATTGTCAAACAGCAGAAGTGCTCTCCTCTCCAGAGACTAAGAAGAAGAAAATTAAAAGGCAATCTTGCAAGAAATGTGTCTTACAATTACCAAGTAAAAACCTGTGTGAACCTGTCTGACACTGGCAGTCACAAATGATGCAATCCAATACATCCAATTTTGCAGTAAAACAGCAAGCCAGATCCAGGAAAGAAACAAGATGGGATGGTGCAGACAATCTCCTCAAAGGGAAGCTGCTTGCATGCAAAGGGTAATGTATTTAAAAAGAAAGGGCACAATGGAAGAACATTTTAGTAACTATAACTGGCAACGTTTTTACCCAAACTCCTGCAGCATATCTATTTAGGCTCCAATAAAGAGATTTATTTGATATTAAACACCTGGGATCCTCCTTTTTTCATACTGAAAGGCATCAACAAAGATCCTTTTTTTAAGTTTCATCATGCATGTTTGCTTTTGGAGTTTTAAGCTGTAGTAGCCCGGCAGACTCCTGCTTGAATAAAGCTAGCTTTTAAAAACACATCATGATGCATTGCCTCTGGATGATGCTGACAGGTTGAGATATGTGTAACAGTGAAGTTTCTTTGTGCACTCAGTTCACACAGTTTCCCTCCAACTGAATAGGGTTGTCAAAAAAAGCCCTCATGCTTTACTGATGTCTCAGATAATACAAGACGCACTCATCCAGATACAGTATATGATGCTTGTTTCCATCAAAAGAAGAGAAAGGGGGAGGTTTAAAGGTCTGCTGCCAATATAAGCACGTGCTCAATAGAGGGGAGAAAGGTGCACTGCAATGCAGACTCCAGAAGCAGAGGCAGAAAAACACAAGATTGAAAATAGACAGGCTTGAGATGGACCTTTAGAAAGCAAGAACAGAGGTAGATGAAAAGGGAATGGCAGCTGAGAGCTCCTGACTCAGTCCTCTCCAGATCATCAAAGTGTCACTTCTCTCATCAGGCTGGAACTGGGACATGATGTCCTTTAGGTAAAAAATGGGGATCAGTATGCAGGTCACAGAACAGAGATGGGGAGACTGGGTAGTAATAGTGGAAAGAGTCCATAATGTTTACTGCAGCAAGTCCCCATTTCCTCTGTGTGACCAAAACACTAATGATGCTGTACTCTAGCACACAATTCATCATAGTCTGACAGCAAACCAAACTGGTTTCCCTCAGACATCTGCACCCATATAGTTGAAGCAGAACTTTAAAGTCAAAGGTCTCTGCCATTTAATGAGTCAAAAATCTTTGGAGACATCACCAACTCCCACCAGATTTCCCCTCTTTGTCAAGTTCATGAGAGGAACATTGTACTATTACACAAAAGGAGTAGAAATATATTTAAAAAATGGGTTTTAGTTTCAGTTTTATTTTAAGAGATGATAAATACAGTCTCTGAGGGGATCAAATATGTTAATGAAACCAGCTGTGAGAATCATTCTAAACTTCACTGTCTTTGCACAGGAGGGGTTCAGATATGGAAAAGCTGCAGGGAAGACGTTACAACATTTTTAAAAAATGTTCATGAGTGCTGAACTTCTTGGCCAAACCGACCTGGAAGAAGGGTTAGGGTTACGGTTATACTACAGTCACAAATTCCACTGCCACTACGCAATGGGGAGGCATTGGCAGAATCTTGAAGATCAGCTGCCGCTGCCCAATTTAAAAGAACAAAATGTTGGCCATAAAAACGGCGGCAGTTAGGCAGCCATCAGTCAGAAGAGAATGACGTCATTAGAAAACATGACATGACAGCCACCCGGTATCTCGGGGGTATATAAAAAGTGGGCCATTCTGCACCACTGATCATTCGCAACTCAGATTTTGAGCAGTCAGTTTACAACATGACTCCTAAGAAAGCACAATGTTCTGTCTTCTTTGTGTTCTTCTCAGCATCGACCACAATTTGTCGCTGTGCAGGTCTTTGAGTCGCTGTGGTGCTATCAACGCCATGATGAGTTTTGTGCAGCATTAATGTCACCACCCCCCCTTGGACCCAATGTGGCCGAAATCACCAAACTGATGTGTGGTCGTTGTTGGTTCCTTGGCCCAAGTCAACAGCCTTCGTTACTCGCTCTGCTACCAAATGATTTCTAACAATCGGACGGTGGCATTTTGGTCGCTGCGTTGTGGCATTTTGGGATATGTGACCGTAGTCTTAGGGTTACGGTGTGGTTAATATGTGTGACAACAACAACAACTTTTAGCCTTGAACACACTTAAAATACATGCAGACAATGCAGCAACGTCCATCCTAGCTGCACGCATTACCAGTGTCTGATATGAATTTCCATCAATTTGTGTGCAAGGTTGCACATAAATACATGCAAATAACATCAAGCTCAAATAAAAAACAAAGCAGTTAAAATGGTGACATAATATATGGATAGAAGGGGCTCAGCAAGATTCCCTGATATATATTTTTCTTTTGACCATAATTGATTGTTTTCAGTGGATGCGCTTATTGTAGTCTTCTAAGGCTACTGTTTGTAAAAATTGAAGTTTGGTCTAAATTGAAAAAAAAAGACATGTCCTCAAGTTACTAGACTTAATCCAAAGCCCCGTTTGGACTTTGCATACTGTCATTCATTGGTAAAACTCTGGATATGATGTTTATTTTTTACTTCATCAGTTGAAAACAAACAAAACAAAAACATTATTAATTTTACTTTTTTGTTTAACAGCCTTTTTTATTCCTTAACTCGCTAATGATTTTTTCTAGAGTGTCCTTTTTAGTCCTTACTGTCTGTCCTCGCTGTAATGTCATGTTTAATATAATGTACACCAAAATAGCCATCCATCCAAGCTACGTCCACACCGCTCTGGGCAACAAGCAACACATTCCAATGAAAAGTCAACAGAAATGTACTAATAAGCATGTTTTGGGCTTCGGCATTCAAAAGTCTTGCCACCCGGTCGTTGCGCAAATTTCTCTGTAAGTTTCTATGACTGTTTTCAGGGTCTACATACAAAAGCATTGAAAGTTAAACTTTTCTAACTGAACTTTGACCAATTGAGGAGTTGGCTTTAGTTGTCACATATGGATGCCGTCCCTTTTCATTCAGTGAAGTGCCAACCATTTGAAAATTGATCATGCGGAGAGATTACTGGTAATAACTGCAGTTTCTACCTGTCCAGGATTATATGACACCAAGTCTTTCATTAATTGGAATAGAGCTCTTAAAGAAAAAGCGCTGGAACAGGATCCATGAGATTTGCGCTACAGCACATTTCGCATTAAGCCTCTCGAATCAACAATCGAGTAGCAATAGTCCAGTGTGAACACCGCTTCTTAAACGTGTGTCAGAAGGCTGGTGTGAACTTGGCAACACACTAAGCGTAACGTGTCAGTGATGCTAAACTTAAACAAAAAAAAAAAATGTTTCTTACCCGATTATGAGTCAAAAAACCACCATTCAAAATAAGACAAGTATCTAATGTTCACAGTTTTAAGAAAACACACCTTTTCTCTAAAAGAAAAACAACACTAAAAATCAAAACGTTAACATTTAAAATTGTGTAAACTTATTTCTAATCCAGTGTTTACCAAATGTTAAATCATTGATTAGACACATAATTCGCTTTTATTGATGTTACCAGAATTGTTATTAGTACTGGTGGTCCTGCTAATAAACAGGAAAAATAATGTTATTTGCTTTACAGCATTTGAGCTTTAATGAGTGTGAAGCAACGTTGGCTTTTTTGAGGGGGACCCAAAAAAAAACACAAAAAGCGATTGAATGAAGCTTTCGTTGGCCATACATCATTATGCAAACATTATTACACCGGGGTTCAAACAGCACTGAGTACAGACAATTAATGAGAAGTTCAAGCTCATTATTGGTGCCTTAGTAGCAGCAACGAGTAGTAACATTTGCATATTGAACTCCAGGATGAGGATGAGTCTTCGAGCGTGTGCTGTTGTCTTTTACTGCAGGTAAACCTTCTTAGGAACTTCAAAGGTTCAGTTACTCAATACTTGATGCAGGACGGAGGTGAAGAAATGCTCTGGCTTTTTTTCCCAGCTGCTTTACTATGAGATTGAAGCTGAAAAGTGTTTTATATGGCGCTTAACATTTTAAATTTCCTAGTAATTGATAAGAATCTTGAAAGAAATACTGATTCAAACTGTTATGCATTTGAAAGGGGGATTATTGTGTCTGTGTATACATAAACATTTTAAATGATAAAGTAAAAAAGAAATCTATAAAAAACTACAAGCATATGATTTTGGCACAATAAAAGAAAATATTATAAATACTGGAAAATACTGTCATGTATAAATATAAATTTGGAAATAAAATTATGTATGTATTTATATATATATATGTGTGTGAGATAGTGATAGAGACTGGCATATATGCTATTGTTTGGATTATCATGATGATTAAATATTGATCACAAAACTGTTGATGAAGGTGATTGTTAATTATAACTATAGTTATTATAATGTCTAGGGTAAAATATAGCTATTTTAAAGGAAAAGGCTTCAAAAAGATAACCATGGTTTCCAATGTTGTCATTACTGTTGTTGACGTTTTTGTTGCTTTTGATATTATTACTATTATTACCTATAAGTTTGCATCGTAGATTGTTTTCCAATGTACCAGGATGTTAACATATTATTAGCATGTTAGTAACACTATTATCCACTATTTATTACTACATTTGAAACAATTTCTAAAAATCTCCAACTATAATGTTTTTTTTTGTTTTGTTTTTTTTTAAAAAGCATTTTTGGAATCCAAACAGGAGGAATAAAAACTATGGCAGTAATGCAGCTATAAAGGCATGTTGGGGAAAAGAAATAAAGACTGTGTATTTGAATGACTGCTTGCAAACAGGAGCTTGTTCTCTTTACACATTTACACATCCAGTGCAGTCACCTGTGTGAGGACATGCTCTCTGAGGCAGCGCGAGGACAAACTGGGATCCAGCTGATCTAAAAGCTCTGCTCTCATTGCTCCTGCAGCTCTGCCCAACCCCTACCCAGCACTTCAATTACTCCATGGCTTGGTGTTCGTCTCATCTACATGTCTGTCGGCGCTTTAAAACTTTTACTCAGCCCTCAGAGACGGCAGGATAAATCTCATGTCATGCTGGACTATAGCAGGTTCAGCAGCTGTTTGTTGAGAAGAAGTACTGAGACATGAACATTAAAAGTTTAACATTATCATTTCTTTTTCCCGGGACGATGCACATTAAAACATCACTGAAATGAGCCAGAAATAGCTCAGTGGCTAATTTTTATCTGTTGTCCCGGGACAAATGTTAACATTTTCTACATAAAAACTACAAACAATAAAAATATATCTATAATATGCACTTTACGGGGGCTAAAATAGGCCGCTGGCAAGATTCCCATGTCATGAAATCCTAGCAGAGCTTATTTTCATGGTTTTAATGAAGACATATAAATGAAAATATTTATAAGGACTGTGTTTTAACTGATTAACCATCCAGCTTCACTTGAAATCCCAATTTAATGAAACAGTTCCATAAATTTATCTTTTCTTAAAACATATCTTATATTAGTTAGCCAAAAAAACAGATTTTCTGTCAGTGTTTCATTAAAATGTCATTTTTTTAATAATGGATATTTCACCTCTATTGAGTTTAAATGATTAGATAGGTTTATATTGTTTTTCATGGACAAATAATTGGAAATTTGACATAAAAATGTATTCTTAATTAAACTGTGTTCTATTGAAACCTAATTCAAACTGTAATGATATAATAAACATTAAACATATTATGCAGTTTGGCAGTAATACCAACCTAATATTTACCCCAAAACAGTGATAGAAAGGTTTATTATAGAAAATAAGTAAGCTTTTACATTTAGGAAAGGCAAAGATCTACTTTTGACTGATTCTCAACTAGATAGCATCAAAAGTCATGTAGGAAGCAGGAGCAGAGGTATTGGGTTTGGGGTGGGGGGAGCAGTTGCCCCCTAATTTTTGAGTTAGTATTACTATCATTATTGACATCGTTTAAGATAAAGATAATAAAATCCATCGATACAAGCTTCTTCCTGCAAAAATAACAAAACCAATACCTTTAAATGATATCTGGAACACCGTCAAGTATTTTCTACTGAAATGATTTCCTGGAGTCAATACTAAATACTTGACAGAATTTGCATATCATATAACTAAGACACCAAACATAACTACCACAGATAGTCCTTTTTTTATTTGATTAGGGAAAACATTACATTTTAAAACAGAGAAAAGATATTAGCTTCATGTGTGTCGCACATATTTTGTAAAAGAGTCATGAAACATGGAAACAAATTATTTTTGCTAAATATTTAGGGAAACAGTACTGTCCTCTTTATTCATTGATCCCCCCCCCAAAAAAAAGAGAAAAGACAAATCTTTCCAAGGCTCGCCTGCACTTCAAACTCTATCTAAATCCTCCCTGTCATGTTCTTGTTGTCAGCAAGTAAATAACAGAATGAATGATTCAAGCTCTGCCCGAGTTCTGTAAAAAAAGAAGCAAAGTAGGAGCAGAAACTCATAACACATTAAAAAATGTTAATATGTGCTATTCATGAACCCAAAGTTGTGTCTTTATTATCCAGCTGGAGGATGTGAACGGCTTGTGAATTACACTGATACGGGCACTGAACCAAATAAAGTTGCAGGTGGAGATAATCCTATGCAGTAGAGATATGAACAAGCTCCGAAGGTTCTCTGAACCAAAACGCTACATAAAGAGAGAACAGCAAAGGGCCCCACTCACTTCAAAAGAGACTCCACATGCTTCTCAATTTTCTTTTTAGGATTAAAGTGAAACATGCTATCAAATATTGTACGTAAATTAAAAATTAAGTCATCTGGATGGGTAGATTTCACTGAACTTAAGAAATAAAACAATAAGATGTCAATTTGAAAAACACAAAGTATTTGTCATCATTGTAGAAAACAATAAATGAAATGCAAACAATTGTATTATTAAAAAAACAAACGAAAACGGTTCTACTTTAGCAAAGTACTGTTTTACTTGTGGTTATGTGGAGGTGCACATGTTCAGCAAGACAGTGGCAAGTCTGCAGCTTATTTAAAGATGTCTTTACTGCTTTTATTTGATATTCAGCGTCATTATTTGCATCAACACAATCTGTCATCTTCAATCTGCTAAACACCATGAGACTGCTAAAGCAGAAAGTTGCCAATTAAAAGTGGGAGTAACTATACATCCTTCTCAAATCATAGAAACGTATCAATTCCAGAAGGAATGATGAAGAACAAATGAATCTATCTTGTCTATAAATGTCTTTTTATTGCAACTGGGGCATTATTAGGAGTGATTATTAGCAAACTGAATTTTATGTCAAGTTTGATATTTAACAAGATTTTCTTTGTTGATAGCAGATTTTTAAAAAACATTGTATGAGAATATTTCATTGGTTCACAGAGAGCAAGATCCTGCTTGCTTTTTAGGGTGTGTTCAGACTGGAAAAGAGCGTTGGTCCAGACCAAGTCTGCTTCATTTGGTCCGGATCAAGTTCTGAACCTTGGATTTGGTCAGTATTCAGACTGCTATCTACAAGACATTTCTGTTTTGAACTACAGCCTGTAAACAAAGCCACGTGACTGCAGATCTCTTTGGTCATTGGCCAAGAATTACTATGGTGGGGAAAAGCAATGAGGAAGTCCTGCATTTAGTTCAGTTTTTCACACTTTAGATTTCACTGACCAATTCTGAACGTCTGTATCAACGTCTGGTACAACACTTTTTACTGCTACTTTGGTTCGGCGGAGGCACGTGGCTGTTGCCTCTCTTTCCACATTTGTCCGCTAATGACCGACTGTGGTGGCCGTCTTGGTCCAGTTATTCCACTCCAAGAATGGAGCCTATTTAGACTGAAGAATTTCAGAGCAAACCAAAGTTCATTTGAATGGAAATGAACCGAGACCATCCCAAAGGTGGTTTAGAGAGTAGTTCTTGATCCCAGACCAGGGTCAGCTCACGTGTATTCAGACTAAAAATGTGTTCCAGCTTATCGAGGGAAACAAACTGTGATTCACTTCTAGTGAACCAGAGTTTGTCCAATCTGAATAAACCCATAAAATAAGCAAAACTAAATGCCAGCCTCCTTCAGATCTCCCAGACAACCTTCTGGACCAATAGAAAGAAGCCAAGTGAATGCATCACAAAAAAAAACTTACTTTATTTACAACAAACACGTCCAAAGTTGGTTTAAATGTGGTCCGTGTACAAATTGCACATCTAAACTGAAATAATGTCATAAAATCAATAATATGTGGCCCCCAGCACTTTCAAAGAACTGTGTGAACAATTTCTTGATTGGTGAAATTGCATTCTAAACCATTGTAAACGTGTGGCAACAACCTGTGGCGACTTCACCGGTAACGCCTTAAAGCCCAAATGAGAAGGACAGAATAGTTTCTGTGATCAAAGCACAGTGGTTTGTAATTATGAATACGATAACTCCATCCATCTTTCTCAACTCATCCAGGACCAGATCGCGGGAGCAGCAGTCTAAGCAAAGATGCCCAGACTTCCCTCTCCCCAGCCACTTCCTCCTGATCCTCTGGGGGAACCTGAGGCGTTCCCAGGACAAGCTGTGGAGACATATGGAGACGCAAGTGGGAAATGCCCAGAACACCTGCCCAAGGAGACATCCAGGAGCCATCCGGACCAGGTGCCCGAGCCACCTCAACTGGCTCTTCTTGATGAGGAAAACTAGCAGCACTGCTCCAAGCTCTGTTCAGGTGGCTAAGCTTCTCACTCTCTCTCTTTTTTTTTAAAACCTTATTTAACCAGGTAGAACCTCTTTTACAAGGGTGACCTGGAGGCAAGGAGGGTTAAGCGCCTTCCCAAGGACGGTGTGCTGCAGGGAGCGTGACTCGAAGCGCCAATCCTTTGATCATTGGCCGACCAGCTCAACCACTTGAGCTACTGCCGCTCCAAATTTTATTTCTGGTCTTCAAATCAGAAATTCACAGTAATTTTGGTAAAAATGAATTTAAAATGATGTCTATTCTATGTGAAGAAACGAAAAAGAAAAGAAAAAACATTTTCATTAAATAGTTTATTTGCATTTAAAATTACTATAAGGGTTCAAAAGCTGCATGCTGATTGGTTGCCCCTCCTACATTTTCACCACACCAAATCTGTGGCTGCTGATCAATTAGGTGTTAAAGAGATGAGCAAAAGTCATCCACTGGTTTTTAAACAGCCCAGTTGCCAGTACAGTTGTTAGACCACTCCCATTATGGCTGTAAAAAACTGAAAATGTTATTTACACCTGTCCATTCCAAAACAATGACAGCATTTTTCTGCAATTTTTAGAGTCAAATATAAAATACTTCCTGAAGATGTGTAACAGTTTACCTTCATCACTACTGTCCTTAAAAACTGAACTCTGATCACAAATGTAAAAAAATGAAAACCACAATAAAAGCACCAGCAGCTACATTCCCACCAAACAATCAGTGTAGTTCACGGCAAGTCTAGCATGACTGCTCCCATCGGCGCTTTGGCTCTCTTAACATTGCTGTTCCGTATGGCTTCCCCTGATGGGCAGCAGTGTTTTTTGGGGACTCTGAAAACCAGATATGAACGATAAATGTGTCCCACGAAAATCTAAAGGTGACATGCTACAACCCAAACCCTATGATTTAAGAAGGGAAATATTTATGTACGACTTAGATAGTAACACGTCAAAATCTTCACCATCTTCACCAAACAGCACAATTTGATTGTGTGCCAGCACCTTTAGACTCAGAGGAGAGGTCTGAACAGCCAACAAACACGGTCACTCAAGCTACACACACACACTAATCCCCAGATGCCACAAGCAAGATTTGGCCAAGCACTTTGCCACCTGGTAATCACACGGCTCAGTGCAAAGACACAGGCTGATCAGCCACAACACCAGTAACTCAGTGACGGACCTGGAAGCACCTGCTGCCCTCTGAGCGCTGACCAGTACCAGCTGCTTACCCTGAAATAGCAATCTGGGGACTAAAAGGATAAAGAGGTCAAAGGAGGGAACTGGAAATACTTTTAAAACCACATTAGCTATTAAAGAATGGCTAACTTACCAAGTAGATGAGGCAGATCCGATTTTAATGGCACACTTTTTCACACAGATGAGCTCAAGATATTCTTTAAATACAACAAAAGTCCTCATAAGAGACTTTTTTTATTCTGTAAATTAAAATGTTTTTCCACAAATAACATTTAGTGGTGGTGTAATGGAGACACAAAATATGGTTTTTACTTCAAAGATTGATTGTGTTCCCAAACTCAAAGTGGTCTGGCTGTAATAAAAGGAGGAGGATCAAGGGCAAATAAAGGACATTCTGACAGGGCACTTACCATAGAACTGCTGCTCTTTGTTGGGGCCTTGTTACAAGAAAAAGCATGTTACATTTGTATAATGTGCAAAAAACATCTGCTTGGCTAAGTCAGCAGTATCAAAATCAAACATTTTAGACCATGTAAAAAAGAAAGTAAAATGGTTAGTCAACATCTAGTTTACCAAAATAATGGGGATAAAATGAAGCTTTTATTTCCAAAAACATGCAGGTTGTGTCCAAATTCCTTCCACTTCTCACTAATTAGTGCACTATTTGGCGTGTTTTTGCCATTTTTCAGGGGTGTAAGAGTCAAGAACTCCAAAATCCAAAGCCCTAGAAATTTCCCACAAGTCTTCGGGAAAAACCATCGTGTAACAACGCTCACTAGATTGGGGAATATAGGCCACAGTGCATTACATTTGAATGATTCTTCATGAGGAAGAAATGTAGTTTTCTTCTTCAGAACACAGTGGATTCATAAATAGTCTTTGTAACATTGCTTGACCAGTGTCTGCCCTGACGCTGGAAGGTCATGGGTTCAAAATGGGGGTTGGGGGGGTCAAACTACCAAACAGTTCCAGGTGCGGCTGTGTCTGCAGCTCACCACTCCCCCAGGGGATGGTTCAAATGCATAGAACTTTCACGCACAGTTCATGCGACTTCAAACGTGTGGTTTTTATTCCAGGAAATTGGTAAAGACATATTTACCGTTTAAGCCAAAAAAGCAGCCAGAATAACATGGCTTTTAAAATTCAGGGCACTTGATAGCCCCGGACTATATAGTTTTTTAGCAGTTAAGGAGGGAATCTGGACACAGTCAAAGATTCTGCCACCACAAAATTAAGTGATGCCATTTCCACCCTTCCATAAAAACTCCTACATGAACAATGTTTTGATGTTGGCCGCGGCTGAGACTGATGGTTTGAAACAGTGGGAGATTGATTACCCTGTGCTTTAGTTTATGAAGCCACACTAAAAGGAATATAGAGGAAGACACTGTCACTTTTAAAGCCCAATTCCAAATTGGGTCTTGTTGTGGTAAACCATTTTCCAAAGCAATCCTCAACCCAACTGTTAACCCTGATGGCTGTGGTTGGACACTTTTATTCAGTATGTCACAGGTTTTTGAGGGGCTGCTCTATCAGTCTCCTTTTGATTCCATGTCTAGTGTGTGGACTAAAACTCTTGTCTAAGGCATAAAAACATTAAATAATACGTACAAAATATCTCTCTGGTAATTAGATTATTGTATCAGTGGAGTTTGTTTTGGTAAAAATTGAAAGTAATGCTAACAAGTGTCAATCAAACCAAACTACTAGCTTCTTTTACCTGCTTTCCATCTTATTAGAATGAACAAAGGAAACGAGGAAGCGGGGTTCAGGGAATGAGAGGGCAGCGAAAAAGAATAAATGAAATGAAGTATCTGACATGAATGTCAGACAAATAATTTAATCCTTAGTTTCCAAGAAATCATAAATGGTGGTAAGAGGCAAAAAAAGGCATTTTTTAACTTATGAGTCCTTTCATTAAAGCAAAACAAAAAGAACCAAAAAAGAAAAAGAAACAAGAAATCATAAATGGTGGTAGGAGGCAAAAAAAGCCATTTTTAAAACTTATGAGTCCTTTCATTAAAGCAAAACAAAAAGTAAAATGTGAACTCTAATTTGGTAATTTAGATATTTTCTTTGTTACTTTGAATTATGAACTATTGAAGAATTGTTTTTTGATTACAAATATATAAAGAAATGAATGGTCCTGCATAAATCAGGATTTTTTTTCCAACCCCCATCACTACTACCCCCCAAAAAATAAAACAAATTCATCCAGTTTTAATCTGTCCTGATAATATTTATATATTCTAGGAAATATGTAATATATTCTTACTTTTCCGTGGCAATCCCACTTATATGATTTTACCAAAAGTATTTGCTCATCTGCACATCTATGGACTTAAGAGATATCCTGTCATCTTTGCAGTTGAACTTGCTCTAATAATGAAAGTATGTTAATTTGGGACTTAAATACACCAAAAAACTGTAGGAGTTTAACCATAATGCAAGGCTAAGTTTCATAAATTCCTTGAAATAAACTTGATGTCTCAGTGATTCTGGGAAAATTAATGTGGACTCCTGATGATGAGATCTAAAGCGAGTCAGTAATGACGGTCCATTTTGACGGGAAAAAAACTGTCAATAAAATCTATGTTGTTTGGATGGATGGACAGATAGATGGATGAAATATCACTTTCTCAATCCACAGAAATAATAAATAAAAAATAAATGTCAACAGTGTATTACTCAAATCGAATATATTTTGATTTTGCACACGATCCCCTTCTAGGTATCTTCTCATTATATAAGCAAAAATTAGGCCTCAAGATGACCTTTTATTTAAGATACAAGGATAGACATGCCTCCAAGAGACTAGAGCAGAACGACAACTACTTGTCTAGGACTGCAGAATATATATTTTTCTCTTCATCTAACTTGATTTCTTTCATTTCGCTTTGATGCTTCTTTTTTATTGCCAAGCCAAAGACAACACGAGATAATATCTCATGTAGCCAGCTAGAAATTCAGTCTCATAAACTAACAACAGAATGCTACTGCAAGCCTGAAGGATACTAGACTGCTGTAGGTAGCGTGTAAACAATCCTACGCACCGACAGAAGTGACAGCTGTCACAGTGAATGAACAAACATTAGCTCAAAAACTGAAGCAGGGGCAGCGTGTGCCGACAGAACAATAAATATTCTGCATTCAGTGTTGAACGTGAACAACGAGCAGCAATATCATACTAAAAGACTCGTGTTCTCTTGGGTTCTTTAGGGTTTTTTTGTTGTTGTCGGTTTTGTTTTACTTTTAGAAAAACACTGACCTTAATTAAACAAAAGCTAACATTTTACTGATCTGATACTAGACCTGTGCAACAAATTGACGATGGACATTATCTTCTGAGCAAATACATCTAACCTGGTGGATTTTTACTGAATTCAAAAAATAGCTCAAAGAAAAAGGCTCAGTTAAGCAGTTAATTTAAGCAAATGACCTTTGCCATACAAAGTTGTTTCAAAAAGAAAAAAATGGATTATAATCAATAATAGAAAATGCCATTTGGATTGAAACATGGTCATTTTTACACAACAGTAAAAATTATATATATATATAATAACACTACCAAGTGTCATCCCAACTGACAACAGACGTGTGATGCAGCAAGAAATGATCAACCCATCATTGCAGTCAAATGTGTGGAAACACTTTAGTGTGGCAGAATGTTCTAAAAATGTTTTCTTTGTATTATTTTGATGTGGAAAAACAACAGAGGACTGAACTTTATGAAACTAAAATGTGAATGGCTTTGCCATTAATTATTATTTACTTGTTAATACACATATTTAATTTACACTTGATTATTTTGCAAGGAATACAAAGGATCTGGAAGGAAAAAGTAAGGAGATGATGTGTTGTATAAGAGATTGAACTCTAAAGAGCAAGAAAAAAGCTTCAGCCAAACAGAGGAACCATGATTGGAAGGATGTTGAATTAAACTAAAGCTATTAAGAATAGTGATAGCTACACTCTAAAATATGACATGAGAAAGTGAGATGAAGAACAGGGGAAAAAAATGAGTGAAGAAGAACACGGGGTACTAAATGTAAAAAAAACAAACTATAATTCCACATTAACAACGGGCTTGGAAACGTGCATTTAAGCGGCCACTTTTAATGAAAAGTCTCTGGAAACTTCCGCTGTGCCATTTCAGTTTGTGACGGTTTTCCCCTGTTTTTGCTAGGTTTAGGGAGACGGGTCAGACTTTGTCATTTATTTTTCTTTTTGTTTGACCTCAGGTCAGACAGAGTATTTGACATTTTATTTAGTTCTAAAAGCCTTTAGCTATAAACCCTTATAATATTTGTACAGTTAAGTGTTTTGTCAGCTTTACTAAGTATTTTTGGTGCTTTGAAGGCTTACTTGTTGGCATTTGGACTAATTTGGACTAATTACGTTCAAAACTCTTACGTTTATGCACCGCCACGCACAGAAAACCTGCCAATGGAGAGCGTGTCAAAAGTTGAACCAGTTGAACTTTGACCAATCAGGGTCTGACTTGGTTGTGATGTGCGAGTAGCATCCTTTTCAGATTCCAATTGTTTGAAAATTGGTCAAGGAGGAGAAATTAATAATTGCGATCTTTGCCCGGCTGGATTTATGTGACTTTGAATTTAAAAAAAAAAAAAAAAAACAATAAAAAAAAAACCTGGAGCAAGATTGACTATATTTGCATCACTTCGACATTTGTCACCAAGCCTCTTCTTCCAGCTGTGAGTACCTGCCCTAGTACTGGGTAACGAAAGACCTGTGTGAACAACATATGCTAAAAGCGTGTACAAAAAACCACATTGAACCCATTCTTGACACGCCACACCTGCCTGATGTGTATGTAGTTTAGGAGTTAATAGAAAATGGACAGGTGTTGGTGGTGATCTACTGATTCAGGTATGGAGACATTCAGATAAGCCAGTTGTGCAGTTTACAAGTGAGATAAACATTGTAAGAAATACATTGAAAAAGGTTATTAAAACCTAATCTGAGAATAGGAGCGTTTGAGCACAAGAGTCCTTTCATTTCAACAAAGAGCTCAGGAGATGTGATAACCAGGGTTTTTCAGAGAGCTTCTGTTCATCTCTAACTGTTATATTTTATCTACATTAAGTTCCCACTTGAACCTTTGCGCTTCTCTGGTGTTCTTGTTTGCAGTCTTACTCTAAAATGTATTACTTCTCATTATTTTTATTTATTTATTTATTTATTTTACACTGCTAAAACGTCTTTTTCTTCGTCAAAAACACTAATTGCTATTTTGTAAAAAATAGAAATGGAACTGACAGAGCATACAATCAATAATGTTGAAGTGCACGCAGAGTAGAGCAATCAAGGTCTTTTTGTTCTTCATTTACAGTTTTTTTTGTCAGTCTACTTTTTTCTGGAGGTAAATTGTAGACAACGGTCCAAAACATGTCAAAGTAAACTACATCTTTAAACTTCCATTTGTCAACCATAAAGACAAAAATCCACATTAATCTGTCCACTCAATTTAAAAAATTGTATTTTCCAGTCCGTCGGTCAATCAATAAGGATACAACTGAGTGAGCATTACTTTAGGCTTTTTCATGCCCCTGTTGTATTATGATTCAAAGAAAATCAACAGAACGCCTTTATTCTGTGGGATCTTCAAGCCCAGTGTGCAGCCAAACATGTGAGCTAAATAACCAAAGTGTAGTGACATGGACAAAATAAGGCACGTTCAGAAAGATGCTCTCTGGACACTGAGCCGCTCTTCTCGGGAAGGATGTTAATCCTCTTTTTAAGAGGCAGAGCTGCACCGCTCAGGCAGCTGGGGTCTGCTACATTCAAAACATCAACTCAAATGGAAATAGAGTGCAGTAATTTAGATGTGAAAATGTAATTAACTTCCTAAGCACAAAAAGTCTGCTCTCTAGGTTGCTATTAGTGAAGAACATTTTCCTGATTACTTTGCAAATCTGTTGTTGATTAGATTCAGATAGCCAATACGTAAACTCTTTTGAACTTACTCACATATTCATTAAACAGAATGTTAATTTCAGAAAAAAAATGGAGGAATTTCTAGCTTATTACTTAAGTGACATTTAGTCCATGTAGGATTTCTTTCCAAAAAAATGTAACCATTAAGCAGAAAAATGGGATTGACAATTTAATTCAAATCCTTTTTTGAGAAACTTGAAGAAATGAAAAGGGGAAAAAACACATTAAATGTAGAGTTAACATGGTAAACAGATAAACATCAGATGTGTGCACAGAAACGGCTTTCCCCCCTAACATCAGACAATATGGGATAAACAACTTAAACATGAATCAAAGCCTTTTTTCTGCAGTCACATGGAAGTCTTAGATTCAAAAGCCTTTCCAGGCTGTAGCTGCTCCAAAGACGCTGCATTCATATCAGCTACAAGAGTCAAACTGTCCGTGTCCCACGATGAGTTTCATGCTAAGCATCTATTTCCATGTTGAATCATCATCAGCCAAATGCCACGGCATTAATCCATTTCAGCTCAAGACTGCGGAGCTACAGCGAGGTTTCCTGCCAGATGTTCTTTTCAGAGCAGCCCAGCTCCAAACGAATAATAGCCGGGCCCAAGGCACGCATTCACGCATATAGACTTTGCTTTCCAAACATTAAAAGCTATAACGTACAGAGCAAACGAAGCCTTCAAAGCCAAGATGAACAGCTCAGTATGAACCACTGTTTCTTGTTAAGTAGAAAAACATTGTTTATTTTCTAAAAGATCTAATAAAGTATGCATTTTAATTCCACTGGGGTTGATTTTCCAGTTCCTGACATTAAGAAGGTGTAAACAAACAACTGTTTCATGGAAGTAATTGGATTTCAAATTAAACATGTTAACTATGGAAAGTATCAGTTTGTTTCTAAGATTTATGACAAACTCGCTCTAGGCATGGTTTCCTTTAACCATGCATTACCATCATCACTTTCACCTCACAGCTTGCAATAAAGCTAACCATTTACGGCCAGTCGTGGATGTCATCGTTGTATGCTGTAAGTAACTGCATGTCTGCGTTCTTGAACGTGCATCACATGACCAGTGTGTAGCATTACTGGTTTCCCATCCAAGATCAAATGAAAAGAAGGATGGTTTGTTACAAAAATCCTGACTTTTAGGTGGAAAAATAGCAGTCTTTTTCATGCAAAAATTCTGTTCCATGTCTGTGGTCTGTATTTTCTTGAACATGTTATGGGGCTCTGTTTATGTTTGCATCGTTTCTGTAAAGCAGTTTGAATTCCCTCAGTATATACTGTAAGAAGGCACACTACAAATATAGCTGCATTGCTTCACCTAATCAAACAAACCCAAATGGAGAGGTCAAACATTAATGTGTGAGTACAACCTTGGTTGTATATATGAATAAAATATGAATAAAAGTTCTGTAATGAACCCTTCCTTTTCTGCTATGACAGCTGAGACATTCCCCCTGCCACTCAGTATAAACAACAAAAGAGCAGTTAAAGACAGAAAATTAATTGAAAGAGATATTTTAAAGAAGGAAAAGAAATTTAACAGATTCCCAAAGTTTAGAGCTGGAATTTTATCTTTTATTTAAAGTGATTCATCACTTATGTGACCAAAAAATGGCACAATTGAAATGGAAATATCAGTGCTTTAGTGATGCTTAGTGGAAATCTATGATGACTGAACTTTCTGAGTTAAATCTGTGAACAGTAAGCCAGGTAAAAGACGGTGTTTTTACATTTTTTAAGGGGTCATCATATCAGTAAGACAACGCTTGGCCTCAGCACAGATAGGGGACCAACTAAATCTGTGCATAGATGAAGAAAAGGATACCCAAAAGTAAAGAAAGAAACATTTTACTCTACAACTGAGACTTCTGGATGGTTGTAAAAAGTAACACATGATCAAGATGAGATGCACCCAAAAGCAGCATGATTTAGAAACTAAAACCATAACAATCCAGAAGTTTGTGCTGTGAACCAGAAAAAGAGACAGGCAGAAAGCAATTTTTCGGATACTAATCAAAAAAAAGGAAGAATCCTGTTACACTGTGGCAAGGAGGATAATGAACCATAAAAATGGAGGGCGTCTTTCTTCATTAAGCTGATCCTTTAGTATTAGTTGTAATCCAAACTCTTTTCTTCTACTAAGCTTCCTATTATTTTCAAGATACTTTAGGAACATTAAATTAGCGCTTGTTCAATGTCTTCAAAAGCTTTGTGTATCACAAGAAAATTAGTGCAGTAAACAGTGCAGTAAACACTGGGACACTAATAACCTGAAGACAAACATGTCATATTTAAGACGATGTACTGAGGAGCCCTGGATGTGACATTAAACATATTATCCAGACAACTTCATTTATAAAATATAATCTTAATGTTTTTCCAGTAAAAAACGATTCATCAGTTGTTTCGCATCAAACTCCTGTTAAAAATTGTTTGAGACATGTTTTAGTCCTTAAATCTTGCCTGAAAGTTTTTTGTCTTGCTTCACATGTAAAATGACAAATGTTTAGATATACAAACAAAATGCAAATACTGCTAATAAGAATAAAAATAATAATAATGATATAATGAATAAGGAATGATTGTGATCATGTAAATAACAATCTCATGCTTGTGGTGGTTTTTTGTGTCAATTTCTAAAATCAACGTCATTAAGATTTTACAACTATTTTTAAGAATTAAAACCTTCGGTTGATAAGATTTGCAGTGTGAAAGGTAATTAAATGTAAATGTAACCATAAAAAGTAATAATTAAAAAAACCTTTTCCATCAGTGACTCATGCCTTGTCTAGAATTATATACAGAAATGTGCTTTCACACCACACATCATTCACTGCTAGTGGCAGTGTACAGGGGAGAACTGTAAATCTGTCACTCTTTAACGTGGACCTCCAGCTCCATGCTGCAGCTAATGCAGTTTCCTTCACTTGTCATGTATCCCTTCTGAAAATGGCAAGCTACGAAGAGAAGCTGCTGTTTTTACAACAATGAACACGAGTAATTGCATTTGCTGATGCTCTTTGTTTTGGTGCACAATGCACCAAAGGTAGGGTTCCAAAATTAACAAATACAAGGGGTATTATTCTTTTGGCAAGAAAAACTAGGAGCTGCACGTTTCCCCACTGAGCTCTGTGTTTGTCCCCTGACATGCATGTTGGAGTCTGACATGCCTTGTTCCCATTTCAACTAACCAACAAGCCTTAATCCAAGCTTTAATTCTAAATTACCCATGCATTTCTTTTTGGGATTGTGGTCTTCAAGACAACATTGTACCTTAGATTCAGCGTTTTAAAGGGAAAACACTGGGTTTCCAAAAGGTGGCAGGACGTTGTTTTTGCTGCTGCACATCTTCTGTTGTTCACTAGATAAGAGAGCCCACATTTCCCCAAATCATAAGCAGGTCTCCAAGTGCAAATATAAGCATCCATTCTGCACTTTTCAGCTTTCCATAGTCAATAAAGCTGCACAGTTTCAGAATTCAAAACAGAACTCAGTTTCTCCAAGCTTGTCTGCTTTTGCTAATGAACAACCAACTAACTAACCACTACTAAGCGCAAACAAAAAGCATAAGGAATTCCTTTTTAGGATGTTTTTGAACAGATTCCTTGATTGTTTTTTAAAGTTCTCCTCCAATTATTTTTTTATCTATTTTAAAAGTGTTCCCAGTGGTCTTTTAATTATGATGATGCAGTTTTTAGTCAACATTTTAAAAACCAGTGCCGTCTTCTACAACCTTGTTTGTGCAGAGTGGCTTCAGAAATTCACCTCTAAGTTGTGGGCAGGACTGTTGCCGCGAAGCAAGCTTGCTCCTACCTCTCGTCATCCATTTACACTCTATCAACCCCAATCTAGCATAAGCAATGAAACAAAAAATGGCAAGCAATGTTGGCAAGCTATCCAGCTGCACAGTATTGAGCCACATGCTAGTTCGAACGAGGAGAATAAAGACGTACATGGATCCAATTGTCTTCAAGAGGATGCATTAGCATGGAGTAGAGCATGGACCTGGGGTTTGCTGTAGAGCTTCTACACAACTACAAGCTTTTTCCAACAGCATTTTTGTGTCTGCTCCTGATTCCCAATGATTTAAATAAAGAAATACTCAGCAATGTAATTTCTATATGTGCACTTCATGAGAAAAATGTCACAAGAACATGTTAAAAACACCAAAAACACAATTTTCATAGGAGTGGGCCCTCTTCCTTGAGAAAAAAAGGCTTTTAAATTTGCTCACAAGTTGATGAAATCTTTTAGCTAGGAATAAGCCATGGACAAATCAGCATTCAGTGACAATTTAAACAATAGGATAGAGAAAAAAAGGAAACTATTTGTGATGAAGGAGCTTTCTAAAAATGTTTTAATTTATATAGTCTGTGAAGAGCCTCTGAAACGAACAAGCCAAAAGGACAAATGAACAAAAATGACATAAAACAGGCATTAAGGATGAAAGCAAAGAATGTTCTTGGGCAGCTGATTAATCCAACAAACACTAGGGTTTTAATATAGAGCTAATTATGAAATGTACTTGCAGTTGTGCGAAACAACCATGTCTCCCATCAGACATTTAAAGCCGACTTTTTTCAAAACTAACTGTCCTTTTCAGTGAAGCTGATCAGACTAGTGTCAAGTGCTATCATCATCTGCTTAAAAGCTTTTTTTTTTTAAATGACACCATGAATGGAGTTATTAAATCCTGGACAAGCCAGTTAGTGTTATAACTTAGATCACAATATAATGGATATTAAGCATCATTGTTTATGTCATAAACAGAAATAGTTTGTTGGTTTGTTGGCTGTTAAGTCTCGTTAAAGAAAAACAATGTAAATATTTCAAATACAATTAATAAGTATAAGAAAGAAGCCCTTATTGAACTGGTAGACATAATAATATTACTGTCCTTGTATGTTGAGGAAACCAAAAGAAATTTGCAGACATGGCTGGAAAAAACAACAATCCTCCACAATGTCCTTGACTGACTGAAAATGCCTCATCAGCATGGTTTCTGAGTGCACTGACTGCTAAGCTAAAGTACTTTTAAACAAATAAATTCCCACGAATTTCCATTTTGATGCAAATCCTTGGAACAGTTGATAAGAGGTAAATGTTGTTGGCAGAACTGAGATGGCTTGACAGATAATGCACTTCATACACAAAGCATAATTTTTAGTGCATTGTAGTCTGCCCACTGAGGAAACGAAAGGTAACATCCAGGAAGAATTGTAATGTTTCAATCATTATCTTTAACTTATATTGTCCAAAAAATAGGTCTGAATGCACAAAATTTCTGAAGACCAGCAACATTTCAGAATTCCAATCAGAAACATCATTTTGGATAATCAGACGCTGATTACTTCATGTGTTGTCTGACAAAAACAGAATGAGTCTCCAATCCCACATCCATTGCTTAGGTCTATAATGTAGCCAATCAAAGCATCCAACCACCTCAGCATGGGGCATATGTACACATTTGGCAACGTGGTTGTCTATTGAATATCCGGCTTTTTAAGATCATCCAGCTGAATGTTTTTGATTACTTCAGAAGACATGTATAGTCATTTATGCGGGAATTTCATGACAAGCTTCCATATATAAGTGGGATATAAAGATGTAACAACAAAGCCGTTTTTACTTTATTTCTTTGGTAAAAATAAAACTCAACACATTAAATAAACCAGACATTATGTTTTTTGTCTGGAAGGTTTTGAAACACAGTTGGCACACCAATACATATGCTTGTTTCTATTAATAATAATGAGTGATTGTACGGCCATGTTTAGAGATTTTTTTTTTTCATGGACATGCACACACACGCATGATGAAAAGCGGGATTTTAAGTCACTAATAAATATTTAAAACTGATTATTCCTCATCATGAATAATGCATTTTCATTTTATGTCTCGACATGGAATTGCACCATCACTGAAAGAAAAAAACCCACAAAATTTACTAAAACTTCATTTGTAGAGTATTTTCTTATTAGGCTGGTCTTCTCATTTGTCCTAATGCAGAACTTCCAAACTAAAAGCAAAAATGGCTTGAAAATGAAAAACCCAAACCAATTATTTAGCCATTTAACTGTGAAAATTGTGTTTTTGATGTTTTAACATGATTATGATGGAGGTCAAGAAAATAAAACTCAAAATTTCATATCTGATTATTTCTTTATTCTAATAATTCCATCAAAAGCAGACAAAAAAATGCAGTTGGAGTGTGACATAAAAGCTACAGTCGACAGGCCACAAGCTTCCTGCTCCGCTCCATTCCAATGCATCCACTTGCAGACAAATAAATACATGTTTGTCTTTGTTCTCCGTCTCAGGTGGTATCTGGCTCAAAATGATATAGACTGGATAGCTCCAATATTGCTCGCCTTTTTTGTTGCACCAGTAATTTTAAGTTCCTGTTGTGAGGGGCTGTGAGCTAGCGAGAGTGAGTGTGAACAGAGGGGTGAAGGGAAATAAGCTCAGGCTTACTCTGGACCAACAGTCCCGCCCACAACTCAGAGGGGAATTTTTAATATCCAAGAAAATGTCCAAGAAAAAAACTCTTATTCTTATTAGTAGTATTTGATTTAGGCTAAAAACAGCATAATCACACAAGGAGTACACTGGGAATGCTTTGAAAAGAGATCAAATAATAATTGGAGTGGGACTTCAAATTCCACTTAGTCAGTGAAATTGTCACACTGAAGTCACATTGGGGAAGAATCAAAATATATTTTTTACATTTGAACATTACAATAAAATAAAGCTTAATCTTTAAAACAAGATGTAGAAAAAGAGGTAGTTACTCCATCATCCGGCATTTGTTGTTTAGTCTCTTTCATTGCGCTGTTGTGTTAACGCTTTGCAGTGGCAGAACCAAGGTCTAGTCAGCAAAAGAAAATCTAAATAACAGGAAACCAGGCTGCACAATTTGTCTGCTCCAAGATGATTGAACTCTTTTAATTATCACAATCAGTCTGGATTATTTCAAGACGAGAATAACAAAAAGCAAAGCTGCAGGTGAGCTCACCTAAACATGAAGACAGGAACCCCAGATTGTTTAAAAGAAAATTTAGGAACGTAATCAGACTGACTTTAGAACTGTGTGCTACACGGCACGAAAACCCACTGCCCAATTCCTGTCAGAGTCATGTTTTTATGTCAACTATGCAGGCAGAAATAAAAATTAAAAAAAATGGCACTGGCTTGTTATTTTGCCCTGGGGGAACAACCTATCTTATACTTCACATTCCACATGGGGATTAGCACCTTTCCCACTTAGCAGGACTCTTAATGACCTTTCATCAACCCACACATCGAGTTTGCAGGAAGGCCACTCATCATTCCAAAGGTTATTAAGCAATCCATTTTCCAGAACTTCAAATGCTCGACTAGAAAGGGAGACACTGTGGTGTTTCAGTCACTAATGGATATTTAAAATTGTAGGGTGTAAAAAGAAAAAGATTCCAAATAACAGAATACATTTTTGGGTATTTTTACTGGAAATACATCCTCATTGGAAGAATTTAAGGAAATGTAACAACATTTTATCTGAATTTTATGTCATGACAGACATCATCTGACATCCAATAGCAATATTGTGAAAATACTCTTGATACTTTTCTAAGTACTTTTTCAATGACCTCCATGCCTGACTTAATTCCCAATATTGTTATGTTTTCATTAGGTGATATCATAATATATATCTTTTACTTAAATACTGTTAAAACTATTTTATATTGACTTGTCAATCAAATCATTACGACAGAGTGTTAGAGCCAGTACACACAACATTTTCTTTTTTTTTTTTTTTTAATTATGACTTTAAAGTAATACAATTACAAGAAAAAAGATGTGACTGTTAAATTCTAAGAATAGACTTTAAAAGTCATAGGCTAAAGTTATGGCTTTTTTCTCATACATTTACATGTTTTAAAGTTGTAAATATACAACTTTAAATGTCAGAAAAGTACCAATTTAAAACATATTTTACCAGAAAAATGTCATAAATTAACGAGAAAAAGCACCAAAGTTGTCTGTTTATTGTGATTAAAAATGAAAGACGTGGAGCATTTTGTGAAGCTGTATTTCTGGCCAGGTTTCAAAAACAAAGAAATTCTGAAATTTTTGCTGACTCAAAATCAATTATTAGCATAAGAACATTGAAACAAAATATGCCTCAGACGGAAGCATCACATAGACTTGGAGGAGATTTTGTCTTTGGATGAAGGAAGGATTGGAAATGGACAGCTGCAGGGATATCGATGGCTTCATCAACAGGGACTGCAGAGATCCTGCAAGCCGCCAATCAATGAACAAAACATCAATGAACTGTAAATTAAACAAAGAAGCTTCCAAACATTTGTAAAATGATCAAGAAAAACTCACCTCATCTGTTCAAATCCAAGACAGTATGTGTTTTTTTCTCATAAATGTACAACTTTAATCTCATAGTATAACTTTTTTTTTTTTTTTTTGGTGGCTCTAATTTTCCATTGTACACAATGTCTTAAAGCGCACTCACACCAAATTGATTCGTGCAGCCAATTTGCGTGTCTGCCCATCTTTTGCAGCGCGCAGAATGCTTGCCATGATTTCCCTGAGCTCGCCGCCTCGGCCACGTGTGGAAGGAGCTAGCAGCTAATGCTTTTAGCACGTCATGTATTTAAGCATTATTGCTACATAGAGCGACGTCTGTTTATCTCATTTACAATACATGGGAGACATGGATGATGTTTAGAGATCAGGTTTATTTATTTTGAAGAGCTCTACAAAAACATCGGTGATCACGTCTCCATGTTTCGGTTCAAGGAAACATTTAGAGTCTCCCGGTGGCTTCAGCGAGTTTCTCCCCTGCTGCTGTGTTTCCGTTTTTTTCTGACCGGGTTCAAATGCTTCCTGCATTAACATGAGAGGACAAAAATAAAAACAAGCATAAATGAGGAGTTGTTTTAAAAATTACTTTTGTCTCAATGAAAATAAGAAAACATCCTAAAGTTCAGGAGGTCTGAGCAGACTGCTTTCCCATCCAGCAGCGGCCCTCTGTGTGACCGTGAGCTCCTCTAGCGGGAGCCGGCATGGTGAGCGTGTCCTCTACAGCTCCATAAGTCCTGAGACAGCCGCTCTAGAGTCAACTCGCCTTCACCCAACAGTAACCGGGACGGACTCTGGAAACTCCCAAGCCCAGAAAGGGATACTGCAGGTTTAGAAAGTGAATGGAAGTTCACTATGGATCGATTCATCATATATGTTGTTCTCTCTCCGCTGTCACTGAAAACGTCACGAGCTCAAAGTTCAGTCCCTGAGTGGATGAGAAGATGCAACCACTTCCTCAGCGTTCAGATTATTTTTTTTTAGTCTGGCTCAGTTCGCGCCACAAAACCTCAAGTCCCATCTAGACCATTGAATTTACATTGAAATTGGCCGCCTCTGACGTGCGAATCGCGTTCGATGCGAGTGCACCTGTAACTGTAGCCTCAAGTTTTCCAAGAAATGTAAAAATGCTCCAGAACTCACTGACAAATTTTCAGTTCAGATTCCAACCAGGGAAGCTTTGGTGCTTTTTCAATAAGATCTTCCTCACTGAGATTTATCCATCAATAGACCAAGCTTATCCCACCAAAATAAAGGCATCATCTGCACAGAGCCCAACCGGCAAAAGACTACGGACTATTGAGTGCATATATTTTGTATCGCAAATGGGGATGTCAACGTTAATGCACGTAATACTGAAGACATACAAGTCTTTACAGTTCTGCTTATCTTACTGTTGATATGCTCTGTGCGCACAAATTACATTTGTGGGAAGTCTGAGTTAGCAAATGACAAACTAAAACATTTTAGACAATAAAAATGAAGGAATAATGTTCTCATTGGCCTTTTTTTTGGTCAAAAATCGCATATTGACGTATAAAATGTAAGTATTAAAACACTGCGAATAATCGTCAAAAATCACAATCCAAAATTGCGATTAATCCGTTTGATTTTTTTAACTGACTAACAGCACTCATTACAAATAAACCTTTAAACATCCAGTTCAGGCTTCTGCATTCAAATTTCTTGCGTTTCAGCATAGCTATGCACATTTTTAAGACAAAATGCGCGCCATTGAAAAAGTTAAAACCAGGGAGAACTTGACCAATCAGGGACACGGATTTGGTGTTGACATATGGATAGCTTCTCTTTTATTTATGGAGGTGCCAATTGTTTGAAAATTGATCATGAAGTTGGAGTTTCATGACACCAAGTCTTTCATGTTATGAATACAGCCATAAAAGAAAAAGTTTGGAGCGAGATTTGGGACATTTGCACCACGCTGACTTATGCATCAAGCCTCTTCCAACTGTACGTGGTGGATACATGCTAGTCAACAGTAAAAAAGGAAAAAGAAGAAGAAGCCCCTTCCTGCTTGTCTAGTATGAACACCATGAGCTCAATGCGCATTTATTGCATTCAAGAATGCGTGACTCATGTCTGGTGTGAACGTAGCTTAAAGTTACAACATCCCACATTGAGTGAAAAAACAAACCAAGTACATTCACAAACAAGAACGCAGGCTTAAAAATAATAATAAAAACATGTTGTCTCCAAAACTCCAGGGTGCTGACTTTATCCTTGCATTTAGAAGGCAGAAGACTCTAGGGTTGGTGTTAAAAAACTGTGCTAAATTGGCATAAGTTCAGGACAGGTCTGTGTGGAGGGACTTTTAAGCTTCAGGACAAACTGAGACCGTTGTTATGTAAATTTATTCTAACCACCCTACAATGATGAAAATGTTATGTGTAAAGTCTGCACCATAATGATGGGGAACTCTGAAGAGGAAGTCTGTTCCATGAAAAGTAAATTAAAAAAACGCACACGTAAACCCATAAATCTGTGTTTGTTATGAAGAAAAATGATTTTAAAAATCTATCAAGAAATATAGGCTTTCAGAAAATCTGTTGCCGTTATGTCTACAATGCAGCTGCTTTACTCTGAAATCCTGTTTGCTGTACGAGTCGAGCCGGGCTAATAGAGAAACATCTGTGGGTCACCGCGATCGTCAGACTGTTTTGATCATTCTTTTACTTGAATAGTAGCTGCTGCAACAACATATTATTCCGATTTGTCGTTACATTAACCTGTGTTCAGTTTCTGAAAAATCCAGGTGAAAATGGGAAACTTTTATTGATGAAACATTTTCTGATTCATTTTTAAAAAATGAAACATTTTTTAAATCTATATTTTATAAGGCTCAAAGTGTCTTTGTGTATGAAATCACGGTTTTTGTGTTGTTTTTTTTTCCCTTATGGATCATTAAAATAACAATAATTTAGAGTATGAGACATGTAGTCTGTGTAGATAATGACCATGTATGCAAAGGAAAAAGTGGAAGTACAAAAAATACTAGTTTAAACCCAAAAAAAGGACACAGGGCTGAAAAAACGAACATACATTTTCAGTTAAACACTGCATCTCTTATCTGACGCTTATCTCTAAAGACGCACTCCCATGAAAGTTGTCTTGAAAAATGTCTTTGTGGCATTTTTCTCATGATGGAGAACATATATAAAGAAAATGAAACATAAAATTGTTTTTTTTTTTTTTTAGTATTTCTGTGTTCAAATTGTGGTGACTCACGAGCAGACAAAGCAATGCAGATTGAAAAAGTTTCTATGTGTAGCAGAAGCTACTACGGCAAGACCCACTACTCCACTTCATTCTAATGCATCCACTTGAACAACTAGATCCATTAAGGTCTTCATTTTCCTCGTCTGAGCTGGCACCTGGCTCAAAACTGAACGTCTGGACAGCTCCAATATTGCTCATTATTTTTGGTGCGCCGCTAATGTTAGTTGGGCTTGTAAGCGGCTGTAAGATAATTGTAGAGCAAGTTTTAAAACATGGATGATAGGAAATGAGCCCATGCTTACTCTGTGCCAACTGTCATGCCCTCAACTCAGAGGCAAATTCCTCATGAACCCCAGCCGCTCTGCAGAAACTATTAACTGCATTTCCATTACACATATGCACACAATTTTAGCAAAGTTCTAGAAATGTTGAAAAAACTCAATTTTGCAATTACACTGTTTCCATAATTGCATAAGTATGCAAATAAACACAAACAAACTCACATGGTAAGTCATTCCAAGACATGGCGACGGATGAGAACAATACTTGGATTTCCAGCAGTATTACGGCATTGCTTTCAGTTGATTCTGTATAGAACTACAAGGGCGCATATGGATGATGTCACAGCAGTGCCGGGTGCATGCCATGTAGAAGCATATCAGAAGCCTGTTTAGCAGCATTAGAAAATAAACATTCTAACAGGCAGTTGGACCCTTTTTTGTTTGGTGAAACAACAGGACACATTCAAATTTCTGCCACGGCACTAGCACTCATCATCATCTATCAAAGGAGACATCTGCATCTTATTCAGGCCTTGGACCGGCAAGCTCCGTACACATGGTAGTGACTTATCTAACTAAAAAAAAAGTGTTTCCATTGCAGTTTGGC